>CM053031.1:311012465-311656215 GCA_028564925.1 Lithobates sylvaticus
AGAAAGGGGATAAAGATTGGATGAAGAAAAGGAAAGGGGGGGTTAAGGAGCAAAGAGGGGGGGAGAGAAAACCATGTGGGAAAGGGGGGGAGAGAAAGGGGGGAGGGAGGAGGAGGGGAGGAGGGGGGAGAAAAAGGAAAAAAGGAGGGGGAGGAGGAAGAGAGGAGGGGGAAAAGAAGGAGGGGGAAAGGAAAACAGGGGAGGGAAGGAGGGGGAAAAACACTGGGGGAAAGAAGGGAATAGAGGAAGGAGAAAAGGGGGGAGGGAAAGGAGGGGACGGAGAAGGGAGGGTAGTCAAGGGAACAGGGGCAAAGAGGGGAGGGGGGAAGGGAAAGGGGGAAAAGGGGGGGGGGGAGGGGGGAAGGGATAAAGGGGGGAGGGAAGCGTGGGGAAATAGTGCTGGGAAGACATATTGCATGAAGGGCAATAGTCAAAGAAAAGTGACTATAATAATGGCACAACACTATGAACATTAGAGCACCAGATAGAAGGGGTATCCAAAGTAATAGATAAAATCACCAAACAATGTGAAGACCACTTTCGTCACCGAAAACTTACAATAGTAACCCAAGGTATCACTCACCAAATGAGTATTAGAGCTGAATATGGTACCCGGTTGAAGGACAAACTAACATGCTGCAATACCAGCAATTGCACAAAATACATTGGTCCTAATAAAGGTAGGAACCATACACTGGCTGGGCCTAGGGGCTTAGTCCACATAAGGCCCGTCTAAAACAAGACATAAAGGATATGTGTAAGTGTAATAGACATATGCCAATTACAGGCATAGCAGACAGACTATTATAGTTATGGATCACATACCTGTGACGTATTTGTCATTCAAAAGACCTCGGTAGCCTCCTCACACTTGCTCAATGGCGGTGTGTTACACACCGACATTTAAGCACCCCAACCCTGTCACGTCAGTGTACGCCGCCGTGCGGCAGCATCTGACGTCACGGGGTCAGTCTGTCCACAACACTGTAGTGGGCAGGAAGCGAGCAGGCGCGCGCTCACACTGCCCCTCCTCATCGCTGGGCATGCCACTGGTCGGATAGCTAGATCCGACCAGGGAGGACCGTGCACAGGTCACATTGTGCATGCGTGGAAAAAGCACAGCGGGCAGAGGACGCAGAGCGCGCGTTGCGCAGGCGCACATCCAATGTCCATGTAGCGATGCACCTATGACAGCCAATCAGGACGATGTCCTAGGCTGTTAATAGGTAATCAGGACAGAAGGGGAAAAGGAGGGGAGGAACTATAAGGGATTGGAAAGGGGGAAGAATTGGAACAACAGGAAGGGGAGGGCACTGATACAAGGGGAAAGTAGGAGTTGTAATGAAAAATAATATAATGTAGTATAAATGTAGAGATAAGAATAATAATAATAACGATAAATAAAAAAAATTATTATAGAGATAAAGGTAAACATAAAAAAATGAAAAATAAAAACAAATAATAATGGAAAATAAAAAATAAAATAAAATATAATGAAATAATAATAATAATAAAAAAAATATATAATAAAACATAAAATAAAGAGGGGAGTCGAAAAGCAAGGGGGAGGGAGGGAAAAAAGAAAGGAGGAAAGGGGGGAGAGAGAGGGAAAGGGGAAAATGGAGGGGAGAAGGGAAGGAGTGGGGGAAGGGGAAAGGGTGGAGGAAGGGGCGGTGAAAGGGGAGGGGAGAAAAGGGGAAGGAAACAGGGGATGGGACAAGTCTGTCCTGCCAGGACAGACACACATCTGCCGCAGGGGAACCCCAAGAAAATTCATGGGGTGAGTTCACCAAACATTAGCCCACTGACACCCCTGTACGTATGTATGAGCCAGTGTCTTTTTACAGCAATTGTATAATACAACCATATATAATACAATGGGCAACATTTTTTTTTACCCAATACATGAATTAAATGTACATAATTCGGGGTGGGGGGGGTTTATTTGCCACCCGAAAATTGTTCACCTTTGACAACACCTAGAGCGTCATCAGTCCCAGAAAATGCAGAGGACCATTGGAAGGCTAGCACTGATAAAGAGGGAAAGGTAGAAACAGCAAAGAAGAAAAAGAGGAACAAAAGAAGAAAAAAGAAGAAAGAAGGGAGAGAAAAAGGAGAAGAAAAAAGATAATGAAATTTGGAATGGGCAGCCACAGGCTAAAAGCTACTCAAACAGAGATAATATAGCATGATGCAGTCTAAAGAAACGGTTTATAAGACAACATTTTGTTTAAACCAGGATAGTGGGTGGCGTTGAGACGCTCAATCTACAGTGTCTCTTTCTGTAGGATTGTACGATCCCAGTCGCCACCCCTCGGATTCGGGAGAATCACTTCTAGGATCTGAAAGTGGACCATAGATATGTCATATCGGTGATGAATTCCGATGTGACGACCTATCGTGGTTAATTTGCCACTTCCGGAATAGTATAGGTGATCTCCAATTCTCTGCCTAAGTTCCCGTATTGTTTTGCCTACATAGAATGCTTGGCAACAACAGGTCATCAGATAGATGACCCCTCTAGTTCCACAATCCGCATAGGATCGCGGAATGAAAGTTTCCCCGTTGGGCAATTTAAAATGTTTGCTTTCTTTAACCCACGGGCAACGTGGACATTCGCCACATCTAAATGTTCCGAAAGGTCTAAGCTTAGGGGAATTGTCAACCGTGTAATGAATACTTGTCAGTCGGTCTCGTAATGAACATGCTCTGCGGAATACCAGTTCAGGGGTAGAATGTATATGTTTCTTTAGGGTCTGATGTTCAGTTAGTATATGCCAATTTTTTGACAGGATATTCCTCAGGGTTTGATGGTGAGCAGAGTATGTGGTCACGAAGCGGACTGATTCAGTAGAGGTATTCATTATTTTTGGGCGGTTACATAAAAGGGAACTCCTGGACCTCTTGAAGGCTTTGTTGAATGCCTTCTTGAGGTTCGTGGGGGAGTAGACTCGAGCCAAAAGACGCTCACGGAGCGCATTGGCTTGTGACCTAAAATCACTCTCCAAGGCACAGTTTCTGCGAAGCCGCAGATACTGTGCAAAGGGTATGCTACGTATCAGAGGTTTAGGGTGGGCGTTCGTGGCGTATAATAAGGTATTGCCCCCAGTGGGCTTACGGTAGAGGTCAGTCCCAAGACTGCCATCACAACGTTTGATGATGGACAGATCCAGGAAAGGGATCTGACCATCATCAACATTGGAAGTAAATTTTAAGTTAAAAACATTGTCTCCTAATTTAAGGATAAATTCAGTTAATTTATCTCTAGAACCTGTCCATACCACAAATAGGTCATCAATATACCGATACCATTTGAGCACGTCCGTCAGATATTCAGCATATTTGTCTTCAGAATGTATAGATCTTTCCCAACCCCCCAGATATAGATTTGCTTATGCTGGAGCACACCAAGTCCCCATAGCGACTGCCTGGGTCTGTAAAAATAATTGGTCATTAAAAGGTAAAATCATTTTTAGTTAATATAAATTTGAGGATCGCCAATATAAATACATTTAGGGGCCAGGTAGTTGTATTTTGTTCAGATAAGAAGGATCCAGCCATCAGGACACCCTGCTCGTGTGGAATGCTCGAGTACAAAGCCTCGATGTCAATCGCCATGAGCAGGGCGTCCGGAGGGATCTGGACCCCTTCAAGATCCCAACATAAATGGTGTCGATACATTAGTTGTGGAGCGGTTAACCAGATTTCTTAACAATTTACAAATTGTTCAGATGTATATATATATTTTTTTGTGTTGTATGTCCATCTTTTATTAATTTTTTTGTATTTTTTTCTAAATTACGTTGTTTTCTTACTTTAATCAGTACCCAAATAGTCCACCTTTCAATCATTTCTTGTGGGTTTGGTGTTTTTGAGATACGGTATCAGCAACTGTATCCTTGACCCTATTACCCCATATAACAAAGTAAAAAAAATGGATAGAAAAAAGTTAATCTTTTCAGATAAATCATTGGATGCTACACAGCCCATGTGTTTGATTACCCAATTCTCTAAACAACATGCCCAAGTGCTGGGAAATACTGAATCAATTTTGGCCCGTACTGACTGCCGATGCGACTATCAGTAAATACGTCAAGTCGTATCCTGACCTGACATATCGACGGTCCCTCTCATTGAGGGAACGATTGATTACCAGTCACCATTCCGTTGAAAACCCACAGTCCCAGAAAAATGTGGTACTTTTCCGTGTGGTAACTGTGATATGTGTCCGTAAATCTCTAATTCTAGGAAAATCCTTCTTCCTAATTGAAGTATTCATACCATTAGACACCGAGTGAACTGCAAGACAATAGGTGTGGTATACTTGGCGTCTTGCCGATGTGGTTCTTTCTATGTCGGCAAGACGAAACGACCTTTCCATATACGCATTAGGGATCATATTAAACCTATGTATAAACGCAGTACTACTACTGTTATTAACAGACATGTGGGACTTAACACAATTTTGATCTGCATATGGTCAGTTTCGCAGCTCTCTAACATGTACCCATGCATGCGAAAGGGGAAGGAATTGACAACAAACTACTTCAACTTGAAACCAAATGGATTCATAATTTGGATGAGATTCATTTTCCAGGTTTAAATGAATACATAAGCTTTACATTTTTCTTATAATTACTTAATACTAACTTAGATAATTATGTGGACTATCTATATCAGTGGCACAAGTGTTTGTATATGCTTGGATATGCGATTTTCTTCATTTTTTTTTATCAGCCATGGTCGAACAGTCTGGACTGCCTTTCGCTGCGATTATATTTGTAAGGTTTTTTTTCTTCTTTTTGTATTAAGTATGATTATATGTGGTATATTTATTTTCAATACATGATTATGATTTAAGTTTTCATTTTAGGATAATTATTAAAAATAATTTTGTATTAATTTTTTTTATGTTTTTTTGTACTGTAGTTAACTGATCGTGTATTCTTATAATATAATAATATTTTTTTGAGCATGTGGTTGTTTCAGAATGCCTGTCACACTCGTATGGCCCATCCTTGCCCACACTTTGGGAGTGCTACCGCTGTTGGCCCCTACAGCGTGCGCCTGTGTGGGGTTTGGGGGCCCCCCCAATCGGGCCACCGTCCATTGCGCCACTGTTTGCTGTATGGACACCCAAGGGCTGTAGCTGTGTATACAGCATTAGCCTGTTTATAGCTCCTTGCTGCAGCCCAATCCCCTATTTTTACATCTACGTGCATGCCCATATGTAACGGTAGTGTGCATGCGCTGGTCGACACACCTGTCGTGCACATATTGGTCGCTGTACTGTGGGGCATGTTTTGGTTCCTTGGCTTTTGTCATGTGATGCGAGTGTGCTCCGCACTATGGGGACTGTATGCCCCCTGTGGTGTGATTTGCCTGCGCATGCACCTGAGCCTTCTCTTTTTGCGAATGGCTGTGCGCCATGCAGTACTTAGACGCTGACGCTCTGCACTATGGGGATTGTAGGCATGACGTTTAAACTGTGTCGGCGCATGCGCAGTAGCTCTGAGTGTCCGCTCACCGATCAGCTTGATGCTAATCAGGTGTGGGGGGCTTATATATACCAGTTTGTTCACTTCATTTTTTGGTGGACTCAGGGACAATGACACATGTAGCTACAGGAGGCAAGGTATGTTTTTCTTTTTGTGGGTTTTTCTGCAGCATAAGTGCTCTTTTTCTCTTTTAAAAAACAGAATTTTTTTTTTCTCAGCTGATTGTTGGCTCAATTGTCTCTGCGGTTACGTAAATTTTACATCAGCTCCCTGACTAGGCATACATGTTTGGCAGTTTGCTTTCATTGCAAATATAGGTGAGATTTTTGTCTTGTTTTTTGCTGCACCCTATTGTGTTGTATTAATGACAGTATACTGTCGCTCGTGGAGGATTATTCGTTTGTGTTTTTCTTTCCCTTTTTTAGCCATTTTGTCAGATTTAATTGGTTGCAATCCTTATCCTCAGTGATCTTTTATTCACTCTACACCTGTTTCTCAGTGCCCCTGCTTTGAAATAGATTTTCATATATAATTGTAAGTAATTGAGGCTATGCTAGCCCCTTCTAATTTTGTGATTTTTCTATCCTAAAAAAATATATAATAACCAATGAATACTATACACTATTGTTAGGTTTTTATTCGCCCTCTGCAGCAATAGACACGGCGCCTGGTCGGGAGTGCCTGTTGGTCTTTTGGGGGGTTCCCTGCCCCCCGCTCTGGTGGCCTTTGCTGTCTGGGGGTATGTACTGCTGGTGCATCTTCTGATTTAGTGGCCTCTTTGGGGGGTGTGTGACCGTGCCATGCATTCTGAATTGAGACTATTATGTTTTTGAAGAAAACTGCTCTGTTATTTATTCTTACCTTGTCCTTTTTTGCTTACCTTAGTACAAGCAGATATCATTTCCCTGAGGAAGCCAATGGTTTGGCGAAACATGTAGGAGCTGATGTCTCAAATCACAGGCTAACACAAGATCTATGCCTGTGGGGTTCTTTTGTTGCTCAACAGCTGAAAAATTAACTGCTTAGTACCCATTGTATCAACCTTTGTCTATGTCATATTGTTTTTACTTGTTCAGTGTTTTTGTACTTTTTTCATTAAAATAAAATTACATTGTTATATATATATATATATAGTGTCCTTGTAGTTTTTGGCACTGTGATAATCCCTTTCCTCCTCTTTTCTCCCTATACATAATAAATTTAGTAATAGGGATGAGGTGCCGTATTTATTGAGGTTCTTCCAGACACACTCCCCCTTTTTCCTCCTCCCCCTGTTCAGGGACTGGGCTTGGGTCAAAGCTAGAAGCCCAACACCAAGCCCCCGCACAGCACAAACTATACGGCGAGCACGTATCTGCAACATGGCTTCAAAGCGGTCGGCTGGTCAGAACGCACTAAAGAACAGCAAGGCATGTGAAGAGCGAGCTAAAAATCAGTAATGAGCGGACAAGAACACACTGAAAAACAGATACGAACTGACTACACGCACTGAAAAGCAGATACAAACCCACAAGCACAAACTGAACAGCAGTAAAACTAACTGAAAAGCAGGAGTCTGAAAAGCGCAAATCGTTTCTCACCAAACTTCTACTAACACGAGATAAACACGAGATTAGCAGAAGGAGCCCAAAGGGTGGTGCACTTCGTATTGAACTGCTCTTTTATAGTCCCGTCATACGTGTTGTATGTCAGCACGTTTTTGGCAGTCGGAATTTGGTGCGACTGTGTGTATGCAAGACAAGTTTGAGCGGAATTCTGTCAGAAACACAATCATAGCTTTTTCCAACGAGAAGTCCGATCGTGTGTACGGGGCATATACAGTATATCGCCTCAAATAGTATATATCTCTTCTGTCTGTTATTCTCAGAGTGGATTAGAGATGTTTCTCCCAAACCATATACCGTATTTATCGGCGTATAACACGCACCAGAGTATAACACGCACCCCAAGTTTAGGAGGGAATATTAAGGAAAAAAACTTTTAGGAGGGAAGTTTAAGGAAAAAAAACTTACATTTAAATGTCCATCAATGCAGCCTTATCAGTGTCCATCTGCAGCCTTGCCCAGTGCATTTGCAGCCTTGCCCAGTGCAGCCTTGCCCAGTGCATTTGCAGCCTTGCCCAGTGCAGCCTTGCCCAGTGCCTTTACAGCCTTGCCCAGTGCCGCCTTGCCCAGTGCCTTTGCAACATTGCTCGTCTAGTTGCAGCACTGCTGATTTAAAATTGGCGCCGACTGAGTGAAGAGGACGAGCGCTGACAACATACAGAAATCCGAGTGTACTTTCGGCTAGTCTCGGCTCCTCTCGCAGTCCCACCCACCCCCACTGATTGCGAGAGGAGCGAGCGCCGACAACATATAGAAATCCGAGTGTACTTCGGCTAGTCTCGGCTCTGCTCACAGTCAGGGGCGGGACTGCGAGAGGAGCCGAGTCTAGCCGAAGTACACTCGGATTTCTGTATGTTGTCGGTGCTTGCTCCTCTCGCAATCAGTGGAGGTGTGCGGGACTGCGAGAGGAGCCGAGTAAAGCCGAAGAACGCGCGGCTTTCGGTATATCGGCTCCGCTCGCTCCTTTCTTAAAAATCAGCGGGAGATCGGCGGGGATCGGCGTATAACACGCACCCACGATTTCCCCCTGATTTTAAGGGGAAAAAAGTGCGTGTTATACGCCGATAAATACGGTAGTTGGTTATTTATATGTATCACTGCATATAGATATTTAAGAATAAATTGCCTTTTATTTAAAGTTTACACATTAACTAAATTATACACCACTCTTTAAGGTTATTAACCTAAACAATAAATCAGCCAACTAATCGATTATGGAAATAATCGTTAGTTGCAGCCCTAGATTGGTTACATGCAGACATCCCAACCTGCAAATTTCAGGGAGGTGACGTGATGGCGCCCCCCCCCCCCCCCCCATCTCAATAAGAAAAATAACATAAATAAATTCATTACAAAAAAAATATTAAATAAAAGCGCAAAACACACACACCACCTTCCGTCACCAGTAAAAAGACAACGTTGTCTATAAAAAACAAAAACTGTGTCCAGACACTACACTCACATAAATACAGTCCAGTCCACACATATTGGATGGTGCAGTCATAAGATGGAATATTGCATAGGTGACTGTGAATGAGGGCCACCTGAACAATGTCCTTAGAGATGCTGCAGATAAATGTTTGACAATGGCACAGTGAACCAGCAAAATGGCGGCTTAAATTATGCATTTGGTGTTGCAGCACCCCTACAGAGAGACATACCAGGTACACAGGGAGGGTCACATAAATCAAAGAAAAGCACCCAGAGCACCAGCTGCAAGAAGAAAAAAAAATAATAATGGCACACCTACATATACTTCACTAGATAGTGACTGTACCTGCCTAAATAATTGTTCAGAAAGCACACGTGACCATTGGTGAATGTCCATATAGGGCTGGTAATATCAAAAAACTGATGATTAAAAATTGTCCACATACAGTCACTCCTCACTATGCTTGGGTATGAGCAGGCTAAAAAGGTAATATATGGTAGTGGCAGCAAGTGAAGAATTAACAAGACTTCTCCGCAGAGCACAGTATATGCAGCCGAGGAATGCAGGCATAGATAGGGAGAAGCAATAAGCAGTGCAACTCATGTCATGACAATAGCGACTATATGGCTTGATGCGCTTCTCAACCTCCTCCACATGCCTCGGGAACACATCAAGGCTTATGGCAGCAGCAGGCAGTAAATAATACAAAACAATTCTCCTGCACCTGGGTGCTAAGTCTGGAAGTGTTTGATGCAGTCAACCCTTTTGTATGGAATGTCCCTGATCTTGCTGCCCCCCTCAGAACAATGGGTGTCCTTGGAGCTGAAATATTTAAAAAAAAGGGAGGGCATCTACCTTGTGCATTACCAAAAATAAATGGTAAACAGCAATGGTACTACTCACATAAAAACGATCGGAAATTCGACCAGCAAAAGACCAATGAGAGCATTTGGTCAGAAAATGTGACCGTGTGTATGCTCCATTGGACTTTTGCTGGCCGAATTCCAGCCAGCAAAATATTTAGAGTATGTTCCTATCCGAAAATGTGATCGTCTGTAGCAATTCCGACGGGCAAAATTCCTACGCATGCTCGGAAACAATTCGACGCATGCTCGGAAGCATTGAACTTAATTTTCTCGGCTTGTCGAGTGTTGTACATCACCGCGTTCTTGGCGGTCGAAAGTTCAGCGAACTTGTGTGACCGTGTGTATGCAAGCCAAGCTTGAGCGGAATCCCGTTGGAAAAGCCATCATATCTTTTTCCAACCAAAATCCTGATTGTGTGTATGCGGCATTACACTTACCAATGTTTCTAGGAAATATTCCAGGATGGCACACCTGAGAGATGACTGGTCTCACCTGACAGGAAACACCAACAGAGTTAAAAAGGCCCTACCCTTCCCTCTGTCCCTCAGTTGTGACAAAGTATTAGCCCACACCAGTGTGAGAATTGTATATCACAGACAAATAAGGGTAAGGAAGTAGGCCTGCCATCCTGGAAGATTTACTAGAAGCACTGTTACCGGTAAGTGTAACTGGTAATTTTCTCCAATCATCTTTCAGGACGGCACACCTGAGACGATGAACAAGAAGCTCAGGCCTACCTTAGGGTGGGACCACCGCCTGTGGGACTTTCCTGCCGAACACATAGTTGCCAACTGTCCCGGCACATTCCCAGGACTTAGACCCTTTTCCCAATTTAATTGTTTCCCGGGAAATGTCCCGGGAAATTATGTTTTTCCCGATTTTCGCCGCCGGTCGCTAGAGGTCCGCGACCGGCGGAGATTTTCTTTTCAAATATTTTTTATTAAAGTTTAACATGTATTACAGAACAAACAAGACAAGAACAAATGTCCATGTACATGGAGTTATTACACATATTACAGATTATGTTTTAAACAGACTTCCGGTGTTGCATACTAAGCAGTAGTAGGTGCATGGTCACTTACTATCATTGTTTACATTCTAGATAGGCGTCATACCGGCGGCACGGGCACCCCTAACGGGATCACACTGTACCCGCGCCGTCGGGTCGCCTTGTTCTTGAGACCTACCTGTGACCATTCGACTATGAGGTGTGTAGGTCATTCCGGAAGTCAAACCTTATTGGATAAAACATAGAAAAATAAAATAAAATAAAATGGATCATAACAAAAAAAATAACAAAAAAAAA
Organism: Lithobates sylvaticus; assembly: GCA_028564925.1. Classification (NCBI taxonomy): domain Eukaryota; kingdom Metazoa; phylum Chordata; class Amphibia; order Anura; family Ranidae; genus Lithobates; species Lithobates sylvaticus. Next base: position 311,023,172 of record CM053031.1, read on the forward strand.
AAGGAGTTGCATTCCTTTTGCTGTTTTGTTAACTTGTACCATATTAATATAACCGTTTATTTACAGTATACCTTTCAATTTACCAAGTAGCATAGACCAAGTTGGTCCTTCTTTCAAGCAGGAACATTTTTTGTCCAAGTATCCCAGTAGGTATTAAATAGGGGTAGCGTGTTATATTTAAAGGCAAAGAATTTTTCATAGCTATATTGTGTTTGAACTCTCTGTGTGACTTCAGATATAAGAGGTGTGGCCTTGGATTTCCATTTAGAGGTTATGGTGAGCTTCGCTGCTATCAGTATATGTGTGGCTATTGCCCTATGCTGTTTGGGTATGGAATCGATTCCTATATTGAGAATAGCTAACTGGGGATTGAGTGTTAGCGCTTGTTCAGTTACCTTGTTCAGTATGGAGGCAACCTCTTTCCAAAAGGGTTTTTAAACATTTACAATGCCATAGGATATGGAGGATGCCACCTCTCCCCCCGCACCCCCTCCAGCACTCAGGAGGAGACTGCGGGTAGATCTGTGCCAACCTAACAGGGGTTAGATAAGTCCTGTATATCACCTTAAGCATTAGTTCCCAGTGGTTTACGCAGTGAGAGTAACGATAATGAGATTGTATGGCTTGTTGCCCCCCCCTCTTGGGTAAATGTAGATCCTAGTTCTTTTTCCCAGTTATGCATATTCAAAGATTTCTGAAAAGTTCCGCTGTATTGCAGCTTGTTGTAGAACCAAGACAGTCCTTTTATGCTGTCTCAGTTCGACTTCAAGCATGACCATTATTCCCTGTGGAGGAAATAGTGTATATTTGGATTGTTCCTGTGAAAGTAGGTAAGTTGGATGTGGGCGAAAGATGTGGGGTGAGGGTGTTTGTGAGTCAGTTCTCTGTATGTTTGTATGCCTTCCTTTGTCCATTGTTGTGTGCTAAGGTTGGGTATAATATGTTCATATAATGTTAAAGGTATGTCTGTGCACTTATCTGTAGTGTCCTGAGGTACTGTTTTATGTAGGTATGTCCACGCTGCCAGTGTGGCATCTATAGAAGGGAAGGATTGGTGGGTTAATTCCTTACCTGTCAAGGTCGCCAAGAGCAAAGCGGGCAAATTTCCATTTCCCGCCATGCTCTTTTCGATCCCCACCCATCGTTTCTCTGACTTCTGTTCCACCCATGCTTTATCTTGATCTAGGCATGCTGCATAATAGTATTTTTTTATATTCAGAAGGTTAACCCCGCCCCTTGTTTTATGTTTTAATAGCATAGGGTATGAAATTTTACTTATTTTTCCTCCCCATATATATTTCCTGAATAGTTTGTCTACTTCAGTAAAAAAATGATCTGGTACTATTATGGGAATAGTTCTAAAATAGTATATTATTTTAGGTAGTAGAGTAATTTTAAGGGCAGCTATTCTGCCCACCCAGGATAATTCATAGCTTGAGATATGATGCAGATCTTGTTTGATAATCTCTAGCAGTTTAGTAAAGTTGGCTTCGTAGGTAGTTACCGTAGGGTATGCAAGTGTGACACTCAGGTAAGTCAATTTGTGTGTGACCCATTGAAATGGGAAGGAACTTTTGATATGGGCCTTCAGGGACTTGGAGAGCCCAATTGGAAGGATAGAGAATTTATTGGAATTCAGTTTGTAATAAGATGAAAATCCGAATTCTTCAAGAATTTTTTGAAGGTTAAACAGTGAGGAGACCGGATTAGTCAATGTTAAAACGTCGTCAGCAAATAATCCTATTTTATATGAGTAGCCACCGGCATCGACACCTGAGATTGAGTCACAAGATCTAATGGCCTCCGCCAGGGGCTCCATAATCAACGTAAATATTAGAGGTGAAAGAGGGCACCCCTGGCGGGTACCATTAGTTATGCGAAATACATCTGATAATACATTTGAATTAAAGACTCTTGCTGTGGGCTTTGTGTATAGAGCCATGATTGCTTTATGTATCGTGCTTGTCAGGCCAAATTTTAGTAGAGTTGCATCCAGGAACCCCAAATATACCCTATCAAAAGCCTTTTCGGCGTCAAGTGTCAGTACTACAGACTCAGTCACCTTTAGTAGATGAAACAGTCTCCGTGTACCGTCTGGTGCTTGTCTGCCTTTCACAAAGCCCACCTGGTCGGTTCTTATCAGATGAGGTGTGATCAAAGCTATTCTATTTGCGATAATTTTTGCATAGAGTTTTAAATCTGTGTTTAACAGCGAGATAGGTCTAAAATGTTGTGGACTGTCCGGTTTCTTCCCTGGTTTAGGTAGAGCAATAATAGTCAAATACTTTTCTTAGGTGTGGCGTAAGAATAGAGGCAAAGGCTTGGTAGTATTCCATTGAGAATCCATCACTACCTGGTGATTTAGATATTGGGAGTTTCTGTATTGTGGACATGATTTCTTTCTCTAAAATAGGGGAGTTTAAGAAGTCGAAGTCAGCCTCAGAGATCTGTGGGAGCGTCACTTTATCTAAGAACGATTGTATAATATTCGTGGTTGGTTGTGGGGTTGAGGGGTCAGTTGCTAGGTTGTATAAGTCACTGTAGTATTTTTTAAAAGCGTTAGCTATGTGTGTAGGATGATATACTGTAGTCCCTGTGTGGGGGTCTATTATGTGTGATAGCTTAGATTTTTGCTGACGTTTCCTAATATAGTTAGCTAGTAGCTTCCCTGCCCTATTACCGTGTGCGTAGTAGGTAGCCTTAAATCTTTTCAATGAGGTGGTGTGTTCTTCCAGTAGTGTTTGTCGTATTTGGTGTCTGCAGTTAGTTAGTTCTTGTGAGATGATAGGGGAGGGGTTTTGTTTATTTTGTGCTTCAAGTGATCGTAGGTTGGAAATGAGAGCGTTTAGTTTGGTAGCCTTCCGCCTCTTTTTCCTTGCTGCTGCCTGTATTAGTAACCCTCTGCTGTATGCCTTATGGGCACACCACAGAGACATTATGCTAGTTTCAGCATTGTCATTAATCTGGAAAAACTCAGTAAGTTTTGCAGTTAAATGTCCCTTATATTGCTCATTTGCGAGCAGTGAGGTATTATTCCTCCACAGGTAAGCCGGGGTGTGCGATTGCTGTTAATCAATGATAATAAAAACAGGGGCATGGTCCGACCATATTATATCATGGATTTTGACTTCCACTGTGCGATGTAGTAGAGAGAACTCTGAAACAATCAAGTCAATCCTGGAATAGGAATTATGCGGGGCTGAAAAGTGCGTGTAGTCCCTCTCAGATGCGTTAATGCACCTCCACGTGTCGTATAAGTTGAGATCATGTAAAAGAGATTTAATTTCAACTCTGTGTGCTCCTTTGTTGGATGAACAGTCCATGTTCCTGTCTAGCACACAATTATAGTCGCCACACATGAGTAAAGCTCCTTTACTGTGTTTTTGTATTTTCTGGTAAAGGGATTTCAGGAAGGAAGCCTGTCCTGTATTGGGTGCGTACAGTTTGACTATGGTATACATGACATTGTTGAGCTCGCAAACCAATATAATGTATCTGCCCTTGGGGTCTGATACAACTTCATGCTGGGTAAATGCTATGTTTTTATGCACTGCAATTAGTGTGCCCCTTTTTTTTTGACATAGTGCGGGCTTGAAATACATGTGGGAACGCCTTATCCGTGCATTTGGGTTGGTTTTGTCGTGAGAAATGGGTTTCTTGTACACACAGTATTTCTCCCTTCAGTTTTTTAGCTTCTTGCCATAGTGCCCTCCTTTTAAATGGGCTGTTCAGACCATTTGCATTAATGGATATCAATTTAATGGTCATTGTGGGGGTTTGCAATCCTGCTTGGCTTGAGTTTGTATACTGGTTCCAGAGCTGAAGTTCCTTGGATCTTGGTGGTACATGTGAAATAATAAAAACTAAAGAAAAAAGGTTAACATATAAACAGATTGAACGGGTAGAACAACATAACGAGTGCGAAAAACTTCCGCTTCTGCACATTAGGGGGACCTTGCTCCCATTATCCAGCATTTCCCCAAACCAGATGCAAATGTGCTGTGAGCAAACATTCTCTTCAGCAAAGTCACTGTTGTCAATTTCCTTTTTTAACTTTTTGCCATTCTTGGGGTATTTTTTGGGATGATGCGGGGGTGCGGGGATCTTCTTCTTCAGGGAGAAGTTGCCATTGTCTGGCCAATTTCAGGCCATTTTCTAGATTGGTAATGACATAGGTTTTATTCTCTCTCGTGATTAAGATCTTGGTTGGAAATCCCCAGGTATACGGAATTTTGTGGTTTTGTAGTAGCTTGGTTAAAGTCGCTAGGTTCCTGCGGGCCTGCATGGTGTGTTGTGAGATATCTGAGTACACAGATATGTCAGCATAGGAATCCGGTAGAGGGGAGTTTTTCCTGGATAATCTCATCAGATCCTCCTTTACATGGAAAAAATGAACACGTGCAATAACATCTCTGGGCACTTTTTCAGGTAAGTGTTTGGGTTTGGGAAAGCAGTGTGCACGATCTACAATCACCTCCCTCTCTGGAATTTCAGGCAGCAATGCAGAAATAAATTCTTGTACATAGTTCCTGAGCTCTGCAGGTGTTACATCCTCAGTGACCCCCTCAGTTTTACATTGTTCCTTCTGGAACGGTCTTCTGAATCTGCCATTTTACTTTTTTTTTTTTTTCAAATAGATTTTATTGAAAGAAAAGGCAATACATGGAATCACAATATATGATATACAACATTTCCTCAAAATAATAACCATAAGCCAGTAGTTAAGGCACTTACAAACATGGGTGTAGACAAGTAACAAGAGTAGAAGTAACAGGTGTTTCAAAAACACTAAGAAAAGAACCATGTCGCAGTGACTAAATGGATCATTATTGAGAGACCCTAGAGAGCTACTGGTGGAACAAACAAAAGGAGAGGAGGAGGGTAGATTGGGGGGGGGGCAACAACACCATTGCGTAGTTCATAGGAAATAGAGAGATGAAAACTAAGAATGAAAGCCTCTTGGGCTAGGAGTCAGACACGGGATGTGCGCTCACGTGCATAGTAGAGTCGGTTGAATTTGACGGAGGTGGGATAGTGCGAGTAGGGAGGACGACGTCTGAATCAACTGGAGTCACACGTGAAGGGTTGACGGCAAAAGAGTCAGCTCCTGCAGGAGTGGTAATGTGGGGACCATAGTAGGAGAAAGAGAAATTTTCAAAATTATGTAATTCCTCACTTGATAGGGTTGAATGCATGAAAGCCCACCATTTGGAGTAGAAACGTACGTTGGATTTTACTTGTTTGAAGTCGGTGTTAAGTTTGTCTTTGTGAAGTAGATTCACAAGCTCCTTTATAAGTTGCGAGATATGTGGGCAGTGAGAAGAGGTCCAGTTTTTCAGAATTAATCTTCTGGATAATAAGAGACCAATCAAGACCCAGTCTTTGTGGTGAGAGTGGGTGGTAGGGGACCACAGTAACAGTTGATCGTCCCAGTATCCGAAGATCAGTAGAAGGGGGTCCTTGGGCAGTTTCAACAGCGTTATGTCGAAAATAAAGGATATGACCTGGGTCCAGAAGGTGGAGATAGAAGGGCATGACCAAAATCGGTGAGAGAGGGATGGTTTAGGTTGGCGGCACATGGGGCAGCTGGCTGCATCTAAGTCCTTCTTGTCTGAGAGAAAGGGTATGTAAGCCCGGTGTAATATCTTCAGTTGGGTTTCTCTCCAAAGCTCATTGGGGATCAGTTGAAGCGTTTTTTTGTAACCTTGCATAATCTTTCCCACTAAGTCTGAGTCTGGAAAGTCTTTACCCCAGTTTGCTACCGACGATGAAGCAATTGAGGGAGTAGACTTCAACAAGAACGGTTTGTATATGTCCGAGATTGTATAAGAGTCACTTTGTAGTAGCAGATCCGTGAAGGAGTTACGAAATCTTTTGCGTTCTTCTCTGCAGGAATCCCTCAGGAAACTGACGCATTGCGCGTAATGTAACGCATGGGATTGAGGGAGGGAAAAGGTTTCAGCGATGGCAGAGAAATGAAGGGGGCGACCTGTGTTCATGTTACATAGGGTGGAAAAGTTTGTTAGTCCTTTTTGTTGCCATACAGAGAATTGTTTGTAATCCAGTCCCGGTGGGAAGCCAGGGTTTCCTTGAATCGGGAGGTGTCTGGATAGAAAAGGCGATAGTTTTAGCGTTTTCCTTACTTCCCTCCAAGCTATAGCCGTGTCTCTGAGAAGAAGATTGTGTTGTAGGGGAGGGGGTATAGATTTCCACCTGCAGTGGAGTAGGGCAGTCAAAGAGTAAGGTTGGGTCATTGAAGATTCCAGGGAGTAATTTGAGTAGTGTGAAGGTTGCGATATCCAATCCAGACCTATCCGTAAAAGGCAAGAAAGGTTATAGGCTCTAATATTCGGGAGACTAATCCCTCCTTCGCGCCTGGGAAGAAAAAGCTTAGCAAAGGCTATACGTGGTCGTTTGTTGTGCCATAGAAATTTGGAGATGGCTTTGTTTAGGATTGAAGTATCTTTGTGTTTCAGAAGCAATGGGATTGTTTGGAGAGGATATAATAATCGAGCAAAACTGACCATCTTTACCAGGTGACATCTTCCCAGGAGCGAAAGAGGTAGATCCATCCAGTTACCCAACTCCCGAGTAATTTTTGTTATCAAAGGGGGATAGTTGAGGTGGTAGATAGAAGAGGGTAATTTCCCTATCTTAATACCTAGATATGTTATGTGGGATTTGGCCACCGAGAAGGGTGAGAGGCGAGCCCAGGAAGGGACAGATAAAGTACCTATGGGAAGGATTTCGCTCTTGCTGTAGTTTATGCGAAGGCCCGAGCAGAGACGAAATTCATCAAATATTGTTTTAATAGTGAACATGTCAGAGGAAGGGTTTGTTGAAAAAATAAGGATATCGTCTGCGAAAAGTGATGTGCGGAGATCTTGGGAGCCAATTTTAATTCCGTGTAGTGGGGCCTGTTGGATGAGGTATCGAGAGAGGGGTTCTAACGCAATGTTGAAAAGAAGAGGGGAAAGGGGGCAGCCTTGTCTGGTGCCTTTATAGAGACAGAATTCTTCCGAGAGGAGGCCAGCCGCCACCAACCTGGCCGCGGGAGAAGCATACATGGCTTGTACGAGGTGTTGGAAAGGGCCTGTGAAGCCCATTTTCGATAGGACCAACGATAACCAATCAAAGCTGACATTGTCAAAAGCTTTCTCCGCGTCCAGGGTGATGATGGCATGATCCCCCCCTGGGTTGTTTTTAGCATGTTCCAGGGCTGTCATAACTTTCCTGATGTTTATAGTGGCCGTTCTTCCTTTCACAAAGCCAGATTGAGCTGGGTGAATCAGAGAGGGGACAATGGTGGCAAATCTGGAAGCTATTATTTTTGAAAGTAGCTTTACGTCTAAGTTAAGGAGAGAAATGGGTCGATAAGAACCTGGTTCTTGGGGGTCTTTGCCTTTTTTGGACAGTAATTTAATGATAGCCTGGTTCCCAGTTGGCAGGTATGGACCGCCGGACCAAATACCATTATATACTGCGAAGAGAACAGGCTCAGTAATAGAATGTAAGGACTTATAAAATTCCCCCATGAACCCATCTGGGCCCGGGGCTTTAGAGGGAGCTAGATTCCGAATTTGATATTTCGGGCAAGGAGATAGGTGCATTGAGGGCTTCAAGTTGGGAGGAAGAGACCGTAGGAATGGATAGTCTGTCTAGGAAGGAATTGGCTACGTTCATGTCAATGGGGTCAGTGGCATAGAGCGCGGAATAGAAATCTAGCATAACTTTGTTGATATCCTGTTGTGAGGATTTAATGGTGCCTGAAGAGTCCCGTAGGGAGGTGATGTGCGTCGGGCGGAAAGGACCTTTGCAGAGTCTTGCTAGCAGTTTGCCGGCTTTGTTGCCAAATTTATGGAGGGTTGCCTCTAAGTGAGCCCTATGTATTCGTTCAAGGGTATCAGCCCAGGAGTCGAAGGACCTTTTTGCTGCCTGCCATTTTTGTCTGTTTACAGGGGAGTCGCTAGTGTAGAGAGATCGCTGTGCCAGGCGTAAATCTGCACTGGCTTTCTTATAGTTTGTCAGGGTGTTTCTCTTAAAAGAAGCAGCGTAAGAGATGACGCGGCCTCTGAGGAAGGCTTTACCTGCCTCCCAGAAAAGGTTCGGGTTTTCCGCATGAGGAGAGTTGGCTGCAGAGTATTCCGACCAAGCTCTCTCCATATAGTGTTGGAAATTCGCATTATTTTGGAGATAGGAAGGAAAACGCCAAAGCCGAGGAGAGGGATGCAAGTCAGGAGTGTCTATTATCATCGAGATAGGTGCATGGTTGGAAATGGCGATGTCATGGATGTCAGTCCCTGAGACCATCGGGATAAGGTTGTCAGAACAAAAGAGGTAGTCGATTCTAGTAAAGATATTGTGAGGGTTGGAATAGAAGGTGTATTCTCTGTCCGTTGGGTGGTGGAGTCTCCAAATATCTTGGAGGGAAAGGGAGTCCATAGTGTGTGCGAAGTGCGTATGGTCATTAGACGCAGGTGGTGGTCGTAATCGTTTTGGGTGAGATCTATCCTCTGTTGGGTGCAGCGTAGTGTTAAAGTCTCCCCCAACTATGTGTGGTATGAGCGGGGCACGTAACAACCAGGTGGACATCTCACAGAGAAATTGCTTACCGGGGTTGTTGGGGGCATATATGTTGGATATCATCAGTTCTCTATTTCCCAGCTTTATGTGTATAGAGATAAAACGCCCCTGGCTGTCGGTATCTACGGATAACACTTCGCAGGGGAGGTTTTTGTGAATCAAAATGATAACCCCTGCTTTCCGATCTAGTGCACCTGAGCCCAGGACAGTGCCTACCCAGAGTTTTTTCATGCGTTGGATGTCAGGGGGAGTTAGGTGGGTCTCCTGGAGTAGGGCAATATCAGTTTTTAGTCTCTTCAGATGCCGAAGTATTTTAAGTCTCTTGAAGGGAGACCGAAGCCCTTTAACGTTCCAGGAGGTGACTCTCATGTGGGAAGGGTTGAGTGTGTGTTATGAGAGGGTTTACTATACATAGCATGTGGAGACCTGAGGAGAAGGATGGAATTGACCGTGAGCACCAGGATGAACTGGTCGTGGGAAAGAGGTGTTGCCTGAGTGTCTGCTGAATGAAGGGTGTAGATGAGAAGAAGGGATAAACGAGGGGGGGGAGGGGAAGGCAGGAGCAGTTAACAAAGACATAACCAAACAATGAAAGAACTTCTCTTTTTTCCGCATAGAGTCCCTGTGTAAACCAGCTCTCCCTAACGATCCAGGTGTTGTGACGCGTGCATGCCCTAGATAACTTAAGTGTCTGACTGAAACCGCGGAGGCGGGCCGCACGTAGGCAAGGGATCAGGAGGAGCGCAAACACAGTGAGGTTATAGGAGGTATAGCAGAAATAATAAAAAACAGGGGAGAAGCGAGATATTACCAATAACATAAGCAATAGGAAATAAAAAAAAAACAGTCACGTGTAAGTGAGCCAAGTACCTGAGTTGACTATCGAAGTAAGCATAGGTATTATGTAACAAGCAATAGCTTGGGATCATAAGGGAAGCAAGACGGGCGAGTAGACGTCATGTTAGCGTGGGGAGTTCCGGTGGACAGGTCCAGATAACCTGAAGCGTTTCGGGGAGTCTTTCCTCAGGCTTCGTTGGTCCAGAAGGCGGTTGTTTGGAGAAGCTTTGTGCAGGGGGTCAGTGTATGCGTCGGATCGCAGTGAGCGCAGGAAGGCTTCCGCTTCTGATGAGTCCTGGAAGGACAGTTGATCCCCATTGGGGGCTTTGAGGCGGACAGTCACGGGGAATGCCAATGTAAATTTTATCTGTTGCTGGTACAATTCCGTACAGACTTGTTGGAAAGCCTTCCTCTTTTTTGAAACCTCCAAAGAATAGTCTGCAAAGATCAAGACCTTGATACCGTCAATTTGGAGAGATCTGGAGTTCGTGAACTTTTGCAGTATAGTGAACTTGTCATTGTAATTGAGGTACTTCGCGATGATCGGGCGGGGAGATTTGCGGTCAGGGGCAAAGGTTCCCATGCGGTGAGCCCTTTCAACCTTGCATGGGCCAGGAAGGGCCATCGCCTCTGGGATGCGTATGGCACAGAATTCCATGAGGTCTGATGATTGTAATGATTCTGGTATCCCCACAAATCTCAGATTGCTCCTCCTGGATCTGTTTTCCAAATCGTCCAGTTTTTGGAGTATATATTGATTCGTCTTGTCTTGTGCTTGTTCGGTGGTTTGCGCCTGATAAACTTCTTCCTCCAGACTTGAAAGGCGGTTTTCAACCTCATCGATTCTAGTAGAATGTTCCCCTAATTGCGCTATGATTTGCCTCATCCCCGCATCCACTGCCTTTTCCACTGAGGCGGTTATCATAGGGGACAGGAGAGCAGCCACAGCCTGGGCAATACGGTCGGTATTGGAGTCCCCCAGGTTAGATGATGAGGAAGCGGCGTGCGGGGAGAGGGTGGACTGAAGTGAGGAGGGAGATTGAGTGTGGGAGCTCACCTCCATAGCCGGTTCGTCTGCCGTGTCGTCCTAAGAGGCCGAGACCGGGGCCTCGATTTGAGACTGGGTCGGGTGAGTCGGTGCGGCTGCGTGAGAGCGTGTGCCGGTCTTCTCCACAAAGCGCTCCATATGGAAGTGGGATTCCCCCAAGGAGGAGGCCAGAGTGTGCTGAGAGGGGTGTTTTTTTTTTTTTTTTTTTAGTGCCTGGCTGGAAGTGAAGGGCCTCAATTTGCGGCTGTGTGGCCGTATGCGGGTAGGTGTTATTAATAAGGCCCTGGAGGGTACTAGTGAGGCTGGGGGGGCACCCGGTGAGGCGGCTGGCGGCAGGAAGGGGTCCAGTAGGTAATTCCCAAGGCCCTAAATGAGTAGAACCAGTCCGTGAAGGCCGAAGCCGGGGCCTCGATTAGCAGCTATGGCCGGTTCGGGCGTTGCGGCCGTTCGCGGGCAAATGCCGGTACTGTAGTGCAGATAGGTCCGGTGAGGGTGGGGGGGACATGCGATGGGACAGCAGGCGGCAGGGGGGGTTTTAGCCAACGTCTTCTGGCCCTGAATCGGATGGCGAGTTCCGTGTAGGCCGAGACCGGGGCCTCAATTTAGCGGTCAGGCCGGGTGTATCGTCGCGGCCGTAAAGGTGCCCTTGCAGGAGCTCTAAGGGGCCGATCGGGTTGTAGGGGGGTCGGGGTACACCCGAATGAGCTGCAGGCGGCAGGAGGGGGTCGGGCAGGTATTTCTAGGCCGGTTTAAGGATCGTGAATGCGGGAGCTGAGAGGTGACTCAGCTACTCCATGCGGCGCCGGATCCGGAAGTTGATATTTTACTTTTAAATCGCTTGTATTTCATCCTGAGCTCCATTATATGCATTTACAAGCTCATTGTGGGCTACCGCAAACTCCCCCAATTTGTCTTCTGTGTGGGATACTCTGTCCCCTATGGCTGTCACTTCTGCTTTAAGTTGTGTTGTGCATTCCAAAATGTCTCTGTGCAGAGAGCCTCTTAGAGTCACAAGCATATCTTTCATTTGGGTATCAGTTAATGGCTGATCCAGGGTGGGGAAATCATGCATTTGATCTATGAATTCCTTAGTGCTGTCCTGTGACATGTCATGACCCCCTTGCTCACCTGGATACTTGTGCTCCTCCGATCGCTTCTATGTTGATTTCTGCGGGCTCTGCACTGGTGATGTGCCTGGGGAGAGTCTGCTGGCGTACCCCAGGGATGAAGCCTGGTACCGGTTGTCCTGCTGAGTGTCCGGTTCACCGCCGCCGCGGCCTCGCCGCGAGGTGTAGGCCTCGGCGCCATCTTGGGCCTTCCTTGCTCCAGGGCTGAAGAAGTCAGTTAGCTTTTGTGGGCCTCTCTCCTTCTTCCTCTTGTACATACTGCTGGCGGATGGTAGCTGGTATGTCAGGCAGTCTGTAACAGCTCACTTTGCTGTCTAGCGTCGCTTTGTGTAGCTGGATTGAGCTGGATACACCGGGAGCTCTCTCCTCACGCTGCCATCTCCTCGGCAGCTGGCCACACCCCCCGCCGGCCGCCATTTTAAAGAAGACGGTAGTAGAAGTAGGCTGGCCGGATAGCTACAATAGAAATTGAGCTGCGGCGCCGCCCACCCCCGCCCCGCTCCGCTGCCAGTCGATGTGACCTGTTATGGAAAGCGGCACGGGATGGGTGGCGCCGCAGCTCAATCTCTATTGTAACCACGCGGCTCCAGTCCATCAACTTTGGTATAGTCTGCATTTCACATGGGGGGCCAGTCTGGATGTCACAGGGGTGAGGGCCAGTCTGGATGTCAGGAGGGGGCCAGTCTGGATGTCAGGAGGGGGCCAGTCTGGATGTCAGGAGGGGGCCAGTCTGGATGTCAGGAGGGGGCCAGTCTGGATGTCAGGAGGGGGCCAGTCTGGATGTCAGGAGGGGGCCAGTCTGGATGTCAGGAGGGGGCCAGTCTGGATGTCAGGAGGGGGCCAGTCTGGATGTCAGGAGGGGGCCAGTCTGGATGACAGGAGGGGGCCAGTCTGGATGACAGGAGGGGGCCAGTCTGGATGACAGGAGGGGGCCAGTCTGGATGTCAGGAGGGGGCCAGTCTGAATGTCACAGGGGTGGGGGCCAGTCTGGATGTCAGGGGGGCCAGTCTGGATGTCACAGGGGTGGGGGCCAGTCTGGATGTCACAGGGGAGGGGGCCAGTCTGGATGTCACAGGGGTGGGGGCAGTCTGGATGTCACAGGGGTGGGGGCAGTCTGGATGTCACAGGGGTGGGGGCAGTCTGGATGTCAGGGGAGAGTCTAGATGTCACAGGGGTGCACCAGATAGAAGGAGGAATGATGGGGACACCACAACATGTAAGGAGGACTGATGGGGACACCACAACATGTAATGAGGACTGATGGGGACACCACAACATGCAAGGAGGACTGATGGAGACACCACAACATGTAAGGAGGACTGATGGAGACACCACAACATGTAAGGAGGACTGATGGAGACACCACAACATGTAAGGAGGACTGATGGGGACACCACAACATGTAAGGAGGACTGATGGGGACACCACGACATGTAAGGAGGACTGATGGGGACACCACGACATGTAAGGAGGACTGATGGGGACACCACGACATGTAAGGAGGACTGATGGGGACACCACGACATGTAAGGAGGACTGATGGGGACTAGGGTTGAGCCGAACACCCCCGGGTTCGGTTCGCACCGACAGTTCGCGCAAATTTCGAACCCTATTCGTTACAATCGACGTGAACGTTCAAAATCAAAATTGCTAATTACAACGGCCAATATGCATGTTAATGTCATAAAACAGGTTTGGGGACCCGGGTCCTGCCCCAGGGGACATATATCAATGCAAAAAGAACTTTTAAAAACTAACGTTTTTTTTGGGAGCAGTCATTTTAATGATGCATAAAGTGAAAAAAAAGTGAAATATTCCTTTAAATATGGTACCTGGGGAGTTTCTAAAGTATGCCTGTGAAGTGGCATGTGTTTCCCGTGTTTAGAACTGTCCCTGCACAAAATGACATTTGTAAAGGAAAAAAAGAAGCCATTTAAAACCACTTGCGGCTTTAATGTCATGTCTTGTCCTGGCCATATGGATGAAAATCCTTGAGAAAAATGGCATGGCTACCCCATCACCCCCCCCCCCCCCCCCCCCCACCCCAGCCCCTTTGGGTCTTGTATTATATTAAGGGGGACACCGCACCCAAAATAAAACCCTATACCTGCAACCCTATATACTCTGAACAGCAGTATACAGGCGGTGCAAACAAGAGAGGGACTGTAGGTTTGTTCTTAAGTAGAATCTGAACAGGTACATTATGAAGTGTAGCTCCATCCCAAAAAAATCTATTTTTAAGCTTTTTGGAGAACATAGGGAGGGGTTATCACCCCTGTAACATTTGCTGTCTTTGCACATCTGTTCAGAACATTTCACCTCACTTTCCGTCCCAATGACAAATGTTTTTGGAAAAGTGGGGTTTTAATTGAAACAAGGATTGGTGATAAAGTATCAGTAGAGAGGAGATACCTTTTTCCAAATTAAATCTAACAGGATAGAATTTCCCTTCCTAGGGGTAGATTTCCTCTCACTTCCTGTTTTCTCCTTCCGTTTGCAGGTAGGAGTCGTTTGTAAGTTGGATGTTTGAAAGTAGGGGCCTGCCGTATATACTCTGCAGAAATTTGCCCCATTAGATGTTGGTGTAGCCACAACACTGTAAGCCCTCACAGTTACTCTTGGTGGGCACAGGAATTGGCCCTGCTGTGAATTATTAGATCAAGATTTGTAATTGCATGCACCTGTTGAACAGGGCAGACAAATTGGGCCTTTGGTGGTGGTGGTGGACGGTGTTGCCACAAGATTGTAAGCCCTCACAGTTACTCTTGGTGGGCGCAGGAATGGGCCCTGCTGTGAGTTATTAGATCAAGATTTGTAATTGCATGCACCTGTTGAACAGGGCAGAAAAATTGGGCCCTTGGTGGTGGTGGTGGACGGTGTTGCCACAAGACTGTAAGCCCTCACAGTTACTCTTGGTGGGCGCAGGAATGGGCCCTGCTGTGAGTTATTAGATCAAGATTTGTAATTGCATGCACCTGTTGAACAGGGCAGAAAAATTGGGCCTTTGGTGGTGGTGGTGGTGGTGGACGGTGTTGCCACAAGACTGTAAGCCCTCACAGTTTCTCTTGGTGGGCGCAGGAATGGGCCCTGCTGTGAACTATTAGATCAAGATTTGTAATTACATGCCCCTGTTAAACAGGGGCTGAAAAATTGTGCCTTAGGCACTGGTGCTGGTGCCACAACACTGCAACCCCTCACAGATACTGTACTTGGAGCACAGCAGTCAGACCTGTTGCGAAGCATTGCTTAAAAAATTGTAATTACACGCCCCTGTTAAACAGGGGCTGAAAAATTGTGCCTTAGGCAACGTTGCTGGTGCCACAACACTGCAACCCATCACAGATACTATACTTGGAGCACAGCAGTCAGACCTGTTGCGAAGCATTGCTTAAAAAATTGTAATTACACGCCCCTGTTAAACAGGGGCTGAAAAATTGTGCCTTAGGCAACGGTGCTGGTGCCACAAAACTGCAACCCCTCACAGATACTGTACTTGGAGCACAGTAGACAGACCTGTTGCAAAGCATTTTTTTTTAAATTGTAATTACACACCCCTGTTATACAGGGGCTGAAAAATTGTGCCTTAGGCACTGGTGTGGTGGCACCCAGAAAAAAAAATGTCCTTCCAAGCTATCAAGGAATGGATCATTGAGGAGGAGGAAGAGGATAGTCAGTGAACATAACAGGACAGTCACTCAGCATCAGCATAGGCAGTCTTGAAGGGATGTGACATTATAAATTATTCAGTTATATCCGCTTCAGGTGCCTGGTAGCTGGTGGTGATCCAAGACCGATTCATCTTTATGAAGGTCAGTCGATCAACCGAGTCGGTGGACAGGCGCACCCTGTGATCTGTGACAAATCCTCCAGCAGCACTGAATGTGTGTTCAGAAAGAACGCTGGATGCAGGACAAGCCAGTAGCTCAATTGCATACTGTGCAAGCTCTGGCCAGTGATCCATCCTCAGGACCCAGTAAGCCAGAGGATTTTCGGTGGGAAAGGTGTCCAAGTCTGACCTTGCCCCTAGGTATTCCTGCACCATGTATATCAGACGCTGGCGATGGTTGCTGGAACCGATCATACCTTGGGGCCGCAGACTAAAAAATTGTCTGAACGCATCGGTCAGACGTCCACCTTCCCCACCGCTCCTTCTGCTACTGACCGAAGCCTCAGCAACTCGTCGTCCAGGACCAGGAGTTTGTAACCTCCCAGTTTCTGGGAACGCGTTGCACAGACCTTTCTGCAAGGCCTCCCTGAGATGTCTCATCCTCTGCTCCTTCTGCGACGGCAAGATAAGGTCTGCAACCTTACCCTTGTACC
Organism: Lithobates sylvaticus; assembly: GCA_028564925.1. NCBI lineage: Eukaryota > Metazoa > Chordata > Amphibia > Anura > Ranidae > Lithobates > Lithobates sylvaticus. The sequence goes on from CM053031.1 coordinate 311,039,087, forward strand.
GTGGATCAAGGAGAGTGGCCAGCCAGTAATGGTCCCTCTCCTTGATCCGAAGAATACGAGGATCCTTCAGCAGGCTTTGCAGGATCAGGGAGGCCATGCAACGTAGGTTAGCTGAGGCATTCGGTCGGGAGTCTTCTGGGTCACTGAGGATGACATGATCGCCAGCCACCTCCTCCCAGCCACGTACAAGTCCACTGGTTTGTTGGGACTGTACATCATCCCTTAAAGACTGCTGCTGCTGATGCTGAGTGCCAGGCTCCACCTCCATGCTCACACAATCCTCCTCCTCCTCCTCATCCTCTTCCTGTGTGATGGGTGGGACAGAAGGAACACTGTCTGGATAAAGGGGGCCTTGAGAGGCAAGGAAGTCCTCCTCTTCCTGCCTCTGTTCTGCCTCAAGTGCCCTGTCCATTATCCCACGCAGCGTATGCTCCAACAGGTGGACAAGAGGTACAGTGTCACTGATGCATGCACTGTCACTGCTCACCATCCTCGTGGCCTCCTCAAATGGTGACAGGACAGTGCATGCATCCCTGATCATGCTCCACTGGCGTGGGGAAAAAAAGCCAAGCTCCCCCTGACCCTGTCCTGGTGCCGTAGTCGCAAAGGTACTCATTGATGGCCCTCTGCTGCGTGTGCAGTTGCTGCAGCATGGCCAACGTTGAGTTCCACCTGGTGGGCATGTCACATATTAGGCGGTTCTTGGGCAGGTTCAACTCCTTTTGCAGCTCAGCCAGCCGAGCACTGGCATTATACGATCGGCGGAAATGCACACAGACTTTCCTGGCCTGCCTTCAGGACATCCTGTAAGCCTGGGTACCTGCCTAAGAACCGCTGCACCACCAGGTTGAGGACGTGAGCCATACAGGGCACATGGGTGAGCTGCCCCTGTCGCAGGCGGAGAGGAGGTTGGTGCCATTGTCAGAAACCACCATTCCTGGCTTAAGCTGGCGTGGCGTCAACCACCTCTCGGCCTGCCCCTGCAGAGCTGCCAGAACCTCTGCCCCAGTGTGGCTCCTGTCCCCCAAACACACCAGCGCAAGCACGGCATGGCATCTTTTTGCCTGCGTACTCGCGTAGCCCCTTGTACGCCTACGGAGCACCGCTGGTTCCGAGAACAGAGCACTCGAAGAGGCCATGGAGGAAGAAGAAGAGGAGGGGGTGGAGGAGAGAGGTGTGTCACAACCAGTAGTAGCATTTTGGAGGCGTGGTGGCGGAACAACCTCCAACACTACTGCACCTTGTCCTGCATCCCTCCCAGCTGCCAAAAGAGTGACCCAATGGGCCGTGAAAGACAGATAACGTCCCTGTCCATTCCTGCTGGACCATGAGTCAGCGGTAATATGCACCTTACCGCTGACCGCCCTGTCCAGCCAGGGATGGACATTGCCTTCCACATGCCGGTAGAGATCCGGAATCGCCTTCCGTGAGAAAAAGTGGCGTTTGGGAACCTGCCACTGAGGAACCACACATTGAACAAACTCACGGAAGGGGGCAGAGTCTACCAACTGAAAAGGCAGCAGTTGAAGTGCTAGCAATTTAGCCAAGCTAGCATTCAACCGCTGGGCATGTGGATGGCTGGGAGTAAACTTCTTTCGATGGTCTAGCAGCTGGGGCAGGGAAATTTGCCTGCTACAATCGGACGTCGGTGTACTGCAAGTACTTGGTTGTGACACACCTAATTCTACACCTTCAGTCCTCTCAGAGCAGCTTTCAGAGAGGACTGAAGATATTGTGGGGTTGGAGATCCCAGCTGATGAGGAGCAAGGAGAGGTCCGCTTTGTTCTTTGGTGCGGGTCTTTAATGTGCGCCTGCCAACGAGCTGCATGGCAGGTCGACATATGTCTGGTCATGCTTGTGGTGCCCAAGCGGCTGATGTTTTGGCCACGCGAGATACGCTTGAGACAAATATTGCAAATAGCAGTGGTGCGATCTGATGTACTCGTCTCAAAAAAGGCCCACACCAAAGAACTTTTGTGATAACGTGCAGAGGCAGCGCCCTGCACAGGCGGAGCTCTGCGGTGTGATTCAGTTGGTGTGCTGGCCTCTAGCTGGCCTCCGGAGGGCATCCTGCCTCGTTGGCCATGTGCCGCCGCCTCCTCCTCCTCCTCCTCCTCCTGCTCCTCCTCCTCTCTCCCTTCAGGCACCCACGTGGAGTCAGTGACCTCATCATCCCCTCCCTCTTCACCACTAGAGCAAACCTGGCAGTAAGCTGCAGCTGGTGGAACATGACTGCCAGATTACTGTCCTTCAGCATCCCCTCTCTCTGCGCGCACACTACTGCCTTCCTCAAGCTGGGTATCATCATCCGAGCCTTCAAATCGTTGGGCATCCTCCTGGAGCATGTACCCAACACTGTGCTCAAACAGTTCGGGGGACTCCTCAGGAGGACATGGGTGCCATGATGATGCCATTGAGTACGCGTTGGCAGCTGCTCTGCCAGTACCCTGAGCCTGAGTGAGAGGAGGAGGAGGATGAGGAGAGCTTGGTCATCCATTTTACCAAGCCTTCGGCATGATGCGGCTCAACATGTCCAGCTGCCGAAAACAAGGACAAGCGTGTCCCATGGCCACGTGCTGATGACGATGCACGTCCACGACCAGCACTGTTGTCTCTAGAAACAGAGCCTGCTTGCCCTGTGTTCTTGCCTCGGGACTGTCTGCCTCTCCTTGGCGGTCTTCCAGGCATTGTAGTGGGTAGTGTATATTGTGCTGGAGTCACACAGCACACACACTAACTCCTGCAGATGGATGCCTTAGATGACAGCAACAGGGCCCTATGGCAGATAGAGGCTGCCTTAGATGACAATAACTGGGCTGACACACACACACACACACACACTAGCTCCTATGTGTGCTGACACACACACACACACACACACACACACACACACTAGCTCCTATGTGTGCTGACACAAACACACTATAGCTCCTATGTGTGCTGACAACACACTATAGCTCCTATGTGTGCTGACCAAAAAATATAGCTCCTATATGTGCTGACTACACACTATAGCTCCTATGTGTGCTGACACAAACACACTATAGCTCCTATGTGTGCTGACAACACACTATAGCGCCTATGTGTGCTGACAAAAAAATATAGCTCCTATGTGTGCTGACAACACACTATAGCTTCTATGTGTGCTGACAACACACTATAGCTCCTATGTGTGCTCACAACACACTATAGCTCCTATGTGTGCTGACACAAACACACTATAGCTCCTATGTGTGCTGACACAAACACACTATAGCTCCTATGTGTGCTGACAACACACTATAGCTCCTATGTGTGCTGACAAAAAAATATAGCTCCTATGTGTGCTGACACAAACACACTATAGCTCCTATGTGTGCTGACAACACACTATAGCTCCTATGTGTGCTGACACAAACACACTATAGCTCCTATGTGTGCTGACAACACACTATAGCTCCTATGTGTGCTGACACAAACACACTATAGCTACTATGTGTGCTGACACAAACACACTATAGCTCCTATGTGTGCTGACACAAACACACTATAGCTCCTATGTGTGCTGACACAAACACACTATAGCTCCTATGTGTGCTGACAACACACTATAGCTCCTATGTGTGCTGACAAAAAAATATAGCTCCTATGTGTGCTGACAACACACTATAGCTCCTATGTGTGCTGACACAAACACACTATAGCTCCTATGTGTGCCGACAACACACTATAGCTCCTATGTGTGCTCACAACACACTATAGCTCCTATGTGTGCTGACACAAACACACTATAGCTCCTATGTGTGCCGACAACACACTATAGCTCCTATGTGTGCTCACAACACACTATAGCTCCTATGTGTGCTGACACAAACACACTATAGCTCCTATGTGTGCTCACAACACACTATAGCTCCTATGTGTGCTGACAACACACTATATGGGAATAAATATATAAATAAATATATAAAATGGGGCGCCAGCATACATACGTAGAAAGGTTAATAAAATAACAAGAGTAAATTAAATAGATAATCAGATAAAAATGTGGCGCTGATACACGTCTACCACTCCAAGGGGGATCATCCAGCCAAGGTGGCTCCAGACACAGCGTCCAAAGGAATTAATGGAATAAAAGAAGGAGTATAGCATCAAATAATAAATAAGGCTATACAGACAACCTCAGGTGGGTGAATCAAACAATATAAATAAATAACCCTTGTGTCCAAGAAAAATAAAAATAGTGCAAAGTAAGGACTAAAAGTGGCAATAAATAATCAAATATACAATGGCGAATAACATGCATAAGCCACAATTCGATTAAAAAATATTATTAATAATGCACAAAGCAAACCGTGAATAAATGCACCTGTGTGTTAAAAACAAACAGCACAAATAAACCTGTGTTAAAATATATATAATAACGTGAGTCCAGGATAAAAGTGTATATATAAATAAATAAACGACAAGTCCTGTGCAATCAAGCGGATATTCCCATATATGGTGCACAATTCCTAAACAATCTCCAGGTGAGGTGGTGGATATGATATTTGTGGTAGTCTTTAAGAGAAAAAAGTGATGCTCCTTAACATGCAGGTGTCCTGGGCTGTTTCCCCCAACCCCTTACCTTAAAGGTAAGGAAAAACAACCTTACTGGGCTCCTCCGGATCTGTTCCTCTGACTGGGTCCCTGCCAGCTCCTCTCAGGCGGACATGTGAGCAAACAGATAGATGCAATCCATTGTGTAGTATTTCAAAAGGTTTAATAGGTATAAGCAATAGATAACTTACAGTACATGCAGAGTTAATGCAGCGGTGGATGAAAAAAACACACAGTATGGGCTCCCGGCCGAGATCCCACACAGCTAAACGTCACCAGGCTCTGACTCTCCTTACGCGTTACATCACGCACACGTGACTTTCTCAAAGGACACCTATATATTTATATATTTATTCCCATGTACTGTCGGTGTGTGAACACCCTGATGGTGGCTGCGGCATTGGTTGTTATTGTTGTGTAGCTGATTCATTTCAGCTCTCTCCCCTCCCCCCACCCCCTTTTTTGGTTTGCGCAGTATCACCCCTCCTTTTGCAGACAACACACTATAGCTCCTATGTGTGCTCACAACACACTATAGCTCCTATGTGTGCTGACAAAAAAATATAGCTCCTATGTGTGCTCACAACACACTATAGCTCCTATGTGTGCTGACACAAACACACTATAGCTCCTATGTGTGCTCACAACACACTATAGCTCCTATGTGTGCTCACAAAAAAATATAGCTCCTATGTGTGCTCACAACACACTATAGCTCCTATGTGTGCTGACAACACACTATAGCTCCTATGTGTGCTGACAACACACTATAGCTCCTATGTGTGCTGACAACACACTATAGCTCCTATGTGTGCTCACAACACACTATAGCTCCTATGTGTGCTCACAACACACTATAGCTCCTATGTGTGCTCACAACACACTATAGCTCCTATGTGTGCTCACAACACACTATAGCTCCTATGTGTGCTGACAAAAACACACTATTGCTCCTATGTGTGCTGACACAAACACACTATAGCTCCTATGTGTGCTGACAACATACTATAGCTCCTATGTGTGCTGAAAAAAAATATAGCTCCTATGTGTGCTCACAACACACTATAGCTCCTATGTGTGCTGACACAAAACACACTATAGCTCCTATGTGTGCTGACAACACACTATAGCTCCTATGTGTGCTGGCAAAAAAATATAGCTCCTATGTGTGCTGACAACACACACACTAGCTCCTATGTGTGCTGACACAAACACAATATAGCTCCTATAAATCCCTGCCTGCCTGCCTGCCTGGGATGGGGCAGAAGGTTGGGACAGAAAGTTAGGGTGCAATGCTGTTCTAACAGCACTGCAATGGGTGCTACTGCAATACTGTACTAACAGCACGCACACACCAGACTAATCCCCAGCAGCAGATAATGTCACACTCAGCAGTGCAATCAGCAGAAATGATCAGTATTGAATGAATCAGCAATGGTTTAGCGATGAACGAATCAATCAGCAGACTGCCTATTCACTCTTCTCAAAGCTGGAACACATGTGCCCTGGGCCGACGGCGTGGCAGCCTTTTATACATTGGGGCATGTACTAAAGCCCCTGAGCATTAATTGGCTACAGGCGTCCTGCCTGTAGCCAATTATTGCTCTCCTCGCTGCCGGCGCTGTGATTGGCCAAGCATGTGGGGTCACAGTGCATGCTTGGCCAATCATCAGCCAGCAATGCACTGTGCCGGCCGCAATGCATTGCGGGCCGCTCGCATCACACGAATGTGATGCGAACGGCCCAAATAGTTCTGGGCTCGCCGAGCGGGCGAACGCCCGGTGCTCGATTCGAACGTGGATTCGAATCGAACAACGGGCCCATCCCTAATGGGGACACAGATGTAAGGAGGACTGATGGGGACACCACAACATGCAAGGAGGACAGATGCAAGGAGGACTGATGGGGACACCTGTTGTGGAAATTATATTGTATAAAATTTATGTGGATATTTTATTCTAGGATGTGTGTTTTTATAGATTGTCATCTGTCTCCCTGTGTCTGATTTAATCGTGTGCACTTCCTCCCGTGAGTGCCCTCCCCTTTACTCCATGTCACTTCCTGTGATATCATTTTGTATTGAGGGAGTGCCCGGCTGTTGGAGGCAGGCACTTCCTGTTTGTGAAAGCCTTTGTGATAATAAAAGGCCATGCTGGCTAGTGTGGCCAAGGATGGCTGACTGACCGGGCAAAGAAGGCTTTAAGAGGCTGTAAGAATACTTGCTGTTGATGGCTATTTACTGGGGAATGGGAAACCAGGGGCTTAGATGGGAAGCAGCTAGGCTGGAAAGGTGATGTATGGATGCTATGCTGAGATAAGGATGAATGCATGGATGAAGGGGTTTGGGAGGTAATGGAAGATCTTAAGGTAAGGCATTATATCATTAAGACAGAAATTGGTATTTATATTAGAAACAGGAAAAATTAGTTGTTTGCTCTGCGGACACACCACAACATGTAAGGAGGACTGATGGGGACACTACGACAGATAAGGAGGACTGATGAGGACACCACGACATGTAAGGAGGACTGATGGGGACACCACTACATGTAAGGAGGACTGATGGGGACACCACTACATGTAAGGAGGACTGATGGGGACACCACATGTAAGGAGGACTGATGAGGACACCACGACATGTAAGGAGGACTGATGGGGACACCACAACATGCAAGGAGGACTGATGGGGACACCACGACATGTAAGGAGGACTGATGGGGACACCACAACATGTAAGGAGGACTGATGGGGACGCCACGACATGTAAGGAGGACTGATGGGGACACCACATGTAAGGAGGACTGATGGGGACACCACGACATGTAAGGAGGACTGATGGGGACACCACGACATGTAAGGAGAACTGATGGGGACACCACGACATGTAAGGAGGAGTGATGGGGACACCACAACATGTAAGGAGGACTGATGGGGACACCACAACATGTAAGGAGGACTGATGGGGACACCACATGTAAGGAGGACTGATGGGGACACCACATGTAAGAAGGACTGATGGGGACACCACATGTAAGGAGGACTCCCCTGATGGGGACACATATGTAAGGGGGGCTGATGGGGACACCACATGTAAGGAGGACTCCGCTGATGGAGACACAGATGTAAGGAGGGGCTCCGCTGCTGGGGACAAAGATGTGAGGAAGGCTCCGCTGATGGGGCACCTGATGTAAGGAGGGACTCTGCTGGGGGCACCTGATGGCATCTGGTGGCAGGCAATGTGGAAAGTGACACGCTCAGGGCTCCCACTGATTCGGCATTATGGTGAGTTGAATGATTTCATTCTATATTACACTGTAATAATAGAAATAATGCATTTCAATCATCCTGACACCATAACAATCATGGCGCCGGGATGATTGAAGTGCTAACACCAGGTGTTTGGAGTATATTTATCTGCTTATTGTTAAACTCTGGAAACCACATATTGCTATTGTGGTGTAGGATCTGGGGCTGCTGTCCCTCCATCCCTCTCCATCCCGCATTTATCTCAGACTCTAACCACGCCCATTTGAGCCACGGCCATTTAAGCCATGCCCATAATTGTGCGTAAACCACGCCCATTTTTTCATTGCGGCGTGTAATGCGATAATTTTTTTACTTTAATGCACGCCACTCCTATAAACGCATGCCCCACCCCCTACTTATAATATGACTCTGCCTACAGCCCAAAAAAGTGTCCCGGAATTTTTTTTTTACAATGTTGGCAACTATGCGAACGTCAGGTGAGGTGACAACAGCTCCACCCTGTAGTGCCTCAGAAAGGTGTTCTGGCTTGTCCATGTGGCTAGTGAGCTTTAAGGTGAGCTGGGACTGGTCTACCTGAGTGCTCGTACGCTACTGAGATAGTCTGTTTTATCCACCTTGCTACAGTTGATTTAGAGGCTTGGAGAAACTAACTAATAAGTGGTTGGATCTCCTAAAGCATCTAACTCTTTCTAGATAGACTAGTAGACACCGTTAATGTCTGGCAAAATAAATTTTGCCTCCCTATCATTCTGGAGCACAATCTCCTGTGACCTGTGGAAATTTGAGGTCACCTTAGGTGGGTACAAGGGGCCCTGTATGAGGATTACCCCATCGCAGACTAAGAAGTTTGACCGCAACACTACCGACCTACATTCAAAAAATATTACAAAAAGAACGACTACTAAGGATCGGGCCGCTAGCAACCATCAAACATAAGAAGACTACATTGCAACCACAACAGTTAACATGCGCATTGATTAACACCAGATCGGCAGTCAAGCACAGGCATGAAATCCATGACTTCATCACGCAATACAACATAGATTGCCTCTTCATCACGGAAAGCTGGCTAACACCCGACTGCAACACCATCTTAACAGAATTAGTGCCAGAAAACTACAGGATCCTAACCGAGCATAGGAAAGGAAAAAAAGGAGGAGGCCTAGCAGTGATCTTCAAAGCTCACCTGGCGCTCGCCAAACCTACGGTACAGAACACAGCAACTTTTATGGAGACACTTACTCTACAGATGCAAACAACACCACAAGAAACCATCCACATGCTGCTATGCTACAGACCACCAGGACCAAAGACAAACCTACCGATACCACTCACGGAATTCATTTCGGCATACACCCTGAAAAACAACAAGGTTCTGGTACTTGGAGATTTCAACCTCTGGGCAAATTCCACCGAAGACCCCATCGCCACCACCTGCATCAATCAACTGGAAGACCTAGGGCTTCAACAACTAGTAAATGCTCCCACACATGGGTCGGGTCACATTCTGGACCTCATCTTCAAGCAAAATATCGACATCAACATACGAGACAACATATCGCTACCATGGACAGACCACCACGCTATCAAATTTGAAATCACCACTAACATCACCCTCCAGCAACCAAATCCGGCCGCAACAACACAGTGGATCAGATCACAGAAGAAATTACACTCGGAAATTTTCAAAACCACACTAAGAAACAAAATGGCAACACGAAATCAAAACCACTCAACCGAACGAGCACTCAACTCCTTAAACAAGGCACTACTACAAACAGCAGATGCAGTCGCCCCGAAACATCGAGGACCCATCCGCAAGAAAAATTCTGGATGGTTTAATGGCGCGCTTACACTACTGAAACGGGAACACAGAAGAGCAGAACGAGCCTGGAGACGAAACACTACAAAGGAAAATCACACATACTACAAAATACTCACCAAGAAATATCATAAAGCAATTTTCACAGCGAAAAAAGAACATGTCTCAAACACCCTCTCAAAAGCCTTAAACCGGCCACGTGAACTGTTCAAACTAGTCGCCCAGACTATGAACCCCACCTGCCTTGAGCCCCGAGAAAACGAAACCCAAGAATACTGCAATAAGTTATCGGATTTTTTCATCAACAAAATCGACAACATTCAGAAAATAATTCAACAAAAAAAAACAACCAATTCTACTCAACCAAACCAAGGTAAGGAATTTTACTTGCACAGTGCACAAGCACCACATTTTTCGCTTACCCCCATCACCACGGATGAAACAAAAAATCTCATCAAGAGCCTCCGAGACAGTACATCGCCAAACGACATCATTCCTACAAAGCTCTTGAAAGAATGCTCCGACATTCTGGCCCCTGCTATTACACACCTAGTAAGATAAAAATGTGGCGCTGATACACGTCTACCACTCCAAGGGGGATCATCCAGCCAAGGTGGCTCCAGACACAGCGTCCAAAGGAATTAATGGAATAAAAGAAGGAGTATAGCATCAAATAATAAATAAGGCTATACAGACAACCTCAGGTGGGTGAATCAAACAATATAAATAAATAACCCTTGTGTCCAAGAAAAATAAAAATAGTGCAAAGTAAGGACTAAGGTGTCCTTTTATTAAAGTGCGGTAAAATACCGCTATTCATTTCTCAGGCATTCTCAGAGGAGATCGCTCTCCCCTGAGTGCCTGTTTATGATTGTCTGTAGATCGCTTCTCATGTTGAGTTGAGAAGCGATCTACAAACGCCGGGAACTCCTCAGAATTTCTCCTCACACTGTAATCTCGCGAGATGTAGCGGGATTACAGTCTGAGGTGATTTAAAACACAAAAGTTAAACACTAATTAACACATTATTCCCCTACATATTAATAAAATAATAAAGTAAAATCCCCCCTACACAATATACATTAACCTAATTATTAAAAAACATTGTTTTTATCAATATTTAAAGATCATACATGTGCCTATTTAAATGTGAATGGTGTATAGTAAATTAATGTAATCCACATATGTAATGCAGCTATACACCATTCATATAAATGTAAAATACATTTATAATCATTAAAAAATAATTTTAATAAAGTATACAAGTATAAATATTTATTAATATATTAAAATAAAATATATTTCATAATTGATAAACCCCTGTATAAAACACCTTTCACACTGAGGTGGGAGCAGCGTCGGCGGTAAAGCAGCGCTTTATTTAGCGCTGCTTTACTGTCGTTTTAGCGTTGGTTTTCGGCCGCTAGCAGTGCAGTTTAAACCCCCCCTAACGGCAGAAAAAGGGGTAAAACCACCCGCAAAGCGCTGCTGCAGCGGTGCTTTGCTGGCGGTATTGCCGCGCTGTCCCATTGATTTCAAGTTGAATTTGAAAAACCGCCCCAGTGTGAAAGGGGCCTAAAGTTCTAAAAATAGCGCCTGCAAAGCGCCTTCAAACAGCCGCGGTCTTTCACACTGGAGCGGTGCGCTTGTAGGATGCTGAAAAATGTCCTGCAAGCCGCATCTTTGGAGCGCTGTAGGAGCGGTGTATTTACGATCCTTAGGCTGCTTTCACACTGGAGCGGTGGGGGCGCTGGCGGTAAAGCGGCGCTATATTTAGCGCCGCTTTACTGGCGTTTTAGCGGCGCATTGCGGCCGCTCGCGGGGTGTTTTTACCCCCGCGAGCGGCCAAAAAAGGGTCAATACCGCCCGCAAACCGCCGCTGCAGCGGCGTTTTGCGGGCGGGTTCGGCACGCTCCCCCATTGTTTTCAATGGGACCGGGCGCTATAGGAGCGGTAAATATACCGCTCCTATAGCGAGCCAAAGATGCGGCTTGCAGGACATTTTTGAGCGTCCTGCAAGCAACAGCTGTTTCGGGTCGGTTTGCAGGCGCTATTCTTAGCGCAATAACGCCTGCAAACCGCCCCAGTGTGAAAGCAGCCTAAAGCGCCCCTTCCCATTGAAAACAATGGGGCAGCGCTCCAAACCCCTCTGCAAAGCGCCACTGCAGTGGGGCTTTGCGGGTGGTTTTAACCCTTTTTCAGTCATTAGCGGGGGTAAAACTGCCCCGCTAGGGTTCGAAAAGCGCCGCTATAACGACGGTAAAGTGCCGCTATAAAAATGACATTAATAATAGCATTTAAATGCAGGTAGAATAATATATATACATATATATATTTATATCTATCTATCTATCTATATATATATATATATCATAGCATATAGCATATATATATGTGTGTGTGTGTTTTTATTTCAATGTGTATGTGTATATCTATCTATCTATTTATATATATATATATTTTTATATATATGTAGCGGGGTCGTACCCCTTTTACTGGAAAAGACTACATTCCCCATAATTCCCCAGGCTCCCGGGCTGCTTGTTTCCGCCCGAGAGGCTGCTGGGGGAGGTTATAAAAAGGAAGAGGAGACACCGCCTCTTCCTCTTCTGACACTTCCTCTTCTGAGGCCTCACCTGACTGGTCTCCCTCTGATGACTGAGCTTGTGACGCGGAGACTTGTTCCTGAGGAGACACCTGTGCGGACCGGGACTGCTGAAGGCCTGAAGCCTGGGCCTTGCAGCAGCTGGAGAGAGACTCTCATCCCTCAGAGTCAGCAGCAGCGGAGCGGAGACTCTTCCCTACAGACGGTCGGTCGGAGCTGAGGACCGGAGCGCAGGGGCTGTGACGAGGAGACCAGACGCCGCCATTTGAGGACCGGAGCTGAGGACGGTACCCCAGGATTGGTGAGAGAGCCGGAAGGCTCATCCTGCATTGCTAGACACACGTTTATGCCTATTGAACTGCCTAGGCACAATTTACCTCAGAGCAGCAAATGTTACTTTCTGTGGATTACAAATACACCATTTAAAGCTACATGTGCACCACCTCTACAGATTTATTGCCGGTGAAGAACACTGTACTTGTAAAAGGACTGAGCTCTATTGCTAGGGATCAGGCCTGGTCCGTTAGGTAGGCGCAGATAGATTTATTGCACCTCAGGGGTGCATAGCAGACGGTCGCCACACTTGGCGCTCCGTTTCCCCATTGTTAGTTTGTTATATGCATGTGTACATGTTAAAGTGCATATTGCAGGGACCTGCTAAAGTAATGTAAGTCAAATGTTAAATGCCTGTTACTATTTCTTTTCCTCACTGCCAAAGTAAAGCCAGTTATTCTTATCTCAGCAGTCTGCTTGTGAGTTTGAATCCATTACACTTAGAGTATAAGATATGTTTATATGTGCATAGATACATACCCCTTTACTAACTGTGCCAGAGCGGGTGGAGCAAATTGCCGGGGGTTGGTGGAGCTGTACTCAGGGACCCAAAACAAACCAGCAGGTCTCTTAACTGGGGGTAGCGCTCCACGTGGGGGCTCGTAATCCGGGATCCTGAGTCAGCGGGAAAAGCCGCCAGAAGGTACCGGCATGGACCCGATAGAAGTGGGACGGTGGTCCGCAACATGGGCCACTGACCCAGCCGCAGCAGCAGTCATTGAACTGCCAGGGATATGGCAGAGAGAGGCAGTCAAGCAGCTCATAATGTCCCTATCCCCATGCCAAAAGTCATGGATAATGGACATGAGAAATGATGCTGGGTATACATACGCCCTAATAGAATGGCAGCAAGAGACTCCAGAGCAGTTCAGGAGCCAAAGCATACAAGCACCGAATGGTCAGACCTATCAAGTGCTGCATGCGCTGCCACGCAAGGGAGAAGGTTCTCCAGTGAAAGCCATGCTATCCCCAAAGAAGGAAGAGCAGAAGGGCGCGGAAAGTCCCATACAAACTACTCTTAGCGCAGAACTGTGTGCTGTCCTAGGGGAGATTGTGACTCAGTGCAGAAGAGACCCCGGGGACTACCCAATGTCGGGATACAGGAAACTCCGGATGTTTTCAGGGAGGACACCTGTACCCTCGGGAGAAGAGAGATTTGAAGAGTGGTTAGATGGTGCCACACAGGCCTTAGAAGAATGGGAGGTCTCAGAAGGCAGAAAGAAGCAAAGGATTGTTGAGAGCCTAAAAGGGCCTGCCTTGGAGGCCATACGCAATCTGAAGACAAGCAAAAAGGATTGCACTGCCCAGGACTACATAGACATCCTGGAAGGTGTGTTTGGTGGGACAGAAAAAGTCACAGAACTTACCTATCAACTGGAACACTGTTACCAGAAGACAGGGGAGAAGCTGTCAGAGTACATGGGACGCATAGACAAGATCCTGCATAGGATTATCCTGAAGAAGGGGATAGATCCAGGGAAGGTAGATGAAGCCCGTGCCCAGCAGGTGATGAGGGGAGCCCAACCCCTGGACCCTGTCGCACTAATACTACGCACCCGGCAGGATGGGAAGAGCCTGGACTACCCCGATCTCATCCGAATGGTCAGAGAAGAAGAGGCCATGTTGGAAGAGAAACGGGAGAAGCAGGTGATGGGGTCTACAAAGCTTCCAGTGGCCACGGTCAGGTTGGCCTTAACCCCTGAAAGAGAGGCAGAGGTAGATGCCCTGAAGTTGCAGATGTCCCAGATGATGGAGATACTGACGTCTCTGGTGGCGAAGGAGACGCCCAGTCCCAAGAAAGAGACAACCAGGAGGGAATTGTTTCCAGCTGTTTCAGCACCAGCATCCCCACCTGACTACGGTGAGATGATCTGTTTTAACTGTGGAGGAATTGGTCATATTGCAGCTGTATGTTCCAGTCCCAAGAAGAAGAAAACAGAAAGCCGCCAGCCGGCGGGAAACGCCAAAGGGCCCCAGTGAAGGAGTCAACCGGGTGCCCATCACCTTCAGTGAGCTCCAAGAAGCATAACAGGAAGAGAAAGCGGGGAGATCAAACCCCTCAAAAGGGGCCCAGGGATCCTCAACCAAGGTACACTCCAGAGAAAGGGGGCAAGACCCCTCCGAAGAGACACAGCACTCCCAAGCGTGAACCCTTCAAAATGAGAGATAACAATGTCCCTCAACGGGTTCACACTCCCACTAAGAGGGAGAAGATTAATGCATACCAGGCTCAAGAAAGGATCAAGCGCAAATCCAGTGCTGGTAAAGAAAAGAGTCCAAAGAAGAAGACAGAATCAACTCGGCCCTACCCAGAAGAGCTGGTTGGTCCATCCCCTACTGTACCTATCCAGGTGGAAGGAGTGTACACGAAGGCCCTCCTAGACACTGGAGCACAAGTGACCCTATTGTACAGGGACTTCTACGACAGATACCTGAGTCATCTGCCCATACAGAAGATAGAAGAGTTGGAGATAAGGGGATTGGGAACTCAGAGTTTCCCCTATGATGGCTACCTATCCATACGGTTGACGTTTGACCCATCCGTAGCTGGGAAGTCTGAAGTGTTTGACACCTTAGCAGTGGTGTGTCCCCGCCCACCAGGAACCAGCAAGACCTCCCTGATCATAGGGACGAACACGGATCTAGTCAGAAGGCTTCTGACCCCCCTGGTGAAGAAAGAGAATCTTTCAGCTCCCAAGATCCATCCCATGCTGAAGGCAGCCTATCAGCGGTTGGTCCTAGAGCAGAAGACCCCAAGTGAGGGGATAGGAAGGGTATGGAGGCTTGGAAAAGAAGGAGCAGTGTTACAGCCTGGAGAGGTGACCTGCATGAGAGCCACGGTGAAACTTACTTGGGAGCAGCCTGGCCCCTTTGTAATGTTGGAACCTGACCCAATGGAGGGTCACTCAGGTCTGGAAGTGATACCAGAAGTAATCTCATTGAAGGACCTGAAGAAGGCAAGAGGAAGAGTCCCTGTCAGTGTGAGGAACCCCACGGAGCAGCCCGTGGAGATCCCTGCCAGGATGCTTCTGGGACAGGTGAGTCCTGCTGTCCCAGTTGGCTGGTCAGAAGTGAAGGGGACGGGTGAAGGAGAAGATGTTTGGAAGAAACTCTCCATGGAAAACCCAAACCTACCTGGAGCTTGGAAAGAGAGAGCCAAGGCCCAGCTGACCAGATGGGAGAAGATTTTCTCCAAAGATGAGTTTGATGTGGGGTGTGCGAGGAGTGCCACCCATCGAATCCGCATGCAAGAGGACAAGCCATTCAGAGAGAGAGTCAGGCGAGTCCCGCTAGCAGATCTGGAGGATCTGAGGGAGCAGCTTGCGGAACTGAAGAAGACGGGAGTGATTAGGGAGTCCAGAAGCCCCTATGCCTCCCCAATTGTGGTAGTCAGGAAGAAGAATGGGTCATTGAGGCTCTGCATTGACTACAGAACTCTCAACAGGAGGACCATTCCTGACCAGTACACCACGCCAAGGATAGAGGATGCCTTACAGAGTTTATCTGGAGCTAAGTGGTTCAGTGTGATGGACCTCAAGAGTGGGTATTATCAAATCCCCATGCATCCAGAAGATAGAGAAAAGACTGCCTTCATAACCCCAGTAGGATTCTTTGAGTTCAACAGGATGCCTCAGGGCCTATCTGGAGCTCCTGCTACATTTCAACGCCTAATGGAAAGGACAGTTGGAGACATGAACCTCATAGAAGTCCTTGTGTACCTGGACGATGTCATTGTCTTTGGAAAGACTTTGGAAGAACATGAAGCCAGATTGGAGAAAGTACTGAAGAGGCTCAGTGAAGAGGGACTCAAACTTTCTCCCGAGAAGTGTCGGTTCTATCAGTCTTCTGTGAACTATCTGGGACACATAGTGTCTGAAAAGGGAGTGGCTACAGACCCTGAGAAGTTGGAGGCAGTTACTTCGTGGCCAAGACCCACAACAGTTACAGAACTTCGGTCTTTCTTGGGGTTCTGCTCCTACTACCGCAGGTTTGTGGATGGGTTTGCCCGCATTGCAAAACCCCTCAACGAGCTGCTCAAGACAGAAGGAGAGGAAGATGGATTGGGGCCTAGGAGGTCCGGTGAGTCAGTCCAAGACCAATGGAACTCAAGGTGTGAAGAGGCTTTCAGAACCTTGAAGAGAAGTCTCACCACAGCCCCAGTTTTGGCCTACGCTGATCCCACTAGACCATATGAGCTACATGTTGATGCCAGCCATGAGGGCCTAGGTGGAGTACTCTACCAGGAGTATGAAGACCAGCTACGACCAGTGGCCTATGTGAGCCGGAGCCTGACCCCCTCCGAGAAGAACTATCCCACCCACAAGTTGGAGATCTTAGCCCTTAAATGGGCAGTTGTTGACAAACTGAGAGACTATTTGTATGGGGCCGAGTTTACTGTAAAGACAGATAACAACCCCTTGACCTATCTATTCACCACCGCCAAGCTGGATGCAACTGGACACAGATGGTTGGCGGCGTTGTCTGGATTCAAGTTCAGCCTCAAGTACAGACCAGGGGCTGGAAATAGGGATGCAGATGCCCTGTCCCGAAGATCCCATGTCATGGTCGATGACTGGGAAGACTGGACTCAAGTGGCCCCAGAAGGAGTGCAAGCTCTTTGTCAAGGGGCTGAACTCCAAGCCAGAGGAGGATCCAGAGCTGAAGAGATAGGAGTTACCACAGTGGGAGTCCCAAAGTGTTACTGTGGGGTAACTCAACTAGAAGAAGCGTGTCTACCGAAGCTGTCCAAGAAGGAGTTAAGGTGTGACCAATTGGAAGATCCCATGGGGAAATTGGTCCTGGAAGCCCTGGAAGACAAGAGTCCAGAGGGACTTCGCCTTCACCCTTCCAAAGAAGCTCGCCTACTGAGGAGAGAGTTGGACAAACTGCAGGTGCATCAGGGGGTAGTCTACCGAAGGGGCCCCTCTGATAGCTCAGAAGATAAGTGGCAGTTGTTTCTCCCCGAAAAGCATCGAGAGACTGTGCTGATTGCCTTACATGACCAGCATGGTCACTTGGGAGCAGAGAGAACCTTCCAACTTATCAGAGACCGGTTTTATTGGCCCTGCATGAGGGCCGAAGTGGAGGAGTATTGCCATTCCTGTGCAAGATGCATTCAGAGAAAGACTTTACCCCATCAAGCTGCCCCAATGGGCCACCTACAGAGTCAAGGCCCAATGGATCTGGTATGCATTGATTTTCTCTGCCTTGAACCCGATTTGAGTGGATTGGGAAGTGTTCTGGTGGTAACCGACCATTTCACCCGTTATGCTCAGGCTTTCCCAACCAAGGACCAGAAGGCCTCTACAGTAGCCAAGGTACTTTTGGAGAAGTACTTTGTTCATTATGGACTACCACAGAGAATCCATTCAGACCAAGGAAGGGACTTTGAGAGTCGCCTGATCAGGAAGCTACTAGATTCTCTGGGAGTAGAGAAGACTAGAACTACACCATATTACCCTCAAGGTGATGCCCAGCCTGAAAGGTTCAACAGGACACTATTGAACATGTTGGGAACTTTGGAAACAGAGAAGAAGCAACATTGGAGTCAACACATTTCAGCTCTGGTGCATGCTTACAACTGCACCACAAGTGATGTGACAGGTTTCTCTCCTTACCGACTTATGTTTGGGAGAGAAGCAAGATTGCCAGTGGATTTGGCCTTCGGCATTTCTTTAGACCATGCCTCTGCTGCCTCCCACAAAGGATATGTGGACAGACTGAGGCACAGTCTGAAGATAGCTTATGAGAAAGCTCAAGCGGCCTCCGACCAGAGGGGGGCCCGAAATAAGAGGAACTTTGACCTGAAAGTTCGAGTACAGGACCTACAGCCTGGGGACCGTGTACTGTTACGCAACCTAGGGATCCCTGGAAAACACAAGATTGCTGATAGATGGAGATCAGAGCCATATATCATTTGTAGAAAACTTCCAGGATTGCCTGTCTACAAGTTGAAGCCAGAAGGAAGAGTGGGGCCATTGAAGACCTGGCATAGGAATCACTTGCTCCCACTCACTGAAGCAGTCAGAATACCTCCAGCGAGAGACTTACCTGAATCTGTTTCCATTCTGGATACCCCCAGGCCTAATACTAGGTCTCAGACATCCCAAGTTAGGGGTGGACAGGACCCCCAACCAGAGGAAGAAAGAGGAGAACTTGAATGGCTATGGCCTTCCTCAACTCCAGGAAATTCCGCCATAGATCTTCCACCTACTGAGGATGCGGAAGATAACACATTGAACCCAGAAGCCACAGAGTTTGTTCCATTCAGTGTTGTGCCTGAGTGCTGGGAAGATATCCCTGGTCTCTACTCAGAAGAAGAAGTAGATGTTCCAGAACCAGAGATGTTGCCGGAATGTGTTCCTGAAGAAGTCCCAAGAGAACAGAGAGCTCGCAGAGTTGTGAAGCCTCCCAAGAAGTTAACTTACCCCAAGATGGGAGAAAGTTCAGAGGACTCTGTTACCACAGCAAGGAGAAGTGCTGAAAGCCCTGACCCATTCACTGTTCATTTGGTGGAGGGCAACCCCAGCTCACTCTCTGGCACAGTTAAACAGGTCGCCCACACTGAAGTGACCTGTAGACAGGACAGCTCCCCATCTTATGCCAATTGGTGGGAGGCTCCCCTGTCTAAATTATGTGAACGTGTTGTTACCCAGGACGCTTGTAGTTTGAACAATGTCTTTGGGGACCAAAGATTCAAAGTGGGGGGAGTGTGTAGCGGGGTCGTACCCCTTTTACTGGAAAAGACTACATTCCCCATAATTCCCCAGGCTCCCAGGCTGCTTGTTTCCGCCCGAGAGGCTGCTGGGGGAGGTTATAAAAAGGAAGAGGAGACACCGCCTCTTCCTCTTCTGACACTTCCTCTTCTGAGGCCTCACCTGACTGGTCTCCCTCTGATGACTGAGCTTGTGACGCGGAGACTTGTTCCTGAGGAGACACCTGTGCGGACCGGGACTGCTGAAGGCCTGAAGCCTGGGCCTTGCAGCAGCTGGAGAGAGACTCTCATCCCTCAGAGTCAGCAGCAGCGGAGCGGAGACTCTTCCCTACAGACGGTCGGTCGGAGCTGAGGACCGGAGCGCAGGGGCTGTGACGAGGAGACCAGACGCCGCCATTTGAGGACCGGAGCTGAGGACGGTACCCCAGGATTGGTGAGAGAGCCAGAAGGCTCATCCTGCATTGCTAGACACACGTTTATGCCTATTGAACTGCCTAGGCACAATTTACCTCAGAGCAGCAAATGTTACTTTCTGTGGATTACAAATACACCATTTAAAGCTACATGTGCACCACCTCTACAGATTTATTGCCGGTGAAGAACACTGTACTTGTACAAGGACTGAGCTCTATTGCTAGGGATCAGGCCTGGTCCGTTAGGTAGGCGCAGATAGATTTATTGCACCTCAGGGGTGCATAGCAGATGGTCGCCACACTTGGCGCTCCGTTTCCCCATTGTTAGTTTGTTATATGCATGTGTACATGTTAAAGTGCATATTGCAGGGACCTGCTAAAGTAATGTAAGTCAAATGTTAAATGCCTGTTACTATTTCTTTTCCTTACTGCCAAAGTAAAGCCAGTTATTCTTATCTCAGCAGTCTGCTTGTGAGTTTGAATCCATTACACTTAGAGTATAAGATATGTTTATATGTGCATAGATACATACCCCTTTACTAACTGTGCCAGAGCGGGTGGAGCAAATTGCCGGGGGTTGGTGGAGCTGTACTCAGGGACCCAAAACAAACCAGCGGCTCTCTTAACTGGGGGTAGCGCTACATATATATATATATATATATATATATAGATATATATATATATATATATATATATATATATATATATATATATATATATATATATATATATATATATATATAGATAGATATATATATATATATATATATATATATATATATATATATATATATATATATATAGATATATCTATATCTATATCTATATCTATATATATATATATATATATATCTATATCTATATCTATATATACAGACTTTAGATTGCTAACCTGCTCTTTTTGGGGTGTGTAATGGTGGGGAAGATGTGCTCTCACTGTATGGCTGCTCCTGAGAGAAAGAAGGAAGTCAAAAGACTTGCTGCTTTCTCCAGAATACTGAGGCAGCTTCCCGCTTCTCTCTCTGATTCTCCACCTCTGAGATGGTGAATCAGAAAGTGAGAATCCTGTCACAGATCGCCAGTGAGGTGCTGAGATCGCACCTTCATACACTGGCCGTTTCTGTGACAGTCAGTTACAGATTCTCACTGTGCTGAGATAATCAGTGGAGAACATGTTCTCATCTGATTACCTCAGTTTCATAAACTGGTAATGACCTGAGATCAGCTGTGAGACTTGGGATCGCAGCTGATCTCAGTTTCATAAAAGGACACCTAAAAGTGGCAATAAATAATCAAATATACAATGGCGAATAACATGCATAAGCCACAATTCGATTAAAAAATATTATTAATAATGCACAAAGCAAACCGTGAATAAATGCACCTGTGTGTTAAAAACAAACAGCACAAATAAACCTGTGTTAAAATATATATAATAACGTGAGTCCAGGATAAAAGTGTATATATAAATAAATAAACGACAAGTCCTGTGCAATCAAGCGGATATTCCCATATATGGTGCACAATTCCTAAACAATCTCCAGGTGAGGTGGTGGATATGATATTTGTGGTAGTCTTTAAGAGAAAAAAGTGATGCTCCTTAACATGCAGGTGTCCTGGGCTGTTTCCCCCAACCCCTTACCTTAAAGGTAAGGAAAAACAACCTTACTGGGCTCCTCCGGATCTGTTCCTCTGACTGGGTCCCTGCCAGCTCCTCTCAGGCGGACATGTGAGCAAACAGATAGATGCAATCCATTGTGTAGTATTTCAAAAGGTTTAATAGGTATAAGCAATAGATAACTTACAGTACATGCAGAGTTAATGCAGCGGTGGATGAAAAAACACACAGTATGGGCTCCCGGCCGAGATCCCACACAGCTAAACATCACCAGACTCTGACTCTCCTTACGCGTTACATCACGCACACGTGACTTTCTCAAAGGACACCTATATATTTATTCCCATGTACTGTCGGTGTGTGAACACCCTGATGGTGGCTGCGGCATTGGTTGTTATTGTTGTGTAGCTGATTCATTTCAGCTCTCTCCCCTCCCCCCACCCCCTTTTTTGGTTTGCGCAGTTGCACCCCTCCTTTTGCAGACAACACACTATAGCTCCTATGTGTGCTGACAACACACTATAGCTCCTATGTGTGCTGACAAAAAAATATAGCTCCTATGTGTGCTCACAACACACTATAGCTCCTATGTGTGCTGACACAAACACACTATAGCTCCTATGTGTGCTCACAACACACTATAGCTCCTATGTGTGCTGACAAAAAAATATAGCTCCTATGTGTGCTCACAACACACTATAGCTCCTATGTGTGCTGACAACACACTATAGCTCCTATGTGTGCTCACAACACACTATAGCTCCTATGTGTGCTCACAACACACTATAGCTCCTATGTGTGCTCACAACACACTATAGCTCCTATGTGTGCTCACAACACACTATAGCTCCTATGTGTGCTGACAAAAACACACTATTGCTCCTATGTGTGCTGACACAAACACACTATAGCTCCTATGTGTGCTGACAACATACTATAGCTCCTATGTGTGCTGAAAAAAAATATAGCTCCTATGTGTGCTCACAACACACTATAGCTCCTATGTGTGCTGACACAAAACACACTATAGCTACTATGTGTGCTGACACAAACACACTATAGCTCCTGTGTGTGCTGACAACACACTATAGCTCCTATGTGTGCTGGCAAAAAAATATAGCTCCTATGTGTGCTGACAACACACACACTAGCTCCTATGTGTGCTGACACAAACACAATATAGCTCCTATAAATCCCTGCCTGCCTGCCTGGGATGGGACAGAAGGTTGGGACAGAAAGTTAGGGTGCAATGCTGTTCTAACAGCACTGCAATGGGTGCTACTGCAATGCTGTACTAACAGCACGCACACACCAGACTAATCCCCAGCAGCAGATAATGTCACACTCAGCAGTGCAATCAGCAGAAATGATCAGTATTGAATGAATCAGCAATGGTTTAGCAATGAACGAATCAATCAGCAGACTGCCTATTCACTCTTCTCAAAGCTGGAATAAATGTGCCCTGGGCCGACGGCGTGGCAGCCTTTTATACATTGGGGCATGTACTAAAGCCCCTGAGCATTAATTGGCTACAGGCGTCCTGCCTGTAGCCAATTATTGCTCTCCTCGCTGCCGGCGCTGTGATTGGCCAAGCATGTGGGGTCACAGTGCATGCTTGGACAATCATCAGCCAGCAATGCACTGTGCCGGCCGCAATGCATTGCGGGCCGCTCGCATCACACGAATGTGATGCGAACGGCCCAAATAGTTCTGGGCTCGCCGAGCGGGCGAACGCCCGGTGCTCGATTCGAACGTGGATTCGAATCGAACAACGGGCCCATCCCTAATGGGGACACAGATGTAAGGAGGACTGATGGGGACACCACAACATGCAAGGAGGACAGATGCAAGGAGGACTGATGGGGACACCTGTTGTGGAAATTATATTGTATAAAATTTATGTGGATATTTTATTCTAGGATGTGTGTTTTTATAGATTGTCATCTGTCTCCCTGTGTCTGATTTAATCGTGTGCACTTCCTCCCGTGAGTGCCCTCCCCTTTACTCCATGTCACTTCCTGTGATATCATTTTGTATTGAGGGAGTGCCCGGCTGTTGGAGGCAGGCACTTCCTGTTTGTGAAAGCCTTTGTGATAATAAAAGGCCATGCTGGCTAGTGTGGCCAAGGATGGCTGACTGACCGGGCAAAGAAGGCTTTAAGAGGCTGTAAGAATACGTGCTGTTGATGGCTATTTACTGGGGAATGGGAAACCAGGGGCTTAGATGGGAAGCAGCTAGGCTGGAAAGGTGATGTATGGATGCTATGCTGAGATAAGGATGAATGCATGGATGAAGGGGGTTGGGAGGTAATGGAAGATCTTAAGGTAAGGCATTATATCATTAAGACAGAAATTGGTATTTATATTAGAAACAGGAAAAATTAGTTGTTTGCTCTGCGGACAGCCGAATTTCGCTAACACACCACAACATGTAAGGAGGACTGATGGGGACACTACGACAGATAAGGAGGACTGATGGGGACACCACGACATGTAAGGAGGACTGATGGGGACACCACTACATGTAAGGAGGACTGATGGGGACACCACTACATGTAAGGAGGACTGATGGGGACACCACATGTAAGGAGGACTGATGGGGACACCACGACATGTAAGGAGGACTGATGGGGACACCACAACATGCAAGGAGGACTGATGGGGACACCACGACATGTAAGGAGGACTGATGGGGACGCCACGACATGTAAGGAGGACTGATGGGGACACCACATGTAAGGAGGACTGATGGGGACACCACGACATGTAAGGAGGACTGATGGGGACACCACAACATGTAAGGAGGACTGATGGGGACACCACAACATGTAAGGAGGACTGATGGGGACACCACATGTAAGGAGGACTGATGGGGACACCACATGTAAGGAGGACTCCCCTGATGGGGACACATATGTAAGGGGGGCTGATGGGGACACCACATGTAAGGAGGACTCTGCTGATGGAGACACAGATGTAAGGAGGGGCTCCACTGCTGGGGACAAAGATGTGAGGAAGGCTCCGCTGATGGGGCACCTGATGTAAGGAGGGACTCTGCTGGGGGCACCTGATGGCATCTGGTGGCAGGCAATGTGGAAAGTGACACGCTCAGGGCTCCCACTGATTCGGCATTATGGTGAGTTGAATGATTTCATTCTATATTACACTGTAATAATAGAAATAATGCATTTCAATCATCCTGACACCATAACAATCATGGCGCCGGGATGATTGAAGTGCTAACACCAGGTGTTTGGAGTATATTTATCTGCTTATTGTTAAACTCTGGAAACCACATATTGCTATTGTGGTGTAGGATCTGGGGCTGCTGTCCCTCCATCCCTCTCCATCCCGCATTTATCTCAGACTCTAACCACGGCCATTTGAGCCGCGGCCATTTAAGCCATGCCCATAATTGTGCGTAAACCACGCCCATTTTTTCATTGCGGCGTGTAATGCGATAATTTTTTTACTTTAACGCACGCCACTCCTATAAACGCATGCCCCACCCCCTACTTATAATATGACTCTGCCTACAGCCCAAAAAAGTGTCCCGGAATTTTTTTTTTACAATGTTGGCAACTATGCGAACGTCAGGTGAGGTGACAACAGCTCCACCCTGTAGTGCCTCAGAAAGGTGTTCTGGCTTGTCCATGTGGCTAGTGAGCTTTAAGGTGAGCTGGGACTGGTCTACCTGAGTGCTCGTACACTACTGAGATAGTCTGTTTTATCCACCTTGCTACAGTTGATTTAGAGGCTTGGAGAAACTAACTAATAAGTGGTTGGATCTCCTAAAGCATCTAACTCTTTCTAGATAGACTAGTAGACACCATTAATGTCTGGCAAAATAAATTTTGCCTCCCTATCATTCTGGAGCACAATCTCCTGTGACCTGTGGAAATTTGAGGTCACCTTAGGTGGGTACAAGGGGCCCTGTATGAGGATTACCCCATCGCAGACTAAGAAGTTTGACCGCAACACTACCGACCTACATTCAAAAAATATTACAAAAAGAACGACTACTAAGGATCGGGCCGCTAGCAACCATCAAACATAAGAAGACTACATTGCAACCACAACAGTTAACATGCGCATTGATTAACACCAGATCGGCAGTCAAGCACAGGCACGAAATCCATGACTTCATCACGCAATACAACATAGATTGCCTCTTCATCACGGAAAGCTGGCTAACACCTGACTGCAACACCATCCTAACAGAATTAGTGCCAGAAAACTACAGGATCCTAACCGAGCATAGGAAAGGAAAAAAAGGAGGAGGCCTAGCAGTGATCTTCAAAGCTCACCTGGCGCTCGCCAAACCTACGGTACAGAACACAGCAACTTTTATGGAGACACTTACTCTACAGATGCAAACAACACCACAAGAAACCATCCACATGCTGCTATGCTACAGACCACCAGGACCAAAGACAAACCTACCGATACCACTCACGGAATTCATTTCGGCATACACCCTAAAAAACAACAAGGTTCTGGTACTTGGAGATTTCAACCTCTGGGCAAATTCCACCGAAGACCCCATCGCCACCACCTGCATCAATCAACTGGAAGACCTAGGGCTTCAACAACTAGTAAATGCTCCCACACATGGGTCGGGTCACATTCTGGACCTCATCTTCAAGCAAAATATCGACATCAACATACGAGACAACATATCGCTACCATGGACAGACCACCACGCTATCAAATTTGAAATCACCACTAACATCACCCTCCAGCAACCAAATCCGGCCGCAACAACACAGTGGATCAGATCACAGAAGAAATTACACTCGGAAATTTTCAAAACCACACTAAGAAACAAAATGGCAACACGAAATCAAAACCACTCAACCGAACGAGCACTCAACTCCTTAAACAAGGCACTACTACAAACAGCAGATGCAGTCGCCCCGAAACATCGAGGACCCATCCGCAAGAAAAATTCTGGATGGTTTAATGGCGCGCTTACACTACTGAAACGGGAACACAGAAGAGCAGAACGAGCCTGGAGACGAAACACTACAAAGGAAAATCACACATACTACAAAATACTCACCAAGAAATATCATAAAGCAATTTTCACAGCGAAAAAAGAACATGTCTCAAACACCCTCTCAAAAGCCTTAAACCGGCCACGTGAACTGTTCAAACTAGTCGCCCAGACTATGAACCCCACCTGCCTTGAGCCCCGAGAAAACGAAACCCAAGAATACTGCAATAAGTTATCGGATTTTTTCATCAACAAAATCGACAACATTCAGAAAATAATTCAACAAAAAAAAACAACCAATTCTACTCAACCAAACCAAGGTAAGGAATTTTACTTGCACAGTGCACAAGCACCACATTTTTCGCTTACCCCCATCACCACGGATGAAACAAAAAATCTCATCAAGAGCCTCCGAGACAGTACATCGCCAAACGACATCATTCCTACAAAGCTCTTGAAAGAATGCTCCGACATTCTGGCCCCCGCTATTACACACCTAGTAAATCAGTCATTCAAAGAAGGGTTGGTTCCTATTTCCCTCAAGCAAGGCATCATCAAACCACTGCTAAAGAAACCCAACCTCGACCCCAAAGATCCAAACAATCGCAGACCGGTAACAAGCCTGAACACCATCTCCAAGATTATGGAGAAAGCAGTAGTAAGACAGCTTCAGCTTCACCTAGACACACACAAGCTCCTGGACCCACTACAATCTGGCTTCCGCCCAGGCCATGGCACAGAAACGGCACTTCTGAAAATATGGGATGACGCCCTAGAAGCCGCGGATGATGGAGAATCGTGTCTTCTGGTACTGCTGGATCTTAGCGCGGCGTTCGACACAGTGGACCACAACACTCTTCTCAGCCGCCTCAAGGAAGTGGCAGGAGTCACAGATGGAGATCTGCCATGGTTCGCTTCCTTCTTAGGAAACCGGTCGCAGACAGTGAAATTAGGAGCCTTCACTTCGGAAACCCAGGCAATTTCTTATGGAGTCCCTCAAGGATCACCATTGTCACCAGTACTCTTCAACATTTACATCCGGCCACTCTTCAAAATTATCAGCAAATCAGATCTATGCTACCACTCATATGCGGACGACACTCAACTATACTTCCGTATCACCGGAAAAAAAGACCAATACCAGGAACTAGGAAAATGTCTCACATTGATAGATGACTGGATGACCACGAGCTCCCTCAAACTTAATGGGTCGAAAACAGAACTACTGCTCCTCAATGCTAACCGAAGTAAAAAAACGAAGACCCCATGGATCCCACCAACCATTCTTGGACAGACCATTCTTCCAAGCACCAAAGCCAAAAGCCTCGGAGTCATCTTTGATTCAGAGATGACCATGGATGCACAAATAGGATCAGTAATCAGCGGATCCCACCATCTCCTCCGCATGCTTCGCAGACTCATCCCCTTCATCCCAGAAAAGGAGAAAGCAGTAGTAGTAGGAACCATCATCAATTCACGGCTCGACTACGCAAACTCCCTCTACATAGGATTACCGGATTACCAGATTGCGCGCCTACAAGTCGTCCAAAACGCAGCAGCAAGATTAGTCACCGGAAAGAAACCCTGGGAATCCATTTCCCCATCCCTAAGGTCCCTTCATTGGCTCACAGTAAAAGATAGGATCACATTCAAGACCCTCTGCCTCACCCACAAATGTACACAAGGAAATGCTCCTCAATACCTTTGTGAGAAAATAGGAAAATACATACCGAATCGCAGACTTCGATCAACAGACCAAAATCTCCTTCTCATCCCCAAAGCCCGCTACAAATCGAAGGGAGAACGAAGATTCGCAGTACAGGGACCTTGGCTATGGAATGCGCTACCAAACGACATCCGCTTGGAAGAAAACCATCAGGCATTCAGGAAAAAACTCAAGACCCACCTCTTCTAATACAGCAGGAAACAGGGGCAGACAAGCGCCTTGAGGCGATTCAGTTCGCATTTGCAGCGCTATACAAATCATTCATTCATTCATTCATTCATTCTTCTAGGAGCAACAAAAAAAGCTCTTTAATCGTCAGAGCCTGTAAATCACCAATCCTCCTGGCTGTTGTAATTGCCAAAAGGAAGGCCATCTTGTACTGCGGCAGCATGGTTCGGCTGCGCAAATCGCCGTTATGCTACGTCGGTAGCATAAACGGGCACTAGGGGGCGCGCCCCCGCTCGCTCCCCGAGCCGATGCAAGTGTCTAGCGATCTCGATCGCTGCTGGGCTCCGGCAATCACTCGGGGCACATGGAGAACCCGTTTCCAGTTCTCTGAGCAGTGATTTAACAGATCGTCTGTTCATACAGAGTATGAACAGCGATCTGTTAGTTTCCCTGCACAGTCTAATCCCCCCTTCAGTTAGAACACAAACTAGGATACATATTAACCCCTTCACTGCCCCTAGTGTTAACCACTTCACTGCCAGTGAAATTTTTACAGTAATCAATGCAATTGTAATCGCACTGATCGCTGCATTAATGCCAATGGTCCCAAAAATGTGTCAAAATTATCCGACGTGTCTGCCATAATGTTGCAGTCACAATAAAAATCGCTGATCACCGCCATTACTAGTAAAAAAAAAAATGTATAAAAATGTATAAAACTATCTCCTATTTTGTAGACGCTATAACTTTTGCGCAAACCAATCGATATACGCTTATTGCGGGTTTTTTTTTTACCAAAAATATGTAGAAGAATACATATCGGCCTAAACTGAGGAAAACATTTTTGTTTTATATATTTTTTGGGGATATTTATTATAGAAAAAAGTTAAAAATAATGTGTTTTTTTTTTCAAAATTGTCGCTCTTGTTTTGTTTATAGCGCAAAAAAATAAAAACCGCAGAGGTGATCAAATACCACCAAAAGAAAGCTCTATTTGTGGGAAAAAAAGGACGTCAATTTTGTTTGGGAGCCACGTCGCACGACCGTGCAATTGTCAGTTAAAACAACGCAATGCTGAATCGCAAAAAGTGGTCTGGTCTTTGGCCAGCCAAATGGTCCGGGGCTTAAGTGGTTAAGGGAAAAGAACTTAGCTGAAATCTGAGCCACCGGCTCAAAAGGCCCCTTAGTTAGGGCATCCAGCCCAGCCAAGTCCCATGGTGGAAACCTATTTGTTTTCACCAGGTTACTTTTTCCCTGGCTAACAAAAATCTTTTTATGAGAGGGTAATAACTGCCAGGCCCTGGTCAACCCCCTCCTGGAGGGAGTCCAGAACCATCGGGATCATTTGGAGAGGGATCTCTCTAGCTTGATTCCAACGAGAGAAGACCCTCCAAACCTTTGCGTAAATCCGCCTGGTGACTGGTTTCCTGCTTAGCAAGAGGGTATAAATCACCTTTTATGAACACCCCCTCTTCCTGAGGATTTCCCTCCCAAGCACCAGCCTATCAGGGAAAGGAACCACGGATCGGGATGTAGAATTGGTCCCTGGCAGAGGAGATCACGTCAGGATGGAATATGTAATGGAGGGGCGATCAACCACCCCTTTAGGGTGGGAAGCCATGTCCTCCATGGCCACCAAGGTGCAATTAGGATGAGACAGTTTGCCTGAGTCAACTTCTGTAACAACTGTGGGATGAGTACCATTGGAGGGAATGCCTATGCCAGGCCGAATGTCCAACTCTGGGATAAAGTGTCCTCCCCCTGGGAGCCCTGCTCCCTGGTGAGAGAGGAGAACTTCAGACCTTTTTGTTGCTTCTGCAAGCAAACAGATCTATTTCGGATCTGCCAAAGTGTTGGCTTACCAGCAAAAACACCTTGCTGTTTAGCTCCCACTCTCCCTGATGGATGAGCTGCCTGCCTGCCTCTGTTTTGAGGGCCCCTCTTATATGGACCGCTGAGATTGAGGGGATTCTCCTCTCTGCTTCCCCCAGGATCTCCTGGGCCAACTTCATTAGCCTCCGGGACCTCGTTCCTCTCTGGCGATTAAGGCAGGACACTGCCACTGCGTTGTCTGAGAAGATCTGCACTTCTCTCCCCCGGATCTGGTCCTCAAAAACCTCTAAGGCTTTTCCAACTGTCAGGAGTTCCCTGAAATTGGAGAAGGCCCTGCTCTGACCCTGGGTGCAGAGATCTCCCAAGTGGGCCTCCCCATCCCCAGGCACTCGCATTGGTTGTCTCGCTCAACAGACTTTGCTGGGCCCAGGCTTGACCCCCCAACAGATTGCTTGGACTGAGCCACCAGTCCAGAGAGAGTCTTTTACTTCCCCTGGGAGGGATACCCTTACATCCAGGGATTACCTTCTCCTGTCCCAGAAAGGTGGTGGTCTACTACAACCACTACAAAGTCAAGCTTTATATAATGAACGCGAAAAGACAATGACAGAACGCCTAGAAAAATTCAATAGGGGAATTTTGATAAAAAAAGGAGAAAAAATGTCAAGAGATAGGAATGCCTTCAGAGAGGGAAA
This sequence comes from Lithobates sylvaticus, assembly GCA_028564925.1. Lineage (NCBI taxonomy): Eukaryota > Metazoa > Chordata > Amphibia > Anura > Ranidae > Lithobates > Lithobates sylvaticus. Next base: position 311,069,855 of record CM053031.1, read on the forward strand.
GGCATATAAATGGCATACATATCAATCTTAAGGGAAAATCAATCTAAATTTGCCTAAGGGCTTTGATAACAGTGTGTCAAATTTCCCCACTAACATTTCACTTTCTCACCACCAATCTCCTTTTAGACAGGGAGGAACAGGACGAAATAAAAGACAGAGACACCAGGAGGAATTACATGAACAATCGGCAAAAAAATCTTCACATGGACACAACATGCATCCGACACAGAATTCACAGGTTTCTGGGTGTTCTAATCTTTCGGTAACAGGTAAAGTAGGTGTGGCGGTGGAACTGTCCTCTATCTCTTCCTGTGATGACACTCATGATCATACTAATTCTAGATACACCTTAGATCGAAGGGAAACTGTATCTACACCGGTGGCACCTATCTTTTCTTCTTTTCCGAATCGCCCGGTTCCAAAACACAACAAAGGGAAACAAGGTGGCACACATACCGACAACCACATAGGGGACACGGGCCCTCAATGCCCCAAGACACACATGAACATAGTGAATTTATCATCACATACCCTTACCAATGTTGAATTGGATATTCTCATGAAAGGATTGGGCTTCTGTCCCAATGAAAATCTTAACATCTTTGGTGAGGGACCTCAATCTTTTCGTGAGAAAACTTTTGCTAAAAAATATGTATTGTAGAACGTCCGACTCTCAGCTTAGCAAGGAGGAGGACAAAGCCATTAACCAGCTTGTCTCCCTCCTTGATGAGAATGATCAGTCTGACCTTATAGACTGCTTAGACATTGAGAAACTGTTGGAGGTGGGCAATAAACCCAATGAGAAAATTGCCAAAGCTAAATCATCACTTAAGAAAAAATCTGATCAATACGCAGCACCCAGTTCAAATCCAAACGCAGCAACTTTTTTGAAGCTCGTTTCTAGAGACTTGAAAAAAACTGACCTTTAAAGATGGATCAGAGGAAAATTTGACTCGAATGGAGAAAAAAAGCTTTGAACGACCTCTCCAAAAACTGCTCGATAGTAATCAAACCATCCGATAAGGGTGGAAACACCGTTATCATGGACAACGACCAGTATATTTCCATGTGCAATAAGATCCTTTAAAATAAAAGTTGGTATCGTCTTATTCCTTTTCAGATGATTGAAAAATGTAATGCCAAATTCTATGAACTTGTAGATTCTGCAGGTCAAAAAGGTATCATTAATGCAACTACATGGAAATATATACGTACAGACCACCCACAAATTCCAACTTTCTATTCACTCCCGAAGGTCCACAAGGACCAAAAAGACCCACCAGGCCGCCCAATCATTTTGGGCAATGGATCCAATCTCGGAAAGATTGAGCCGCCTGACTGATGAACATCTTAGACCCTTTGTAGTCAGTTTGCCCTCCTAGGTGAAAGACACAATCCATTTCCTAAAGATATTAGATAATTTGGTCATCCCAGAACACTCCACATTGGTCACCATAGATGTGGAGGCGCTATATAGCTCCATTCCCCACTCCTTAGGTCTAGCTGCCATTCAGCATATCTTATCACAACATATTGATGATGAATGGCCCTACAGTGATTTTATTGTACAATTTTTAGATTTTATTTTAAATCACAATATTTTTCCCTTCAATGGCTCCCACTACCTCCAGGTACAGGGTGTTGCGATGGGGACTTCTTGTGCCCCATCGTACGCCAACCTGTACCTGGGGGAGTGGGAGCGCTCATTGATGGCAGACGAGCAGATTGCGATGTACACGGACCACATCTGGGATGGACCAGTGGACATGTTGTCAAACATTCTAATCAGGCTTAATAAAAATCAATTTAACCTTACGTTTACTATGCTTCACCATTCTGAAGAGGTGACTTTTTTGGATGTTACAGTCCTCCGTGGTGAGGGCGGTGCCATCCAAACTCACCTCTTCAGAAAGGAAACAGCAGGAAATTCTATCCTTCATGCGTCAAGTTTTCACCCTCGCCCCCTTATAACTTCAATACCCTTCAGTCAGTACCTACGTACTAGGAAAAACTGCTCGGATGAGAAAAGTTTCCAAATTGAGGCCAGAAAACTACAAAGTCGCTTACTTCAGAGAGGATATTCAAAAACCTCACTCAAAAAAGTATATAAAAAATCTTTGGAGAGAACACTTTAGACGAGCAACATCAGTAAGAGATCTTATAATCCAGAGTGAGTTCAAAGGCGAAAATCGAGGCGATCCCTGCATAATGAAAGGTACCTACAACTGTGGGGGATGTACTTTTTGTCAGTATATCCAAGTGGGATCTTCTTCTATATTGCCTAATGGAAAACTTTTTAAAGCAGCTCATTACGCAAATTGTAAAACGAAAGGAGTCGTATATCTACTAATATGTGATTGCAACTCCTTTTACGTAGGAAAAACAAAGGTTGAATTAAGATCTTGCATGTCCAAACACATTTGGAGCATGAAGAAAGCTACTCCTGATCTTCCAATGGGAAGGCATGTGCTATCTTTGCACAACAGCGTTTTCCCCAAAGTTAAATTTATGGTCCTTGACAGGGTACACCCCAGTACTAGAGGGGGTGACTGGAACAAGGTCCTATTGCAAAAAGAATTAAAATGGATCTTCCAGTTACAGGCTACAATCTTTCCGGGTCTAAATGAGGCAGTAAATTACAGACCCTTGCTGGATGGATTTGTATCAGGAGGGATGGAAAAATAACTGTCCATATACAAACTGGCCCACATTATCCTCTATGTTCTTTCAAAAATATTCTGCCTTTAGGAACTTCTCTAGCCATCTACACATACTGTCAATGTATATGTGTTGCAATGTTCTTCAGAAATGTTCTTCTTTATAATTTTTGAAACATTATGTAAATGTATATATATGACTCATGTATATCTGGAGCACCCAAGATATGTAATTAAATCATCTATATGTAATGACACAATCTGTATATATGAGGATTTTGCAACAATGGAGCTCCTGGCGCTTATAGGGGATTTGTGGTGCAATCCCGGCACACTTAGGCCGTCCTGGTTGCATATATATGGATATGATCACTAGCAGTCTTGCTGACGCTATGTATTATGGGAGTTTTTTTTTTTGTTTTTTTTTAGAAATTTAGTCTCAGGGCTCTCTAATAATTTTGCATCTGAATTGATCTGTTTGTTACAGACGGAGGATCCGGTTGGAGGACGGTGCCTATAGTGCCCCATCTATCCGTTTTGGAGGTTTACTTTACCCCCATCTCTTATGCAATCTCCTATTATTAAGAGAGGCTCCAAACTATACGCCTTCCAATATACCTCATCCCCATGATACACAGCACGGCTATAAAGGTATTTATAAATAAACCAGCTATGAGTTTGAGAGAATCTCTGTAATAGATATATTGGCATGTTTGATGCAGGTGAGGATGCAATTGCATACCCCTGCGTTTTCATTGTCCCTTTTCATTGAAAACGCATACCCCTGCGTTTTCATTGTCCCTTTTCCACTTTTGGTGGGATTGAAGGTAGACATTGTTGTCCCAATATAATGTGCCATAACTATAAATTTGTGATGCACTTCCTTCCTCCTTTTTCTGCAGTCACTGGCTACCACGGTCCTGGTTTGCATCCACATGCCCCCTCGGTGATCTATCAGCTCCAACAAGCAGACAGTGCTATTTGTCTATATGCAATGTGAATTTTTGTGTGTCTTCATATCTGAAGCATTATCACATAATCCGTTCAGGTATTGACCAACATATTATATAGGATCATATCCAGCGCTCCATTTGTGCATGTAAGTCTATGATATATGCATAGTTTGTTTTATGTTTTTTAATTTTAATTTTTATTATTTTTTTCATTGTCATATCTTGGCATGTTTCTTCACTGGAAATATATATACATGAACTTCTGTCTTTGTATTTTAGATTGCCTTTTCAAAAGACATACACGTGCAAATTGAATCAACCCTGAAGAAGGAGTATAAGACTCCGTAACACTTAAGCATTTCGAATGCACATAAATGATCTGATTGTTTTATAAATGGATTTTTGAACGTGCATACGTACTTTGACTTAGTCGGAAAGATTGCACGTTCGAAAAGACAAAATGCATATATATTGTGTGTAATGCATGTTTGCATAAAAGGATTATTGCAATGTTTCCCCTTTTTATATCTACTTCTCTTTTTTGATACATTGTTTAAATAAAGATACTCAACATACCTTTACAAATCTTGTTGTAAGTCTCACAGTTCATGTCTATAAAGTCCCGCCCACTTGAGGGGAAAATTGACATATATTTCTCCTGTCCCAGGAGGAGACAAGAAATCCCTGGAGAACCTCAGAGTGGAGCTTGGCCCAGGTTACCGCTGTAATGCACAATGTCATTAGCCCAAGCACCTTCATGATGGTCCTCTGAGAGAGCCTCACAGGTTTGCGGAGAGTAGACATGCCCCCAGCACCCTTGTGATCTTCTTCCGGGGAAGGAAAATCCTTTGAGTCTCCAAGTCAATTAGGTATCCCAAATATACCTTGGACTGCGGGGCTCCAGGACCAGAAAGGGAGAACCATCTTCCTCAGAGCCAAAGCAATGAATTACTGGCCTCTTTAAAGCAATGAGTGACTGGCATCATATGGACGTGTACACAGGTGCATGTATGTGTATATATAGAGACGGTCAAAAGAGGGCAGTTATTCATTGCTTTGGCTCTGAGGAAGAGGGTTCTCCCTCGAAACGCATAAGCCACCCAGCAACATCGTCTGGTCCTTCATACATCTTCGGTTCCAGTTACTGATCGTAGAATACTACTTGCCACTTCTGTTTCATTGTTAAGCTTTTATACCACGTTTGTATGTGAGTAGTACCATTGCTGTTTACCTTTTATTACAATTTATTTTTGGTAATGCACAAGGTCGGTGCGCCCTCCCTTTTTATATTCAGGCAGTAAATCAACAGGCTGTATGGGATACAGGTAGCACATGTAGTGGGGGAATACAGACATGAAGAGGGAGAAGCAGAAAATTAAGCCATGCCACAACTGTGAAAAAAAACAAACAGTCTTGCACACCTCTCAACCGCCTCAAACAGAATACCTCTAATGCTCACACGTGCTTCTGTGTTCATGGCTGGGGTGGCAGGGAGCCAGGACGGATCCTGGATTACTAAAGTCTGACTCCGGGGCCCACCAGGCTGATCTGCGGGCAGGAGAGACAAGGCACCGTGGAGAGCAGGGACACCAGCCTTCTGAAGGTGCAAGGAAGAGCGGCCGCTCCCACTCCTGAGTCCTCCTAGCTGCCCCGGCTGGCCCTGCTGTATTTTATAAAAGGTGCCAAGACTTCACTGTGCCTGCCCCCCAGCCAACTTTGGAACGGGCATGTGCCATTTCGAAGCCGGTGTTCTATCGAAAAGTGCCCTCCGTCGAAAAATACCTGTGCATGCACAGTACGGAACAACACATCAGCTGATTTCCAGCTGGTGCAACATCATCATAGCGCATGTGCACATCATAGGAGGCATTTTTCTACGGGAGACAGCATTTGACGGTCAGAATAGGAAGCTATGCAAACAGCGGGGGGAAATCCTATATGTCAGATTGAAAACCCCCCCTGCAACAGCGAGGCACAATATGCTCAAGGTCAGGTTTTGCCTGTATCTAAGGGTGGGTTGCAACACAGACAAAACCGGCCCTTCAACATAGTCACAACCCACCCTGCAACACCGAGGCTCAATCTGACAACTACATTCCCCCGCTGTTTGCATAGCTTTTAATTCTATGTATACTCATCTGAACCATCCATTGAATCCACACACATCAAAATGTATTTATTATTTTTTTTCCAATAGAGTGATGTGCGTGGATTGAATGGATGGTGCGGATGAGTACACGTTAGACACCGGTGTCTCAGTAAGACCTTGTCTTAATTTTAATTGTTTGTATTGGAGGGGTTAATTATATTGAATTTTGGTACTATTTATCTGTGGTGTGAGAGCTATCAATAAAATCTTGTTATATCAGGTATACCCTCCTTGAAGAATATCTTTTTGGAAATGTCCAGTCCTTTTCTAATTATTCCACAGAGGGCACTATTCAATAGAACACCGGCTCCATTTGGCCACTCAGGCTGCCCTGTCTTCTGTCTGTGTGACAGGCCCAGCGGGAAGATCACCTGGTGCTAGCGGGTGTCCAGGAGCCTGCAGTCAAATGCTTGAGACTCTCACAGCTTGCAGGAGACTTGGGATTTCTGAACATGTACATAAAATCTGAGATGTCCGTACTGCATTTACAACTGTGTATTGAAAAAATGGTAACTCACCTTCTGAAATAACCGAACACATGACTTCTTTTTTTTTTTCAAAGCTCTGAAATCAACATAAATATAATATTTAATCAATTTATCTCTAATTCAGCTTTAAATGTGCAATTCTGAAATATTTCTAGTGGGCATATTCTGAACACAATGAATGTGACATTCACCAAACAATTATTGCAGGTGAACATTGTTTTATTAAGTTTTATAAAAGACATACAATAGAAGTGACACTGGCACAAAGCCAATCCACTCCATTGACCAAGCATGGTCTAACAATTCACAGATATCAACCATATCTAACCAACATAGTCCACTGACTAAACTCCAACAAACATCCCCTTCCCCCTTGCCTCCTCCAACAACCCGAAGCTCAGTTCACTCCATCACACATAGAATGTCCTTACCCAGTGAGAAAAATGCACCAATTGTCAAACTGAAACAGTACTTAAGGTGTGTAGCATGATCCACTCCATCATTTGACTGCATCATTGATAGCAAATGGAAAAAACACAGGCCAACTTTAATCCCGTTACCCTCTAAGAAATTGAATAGCCCCTAACCCTGAGTAGTATATTGGAAGGCTTTAATCCTAGGACCCTACATGGCCCTGCTAACCCACAGTTACATCAGAGTTATACCATGCCTGCCACACCTTGTCAATTTTTTTCCCCATGTCCTCTGGACAGGTAAGTTGCCTTGTAGTACAGCATCATTAAGGTCACAAGCCCTTTCCAGCTAGGACCTCCAGGTTTCCTCCAGTGTAACAAGATGGCCTTCCTCCCATAGAATAGTAGGATAATAAGTAGTGTTCTCAGGGCTGGTACAAGGCAGGGGCGGGCAGGGCCACTGCCCTGGGCAGAGTGTGGGAGAGGGCGCCAAAATACTGGAGCATCATGCTTTGTCTCAGCCTCTGTGATGCGAATTCTGTCCATAAGCAGAGCCAAGAATGTGCCCATACCTGCTGCAGGCTTCCCCAGAAAGGACAGAGACGCTCTCCTGGGCACAGATCCCTGACAGGCTGGGTGGCTGGATCGGACAGTGAGAGCTCCAGTACAGGTGGGCGGAGCAGGCAGACAGCACTACACTGAAGTGATAACAGACTGATTTTCTCCTCCTGTAAACACAGACCTGTTCTGCTATCCACACTATGCAATGCTGTGCTGTAAACCTGTGCTGACCCTTGCAGTGCAGATTTACTAAAGTGAAAGTAAAATGTTTATAAATGGGTTAGAAATATACTGGGACTTTTCAGGCTCTACATAGATGTAAAAATCATGCATTTTAATAAAATATAGTGTGTATGAGTATGTGGAATACATCTATGTAGAGCCTGAAAAGTCCCAGTATATTTCGAACCTATGGAAAGATTTGACCACAAACAGCAGGTGATGTAATGCAGCCCAAAGTAAAAAAAAGTCCACCCTTGCAGTGCTGGGGGAAAACTTGTACTTGCTCCAGCCAGCTGCAGTGCACTCCTCCCTCCACCCAGACCTTGGCATTATTATATACCATCCAGGAACATTAACCCTGTATGGTATGATGAGGCTCGAGTGTGACCACAGCCACTCACAATTCACCAGGAGCTCCACAGGACCAATCACATCACTGGGAGAGCCTAGTGGACCAAGAAATAAGATAAAGCTGGGTACACACAGATCACAATTCTTTTGATTCCGCAGGGACCAGGTGAATTTTGATGTATGTGTGGCCTTGCCTGTTAGAAGCCGCACCATCAGATTAGCTTCTGTAGAAAGGGACTGCTGGAAAACCTTGTTCGACCAGCGGCTTGCAGCCAATTATCTGCAGCGTTGATCAATGTATTCTGACAGAATATGTCTTGTTAAAGGGGATGTATGCATCTATGTCTCTTGTGTGGATGGATGAATCTGTTAGGCTGGGTTCGCACTGCTGTACGGAGCGGCTCTGTTCTCTGTTTCAGGTTTGATTGCGGTCTTAAATTTTGGCTAAATTCGGACCAGAAACCAGGGTTGCCAACCTCCCGCAGCATTTTTTACTGACAAAACATATTTGTGCAAATACCATGCTAATTACACGAAAATCGTTTGTTCTGTTCTCTTACAAGAATTTTTTGTGCTTATTTTGTGATATTTTCACATGAACTGGCTTAATCAGCTCTTGAAAGCTGTGTACTATTGATCAGATTATCAGACAATCACTCCAAATGCCATTGTTTTCATCCAATGTTCTCATTTGTACTAAGCATTAATGAGCATTTAACCCATGCACAACCCGGGGGGGGGGGGGGGCGCAGTTTGGCACGTTCGCCCTGGGCGCTGAACGACCTTGCCCCGGCACTAAGTGTTCTGTGCGCCCTTGATGGAACCACCTCTTCTACCATGCCCAGTAGTAGGGATGAGCCGAACACCCCCGGGTTCGGTTCGAACCAGAACCTTCGAACGGACCGAAAGTTTGCGCGAATTTTCGAACCCTATACGTTATAATGGACGCTAACGTTCGAAATCAAAAGTGCTAATTACAACGGCCAATATGCATGTTAATGTCATAAAACAGGTTTGGGGACCCGGGTCCTGCCCCAGGGGACATATATCAATGCAAAAAGAACTTTTAAAAACTAATGTTTTTTCGGGAGCAGTCATTTTAATGATGCATAAAATGAAAAAAAAAAAGTGAAATTTTCCTTTAAATATGGTACCTGGGGGGTGTCTAAAGTATGCCTGTGAAGTGGCATGTGTTTCCCGTGTTTAGAACTGTCCTTGCACAAAATGACATTTGTAAAGGAAAAAAAGAAGCCATTTAAAACCACTTGCGGCTTTAATGTCATGTCTTGTCCTGGCCGCCATATGGCTGAAAATCCTTGAGAAAAATGGCATGGCTACCCCATCACCCCCCCCCCCCCACCCCAGCCCCTTTGGGTCTTGTATGGATATTAAGGGGGACCCCGCACCCAAAATAAACCCTATACCTACAACCCTATATACTCTGAACAGCAGTATATAGGTGGTGCAAATAAGACACGGACTGTAGGTTTGTTCTTAAGTAGAATCTGAACAGGTACATTATGAAGTGTAGCTCCATCCCAAAAAAATCTATTTTTAAGCTTTTTGGAGAACATAGGGAGGGGTTATCACCCCTGTAACATTTGCTGTCTTTGCACATCTGTTCAGAACATGTCACCTCACTTTCCGTCCCAATGACAAATGTTTTTGGAAAAGTGGGGTTTTAATTGAAACAAGGATTGGTGATAAAGTATCAGTAGAGAGGAGATACCTTTTTCCCAAATTAAATCTAACATGATAGAATTTCCCTTCCTAGGGGTAGATTTCCTCTCACTTCCTGTTTTCTCTTTCCATTTGCAAGTAGGAGTCGTTTGTAAGTTGGATGTTTGAAAGTAGGGGCCTGGCGTATATACTCTGCAGAAATTTGCCCTATTAGATGTTGGTGTAGCCACAAGACTGGTGGGCACAGGAATGGGCCCTGCTGTGAGTTAATAGATCAAGATTTGTACTTGCATGCACCTGTTGAACCGGGCAGAAAAATTGGGCCTTTGGCGGTGGTGGTGGTGGACGGTGTTGCCACAAGACTGTAAGCTCTCACAGTTACTCTTGGTGGGCGCAGGAATGGGCCCTGCTGTGAGTTATTAGATCAAGATTTGTAATTGCAAGCACCTGATGAACAGGGCAGAAAAATTGGGCCTTTGGCGGTGGTGGTGATGGTGGTGGACGGTGTTGCCACAAGACTGTAAGCTCTCACAGTTACTCTTGGTGGGCGCAGGAATGGGCCCTGCTGTGAGTTATTAGATCAAGATTTGTATTTGCAAGCACCTGATGAACAGGGCAGAAAAATTGGGCCTTTGGCGGTGGTGGTGGACGGTGTTGCCACAAGACTGTAGGCCCTCATAGTTACTCTTGGTGGGCGCAGGAATGGGCCCTGCTGTGAACTATTAGATCAAGATTTGTAATTACACGCCCCTGTTAAACAGGGGCTGAAAAATTGTGCCTTAGACATTGGTGCTGGTGCCACAACACTGCAACCCCTCACAGATACTGTACTCTTAGCACAGCAATGAGACCTGTTGCAAAGCATTGCCTAAAAATTGTAATTGCACGCCCCTGTTAAACAGGGGCTGAAAAATTGTGCCTTAGGCACTGGTGCTGGTGCCACAACACTGCAACCCCTCACAGATACTGTACTTGGAGCACAGCAGTCACACGTGTTGCGAAGCATTTTTTTAAAAAATTGTAATTACACGCCCCTGTTAAACAGGGGCTGAAAAATTGTGCCTTAGGCACTGGTGCTGGTGCCACAACACTGCAACCCCTCACAGATACTGTACTTGGAGCACAGCAGTCACACGTGTTGCAAAGCATTTTTTTAAAAAATTGTAATTACACGCCCCTGTTAAACAGGGGCTGAAAAATTGTGCCTTAGGCACTGGTGCTGGTGCCACAACACTGCAACCCCTCACAGATACTGTACTTGGAGCACAGCAGTCACACGTGTTGCGAAGCATTTTTTTTAAAAATTGTAATTACACGCCCCTGTTATACAGGGGCTGAAAAGTTGTGCCTTAGGCACTGGTGTGGTGGCATGGATCATTGAGGAGGAGGAAGAGGATAGTCAGTGAACATAACAGGACAGTCACTCAGCATCAGCATAGGCAGTCTTGAAGGGATGTGACATTATAAATTATTCCGTTATATCCGCTTCAGGTGCCTGGTAGCTGGTGGTGATCCAAGACTGATTCATTTTGATGAAGGTCAGTCGATCAACCGAGTCGGTGGACAGGCACACCCTATGATCGGTGACAAATCCTCCAGCAGCACTGAATGTGCGTTCGGAAAGAACGCTGGAGGCAGGACAGGCCAGTAGCTCAATTGCATACTGTGCAAGCTCTGGCCAGTGATCCATCCTCAGGACCCAGTAAGCCAGAGGATTTTCGGTGGGAAAGGTGTCCAAGTCTGACCTTGCCCCAAGGTATTCCTGCACCATGTATATCAGACGCTGGCGATGGTTGCTGGAACCGATCATACCTTGGGGCTGCGGACTAAAAAATTGTCTGAACGCATCGGTCAGACGTCCACCTTCCCCACCGCTCCTTCTGCTACTGACCGAAGCCTCAGCAACTCGTCGCCCAGGACCAGGAGTTTGTAACCTCCCAGTTTCTGGGAACGCGTTGCACAGACCTTTCTGCAAGGCCTCCCTGAGATGTCTCATCCTCTGCTCCCTCTGCGACGGCAAGATAAGGTCCGCAACCTTACCCTTGTACCATGGATCAAGGAGAGTGGCCAGCCAGTAATGGTCCCTCTCCTTGATCCGAAGAACACGAGGATCCTTCCGCAGGCTTTGCAGGATCATGGAGGCCATGCAGCGTAGGTTAGCTGAGGCATTCGGTCCGGAGTCTTCTGGGTCACTGAGGATGACATGATCGCCAGCCACCTCCTCCCAGCCACGTACAAGTCCACTGGTTTGTTGGGACTGTACATCATCCCTAAAAGACTGCTGCTGATGCTGAGTGCCAGGCTCCACCTCCATGCTCACACAATCCTCCTCCTCCTCCTCATCCTCATCCTCTTCCTGTGTGATGGGTGAGACAGAAGGAACACTGTCCGGATAAAGGGGGCCTTGAGAGGCAAGGAAGTCCTCCTCTTCCTGCCTCTGTTCTGCCTCAAGTGCCCTGTCCATTATCCCACGCAGCATATGCTCCAACAGGTGGACAAGAGGTACAGTGTCACTGATGCATGCACTGTCACTGCTCACCATCCTCGTGGCCTCCTCAAATGGTGAGAGGACAGTGCATGCATCCCTGATCATGCTCCACTGACGTGGGGAAAAAAAACCAAGCTCCCCTGACCCTGTCCTGGTTCCGTAGTCGCAAAGGTACTCATTGATGGCCCTCTGCTGCGTGTGCAGTCGCTGCAGCATGGCCAACGTTGAGTTCCACCTGGTGGGCATGTCACATATTAGGCGGTTCTTGGGCAGGTTCAGCTCCTTTTGCAGCTCAGTCAGCCGAGCACTGGCATTATAAGATCGGCGGAAATGCACACAGACTTTCCTGGCCTGCCTCAGGACATCCTGTAAGCCTGGGAACCTGCCCAAGAACCGCTGCACCACCAGGTTGAGGACGTGAGCCATACAGGGCACATGGGTGAGCTGCCCCTGTCGCAGGGCGGAGAGGAGGTTGGTGCCATTGTCAGAAACGACCATTCCTGGCTTAAGCTGGCGTGGCGTCAACCACCTCTCGGCCTGCCCCTGCAGAGCTGCCAGAACCTCTGGCCCAGTGTGGCTCCTGTCCCCCAAACACACCAGCGCAAGCACGGCATGGCATCTTTTTGCCTGCGCACTTGCGTAGCCCCTTGTACGCCTACGGAGCACCGCTGGTTCCGAGGACAGAGCACTGGAGGAAGAAGAAGAGGAGGGGGGGTGGAGGAGAGAGGTGTGTCACAACCAGTAGCAGTAGTAGCGTTTTGGATGCGTGGTGGCGGAACAACCTCCAACACTACTGCACCTTGTCCTGCATCCCTCCCAGCTGCCAATAGAGTGACCCAATGGGCCGTGAAAGAAAGGTAACGTCCCTGTCCATGCCTGCTGGACCATGAGTCAGCGGTAATATGCACCTTACCGCTGACCGCCCTGTCCAGCGAGGCAGACGGAATCGCCTTCCGTGAGAAAAAGTGGCGTTTGGGAACCTGCCACTGAGGAACCGCACATTGAACAAACTCACGGAAGGGGGGCCGAGTCTACCAACTGAAAAGGCAGCAGTTGAAGTGCTAGCAATTTAGCCAAGCTAGCATTCAACCGCTGGGCATGTGGATGGCTGGGAGTGTACTTCTTTTGACGGTCCAGCAGCTGGGGCAGGGAAATTTGCCTGCTACAATCGGACGTCGGTGTACTGCAAGTACTTGGTTGTGACACACCTAATTCTACACCTTCAGTCCTCTCACAGTAGCTTTCAGAGAGGACTGAAGATGTAGTGGGGATGGAGATGGATGGAGATCCCAGCTGATGAGGAGCAAGGAGAGGTCCGCTTAGTTCTTTGGTGTGGGTCTTTTATGTGTGCCTGCCAACGAGCTGCATGGCAGGTCGACATATGTCTGCTCATGCTTGTGGTGCCCAAGCGGCTGATGTTTTGGCCACGCGAGATACGCTTGAGACAAATATTTCAAATAGCAGTGGTGCGATCTGATGCACTCGTCTCAAAAAAGGCCCACACCAAAGAACTTTTCTGATAACGTGCAGAGGCAGCGCCCTGCACAGGCGGAGCTCTGCGGTGTTGTACAGTTGCTGTGCTGGCCTCTAGCTGGCCTCCAGGGGGCATCCTGCCTCGTTGGACATGTGACGCCGCATCCTCCTCCTCATCCTCCTCCTCCTCCTCCTCATCCTCTCTCCCTCCAGGCACCCACGTGGCGTCAGTGACCTCATCATCCCCTCCCTCTTCACCACTAGAGCAAACCTGGCAGTAAGCTGCAGCTGGTGGAACAGTACTGCCAGATTGCTGTCCTTCAGCATCCCCTCTCTCTGCGCGCACACTACTGACTTCCTCAAGCTGGGTATCATCATCCGAGCCTTCGAATCGTTGGGCATCCTCCTGGAGCATGTACCCAACACTGTGCTCAAAGAGTTCGGGGGACTCCTCAGGAGGACATGGTGGGTCTAGGGAAGGGGTGGCTGATGATGCCATTGAGTACGCGTTGGCAGCTGCTCTGCCAGTACCCTGAGCCTGGGTGAGAGAGGATGAGGAGAATGAGGAGGGCTTGGTCATCCATTCTACCAAGCCTTCAGCATGATGCGGCTCCACATGTCCAGCTGCCGAAAACAAAGACGCGCGTGTCCCATGGCCACGTGCTGATGACGATGCACGACCACGTCCACTAGAAACAGAGCCTGCCTGCCCTGTGTTCTTGGCTCTGCACGCTCTGCCTCCCCTTGGCGGTCTTCCAGCCATTGTAGTCGATAGTCCTGTGGGTGCTGCTGAGAAGAAAATATAGGAGCTCTGTGTGATGCCACTAACACACTAGAAGTCCTAAAAGTGCTTCTGCAAAGAAAATATAGGAGCTCTGTGTGATGCCACTAACACACTAGAAGTCCTGTGGGTGCTGCTGAGAAGAAAATATAGGAGCTCTGTGTGATGCCACTAACACACTAGAAGTCCTATGGGTGCTTCTGCAAAGAAAATATAGGAGCTCTGTGTGATGCCACTAACACACTAGAAGTCCTGTGGGTGCTGCTTAGAAGAAAATATAGGAGCTCTGTGTGATGCCACTAACACACTAGAAGTCCTATGGGTGCTTCTGCAAAGAAAATATAGGAGCTCTGTGTGATGCCACTAACACACTAGAAGTCCTGTGGGTGCTGCTGAGAAGAAAATATAGGAGCTCTGTGTGATGCCACTAACACACTAGAAGTCCTATGGGTGCTTCTGCAAAGAAAATATAGGAGCTCTGTGTGATGCCACTAACACACTAGAAGTCCTGTGGGTGCTGCTGAGAAGAAAATATAGGAGCTCTGTGTGATGCCACTAACACACTAGAAGTCCTATGGGTGCTTCTGCAAAGAAAATATAGGAGCTCTGTGTGATGCCACTAACACACTAGAAGTCCTGTGGGTGCTGCTGAGAAGAAAATATAGGAGCTATGTGTGATGCCACTAGCACACTAGAAGTCCTATGGGTGCTTCTGCAAAGAAAATATAGGAGCTCTGTGTGATGCCACTAACACACTAGAAGTCCTGTGGGTGCTGCTTAGAAGAAAATATAGGAGCTCTGTGTGATGCCACTAACACACTAGAAGTCCTGTGGGTGCTGCTGAGAAGAAAATATAGGAGCTCTGTGTGATGCCACTAACACACTAGAAGTCCTGTGGGTGCTTCTGCAAAGAAAATATAGGAGCTCTGTGTGATGCCACTAACACACTAGAAGTCCTATGGGTGCTTCTGCAAAGAAAATATAGGAGCTCTGTGTGATGCCACTAACACACTAGAAGTCCTATGGGTGCTTCTGCAAAGAAAATATAGGAGCTCTGTGTGATGGGACTAACACACTAGAAGTCCTGTGGGTGCTTCTGCAAAGAAAATATAGGAGCTCTGTGTGATGCCACTAACACACTAGAAGTCCTATGGGTGCTTCTGCAAAGAAAATATAGGAGCTCTGTGTGATGGGACTAACACACTACAAGTCCTATAGGTGCTTCTGGGAAGAAAATATAGGAGCTCTGTGTGATGGGACTAACACACTACAAGTCCTATGGGTGCTTCTGGGAACAAAATATAGGAGCTCTGTGTGATGGGACTAACACACTACAAGTCCTATAGGTGCTTCTGGGAACAAAATATAGGAGCTCTGTGTGATGGGACTAACACACTACAAGTCCTATAGGTGCTTCTGGGAACAAAATATAGGAGCTCTGTGTGATGGGACTAACACACTACAAGTCCTATAGGTGCTTCTGGGAAGAAAATATAGGAGCTCTGTGTGATGCCACTAACACACTAGAAGTCCTATGGGTGCTTCTGCAAAGAAAATATAGGAGCTCTGTGTGATGCCACTAACACACTAGAAGTCCTGTGGGTGCTGCTTAGAAGAAAATATAGGAGCTCTGTGTGATGCCACTAACACACTAGAAGTCCTATGGGTGCTTCTGCAAAGAAAATATAGGAGCTCTGTGTGATGCCACTAACACACTAGAAGTCCTGTGGGTGCTGCTGAGAAGAAAATATAGGAGCTCTGTGTGATGCCACTAACAC
Organism: Lithobates sylvaticus; assembly: GCA_028564925.1. Classification (NCBI taxonomy): domain Eukaryota; kingdom Metazoa; phylum Chordata; class Amphibia; order Anura; family Ranidae; genus Lithobates; species Lithobates sylvaticus. The sequence goes on from CM053031.1 coordinate 311,085,849, forward strand.
ACTAGAAGTCCTATGGGTGCTTCTGCAAAGAAAATATAGGAGCTCTGTGTGATGCCACTAACACACTAGAAGTCCTGTGGGTGCTGCTGAGAAGAAAATATAGGAGCTCTGTGTGATGCCACTAACACACTAGAAGTCCTATGGGTGCTTCTGCAAAGAAAATATAGGAGCTCTGTGTGATGCCACTAACACACTAGAAGTCCTGTGGGTGCTGCTTAGAAGAAAATATAGGAGCTCTGTGTGATGCCACTAACACACTAGAAGTCCTGTGGGTGCTGCTGAGAAGAAAATATAGGAGCTCTGTGTGATGCCACTAACACACTAGAAGTCCTGTGGGTGCTTCTGCAAAGAAAATATAGGAGCTCTGTGTGATGCCACTAACACACTAGAAGTCCTATGGGTGCTTCTGCAAAGAAAATATAGGAGCTCTGTGTGATGCCACTAACACACTAGAAGTCCTATGGGTGCTTCTGCAAAGAAAATATAGGAGCTCTGTGTGATGGGACTAACACACTAGAAGTCCTGTGGGTGCTGCTGAGAAGAAAATATAGGAGCTCTGTGTGATGCCACTAACACACTAGAAGTCCTATGGGTGCTTCTGCAAAGAAAATATAGGAGCTCTGTGTGATGCCACTAACACACTAGAAGTCCTGTGGGTGCTGCTTAGAAGAAAATATAGGAGCTCTGTGTGATGCCACTAACACACTAGAAGTCCTATGGGTGCTTCTGCAAAGAAAATATAGGAGCTCTGTGTGATGGGACTAACACACTACAAGTCCTATAGGTGCTTCTGGGAACAAAATATAGGAGCTCTGTGTGATGGGACTAACACACTACAAGTCCTATAGGTGCTTCTGGGAAGAAAATATAGGAGCTCTGTGTGATGGGACTAACACACTACAAGTCCTATGGGTGCTTCTGGGAACAAAATATAGGAGCTCTGTGTGATGGGACTAACACACTACAAGTCCTATAGGTGCTTCTGGGAACAAAATATAGGAGCTCTGTGTGATGGGACTAACACACTACAAGTCCTATAGGTGCTTCTGGGAACAAAATATAGGAGCTCTGTGTGATGGGACTAACACACTACAAGTCCTATAGGTGCTTCTGGGAAGAAAATATAGCTCTGTTTGATGGGACTAACACACTACAAGTCCTATAGGTGCTTCTGGGAAGAAAATATAGCTCTGTGTGATGGGACTAACACACTACAAGTCCTATAGGTGCTTCTGGGAACAAAATATAGGAGCTCTGTGTGATGGGACTAACACACTACAAGTCCTATAGGTGCTTCTGGGAACAAAATATAGCTCTGTGTGATGGGACTAACACACTACAAGTCCTATAGGTGCTTCTGGGAACAAAATATAGGAGCTCTGTGTGATGGGACTAACACACTACAAGTCCTATAGGTGCTTCTGGGAACAAAATATAGGAGCTCTGTGTGATGGGACTAACACACTACAATTCCTATAGGTGCTTCTGGGAAGAAAATATAGCTCTGTTTGATGGGACTAACACACTACAAGTCCTATAGGTGCTTCTGGGAACAAAATATAGGAGCTCTGTGTGATGGGACTAACACACTACAAGTCCTATAGGTGCTTCTGGGAAGAAAATATAGCTCTGTTTGATGGGACTAACACACTACAAGTCCTATAGGTGCTTCTGGGAAGAAAATATAGCTCTGTGTGATGGGACTAACACACTACAAGTCCTATGGGTGCTTCTGCAAAGAAAATATAGGAACTCTGTGTGATGGGACTAACACACTACAAGTCCTATGGGTGCTTCTGGGAAGAAAATATAGGAGCTCTGTGTGATGGGACTAACACACTACAAGTCCTATAGGTGCTTCTGGGAACAAAATATAGGAGCTCTGTGTGATGGGACTAACACACTACAAGTCCTATAGGTGCTTCTGGGAAGAAAATATAGCTCTGTTTGATGGGACTAACACACTACAAGTCCTATAGGTGTTTCTTGGAACAAAATATAGGAGCTCTGTGTGATGGGACTAACACACTACAAGTCCTATAGGTGCTTCTGGGAACAAAATATAGGAGCTCTGTGTGATGGGACTAACACACTACAAGTCCTATAGGTGCTTCTGGGAACAAAATATAGGAGCTCTGTGTGATGGGACTAACACACTACAAGTCCTATAGGTGCTTCTGGGAAGAAAATATAGCTCTGTGTGATGGGACTAACACACTACAAGTCCTATAGGTGCTTCTGGGAACAAAATATAGGAGCTCTGTGTGATGGGACTAACACACTACAAGTCCTATAGGTGCTTCTGGGAAGAAAATATAGCTCTGTGTGATGGGACTAACACACTACAAGTCCTATAGGTGCTTCTGGGAAGAAAATATAGCTCTGTGTGATGGGACTAACACACTACAAGTCCTATAGGTGCTTCTGGGAACAAAATATAGGAGCTCTGTGTGATGGGACTAACACACTACAAGTCCTATAGGTGCTTCTGGGAAGAAAATATAGCTCTGTGTGATGGGACTAACACACTACAAGTCCTATAGGTGCTTCTGGGAAGAAAATATAGGAGCTCTGTGTGATGCCACTAACACACTACAAGTCCTATGGGTGCTTCTGGGAAGAAAATATAGGAGCTCTGTTTGCTGCCAGTGCCTGCCACTAACACACTACAAGTCCTATGGGTGCTTTTGGGGTGCAGTGCTGTACTAACAGCACTGCGGTTGGTACTACTGAAATACTGTACTAACAGTAAGACATGCACCAGACTAACCCCCAGCAGCAGCTAAAAACACACTAACCAGCAGCAGCAATGGACGATCAATGACAGGTAGCAATGGTTTAGCAAAGTAGAGCAAATCTTTCTAAATGAATCTAGCAAAGAGTGACACAGAATCAGCCTGCTCTCTCCTAAAGCCGGAACTCATGTGACCGGCGCCGACGGCGTGGCGGGCCTTTTAAATGAGGGGGCGTGTACTAAAGCCCCTGAGCTGTAATTGGCTACAGGCGTCCTGCCTGTAGCCAATTATGGCTCTCCGAGTTTCTGACGCTGTGATTGGCCAAGCATGCGGGGTCACAGTGCATGCTTGGCCAATCATCAGCCAGCAATGCTCTACGCCGGCCGCGCCGGCCGCAATGCATTGCGGGGCCGCTCGCATCACACGAATGTGATGCGAGCGGCCAAAATAGTTCTGGGCTCGCCGAGCGAGCGAACACCCGGTGCTCGATGCGAACATGGGTTCGCATCGAGCACCGGGCCCATCCCTACCCAGTAGACATAATCTAATTGATAGGGGAATTGGCACCTCAGTCCAAAACGTTTGGATCTCGGGACTAGGGATGAGCCGAACACCCCCCAGTTCGGTTTTCTGCAAAACATGCGAACACCTTTAAAGTCTATGGGACACGAATGTGAAAAATCAAAAGTGCTAATTTTAAAGGCTTATATGCAAGTTATTGCCATAATAAGTGTATAGAGACCTGAGTCCTGCCCCAGGGGACATGTATCAATGCAAAAAAAAAGTAAAAAAAAAAAAAACAGGGGTTTTTACAGGAGCAGTGATTTTAATAATGCTTAAAGTGAAGCAATACAAATTAAATATTCCTTTAAATATAATGCCTGGGGGATCCTCTTAGTCTGCCTGTAAAGTAGCGCATCTTCCCCGTGTTCATAACAGTACCACAGCAAAATTACATATCTAAAGGAAAAATTTTTTATTTAAAACTGCTCGCAGATGTTGGGTATTGTCGGATCCCGGCAATATACATAAAACTCATTGAAAAAAAACAGTGTTTTTTTGCCAGGTTACGTGCTTGGATAAGGGTCTGGTATGAATATTAAGGGAAACCCCATGCCAAAATAAATGGCGTGGGGGTCCCCCCCAAAATCCATACAAGACCCTTAACCGAGCACGTAACCTGGCAGGCCGCAGGAAAGGGGGGAGAGCACCCCCCGCCTCCTGAACCGAACCAGGCCACATGCCCTCAACATGAGGGTGCTTTAGGGTCCTTGTTGTCTCCTGTCATTTTTACTTTGACGCTATTTTTGGTGAATGAGTAGGGGTACAATGTACCTGATATCCATTCACATAGGTGGGCTGGGATCTGGGGGCCCCCTTGTTAGATTCTGATAAGCCCCCCTACCCACCGACCCCCACAACCACTGGGAAAGGGTTGAGGGGATGAGGCCCTTGTCCCCATCAGCATGGGAACAAGGTGTTTTGGGGGGACCCCAAAGTACCCTCCCCATGTTAAGGGCATGTGGCCTGGTACAGTTCAGGAGGGGGGCGCTTTCTTGTCCCCCCCTTTTCCTGAGGCCTGCCAGGTTGCGTGCTCAGATAAGGGTCTTGTATAGATTCTGGGGGGGACCCCACACCATTTTCTTTTTTTTGGCGTGGGTTTCCCCTTAATATCCATATCAGACCTGAAGGGCCTGGTAATGGCCTGGGGGGACTCACACTGTTTTTTTCAATGATCCAACAATACATTACAGCCACAAGCAGTTTTAAATGACATTTTTTTCCTTATAGAAATTTTATTTTGCTGCTCTCATTTATTACACTATGTACGGTCGCTCTGTAAGCAGCATTACATAGTGTGGGGCGTGAACTTAGCCCCCTGAGCCATGATTGGCCAAAGGCACCCTGCCTTTGGCCAATCATAGGACCCCGATCTCGCAGTGCATTATGAGGTGTTCTGCAGCACTCAAATTTGCCACGAACGCCCCATAATGTTCTAAATTCTCAAAACGAGCAAACACCCAATGTTTGAGTCAAACGGCTCATCCACCAGCTTCCGGTGAAAAGGAGCACCTCCAGCAGTCAGCCGGAACAGAAGAATAAATAACAGCTAATCTGGCTGGTGTAGAATAGATCTTGTGCATACATTTGAAATGTATCAATCTATCCATTGCAGAGACAAGATGCTTAAAGGGGTGATCCCACATGTCATCCCAATCCTCCCCCTAAATGTCAGACACTTCAACCTCCCATTGTTCCCTACATTTTGTTACAGCTACCGGCCTTTTTTTAAATAGTTCTTTAATATGTCACAGATAGAGTTTTAGAGAGCTCTTTTTCCATGAGCAAATTTTATAGTTTAGAAGGTAGAGACTCAAATTCTCATGTCCCTAAACTGAGCCTGAAAGGCATTGTGAAGTTGTAGGTACCTGAAACAATATAAGTTGGGAAGTTCATGTCTAGCCCTAAGTTGTTCAAAAGTTAAAAGTTCCCCATCCCTAGTAGGGATGAGCTCGAACATTCGCCGAACAGCGAACAATATGGGGCGGTTGCAGGAAATTTGAGCGCCGAACGCCCCATAATGCACTGCGAGATCGCAGTGCATTAGCGCCTGATGACTGGCCAAAGCATGCACCTATATTTGAATATATTATAGATTGCAGTGCATTAGCGCCTGATGATTGGCCAAAGCATGCACCTGTATTTGAATATATTATATTGTAGCAGAGCCTCCCAGAGAGAGCCAGGAAAAGTCCTGTTCGGGGTTTATATGTCTCCCAGGCTCCTCTCATACACATTCAGAAATCTCTGATCCATGATTCAGTTTGGGTCTTAGTCCTCTTCCCCAGGCTAATTTAAGCTCACCTGAGCAGACAGCCTTTGCTCTCTGTCTGGGACACACAGACAACGCTGGTCTGTGAAGAGCAAAAGGTTGGTAAAAGCTGTTAAGCAGTTTATGCAGAAACTGACAAGCGGTAGGCTTGCTCAGCCTGGTAGTTAGGGTCTGCATATTGTGTAGTTAGAGCCAAGACACGGCTAGGATTTTTGTTTTGCTATCTTTGTTCTCATTTGTTTTCTGGAACACTGTACAGCACCTATATATAGACTTGTATATAACACAAATAAACACAGCACTGTTTGTCACTACCTCACTGGATTTGCTATCTGTGCCTGAACAACTGCTCATCCCAGGGAGCTTTGTACCTACTACTTGTCCCCAAGGTTACATATGGTGAAGAATGCGGGCAGCTGTAGTAAGTTACTACTTAAAAGGCCAGTACCTAGAGTGACTAAACATGGAGGAAATCCTAAAACAATTGATGATATCCAACGCTGCACAGGAGCAAACAAACGCTGCACAACAGCAAGCAAAAGCTGCACAGCAGAAAAAAAATGCTGCACTAAATCAAGCCAATATTATCGCACAGGTGCAAACCAAGGCGCTGTGCCAACAGATTAGTGCTGTACAGGAGCAAACAAATGCTGCAATTAATGCTGCACTACAGCAAGCTAATGCTATCGCACAGGAGCAATCGCAGAAGCTGTTTGAACAGCTAGCCACTGATGCAAAAGCAGATAGGAAAACCTTGACTGAGGTTGTGGAGACGCTAGCACAGTGGTCACCTGATAAAGTTGATACTGGAGACAAGCCCTCAGCCATCCATGTGGGTCACTTTCTTTCTAAGATGACTACAGATGATGATCCAGAGGCCTTTCTGCTAACGTTTGAGCGGACCGCTGAGAGGGAAGGTTGGCCTAAAACCCAGTGGGCAGGACTGGTCACCCCCTTGCTTTCTGGCGAATCACAGAAGGCCTACTATGATTTGGAGTCAGCAGAAGCGGGAGACTATGAAAAGGTCAAATGGGAAATCCTGGCATGACTTGGTGTCACTTTGGCAGTTCGAGCTCAGCGGGTCCACAGCTGGTTCTTCCAAGAAGAGAAGCCCCCAAGATCGCAGATTTTCGACCTAATTCACCTGGTGAGGAAATGGCTACAGCCGGAGTTCCTGTCTGGGCCACAAATAGTGGAGCATGTGGCCATGGACCAGTTCCTGAGGTCACTACCAATTCCCCTGCAGAAATGGGTGAGTCAAGGAGACCCCAATTCGGCGGACAACCTGGTGGAACTCGTTGAAAGGTATTTTGCTGCAGAGAGCCTGGTCACCACCCCTACAGCCGCACAGACTTTCCACCCAAAGCCATGGTCTCCCCAGGCAACCGGTAAGACTGTTCCAGGGGAAGTGGGTGGTAAGCATGGCAAGGAAATAGGGGGGAGGATTTTTGGTGCCAGGACTGAAGTTTGGTGCCACTGCCTGTCAGCAAACCAAACTGGGGAAACGTCAGGTGTTTTCGTTGCCAAGAACCGTGACATGTTGCAGCAAATTGTCCATTGACAGATGAACCAGTGCAGTGTGATTTATCTATTAGAAGGCAGTCTATGTTTCCAGCTGTTTCATGCGCTGCAGCGCCAAATATGGGAAAACCAATGTGCCAAATGACTATTAATGATAAGCTTATTACAGCCTTGCTGGACTCTGGAAATCTAGTGACTTTGGTTACAGCTGAAATGATTGAACCCGTGAATTGTCATGCTAAAAAAATTGCTGTGATCTGTATACATGGGGATACCCGGGAGTATCCTATAACCACTGTTCAGTTTAAAACTGGCTTAGGTACGGTGACCCATCTGGTTGGACTTGTCCCCTACTTGGTGCACAAGGCCATCATTGGTAGGGACTTCCCTAAGTTTTGGGAACTGTAGGATCGTCCCAACTCGGTCGCAGTACCTGACTCAGTGGCAGAGCCAGAACACCTGGCCACTACTGACAATGTGGGTTCAGGGGACTCTTCTCAGGGCTCCCCGGGTTTTCCTCTGTTGGTTACGGCAGGAGAGCTGGAGGACACTGAGGAAGTCCCCATTCCCAGTAGAGCTGGACAGCCATCTGCTGAATCCGAGCCTACGTTGGAGTTTGCTGACCCTAATGTGCATAAGGAAAATTTTGGTACTGAGCAGAGAAAAGACCATACCCTTGCCAGGGCCTGGGAAAATGTAATAGTGATTAATGATGTACCTGTCGAACCAGGGGACAGGCCCTGTTTTCCTTATTTCAGCAGCAATGAGGATTTACTGTATCGTTTATGTAAAACGAATGATGAAGTGGTTAAACAGTTGGTGGTCCCTAAGCCATACAGACGGGTGGTGTTGGAACTTGCCCATGGGCACTTGCTAGGAGGTCATTTAGGGGTTGAAAAAACTACTGAAAGGGTGTTGCGCAGGTTTTACTGGCCCGGGATACAGAAAGATGTTAAGAATTATTGTCAATCCTGTCCTGTGTGTCAGATGTCAGCCCCACTACCCCACTTCCGAAGTCCTTTAGTGCCCTTGCCTATTATTGAAGTGCCCTTTGAGAGGATAGCCATGGACCTTGTGGGTCCACTCCCCAAGTCTGCCCGGGGTCATCAGCATATCCTCGTAATCATGGATTATGCTACCAGTTACCCCGAAGCAGTTCCCTTACGCACCGCGTCTGCGAAAAACATTGCCAAAGAGCTGTTTATGGTGTTCAGTCGGGTTGGCATCCCTAAAAAAGTCCTTACAGACCAGGGCACCCCATTTAGGTTGCAAATAACTAGGGAGTTGTGCAAGTTATTTAAGGTGACGCAGTTGCGAACCTCGGTGTATCATACTCAAAGGGATGGCTTGGTGGAACGCTTCAATAAGACGTTAAAGAGCATGTTAAAAAAGGTTGTTGACAAGGATGGGAAAAACTGGGACTTCCTGATACCATACTTGATGTTTGCGATCAGGGAGGTTCCCCGGTCCTCTACGGGGTACTCTCCCTTTGAGTTGCTTTATGGGAGACACCCTCGGGGACTCTTAGACATAGCCAAAGAAACTTGGGAGGGGGAGCAGACACCCCATAACAGTGTCATTGAGCATATCGCTCAAATGCAGGAGAGGATTACAGCAATCATGCCGATGGTAAAAGAACACTTACTGCAGGCCCAAGCAGCCCAACAGAGAATATACAACAGGGGGGCCCAACTCTGTGTTTTCTCACCTGGTGACAGGGTCCTGGTGTTAGATTCCACTGTTGAGAGCAAGTTTCTGGCTAAGTGGCAGGATCCCTTTGAAGTAATTGAAAGAGTTGGGGAGGTCAACTACAAGGTATATCAACAAGGAAAAAGGAAGCCCGAACAGGATTACCATATAAACCTGTTAAAGCCCTGGAAGGATAGACTGGCGTTAACTGCGAGGTCCCTCCCGGTAACGCCTAAGGGTACTGAGTCCCCTCTGATCCCTGAGGTCACGATTCCAGACACCCTGTCATATTCCCAAAAACAGGAAGCTAGAGAGTTCCTAATAAGGAATAGAGAGAAATTTTCAGTTACCTGGCATGACTTCAGCAGTTCAGCATGATATTGTTACTGAACCTGGGGTATGTGTCAAGCTCAAACCGTACCGAATTCCTTAAGCGAGAAGAAAGGACATCAGCAATGAAGTTAAAAGAATGTTGGAGCTAGATGTCATTGAGGAATCCAATAGTGACTGGTCTAGCCCCATCGTGTTAGTCACAAAACTGGATGGCACTTGGAGGTTCTGGAACGACTTGACACATACCCAATGCCCAGAGTAGACAAACTTATAGACCAACTTGGCAAGGCTCGCTATCTTACCACTTTGGACTTGACAAAAGGGTATTGGCAAATACACCTGACTGGTAGCGCCAAAGAGAAGACTGCATTTGTGACCCCGGAGGGTTCCTTTCAATATAAAAAAATGCCTTTTGGGTTGCAAAATGCCTCCACGACATTTCAGAGGGCCATGGACAGGACCCTAAACCCCACCGACGATATGCAGCAGCCTATTTAGATGACATAGTGGTACATAGCACTGACTGGGAGTCAGGCTGTCCTTGATTCCCTCTTCAAAGAAGGTTTTATGGCAAATCCAAAAAAATGTGCCATTGGTCTAGAGGAAGCCAAGTATTTGGGCTACACTATTGGTCGTGGTGTCATAAGACCTCAAGTGAGTAAAATAGAAGCCATCCAGGAGTGGCCACGTCCTGCAAACAATAAGCAGGTCAGGGCCTTTCTTGGCATTGCAGGGTATTATAGAAGATTTATCCCAAATTTTGCAACTATAGCTGCCCCACTGACAGACCTTACGAAAGGGAAAGTCTCTGTAATGGTAAAATGGTCCGCAGTAGCAGAGGAGTCTTTCCAGGTCCTGAAGAAGGCTCTTTGTGCACAGTATAAAAACACACAAAAATGTTTTCTGCGCTCCAAAAAACTGTCTCATCTGAACCAAATATCAGGACAACTTCAGAGGTGGAATATGTTCAGAACCCAGGCAGCTGTTTAACTTTCAGAGCAAAGTTCAAACAAAAATAAAATCAAAAAAACAGCGCTCAGTGGGATCATGAGAAAAGTTTATTTACAGGAAACAGTTCAATAGGACATACTGTTCAGATCTTTAAAGGAATGTAGTGAAACCAAAGATTAAAAATTAAAGCATTGCACCATACCGCCTCAGGTCCTGAAGACTGGGGATGTATCAAGATGTTACTAATCCTTCACTCTTTGCTGTATGCAAGGGCCGCCTTCACACTCCATATGCTGAAGAAGCAGATGATATTGTGGAGGAGGAGGGAGAAAGACACTCTCCTCGATGGTTACAACAGATGCCGCTGGACGCAGGGAAGAGGATGGAATATACAATAGTAATGTTGTATTGTATTCTCTTAGCCGTCAGCGCTGAAGGCATCACACATCTCGCTGTAGGGGAGGGAGGAAACACTCTGAAGACCTGAAGACCCGGAAGAGGAAGGACAACGTCGCTTAGTCTGGAACGCAGGACGGCGGGGCGCACGCTGATAGGGTTGTTATGGCGACCGTGACTTACTAGTTTCGCGCGCATGCGCTTTATCAAAGTCACGGGAGCCATAGTGTGGATAAAATTTAAAGCTACAAAAGGCGCCAAAAACGGGGAAAAAGAGGGAGGGATGTGATTAGTAACATCAATTAACCCCCTGTTTTCACTTCCCTTGTGATAAGTGCATAAACAATGGACATAACAATACAAACACTACTTTCCTACAACAACACAACCAAAATAACATTAAATTAAGGTAAATCAAAAAATAAATAAATATAAATATAAATAAAAATAAAAATATAATAATAAATTAATAATTAATGTAATCAAGCCATGTCCCCAAGGACATACATATGTGCATGGATGCATAGACCTGAGTGCATAAAACCATACAAATTCATATCTACATCTACATTTATGGTCTAGAGCCCTACGGACGACATGAGTAACGATGACACATGGGAACAACACAAAACTCACCAACATGAAATAGACCTGAAAGTGTGCCTTGGTCTACCGTATGGTACACCAAAATAAGGGGGCATACCCTAGATAAGGAATGATAAGAAGTAGTTATGGAATAATGTGGAATGAGTATTCAGTCTGGGGTAAGAATACTTGGAAGAGGCTTTTAAAAGGGGAGGGTGGGTGGGTATCACGCACAGGAAACCGACAAAGACCGGCGGCCTTTGGGCTGCTTAAATACCCTCCGGGCTCCTCCCATAACTTCAGGCCGGTAACCGGCCTTCCAATTTATGGTCTAGAGCCCTACGGACGACATGAGTAACGATGACACATGGGAACAACACAAAACTCACCAACATGAAATAGACCTGAAAGTGTGCCTTGGTCTACCGTATGGTACACCAAAATAAGGGGGCAAAAACCTTCAGGTAGGGGGTAATTATTTATTAAGGTAAATGTCACTGAGTAAGTTGGGCAAAGGCCTGAGCCATCTCCAGAATGAATGCCCGGAGGACTGGCTGGGGTCCAATTGAAGATTGCCGAGAAGGCAATCGCAGCCTGCAGGACGGTGCTGAGGAGCTGTGCTGACGGTGCTGAGGAGGAGACCGAAAGGGGACCTATCCAGGATGTCAGACATCCCCTTAAAGATCTCCCCAGTGATAGGCAGCCGCTTCGGGCTGACTGGCGGCTGGTGCCTCTGAACTCCACGCAGTAGAGCCCTTACTGCGTGGCAGGAGAACACCGAAGGCCTCGCGGGGTCTTGAAGTGACAAGTAGTGCTGCACCCCGGCCACGTACTGGCGTATCGTGCTGTGTGACAGTGCTAGATGAGAATGGCAATAAGCGATAAACGCCAGAACCTGCTTGATGCTGGAAGATTCACGAGGGCGATGGGGCAGGAACTTGTTAAACGCCCTCCAGGCCGTCCGGTAGGCCCGACGGGTGTTGCGGGCGAGCAAAGCGTTGATGATGTTAGTAGCTGAGTGTAGATGTGGGGCTAGTCCAAGGTCAGTTGTGACCAATCCGGGATAGTGGCTGAAAGATGGTCGGCTCCTGGCATCTGTTCAAAGAAAGAAATAAAGTTAAATTGGGAGAGTGCGTCCGCTGCTGAGTTGAACTTCCCTGGAATGAATGAGCAGTACACATTGAACTGATGTTGTAGGGATAGCTGGACCAGTCTGCGGAGGAAGGACATGACGGGCCTGGATTTAGACCTGCCCTTGCTGATGATCTCGGCAGTGGCTTGATTGTCCGTCGTAAAAGCCACAGTCTGTCCAGACCAACGGTGACCCCATAGGTGAGCGGCGGCTACGATGGGGAACAGCTCAAAGAGGGCTGACGTGGTAGTGAAGCCCGGTGTGGCTAGCGCCTGAGGAGGCCAAGGGGCGGCGAACCACAAATGGCCAAAAATGGCGGCGCATCCTGTGGATGCCGCCGCATCGGTCACCACCTGGGGTGACAGCGTGGACACTACTGGGATGAACAGGGACACACCGTTCCAATTACTAAGAAAGTGTTCCCACATGGCCAGATCTGCCCTGGCTGCTGAATCCAGCCTGACGACCTGGTCTGGGTCCTGAGTGTAGGACAGGAAGACCAGCAATCGGGACACGAAGGAGCGGCCCTGGGGGATGATCCTCATAGCGAAATTCAACATCCCGAGGAGAGACTGAAGTTGCTTCTGAGTACATCCCCCCACCCGGGTGAACTCTCGCAGAACCGTCCTGATACGGTCCAATTTATCTGCGGGAAGGCTGGCCTGCATGGCAAGCGTGTCAAGGTCGATGCCCAAGAACGTGATCTTGTGCGCCGGGCCGTCAACCTTGTGTTCCGCTATGGGGACGTTCAGATTGTTGAAAACCGTTCTCAACTTTCCAAGGTCCCCTGGGGGAGCCCCGGGAGGTTCTATCAGAAGGAAGTCATCCAGATAATGGATGACCTCGTGGCACTGTGCCTCGTGGAGAAGGATCCACGCCAGGGTCTCCGCGAACTGCTGGAACCCTGATCAAGCTGGTGCAGGTGGACCTACTGAATCCGACTGACCTGAGAGAGTGTGAGAGAAAGTACCTATTTAAGAGCCTGAAACTGCTGCCGTCCAGAGCGACGGAACCCAACGTAGATGATAACAACAGGCGATAGTGACTTAAGTCGACTGCCGAGACAGCTGTGGAATCAAACGACAGATAACAACACGAATGACTGACACGACATGTTGCCTTAACTGAAATGAACTTCCCGTGACAGGGCCCGGCCCGGTTGTACCGTATGGGGGTGACTGTGAGCTGGACTCTGGAGCACGTACAGAAATGAGGCAACCGTGAAATGAGGCCAACTGCCTGGGTACGCTGGGGCCGAACTGTGACATCCAGCTGCCACCGGGTCCGACTCCAAGTGCTATAGTATGCATTTGGAACGCAAGCACTCGAGTGCCAGCGACCTCGATCACCATGCCACTGTCTAGTGACTGAACACCCTTTCTCTCTTTTTTTTTTTTGTAGAAATGCGGCCGGCCTAGGGCACGCTGGCGCGAATTCGTACAGGGAGGTGACCAATTAACGCCGGGGCGTGGTAAGGTGACATAGAAATGATATAACATGACAAGGACAAGAATCAAAAGTTTATTTATTTATTTATTTTTTTTTTTTTGCGATTCCGTCCCTGGCGCATGTATTGAAATGAGGCCGGCCTAGGGCACGCCGACACGAATTAGTGCGGGAAGTGACTGCATTCATGCCGGGCGTGGTAAGGTGACAGAAATGACATACCATGACAGGGGCAAGAATCAAGAATGTACGCAACCTGTGATGTGATTCCGCCCTTGGCGCATGTACCGAAATGAGGCCGGGTAGTCGTGCGCCTGGATCGCCCCGATCGGAGCATCTATGGATGCGACCGGACCTACCCAGAGGTATGGTGACCGAAATGAAACCATGACAAAGACTAGATTACAACAAACCGAGCAATTTGTAACCGAATCTAATCTCTGGAGCATGTATAGAAATGAGGCCGAGCGGCTATGCGAATCAGTGCGAACCGATGCATCCCGGATGCGACCGGATTCAGACCGATACGTGGCCAATGACCGATATCATGCCAAAGACTGGACTCGAGCCCGCATCCGTACGAGCGGTGGGCCAATCTCCGAAACATGTATGGTAATACGGCCGTAACCTGGGTACCCCGAGACAAATCCGTGCCTAAGTGCGACATGACTTGAATCTGAGTGCGGCCAGGATCGAAATGATGGCATGAACGCCCTGTTTAACTGATGCGAAATGACTTAGCATGACCGAATGGCCTGATACGTTAGCCACGTTTGAAATGACGAAATGATTGCCATGCTAATACATGAAATGTTTCGACACGGTCGAAGTGATTCGTACAATTACCATGCCAACAGCGATTCGGAATGCACGTAGCGATTCGGCACGCTTGCTAGCATAACCGATTTGAATAATATGACAGGACATGAACGATGCGTGTGAGTGCGAACGGCACCCGTGCGTGAGCCAAGTTTAAACGATTCAAAGACTGCGTAATATGACCGCGTAAGGGGAACCCTTGAGTGCCGGATGCGGCATCGGTCGGAGTGTCATGGCGGGCGGCCCTGAATGTGCGTGCCGCTAGGTGGCTCCCGATCGTGTACAACCAAAAACGTGCGTGTAACTGTTTAGGTTTTCGAGACAAGCGGTGCGTGGTTCGTGAGCTACGCAGAGCACAGTTTAGTGACATGATAAGCAGTGCATGAGAACGTAAAACATGGGAGCCGAAGCCCTACCTGCGACAGCCGAACCAGACTCTTTGTACGGAACTGCGACTTGGCGACACGAGTGCGACACGAAGGGACAACATGACTTACGACACGGAACGCGGGACTGCAACAAAAGGAGACGGACAGACGAAAACGGAGCTCACGAACCGGCACCAACAACGAACGAGTCGGTCCTAGATGTCTGACGTATCAGATATCACGCACAGGAAACCGACAAAGACCGGCGGCCTTTGGGCTGCTTAAATACCCTCCGGGCTCCTCCCATAACTTCAGGCCAGTACCCGGCCTTCCAATATATATCACTACTGGTAGGAAATAATATTACTGGATGAGCTAGCATATATAACATAAATGAAAAATATATATCATTGCGCACATATATATATCCCTCTATTGTGCATGCTCCATGTATAGACAGTAAAATTAATTATATAAATTAGTGCAATAAAAATGTGTTCATAGTTACTTTAAAAACATATTGAAAAACATTTTGGAAAAGACATTTTAAAAAAGACATTTTAAAAAACTTATTCAAATAATAGGTGTGTACTACAATTTTCACATAATACTCAGAACATCAATTTCCTCATTCATTACCTCAGGTGCAAGAGAACCCAAATGGTATATCCAAAAAGTTTCCCTTCGGCATAGACGGGAAAACCTTTCATTATCCGTAAGGGTATCCTTAGGTATGACCTCTATTGCACGTACCTCCATAAGACTAAAATCTTTATTATGGGCTTGACAAAAATGACGCGGGACACTGTGTTTAACACACCCTTTCTTTGTCAATCTCCGGTGTTCCCCTACCCTAATCCGCAAAGTGCGGATAGTGTGTCCTACATAGAGCATAGCACAGGGACACCGTAAAACATACACTACAAACTCAGTAGAGCAAGTAATAAATTGTTTGATTTGGAAACATTCACCTTTCTTGGTGGTTATCTCCGAGCACCCATGGGGAATGGATTGGCAGGTAAGGCAACCTCTCTTGTGGCATTGAAAAATGCCAGGCCTATCCCCAAAATAGGTACTATTAGTATCATATATTGGAACTTTGGGTTTTGTAATTTTGCTGGGGGCAATAATGTTTTTAACTGTGTGGGATCGCCTAAACGTCACCTGTGGTTTAGGGGGAAGAACCGGTGCCAGAATGTGATCGAGTTTTAAAATCGCGTAATGTTTATAAATAATTTTGGAAATTGATCTAAACTTGGTGTTAAAATTTGAGACAAACCTCGCTGAATGGGCCATATCCTCAGGGTTCCTTTTTGATCCACCGAGAGGTAACGTCTCATTTGAAAGGAGAGCATTGGAAATTAATTCCTTGGGATACCCTTTTTCCACAAACTTTTTCTCCGTCACTCGTCCCTGTGTTTTGTACTCATCCAGTTTGGTGCAATTTCTACGCAATCTATGAAATTGACCATTTGGAATATTCTTTATCCATGTTGGATGATGACAGCTATCAAAATGGAGATAGGAATTCCCAGCTGTTGGTTTAGTATGGTTCCTCGTAATTATAGCCTCATTCTCATGACATAAAACCAGGTCCAAGAAAATTTATTCCTTCTGGCTCACTTCATGAGTAAATGCCAAACCAAAAATGTTGTCGTTACAATATTCTACAAAGGAGAGGAAAAGATCTTTATCACCACTCCAAATTAATAGAATATAGTC
This sequence comes from Lithobates sylvaticus, assembly GCA_028564925.1. Lineage (NCBI taxonomy): Eukaryota > Metazoa > Chordata > Amphibia > Anura > Ranidae > Lithobates > Lithobates sylvaticus. The sequence goes on from CM053031.1 coordinate 311,102,379, forward strand.
AATATATCGTCCATAAAAGACGATATATTGTGAGAAAGGGTTATTCACCCATATCTTGTGGCTCTCCCAATAGCCCATTGTCAGGTTTGCATACCCTGGGGCAAAGTTGGCCCCCATTGCAGTCCCTTTCTGCTGCAAGTAAAAACAAACAATCTAAAAAAGTAAAATAATTATGGCGAAGACAAAACTCTATGCTGTCGGACAAAAAAGCTGATTGGTTCGAATTCATATGGTCATTTTTACTGAGAAAATACTGTACAGCTGCAATGCCTACCTCATGGGGTATTGAGGTGTACAACGACGATACATCTAATGAGGCCCAAAGATAATTCTCCTGCCACGAATATTCTTTCAAAATGTCAATGACATGGCTGAAATCTTTGATATATGATGGTAATTGAGTAACCATTGGCTGTAACAGGTGGTCTATATACATTGATAACCCACTCGTAAAACTATTAGTACTAGCAACAATGGGTCTACCCGGGGGATCTATAAGTGATTTGTGCACCTTCGGAAGGTGATAAAAATAGGGGGTACTACAGACTTTAGGCAACAAAAAACTTTTTTCTTTGCTATTAAGAACACCCTCCCTGAAGGCTCTCTCAACCAGGTTAAACAACTCTTGCTGAAAAAGAGCTAGTGGGTCAGAAAGAAGTTTTAAATATGCCTGTTACCTGTTACAGAGAACAGTCATTCATTGAAAGCCATTCATAAAAAAAAAGTCATTGATAAAAAAAAAAAAAAAAAAAAAAAAAAAAGCGTGGGGGTCCCCACAAATTCAATAACCAGGCCCTTCAGGTCTGGGATGGATTTTAAGGGGAACCCCAGCCAAAAAAAATGGCGTGGGGTCCCCCTCAAAATCCATACCAGACCCTTATCCGAGCACGCAACCTGGCAGGCCGCAGGAAAAGAGGGGGGGGACGAGAGCGGCCCCCCCTCCCTCCTGAACCATACCAGGCCACATGCCCTCAACATTGGGAGGATGCTTTGGGGGTCTGAGACCCCCAAAGCACCTTGTCCCCATGTTAATGAGGACAAGGGCCTCTTCCCCACAACCCTGGCCATTGGTTGTGGGGGTCTGCGGGCAGGGGGCTTATCGGAATCTGGAATCCCCCTTAATATCCATAGCAGACCTGAAGGGCCTGGTTATTGAATTTGGGGGGACCCCCACGCTTTTTTTTTTAAATTTTTTAAAATTTTTTATCAATGACTTTTTTTTTATGAATGGCTTTCAATGAATGACTGTTCTCTGTGTTACGGGAGCCGTCAATACATTAGCCGCGAATGATTTTAAATAGCTTTTTTTCCTGCAAAAATTACACTTTTTGCAGGGACAGTTCTAAGCACAGGAAACATGCGCCCCTTCACAGGCATACTATAGACACCCCCCAGGTACGAAATTTAAAGGAATATTACACTTTTATTGTTTCAATTTAAGCATTATTAAAATCACTGCTCCTGAAAAAACTGCAGTTTTAAAAAAAAATGTTTGCATTGATACATGTCCCCTGGGGTAGGACCCAGGTCCCCAAACACTTTTTATGACAATAACATGCATATTAGCCTTTAAAATTAGCACTTTTGATTTTGAACGTTCGCATCCATTATAACTAATAGGGTTCTAATGCTCGCACGGACTTTAGGTCCGTTCGCGGGTTCTGGTGCGAGCCGAACGGGGGGGGGGGGTGTTCGGCTCCTCCCTAGTCTTGACCCACAAAGCTCTCCTTGTGGAATACAAGAGAGCACCGGCTTTGGCGGTTGTACGCACTGTTTGGACTGCTGCATCTGCCAGGTAGGCTACTGCCCTACCAATCACCTCTAAAGAGTCTAGGACCTGTTTGGACTTAGAGGTTCGTGACACATGATCCATTAGTTTGGTGACCCACATGTCTGGGTTCCTAGCCACACAAGCCGAAGCCAAGGAAGGCCTCATAGCCGCTGCATTGGCTTCTCAGGCCCTACGCAAGAGGATCTCAGCCCGTCGATTCATTTGGTCCCTATTGTTGCCAGCATCCTCAAATGAGAGGTCGGATTGTTGAACACCTGAGCCATGGAAGCATCTAATTTAGGTGTCTTAAAGAATCTCTCTTCCTCCTTGAAAGGGCACCTACATTTCCACGTTTTAAATTTCAAATGTTTTTTTCAGGTTCCTTTCACTCCTTAAAGGGCCTGGTGGATTGGGAGGGCTTTGGATTGGGGCTTAACCAAGCCTGTATACATCCTGTCTTGTGAAGATACCTGTGCTGCGGGTTCCTGAATCTGACGCATACACTGCCCTAAGAAGGCCCTCCATATCATAGGCGGCAAAGATAAGTCTGCCTGGTCTGGAGTCCTCCACCTGACTGTCCTCAATGCCCTCATCAGGACTACTCTGATCGGGGGATTCCTCCTCCTCACTCCTCCCTCCTTCCTCCTCCTGGTCCCTAACTTTAAGGGTTGTCAGCATCTCCGACTGAATGGAGAGAAAAGTCTTTCATAACCTGAGAGGTTTATTTCCCCACTAGCTTGTGGATACACTTGTAACAAAAAGGTTAATGTGATCCTGTGGCAATTTATCATTAGAATATCCATATCTCTTAAAGCGGGAAGGAGCTTTAGGACGGCTGGCGACCACCTGGGCAGTAACGTCCTCCCCTATAAGAGACACATATGCAAGTTAGAAAGCAATGCCCCACTTGCTATGTCCCACAGAAGTAAGAGTCGGGGTCCCCCGCGCCCATCATTACCCCTGCCAGCAAGGTCGACTCACCCCCTGTGGTCTCCTCTAATACTGTGGCCGCTGAGGGCCTCTCTTCTCCTTCCATCTTGTCACCAGAGTCTTCCACCCCTTGCTGAGACTGGTGCTGATGATCAGGTAAGAGCAGGATGTGGATGACTGCTGCACCATTGGTCAGACCCCCGCTCCCAGCTCAGAATGACGCCGCCACATCCAGTATAGATGGAAATTCCCATTCTGTTTGTCTGCTACTAACAGAGGTCGTACGCCACTCCTTAGAACCCCAGAAGATCTGCACATGTTCTGTGAACAACTAGATATTCCCCCAGTGGATATCCCTGAATGGTACGCATGTTACTTTCCTACAGAACCATGGAAACAAGTATCGCACAACTCCTCTCCCAAATCGCAAAGACACCGTTCTAGACGACGCAGACTGGACCCCATGTCTCCTGAAGCCCGACCCTCACGAAGGGAACCACCTAGACGCAGTCCAGAACCTCCAGATACCCCGCGCCGAAATCCCCCAGATGCATAAACTGTGCTCCTCCTCATCGTCATGGGACCTCACAGCTCGCTTTTGAATCGGAACCCTCTATTCCACTGAACACCAAAGCTCCCCCATAACGCCCCCCCCCTTTTTTATTTTTTTATTTTTTTTGTGTGTGCTTTATTTATTTTTCCTAGCATCTCATCAACGTGGCCACTCCCACTACCGCCTTAAGTCTACAAACAGCTATGGGACGCTTGCAAGAATTGTGAGACCTCCAGCGGCACTCCAGAACGACAGAACACCAGACTGCTACCAAAGGCCTACAGAAGATCGTCCGCTCATCAGCTCCCAGTAGATACAAGCATCCACCAGGAAACAGAACAGAGACTTTCGCATTTAGCTTTCAGCCAAGGTACCAACATATGCATCTCATAAGGTTACTTGAAACAAACTTTCACCTAAACTTAACACCTTATGTTCCCTTGTGGAAACCCCAAGCCTACTCTAGCTTTTTCCAGTTTTGTACTAGCTAGTCGAACACCTCGGGTCAGCCACAGCGGACGGGGAGATAACCTTCCTTTTCTGCTGGGGCTGATGCCGAGGTCATATTAAGACACCTACACGACCACCACTTGTCGGAATTGCGCTCATGTCACCCCCCTTTTTAGATGTTTATAGGCCTACAACAACCACTGAGCCAAAAGGTGCTTAACCATAGTGCAATTATTATTTTTTTTTTATTTTTATTTAATTGTAATTTTTATTGAAATTGGAAAGATAACAATAGTACATAAACATAAGTACGTAAATAAACAGACATTTGGTTTTGCATACACGTACACAACGTATTTGGAAAAAAAAGTATAAGAAAAATAAAAAAATAAAATTATCGAAACAGTCACAGCACTACCAATACAGCAAAGACTTGAATCGTAACTTATATTTCACTACGAAAATATAGGCAAAAGAAGGTGTGTGTCTAAAAAGAGGACAGTGTGTTAAGACATTAAAAGCAAATAAAGGGATGTTCGGCAGACAGATAGAAAGCTTTAGGTATGTGATATATCATTGGAAGAGATGGAGCAGGTACCAGGATTAAGATCTGAATGGTCCCATAGGTCCCATATTTTAGAAAATTGTGGAAGGGTATCATGTATGATCGCAGTGAGACGTTCCATTCGACATATTTGTTCCAGTGCTTGTAGGACTTGAGAGAGGGAGGGTGGGGTAGAAGAGAGCCACCGAAAGGGAATAGCCCTTTTGGCAGCAAGTAGAATAAAAGTAGCGAGTTTTTGGGCATGTTTGGAGAGTCCAGGGATTGGCAGGCTTAATAGAAAATGCATTGGGTCTAATGGGAGGGAAATATTGAACAGATCTTGGATAAAGGTCTGAATAGTCGACCAGAATGGGCGTATCAAGGGGCATTCCCAAAAAATGTGAAAGTGGGAGCCTATGCCTCCCTGGCATCTCCAGCACACCCTAGGGATCTTAGGATCATATTTGTGTATGATTTCAGGGGTTTTATACCAGAAGAACAATATCTTATAGGCTGTCTCTTTTTGTTCTACACACTGCAATGATCTGGAGATAGCTCCCCAAATCTTCTGCCAATGGGGAAGTGGGATGGAGCGGTTTATCAACTGGGACCATTTTCGCATATTTATACATTTAACAGCGGAGGGCATGGAGAAGCAAGGGAAAATTGTCGCTAGCATTTCTTCCATATGTCAAGAGAGAATAGCATTGGGCCTAGGCATATGTTTCTGAGTTGGCACATAGAAGAGCTTAGATCTGTCCAAATCATGGCACAGATGTGTACTGGTTTAGTGATACTCATCTCAATCTCTGCCCAGACAGTAGGTGCCATTTTGTATGACTAAGTAACAATTGTTTTAAGGTGGGTAGCAAAGTAGTATTTAATAAGGTCCGGGGTCCCCAATCCGCCTCGCACCTTGGGGGCTAGCATTACCGAGCTCGCTATCCTATGGGTCTTGTAGTGCCATATAAAGTTAAGAAATGTTCTTTGCATGGCTTTTAATTGTGACATGGGAATGGGAATTGGGAGTGTGTCAAAGAGGTAGAGAAGTCTTGGCATTACAGACATCTTTAGAACATTGATGCGACCTAGAAGAGAGATAGGGTAAGCATCCCATTGTTTCAAAAGTCTGTCGATGTCTCTAAAGAGTGGGGGGTAGTTAGCTTGATATAGGGTTGATTATGAGGAAGTTATGTTAACAACTAAATCCTTGAGAGAGTCCGTGCACCAATGAAAAGAATAGTTTTGTTTGAGGTTGGTAAGGTCTGGGGGTTGGATATGTAAGGGTAGAGCTTCTGTTTTACTCGTGTTGATTTTGTATCCAGATATAGAGCTGAAGTCTTTCAACAGGGCTGTAAGAATAGGAAGGGAGATATGGGGTTTTGTCAGGGTTAGAAGGACATCGTCCGCAAATAGGGACAGCTTATACTCTCTTTGTCGTAGTGAGACTCCCCCAATATCAGCGTGCATACGAATAGCTGCCGCCAGGGGTTCCAGACAGAGAATGAAAAGGAGGGGGAACAGGGGACATCCCTGTCTGGTTCCATTACTTAACGAGAAAGGTGATGACAGATAAGAAGCTAGTTGAACTTGGGAAGAAGGACAAGAATAAAAGGGCATTTAGCGCTGTTATGAAGGGGCCTTTGAATCCATAATTGGAGAGAGTAGCGAACATATATGGCCAACTAAGCCAATCAAAGGCCTTTTGTGCGTCAAGGCTTAAGATTAGGGCCGGGCGGGATGTCTTGTTTAGTAGGTCTATGAGGTCTATTGTACGTCTTGTGTTGTCTCCTGCATGTCTGGCTTGTACAAAGCCGACCTGGTCTTTATGTACAAGTCTAGGAACTATGTGAGTTAGTCTATTAGCCAGTATTTTTGTGAAAATCTTATAGTCCGAATTTAACAATGCAATGGGTCTGTAGTTGTCAAGTAGGGAGGGATCTTTGTCAGGTTTCGGAATGACCGAGATATGAGCATGGAGAAATTGTGGGTGTGGTATTGTCCCCTTAAGTAGTGAAGCATATTGAGAAATCATATGAGGACTTAGAATTGGTAAGAATGTCTTGTAATAAGAGTAGGGTAGTCTGTCTGGGCCAGGAGCTTTTTGGTTGGGGAGCTGTGTAACTACCTCTTCCAACTCTTCAGGTGTGATGTCTGAATTCAAGTCTATAAGGTGTTCAGGTAAAAGTTTGGGTAGCTGTAGGTGCTTGGAGAAAAGATCGAATTTTCTCTTGTGTAAAGCTATAATTTGGATCCATTTGTAGGCAGTTATATAATTGGTGATAAAATTCTCCAAAAAGTTTGGACATAGTTAGGGGGCAATAGGTGGGAGATCCGTCGGGGGGTCTAAGGAAATCAGGAAAAGATTGAAAGGGATGAGGTTTCAATTTGTTTACTAGCAGTTTGTGGGGTTTGTTTGAGTATTCATAAAACTTCTGCTTGGACCAGAGAAGGTACTTGTCTATTTTGCTCATAGTTAGGGATCTAAGCTGGTTTCGTAGAGACACTACAGTCCAGAGTCCAGCCACCGTGGGAGAGGCAAATAGTAGCTTCTCTGCTGAGCATAGTTTAGTCATGATAGATGAGTATTGTAAATGTAGCGTCTTTTTTAAGACGGGAACCTATAGCTATACATTGTCCTCGGAAGACAGCTTTGTGTGCCTCCCACAGGGTGGAGGACCCCTCGACTGTGCCTTTGTTAAGTTGGAAGTATTCCATCAATCCATTGGATAAAAGTTCTTTAGGTTCAGGGGAGCGGAAAAATGTTTCATTTAGTCTCCAATGACAGGTTTTGGGAGTTGCAGAGGAGAGGTGAACATCAAGCTGGACGGAGGAGTGGTGCGACCATGCTATGGGATTTTTTTCAGAAGAAACCGTTGATGTAAGGAGGGGTGTGGAAATAAAAAAATGGTCTAGCCTAGAATAAAGTTTGTGAGGGTGTGAAAAGAATGTATATTGTTTGTGGGTAGGGTGTTTAATCCTCCAAATATCCAAGAGGTTTTTGGCTCTTATTAGTCTACGAAATGACTTAGATAGGCGATTGGCCCTGGGGGGTGAGGCTGATGGAAATAGTGTGTGTCTATCCCTATCTGCGGACATGGTCATGTTAAAGTCTCCTCCGATCACCATAAAGGGCTGGGAGAATTTGTCTACGGTATCAAACATAGAGGACAGGAAGCTGATCTGGCCCGAGTTAGGAGCATAAACATTAACAATTGTGAGGGATTGAGTAAGAAAAGAACATTTTAGAATGATAAACCTGCCCTGGGGATCTAGGTGGGAGGATTGAACTCGTAGAGGGCAAAGTCGGTTAATCAAAATAGCTACGCCTGCCTTTCCCGATGGATCGGAAGCCATAAAGGATGTTGGGAAGTGCTTGCTAGCGAATTTGAGGGATCCCCCAGGACGAAAATGGGTCTCTTGAACAAAAATGATATCTGCTTTGGAAGCTTTAAACTCCTTCAAGGCTAGCCATCTTTTTTGAATGGAGTTTAAACCTTTGACGTTATAAGCCAGGAATTTTAGCACCATAACAACTTAATTGGAAGAAAAAGCATTATACACTTCATACGGTATACCTTAGGGGAGGAATGTCTTGGAGCCTTCTCCGCGACCGACTCCTCCGACATATGGTCCAGAAATCTCACACCGTTCGAAACATTGTACATACCGAACCTCAACGACATCTAATATCAACAATCTACCCCCTGCTACAAGACAAGAAACACCCCTCACAGACAGATATTGCATGCTTAGCCTGGGACAAAGACCTTCAGATGACATTTACGGACGAAGAATGGGAAACCGTTCTCACAAACACACACAAGGGATCAATGAATGTAGCAATACAAGAAAACAGTTATAAAATTGTTACAAAATGGTACAGAACACCATCCCGCCTACATCACTTTTCACCTACAATCCCTAACACATGCTGGAGATGTAATAATGCTGTAGGATCCATGATTCACATATGGTGGGAGTGTGCGGCAATCCAACCATATTGGACAGAAGTACACTCGGTGATAAAAAACATAACTACGTACACTCTAGACTATACCCCAGCACAATTTCTGCTCCACCACACAACCCTGTCTAACCGATCCTATCACAAATCTCTGGTTATGCATATGGTCAATGCAGCCAGATTATGCATACCAGTACACTGGCGTTCGACGCACAGTCCAAACATCAGGGAGTGGTTAGCCAGGGTTGCAAAAATTGAGGAAATGGAAGAATTGATCTTCACCTCACAAGACCGCATAAAAAAGTTTGCCTCAACATGGGCCTGTTGGACCCATTTTAAAACCACGGATGGTTACAAATCTTACTTCCCAACGTAACATGGCACCCTCGAATCTCTGGTAAGCTTGTAGTATAAAAATTGAATATACTGGGGGAGGAGAGAGGAGCGACATCCCCCCCTCCCCATTTTCCTTTTCCCTTCTGTGCTAGCTACACCTCTTACACCGACTTCTGCTTACCCTTTCTTTCCCCATGTTCCCTCCCCTCCCTACCTAAATCCTCCCTTTCCTTTTACCCGTTTCCTGCCCTTAGGAGTCAGAATCCAGCTCAAAAAACACTCCAATATCCTACTAGAGACCCTTGTTCCTTATCTCAGTTTACTTCCAAGTTCAATACACCCTCCAGGCAGTGATTGGACCTGTAGATAGTGATCCACAGGGCTGAAAATCTACTTATACCACACTTGATGGCATTAGGATGTCTCCTCATGAGCTACCACGCTCTATAGATTCTATATGCTGTTCCTTCTATTGTATGTTCTTTACGTGTTGCATACCCTATGTTTCTCCACATTACCCATGACCCAGACCGCAATACAGATTTTGATATTGTTAACTCTAATCTCGATGTCATGGAAGAGTTTTTGCATTGTACTTTATGCGATGTGTTATGCCTGTAATTCTGTTCAATTTCAATAAAATCTTTTTGACGCCGCCGTTTTGCTGGAGCCCCAGACCGGAAGTGACCCCGAGGTTCTGGGTACTCCACTGTACCCAGGGTCCTTCAGCTCTCAGCGGGGCTCTTCCAAAATCTGCCGCCCCCAGGTATCCCCATGTACACAGATCTCAGAAACTTTTTATGCATGAAAATTCAGTTTCAGCTATGCTTTAACCAAAGTTACTAGACTTCCAGAGTCCAGCAATGCCATAATAGGCTTATCATTAACAGTCATTTGGCACATGTGTTACAAAGCTCCCTGAGATTAGCAGTCTTTCAGGCACAGATACCAAATCTGGTGAGGTAGTGACAGATAGTGTGTTTATTTGTGATTACATTATATATATATATATATATATATATATATATATATATATATATATATATATATATATATATTATATATATATATATATATATATATATATATATATATATATATATTATATATATATATATATATATATAGAGCGCCCACACTTTATTAAAGTGTGCGCTATCAATGTAAATTTAGTTTTTCCCAGAACTGTAACGGAGTTCTGTGGGTTAATTGTACAGGATTTACTTTGGCATCAGTTTGGCTCGGCTGTACTGAAGTTCCGCCTGGTCATAGGTGCAGTGAGGCACCTGTGACAGGCTGAGAACCAAGCCTGGTTGGACGTGTTAGGTACCAATCTTTCCCGGAGCCAATCAGTGGGCGCATTTGGCCCCGCTGTGTAGTCTGGGAAGGGGTATTTAAGGTGCTGAAGTCACGTGTTCAGGGTTCGGCTGCTGCTTTGATTCCTGGTTCCAGTCCGGGGCAGCCCCATGAGGGGTCCCGGGCCCAGGAGTGTCTGCCGTCCACTCAAGCATGGTAACTCTGACCAGCCCCAGAGGCCCTCATGGTCTGGGGTGGGGATCCATCCGTTCCCGAGCCTTGGAACTGGTTGGTCCGAGGCCCAGTAACTGAAGGAGGATTAGGAGGCATCCCGGTGTGCTCTCGGTATTGGAGGGACACAGGAACTCGTACAAGTGACCAGGGGAGGACTCTTCGGAGGAGGGCCAACAAGCTGGCTGCTCAGTAAGAGCCTGGGAGCTGAGTTGTATGGACACTAAAGAATCCACACTTCCCACAGTATCGCCAAGAAGGCTGAGAGATCCAAGTACTGTGAGAAAGGTTCCTACTTATCTTCAGTTATAATCTAGTCTGTGGCAGAGACTTTGCAGAGTTTTCCGGATCATGTGCTGGCTGCTAAATCTCTGGCTAGAGGTTTATCCAGCAGTAAAGCGCCCAGTTGCGAGTGGCTACGCTCTGGGTTAGAGACATTCAGTGGATGTCAGCAGTTCAAAGTGCCTGAGTTTTATCACCCGTGCCCTCTATTCCTACCTGAGGAACATTAGGAATTAGGAATTCCTAACTGCGTGTTACTGTTGGATGTTACCCCTGCAAAATAAAAATCCTCAAAAGGACTTTTAGTGGGAATCCAAGCAGAGGCACACCAGGATGTCAGGAGCGGACATGTGAGATGTGAGCTCCCTCACACACCCGGACCTCGTAGAGTGAGCGGCACCTGAGAGCAACCAAGGCGCTGATTGGAGACACCAGAAACCTGACACCAGCCGCATCAGTCGCACTAGCTCCACACAGCAAGGAGAGAGTGGAGAAAGCGAGCAGTGGAGACAAGCAGCAGAGACAGACGGCTGTGTGGGAAAACATGACCACCCGCAGACAAGCAGCTCTGCAACCGGCTGGCAAAGGGAGCCCGAATACAGCGGGCGTGCTGAGAGCATATATGATGCCGCAGAGAGGGGACGGAGCCGGAGCAATGCTGCAGCATTACGGAACACCGGAAGCTGGAGGAGTGCAGGGGAAAGCAGGACGCGGCTCCCCTACGCTTCAGATATGCAGCCCACAAAACCGAAGCCCACTGACGGGAGGAAGAGGCAAACAGATGCCGGGCGGTGGAGGAGAGGAGTGGAGTGGAGTGGAGTGGAGTGGAGGTAACCAAAGTGGAGACCTAGCACAGAATGTGGTAGAGCGGAGGGGAAACCCACAGACCCCTAAAGGTACAGGGGAATCTTGGGGGGGGGTGAAGGTGTGAGGACAGATAGAGGGACTACCGGAGCTGGGAGATACACCCTCAGACCTGGAATTGGACATATCAGTTTCTCTCCAGGATAGAGCAAACCAGTTGGCAAGAAAGCGGGGAAGCCCCCCACTGCCCCCCCCCCGCATCCCCGACCTCCCCTCTCCCCAAAGGAAAACGCACGGGACTTAAGGGATCAAATAAGAATAGATACACCCTTAATAGACCTAAGGAGAGAGGTCCCTGGGAGCACCGAGATAGTTGCACTGGGGATAGAGTAAAAAAAGCTCATCAGCTATATCCCTGGCTACACTGTCAGTAGATTCTACCAAGGAATATACTGTATATACTGAGGAAATAGAGTCCAGAGAAGGGAACAGAGATGGAAACAGCAAGAGGCGGGAATGACCGGGACTCAAGCAACATTAGAAAACTGATAAAAGCGCTACCCACGAAAGCAGATATACAAGAGCTGATATCTACACTAGAAAGATTGTGTAAACAAGCAGTGGAAGATCTTAAGGAGGAGATAGGGGCGGTGGGATATAGAAGCGCTGGAGGAATGCCAAGAAGAGATTAAACAGGTAGTGGGAGAGGTCCAAGACATTATCAAACAACAGGAAGATATGCTAAACAATTATAAAGATCAATTGGACGATATTGAGAACAGAGACCGCCGTCAAACTATTAGGATATGAGATCTCCCGGAGAGCCATAACAATAAAAACTTATTAGCAACAGTACAAAAGATTTTTTTGCAGATCATGGGGTCAAGTAGTTCGGAACCAGTAGAAATAGACAGTGTCCATCGCATTAACCCCCTCACAAAACAGAAGAAAGAAAGGCCAAGGGATGTTATCTGCAAAATCCATAAATACACTATGAAGGAGACCATAATGAAGAGCGCACGAGATATGCCAGTGATTAAATTTGAAGGGGCAGAGATTGCGATATTTCCTGCTATATCACGCAGGACCTTAATGCAACGCAGAATGGTACGGCCATGAGGAAGGAGGAGATTAGGTATCAATGGGGATTCCCTTTTTCCTTAATAGCGTCAAGAAATGGGAAGACGGCGGTGCTCTGCACAAAAGAGGATTTGAAAATGTTTTTGGAGATACTGGACCTCCCCCCGACTGACTTTGTTGACTGGAGATCAAATAATGTAAGGACTGTAATACAAAGTCTGGAGCTGTAGTCTCAAGTCACTGAGAGGACTTGATAGGTCTGGAGGGGTAGGAGGGGGGAGGGGGGCTGAAGGGAAAAATCCCTCTTACTGAGGTTTGTATTATGAATCACCGAGGGGGAGACAGGGGAAGAGGGGGAGGGGAGAACATATTAAAAGGTATTAATGCATATAGTGTGGCTCAAGGGATTTAATAATTTCCTCTTTTTCTTTTTTTTGCTGCACCGCATTTTTTTTTCAGGGGATCACTGGGGGGAGTGATGGGAGGGGAAGAGAGTATGTTGGTGCATTGGGATGTGGCTGAGGGTTACCCCCCTTGTTTTTTTTTGTTTATGGTGTACTGCTATAGCTCCCTTCTTCCCCTCTGTGCTGAAGGTGTTAAAGGTTGAATGAAATGAAGGAAATTATATATATATATATTCTACTTGCAGGAGACGCACTTCACGCCAGGATCAGTGCCTAAAATTACCAGCGTTTCCATATAACCAATGGTTCCATTCATTCTCCCCATTAGTAAGAGCAAGGGGCGTCTCCATAGCATTTGGGAAAACATGCCCCGTGAGGCCCATGGCGGTACAAACGGACCCGGAAGGAAGGTTTCTATTTATTAAGGGAACACTGCACGGATTTTGCTACACGTTTGCCTCCATATATGCACCAAATAATGGTACAGTAGACTTCTTAGTGAAAACGTTAGGGAAGTTGGACCAATTTAAGGAAGGATGTGTAGTTTTTTGGGGGGGGGGGGATTTTAATATAATCATAGATCCCAAATTAGACACTACAACCGAGAAAATAGCAATTTAATTTAAAGCACTGAAACAAGTGAAAAAACATCTGCGACATGCCCACTTAGTAGACTGCTGGCGAGCCCATAACGAGGAGGTGAAGGATTAGAGTTACTATTCAAAGACCCATAAAGTATACTCCAGGCTGGATCTATTCATGGTAGATCAGTTTTATTTGGGATATGTAGGGGAGGTAACGATAGGACCAATAACGATCTCTGATCATACACCAGTAATAATGAAGTTTCTTCCGGTATCTGATGGACATGGCGACTAAACGAGTCACTGCTGGATGACGAGCAGATATCGGAAGACATACAAAATAAAATGATAAATTATTTCAAAGAGAATACATCAGGAGAAGTATCAGAACAAACTATTTGGGAAGCTCACAAAGCAGTTATAAGGGGGGAACTAATAGCTCATGGTTCGCGAGTTAAAAAAGGGGAAAAAGAGGGAGTTAGAGAATAAATTATGAAGAATACATGAGTTAGAGATTAAACATAAGAACAGCCTCGACCCCGAGGAAGCTAAACAGCTTGAAAAGCGAAGAGGAGAGCTCACCACATATCTAGATTAAAAAATTAAAGATAAAACAGATTTTTTGCACATAGATTCTATGAAAATGGGAACAAATGTGGCAAATTATTAGCCACTCAATTAAAAAAGCAACAGAAATCTTCCCATGTTCATAGTATCCAAGCAAACAATAAATTGATAATGGATACAAAATCCACAGCAAGGGAATTTGAAAATATCTATAAGAACCTTTATAATATCAAAACAACCTCGGTAGGAGCATAAAAAGGGGACCAAAGAGAAGTAATGAGAGATTATATCAAAGAGTCCTCACTTCCGCCTCTATCACTGGAGGCGGCAGATTACGGTAGAAGAGATAAAGAAAGCAATAGAAAATTTACTGAGAGGAAAAAGCCCAGGGCCAGATGGCTTAACAAACGCCTATTATAAAAAATATATTGACATACTGACTGTACCATTGTGTAAATACTTTAACCAAATAAAAGCGAGTAGCCCTTTACCCCCAGAAGCACTATTAGCCTTCCTGACAGTGATACCAAAAGCAGGGAAAGACCCAAAATACTGCGCAAATTACAGACCCATATCCCTCCTGAATTCAGATACTAAATTGCTAGCAAAAATATTGGCCACTAGACTGCAAGATAAAATAACACAGGTGGTACACCCCGACCAGACAGGGTTCATGTTAGGAAGAGAAACTAAGGACAACACCATTAGAGCTCTTCATATGCTACACTGGATACAGAACGGACCTAATAAGATTCCAAGAGTAGTACTATCAATGGATGATGGGGTGGGTGACAGCATTATACGCAGGACCAAGATATTATTACCCATCCATGTATCACCATCCCTAACTACATTTATACAAAACAACTACCCGTTTGTATGGAATAGGAGGTCCCTGTATTATCTGGGAGTGCATATCTCAGCAGATGTAAAATTAACGTATGAACAAAATTATAATCCCTTATTAGATAAAATAGCAGAGGATCTGCAGAGATGGAAGGGTCAGACCCTAACACTGTTTGGGAGGGCAAATACCCTCAAAATGAATATAATACACCAATTGCTATACGTGCTGTATACGGTGCCCTTCCCGCTCCCCCAGACATTCTTTAAAAAGACACAGAAAATATTCCTGTCCTTCATTTGGAAAAATGGAGGTGCAAGAATAGCATATAAAATCTTGTGTAGAAGTAAGGGAGAGGGGGAGTTGGGTTACCAGATATAGCACAATATTATAGAGCGATGACATTGGTGAGAATTCTGAATTGGTGTCATGACTCTGACAGTAAAAGCTGGGT
The DNA here is from genome assembly GCA_028564925.1 of Lithobates sylvaticus. Taxonomy (NCBI): domain Eukaryota; kingdom Metazoa; phylum Chordata; class Amphibia; order Anura; family Ranidae; genus Lithobates; species Lithobates sylvaticus. Next base: position 311,117,476 of record CM053031.1, read on the forward strand.
GACAATTGAAAAAAACATGGCAGGAAGAGACTTGGCGAGAGCCCCATGGATATCAACTAAAGACAGGGGGTTATCTAAATGGTCATCTCCCCTCCTATTTTGCCATAGGCGCCCCTTTTCCGTCACGCCTCACCCCTCCTTATAGCTTTGTAAATAAAGTTTAGGACACAGTGCACCACATCGGGGCTATGACAGAACGCCCTTTTTGGAAAGATAAGTGGTGAATGAGGCGAAACTTGTTCGGTTCCTTCTCAGGCACCACCCCCACTCGAGACACCGTTAAAAACCTGGAGGCAGGCAGTCTTGCCACTTCTCTATCCGGGTATCTACTTAGTAAAGGCTGCAACCTTTTTCCACCCCCCCCCCCCTTCCCAAAGTCATGCCTTTTGTGACTATACTGGCCTGTACACTGTCCTTTCATGAAGCCACGAGACAATGGATGGGGTCCCCCCCACCCCCTGAACACTAGTGTTTAAACGTCAATACCCCTCGAACTTTCAGGAGCTCTCGTTGTACTGCCAACACACCCCCTTTTGTTTCCGGCTGGCAGTCTTGAGGAGGGTGTACTACTATTACAGAAACCGCATCCAAAGGCCGCTATCTTTTTGATCCCAATGAAGAGACGGCCGTACCAACCTGCGCTGTCTAAACTGCTTGTCATCCCGTAGCCAAGCAGATCCCCCTTTTAACCTCTGTGCCTACCAATGGCCTCCGTATAACAGAATAACGCTGAACCCTGTTCAGGTTCTTCCCCCCCAATGACACTCACATAATGGCAAATGCCTGCAGCCCACTTAATAAATTCCCGCAAAATCAATCCTCTTCCCTACATCCTCTCTTATAATCCTCCTGCTTGACCCTATCCACTGTAAATTCATTTTTTATTTTTTTTTAAGGGGGCCATAACGAGAAGCTCTACACACACTCATCCTTGCAAATTGTATCCCGGACCTCCTGTTTCAAATGTGTTCCCAGTGGACCCTCCAAGCACCCGTACATCGCACATTTTATTTTTGCGTCCGCAATCCTTACCACCTCCGTCCTACCATTACCTGACAACCCCCGCGGCTGCGGCGTTGTCCCCGAATTGGCGGGCGGACCGCCCGCCACTTGTGGGGCAGATTCCACCACCTCTGTTCCCAGCGGAGCAACCGCTGCCGACATTGCACCCCCCTTTCCAAACCCCCAACAAATCCCACAATGCAGCTTACAACAAAAAACATTAGACATTAGTAGACTTACCAGGCTAACTGGAACCCCAACAGCCGCCGCCCTTGCTTCCTTCGCTGGCTTGCATCACTGCGGCTCCTCTTATGACACCAACAGCTCACCTTCCGACCTGTCATCCTAGACCAGGACCGGTGGTGTCATCAGCCCCCCAGGAAAAGAGGTCCTGGGGGCCGTGAAGCTCCGCCCCCTTCCATGGTTCCACGCATGCCCTCACTGGCTAAGACCTGGATGGTCTACCCCGTCCGTCCACTGCCATCTTGCACCGCCCGTATAGGCCACGCCCACCCGTGAATGCCCGTTTAGTTTGTGAGCGGCCCGGCAGCCGTGCTAGTGAGTCTTCCTCGCTGAGCCTCCCTCCCGCGTAGCTATTAAGGTAGAGGGGGGGATTTTGCAACAGTCCCACGATTTGCGGGCGGGGAAGCTGCGCCATAATGGCCCGTGGCCCTGCCCACCGAGCTGGGCCGGCGGCATGGAGTCCGCCCAGGCCCTTCCCAGGCAGACTGCTGGCTTCTCTTTGCTGGGGGAGTGGATTGTTCCCCCAAGAGGGCTTCTTGCATGGCGCACGGCCCTGGTGAAAAACAGCGTGCCGGAGGCCGCGACTTCCAACCGTGCAGAGACCCTCACCTCCCAGCCTCGATCCGCACACCTGGTCATCTATAAAGGCCACAACCTGGTTGTGCAGCCACTCCGGTCCCCTGCTTGCCGCCGCTACCTGTAAACTCGCATGACATCTCAGCAGGAGGAGCAGAGAAAAAACTAACCCCTCCTCCTTTCTTTCTCCATACATTTCTGTTCCCCAGCCCAGGCCTACCTCCTCCTTAAATAGTACCACTCCCCCTTGGACTTTACTCACTGTCCCCTCCCCTCTTGGCTCTTCATATTTTTTTTTGTTTACAAACTATTTTTATTATGTAAAAGGTCAAGGTATAAAACAAATATAATGATGGTACAGGTATATATACAAACATTTTTGATAGTGAATGTTGTACAGGAGGAGGAAAAAATCCATGGTTGGTCAGGTAAGAAAAAAATTGTACGGTGTTATAATCAGGTCAAGAGTATTGTAGTAGAGGGAAGAAATAGATAATGACAATTGCGTATATGTTAAGGAGGGGAGGCGAGAAAACAAAAAACAAAAACAAAATTCCTTTACTTTTTTTCCCCCTTTCTCTTCTCTCCTCCCCTCCCTTCAACCCTCCTCGTCACCTCCATCCCCCCCCTCCTAAATCAAACAGGGGTGGTGTCACAGAGAATCCATTTTTTTTTATAGAGGGGCATTGAATCATATAACGTGTGGTGAATTCCTTCAGAAAGTTTGATGTTAGTCATGCGGTTGAGAATTTGTGGCCAAGGTACCGTGGTGGAGCGCCAATTAAAGGCTATGGCCCAATGAATAGAGTTGAGGAATGTATGGATTAGTCTTGTGTTAATCCTTGGAATATCCTCTATAGGGAAGAATAGAAGACATATTTGGGGTGTAAGAGAAATCTTTCTGCCGGATATTTTTTCTATGATTATACTGGCCATATGCCAGGTGTTCTTTATGTGGGGACAATCTCAAAAGATATGTAAAAGTGTTCCCTGAGATGGACAACCCCTAAAGCAGAGTGGGAATAGTAAGGGATAAAATTAATTTAGTTTAAACAGGGGTAAGATACCATCTATAGAGCAATTTGATGGCTGATTCTCTGTTCAAAGTTGTTTTGGTACATTTATGAAGATTTGTAAAATTGGTATCCCATTGCTCAAGAGTAAATGAGGTATTTAAATATGATTCCCATTGTAGCATGGGGTATGATTTCTGGAGATTAAACCCCTATCATGAGGGGAGGAGATACAAATTTGTTCAAATTGAGTATAAGAGGAGTGTAAGTGAATGATATTTCTGATAGAATTGTCTTATATTTGTATAGTTCTCCAGTTCAGTAGATGGGAAATCATATGTCGTTTGTAGACTAGTAAAGGTGAGGAATGAATTATTGTGGGAGAGCGATTTTAAATGTGTTAGGTTATGTAACTTCCAGTTCTTTAGAAAGTTTTGATCTTGAGCTCTTTCTGGGGGGGGGGGGGGAGAGAGAGAGAGAGAGACGAGGGTCACCTAGAAAGGAAGCCAGGGGGGGGGGGGGAGTCTCAGAGAATAACTTGAATTTAGTGACTTGTCTGTTCCATATTTGAAGGGTGTGAGTGACGATAAGGTTTGAGGCTGCATTCACACCTGAGCGTAGCTTTTCAGGCAGAAAATCGCGTGAATTGCAGCGTTTTTTCGCGGCGTTTTTTACCGCGATTTGCGGCGTTTTTTACCGCGATTTGCGGCGTTTTTTACCGCGTTTTGCCGCGAATTTTGTGCAGAGCAAAAGGTCACCAATGTAAAAAGAATAAAAACGCCCAAATCTGCCCGATTCGCGCGACAAAAAAGGGTCCGGAACTTGTTTGAGCTTCAGGCGTAGGGCTTCAGGCGTTTTGGAGTGGAGATGTGAACCATCTCCATAGAGAATAATGTATTTTTTCCCCTCTAGCTTTTGTAGCTTCAGGCTTCAAGCTACAAAACGCTCAGGTGTGAATGCAGCCTAAGGGTCTTCATTTTTGTGGTGGGACAGTCTTGGACCAAAGGAGTCCTTGTAGATTGTAGGGTAGGATAGATTCTTCCTCAAAAAGGAGCCATGGGATTTGGAGTGAAGGGGCATACCATTGGGCTAGTTGGGAGAATCTAGAGAGATAATAAAGCCAAAGATTGGGTATGCTGAGGCCTCCTTTTATTTGGGGTCTAAACCAAAGAGAATAACTAAATCTGGGTTTCTTGTTTAGCAAAATACATTTGTTGATCTCTCTCTGTAAAGAATCTAATGTGTTTTTAGGTAGAATAAGAGGAAGGGCTCTAAAGAAAAATAAAAGTTTGTTTAATATCATCATTTTTATGGCCACTATTCTGCCCAAGAATGAAATCTGGTATGATGACCAAAGTTTAAGTAGATTTTTAATACTGTTAACTAAGGGAGGGTAGTTTGCTTGGTATAATGTTTTATACAACGGTGTAATCTGAATACCTAGGTATCTAAACTAATCTGCATTCCAATTGAATAAGAATTTGTCTTTAAGTGAAGATATTAAAGCGGAGTTCCACCCTCAAGTGGAAGCTCCGCTCATCGGAACCCTCCCCCCCTCTGGTGCCACAATTGGCACCTTTCAGTTTCCAGGACACAGCGGGGACCAGTGGAGATGCGCAGCGCGACTCGCACATGCGCAGTAGGGAACCGGGCAGTGAAGTCGCAAAGCTTCTTTTCCCGATTCCCTGACAGAGGATGGCGGCGGGGGCAGCCGAGAGAAGAGCGATTGCTCGTCATCTGCTGCCGACATCGCTGGACCCTGGAACAGGTAAGTGTCCATTTATTAAAAGACAGCAGCTGCAGTATTTGTAGCTGCTGGCTTTTAATAAAAAATTTTCAGGTGGCACTCCTCTTTAAGGCTGGGGGAATATTGATTGGTAAAGCCGAGCACTCAGATTTACACCCAAACCTGTCAGGTCATGAAAAATGTCAAGGGTTTTAGTTAGATTGGGTAGGGAGATGAGAGGGTCAGTTATAAATAGAAGCACGTCATCCGCATAAAGACTCAGTTTGTATTCTCTGGATCCCTTATGATATCCTATTAATGTCCGTGTTGTTTCTAATAGCACAGGCAAGGGGCTCCATCGCTAGGGCGAAAAGTAGAGGGGAGAGGGGGCAACCCTGTCTGGTACCTTTTGGTCAGGGGGAAAAAGTCAGAGTTGTTGCCTGGGAGTTTGATACGTGTTTGTGGGTTGTGATAGAGAGCCTTAAAGCCATGTAAGAAATCATTGTTAATGCCATATTTGGGGAGTAGAGTGTCCAGATATGACCAGGAAACGCTATCAAAAGTTTTGTGTATATCAAGGCTAAGTAGTAGTGTGGATTTGGAATGTATGTTAGAGTCTTGAATGATATTTGAGGTCAGTCGTATGTTATCTATTTGTCTGTTGGGAATGAAGCCTGTTTGGTCGGGATTAACTAATGGGGAGATAACCGCAGATAATCTGCCAAAATACGGCCAAATATTTTTAAGTCGTTGTCAATAACCGATATTGGGCAGTAGTTTTGAGGTGTGAGTGGTCTTTATTTGGTTTGGGAAGAAGGGACATGTTAGCTAAAAGCATTTCAGATGGGAAATGGCCGCCTTGTAAGATATTATTGTATAGTTTAGTAAGGGCTTGGGGCTGTGGATATCTTTAGTGTTCCAATGATTCTGTTAACTTCTATGTCAGTACAAGGGGCATTGAGAGATTCAATTTGTTACCTAGAGAGAGTGGGTAGTGTAATGTCGTTGAGCCAGTCCAGGGAGGATTGTGGTACGGAAAGAAGATTTTTATAGAAGTCTAAGAACAGTTTCATGACTTCTTTGGGATGGGACACTGTATTTCCAGATGGGTTCCTTAATTTGTATGTGTTAGGTGGTTTAATGGATTGATTTAGTTTTCTAGCGAACATGGTGGAATATGAATTGCTGTTGAGTAAAAATCTAGCTTTAGACCATCTAAGGGCTTTTTCGGTGTCCGATGTAAATATTGTGTCTAAGGTTGTGCGTTTCTCTTGAATTTGTTTAAGAAGGTCACTAGATGGGTTTTGGTTGTTTCTGTGATATAAATGGTCTAGATCTTTCGTTAGGGACCTAATGTCTGTGAGTTTGGATTTGTTTTTGATTGAGGCAATGTTTATCAGGTGGCCTCTCATTACCGCCTTATGCGCCATCCATATATTTGTAGGAGACATGTCTGGTGTTATGTTGTGTGCAAAGGATTGCTCAAGGTGAGATAGGATTTGTTGGTTGCTTGATGGATCTGTGAGCAAGGAATCGTTAATTCGCCATGAGTGTGTTGTATTGGCTAGACCTATGCACAAAGTGTTAAAGGAGACTATGGGGTGATCAGACCAAGGGCATGCATGGATATCTGCCTTAAAGGAATTGGCAAGTAGGATTGGGGTGCAGAAGGTGTAATCAAGTCGGGCGAAGCTGTTGTGCGGGTGGGAATAGAATGTGTAGGATTTGATGCCTATGTTGTGGGCACGCCAGGTGTCTACTAATTGATGATTATATAGTGATCTGTTCAAAGATTTGGGGAAAGCTTTATAGGATGGGACAACTTTACTTCTGTCCAGAGCCGAATGAGCCACTAAATTGAAATCACCACCCACTATTAGATGCGTGGAATGATAATTGCCTAGAGTATCAAAAAAGTCTGAATGGGCTTCATTGGGAGCATATAATGAGGCAATAGTGACAGAACATCCTTTAACTGAGCCTTTCAAAATCAAATAACGACTGTCTGGGTCTTTAAAAACCTTCTGAACCTCAAAAACGACCGAGTTCCTAATAAATATAGCGGCACCCCTAGATTTTGTGTTGTAAGTAGTGGCTGAAGCTTTTGTCAAAAAAATTAGTGTGTTTGTCTGTTGCAAAGTGGGTTTCTTGCATAAAAATGTCCGCTCCCAATCTTTTGTAGTGGCGAAAAGCTTTTTTTCTCTTGTGTGGTGAATTAATGCCCCGGGCATTGTGAGAAATCACCCTGAGATCCACTGTGGTGGTATTAAAAAGTGATGATGGTTATGAGGGAGTGGTTATGGGTCACAAGGCCCAGGGCAGGGCACATGGCTGAGTCGGTATGGTATTAGTAATATGGTTATCACCATTAACATGAAAAATGACCTGAGAGAGAGAAATCTGGTGATCACTGTGCTGCCATCTGTATTTTCAAAAATACAATATATCTAAATATACATCAACATCTTGCATATGTATTTTCTAGTTAACCTTCCTATATCTAATAACCTATTGTACCTATACATGTGAACATTGGAGACTAGGGTACCTGAACTGTAGAACCCTAGAAATAATGAAGTCCTAGAAAGTAACAGTGCTGTATTACATAACGACGCACCATCACAGTGCCTAAAGTAAAATAGAGAATATTTGTTTGACCTTTTCAAAATTATGTAAAAATTTAGTATTTTTGTATAATTATAAGAAATATTATTAATAGCTTGTGGTCAGTGTGAGTAGCACTACCTGACCAAAAATATTGTTGTGGACAATACTGTCCATTACTCACAAATGGAGTGTCCACCATTAAAACAATGGATAGCAGGATCAGTCGTAGAAGTATATCCACTGGTTGAACCATGCTTTAGGAATCCTTTGTGAGTAGGGGAACAAACTAGCAGAGGCGGAGCAGATCAGCCTCAGCGAGGATTCTATAAACAAAAATATGAGAGCATGCTGTGACATATGTTAAAAAAATTAGAGAAAAACCCACATGAATAAGAAAAAAGGAAAAAAGTTAGATGTATAAGTTTTCATAGGATCACATAGAAGGAACTATGATATACCAACCCAATACCTTTTTAAAGGTGTAGAACCGTTGTGTACTAATCACAATAAATCAAACTTCATAACTTGCAAATTTTTAGAACTGTAAAAATTGTTCATAGAATCTTGTGAAAGAGAGGAAAAAAAAAACAAAAAAAAACAAACAAAAACCATAAGAAGGGTGAAATATCAACCGTAGGTATGCGTCAGCTTTATCTTCAGGCATCCAAATTCCTGAGTGATGGACGCCATATTCCTTGTCCAAGACGCGTGGCTGGGGTGGCCCAGATTGGTGAAGTATGAGGAGTGATAGGGGGGGTCTTGCAACTGCACCCGGATCCAGGAGACCTTTACCTTCTGAGACGTTGAAGACTGTGTAGGTGGTGCCATTGTGTGGTACTGTTAATTTAAATGGGAATCCCCACCGTATCTAATATGAGCCGGTTGTCATACCGAGGTTGTCTCTTTCCTTTCCAAGGTAGCTTGTGAGATATCTGGAAATATTTGATTTTTTTTGCCATCCAATTCAATGTTATGCATATTCCTAGATGCTCTTAGTATGCTTTCTTTTGTGATGAAGTCTTTCATGCATAGAATAATGTCACGTGAAGGTTTGTCTGGGGGTGGTTTAGGACGCAGGGCCCTATGAATTCTGTCACACATAAATGAGGATGGAAGTAAATCAAGAAGGAGATTGTGGAACAGTTTGTATTCTGCTGGCATCAGTTCGGTAACCGATTCTGGGATACCACAAATCCTCAGGTTGTTCCTACGGTTTCGATTGTCCAAATCTTCCACTTGTGATTGTAAGTATGAGTGGTTTTCAGCTAAGAGCTAAAAGTCCCTTCTAAGATCGTTGTCTGCAAGTAATAGCTCATCATGTTTGGTTTCTAGTACATCTGTGCATCCTGCCAAGGTTGCCATTTCTTGCGTGAATGTGTTTGTTGTTTTTTGGAGTTCACACTGTTTTTTGTCTACAAGTTTTTCATAGATCTTGGTTGAGCTGGAATCCAAATCTGCTTTTGTGATCTGAGAGGGGAGATCACTGTTATTTTGTGTTGAAGAAGACTTATGCGGAGGGCCACTTGCAGCTGTGGGGGACTGTATTGGTGATGAACTGGCACCTTTTTGGGCCATTTTCTTCTGCTCCTTATTGCGCAGTGGGTATGTGAATAAAGAGTGCTGTTGCGCACAGCGATTGTACACCTTCTTGCCCAACGGCATGCAATAGTATAAACTGTAGGGATGTTTATAGAAAAAATAGCTATTTCAGGTAATTTTTCCTTACAGTGGGTGTTAAATCCTTGCTGAAATCGATAGAATTCTCAATTACAGATGGTGAACTGCATCGTGTCTTTAGGACTTTAGCTCATCCTATCACTCCTGTCCTAGGGTTATAGCTTGCTTCGAATCCACTGTGGGGCTACATGTTGCCCGATGAGGTGTACACGGGACCTTGTTGGGGTAAAGATCCAACTCCCCGGACTAATGGGGAATCAGTCTATGGGGTGTAGCAAGATGACAGTCCCTGACTGTAATGCAAAAAGAAGCACCCTCTGAAGTGGCGTGGGGGATCTCAGGCAAGGGCCCCAGGGGGGTGTCACAACAGTTGGGCAGTTTTAGAGTCTCTGCAGAGAGCGAATCTGGCCTGTGTAGGTGTAGTAAGATGGCTACTGCTCCTGGATATGGGGACAGGGTTGTTTCCAATGAGTAAATCCCCCAATGCCACGGCCTGAGTCAGCCCCCCCACGAACGGGGAGCCGCCGCTGGTGCTCGCGGAAGGGGCCGCTGCCAGTCCCGCAGATCGGGGCACATGAGCGCAGTGATTCTGGAGGCCTCGTAGGCCCCAAGATGGCAGCCGGTCCCCGGTGGATGGAGCCGGCTGCGGGCCGTATTGTGAAGTGAGCGGACGGCCAGGAGTCACCAGATTTGTCGGCTCAGGGGAATCCCAGGAATCCGGATGGAGGGTCTGCTGGCGAAAAGACAAATCTATGGCGCAGGATGGCTCTGGATTCCATAATGGCCAGCGGAGCTCAGCCACAGCGCGTCCTTCCTCTCTTAGCTCTTCATATTAACCCATACGTTGTCTCCCCTTAACACACTGTCATGCACGGCCCTGCACTACTTTTCTTTCTTTCTTTTCCATTCCCGGCCTCACTGTATTGGTTCTTAGGAGTTCTGCTAGTGATTCTATGGCTAGAGAGAAGACTATTGGGTATAGTGGGCACCCTTTATGCGTTCCGTTTGTTAGTTTGAAGGGGTCAGATAGCATTTCTGAGGTATGTACTTTGGCTGTGGGGTTGGACTATAGGGACATTATTGCTGAGTGGACAAATCCCCTCGGTCCAAATTTGGTAAGTGTTTCAGATAGGTATTTCCAATGCACTCTGTCAAACGCCTTTTCCGTGTCTAAGGCTACAAATATACTGGGTTTACGTGTGATTTCTGCATGTCTCATTAGGCTCATCATTCGTCTGGTACTGTCTGGGGCCTGCCTCCCCTTGAAAAACCCCACCAGTTCTAGGCCTACAAGGGTGGGGGTTATGTCCATCAGCCTGTTAGCTATTGCTTTGGCATATATTATGAGATCCAAGTTCAATAATGAGATAGGTCTGAAATTTTGGGGGTGGGAAGGATCTTTTCGGGGTATGGTTACTATAATGGCCTGAAGCATTTAACTTGGGAAAGTACCTGTTTTTGCTGCCTAATTCAGGGTTGAGAGAGGGTAAGTGTTATTATGCCATAAAGGTGCAAAGTCGGTTTTGCTGGTATCCACAATGTCAATCGTAATTGGCGCATAGTCGAATCATGTGATATTGTGGATATCTGCTTTGACCACACTCTGTAAGATGTATTTATCCATGAGGAATAAATCTACCCAGGAATAGCTTTTATATACCGATGAGAAGTAAGTGTAATCCCTCTCTGTGGTGCGGAGGCATCTCCATGGATCATACAACTCCTCCGATAGGCAGTAGTGTCTTATGGATGGTCTGCCCCTCTGCCCCACTGAGGAGGAGTCCATCTAATCATTCCAAATAACATTACAATCCCCACAGATCAACAAATTACCTTTTTTTAAACATTTAGCTTTTTTTGTAAGGTTTTACGTATGAATTTCACTGGTTTGTAGGAGCATATAAATTTACCAATGTCTAAAGTTTGTTGTTGACTTCTGCTATTAGAATAATATACCTACCACGACCATCAATATATTTCTCTAGTAATTTAAATGTAAGAGTCCTTAATACCCACTAAAATGCCATTGCATTTACCAGATTCATTCGCTGGGAAAATGTGTGGGTATCTGATGCGGAAACATTTTTGAGGGTTCCGTTCGGAGAAGTGTGTTTCCTGCACATAGAATCACAGTTCTTTTCCAGAGTTGTCTTTCACAGTGTCCTGCATTTAAATGGGCTATTGAGGCCTCTAGTGTTGAGAGACGTCAGTTTAAGAGACATTAATGTCTTCAGTGGTACTTTGGAGCCATCTAGTGGTGCAAGTTGATATTTGCGCTGAGATGAACTTTGTTTTCAGTACAGTGGGATGGGATGATCTGCATGTTGAATCAGTTATTTGAAAGTTCCAAGACGGATGCACAAGTAATAAAAACTGTAATAACTGGTGATAACAGTAAAACAGTCATCGTCAATGGAATGGGATAATCCCAGAAACAAAAGTGGGGTAACGTTTTGTTTTTATTTTCCGGTGCAGCCGAACATCAGGTGCATTCTGTATTAGCTTATATAATCGTGTCATTTAGTGAGGTGCCAAGGGGCAGGTCTACTAAGAGTATAGCAGGTAGGTATCGCTGTAAGTCAGCTATGGCGGTAGTTCTCAGTCACGTTTTTCCCTTGTGTTGCAATAAGAGTTAGGGCCTGGTCTTGAGGTTGTAGGGCCCAAGGATCCAAGGTAGGTATCATGAGGGAGAAGTCCCCATTTTCCCAACAGCTCCAGGCTTTTTTCCAGGGATGGTATGTATAAGATTCATTGCCTTTTTCAAGTAGGAGTTTAGATGGGAAGCCCCATCTGCAAAGGATCTTTTGGTTCCGCAGCATTTTGGTAATTGGGATCAGGTTATTCCTGGCCACCATGATGGCTTGTGAGAGGGTGATCCCCCGCATAAGGATCTGGGAGGGCGTTGTTTTGCCTGGAGAATCTCATGATCTGGTCTTTGATATTGTCAGGGAGCATGGCTGCCATGGTACTGGCAATGCCGCTCTGAACACTCATGGACGCCCACGGAGGGTCCCAAGACATGCACGAGCATGCGCCATGCATCAGCACGCATTGGCGCATGCCAGCGCACATCAGCGCGTATTGGCGCACGCTGGTGCACACATGCGCAATACTGCGCGTGCGCGACGGCGCACAGCTGGCATGACGAATGCTGGTGATAGTGGCCCTACTTAAGCCAGCCTGCAACCACAGGACCTTGATGGATTATCTCCTCAGCTGCCTTGTATACCTTGACCTTGCTTCCTGATCTGAGATACCCGTTGTGACCCGGCTTGCCTTCGACCTTGCTTCCTGATCTCTAGTCTGACCCCTGGCCTGTTCCTGGACTCTGCTTCTGCTTCCTGATCTCCCGGCCTGATCTCTTCCTTGTATCTGGACCCTGCCTGTGTTTGACCTTGGCTCGCCCCGTGTATGACTTCTGTCCTGGCTCCTGGTTTCTCTGTTCATCTGAACACAGCAAGTTCTGCTCCGCCTGCTCCATCCATCCCGCAGCGGCTGAGCTCATCGAACTACAAGCAAGCACATGGCCACCCATGCTTCTTCGGGCACCTCACTTCCTGTTCCCAACTTCAGAAGCGTGCTGCACCTAGCCGCAAAGGGAGCCCTCTTAGCATCTCGATCTCCATACATGCACCTGACAGTTATGGAAGAAGTGAATCGTAGCATTGACATCTCTAGGAACTCTCTCAGGAAGATGAGGTGGTTTGTGCAGTCTATGGGCTCTGTCAATGATGACATCTGCAGGTGTGAGGGATGGTAGAGCTTTTATCATTAGTTGTTGGAGAAAGGGGCGCAGGTCTGCTGGATTAACTGTTTGTGTTCCCCCTAAATTTTACATTGTTCTTGTGTGACCTATCCTCGAGGTCAGCGACCTTTAACCTGAGGGCTTTAAGCTCATCCTCAACCTCCATATGTCCATCTACAAACACATTATGGGCCGCAGAGAAGTCACCCATTTTATTCTTCACATAGTCAATTCTATCACCTAGTGCAGTCATTTCTTTATTTGTGGAGCGCATGACATTAGCTATGTCTTGTTGGATTGCCCCTCTGAGGGTGGGAATCATCTCCTTCAGTCATGGGTAGGCCTGAAGTGGGGAAAGCATGCAGTTTCTGACTGTATTCATCTGCCTGCTCCATGTCATGTTCCCCTGTATCCTGCTCAATGTCAGTGTCATTTGGGGAGTTCAGTCTCCTCTTCTGTTTAATGGGGCTGTTTGAGACTGATGGTGGGCATGTGTTTGCTGTGCCTGATTTAGGCTACTCACCAGTTCCGTTGCAGGCCGCTCTGTTAGGAGATTGATGAGGCAAAGTGAGGTTCCCAGCGTCTGCGCCATCTTGGCTTCAGTGGCGGCTGGTGGTCAAAATTTTAGGGGGGGTGCAAAACAGACCTGGCCCCCTCACTCGCACATACCCCTCCCCACCCCCACCCCAGGGCAGGCTCTTCCACTACATAGTAGATGGCAGATCTATAGGAGATTGCACAGACTGTATTGTGTATGGTCTGGGGAAAAGGGGATTGGACAGAGTATGGTCAGCTTTAGGACAATACCAAGAAATAAGCTGCTTTCATATAGGAATGAGGAGGGATAGCCAAGATATACACAACCAGCAGAAAGGGGTGTGCAGGGATGGATGGACAGGTAGGTGAGTAGGTGGATGGATGGATGGGATGGGTGGAGTGGATGGAGTGGATGGAGTGGATGGATGGGGTGGGTGGATGCGGTGAGTGGATGGATGGACGGGGTGAGTGGATGGATGGAGTGGATGGATGGAGTGGATGGATGGAGTGGATGGATGGAGTGGATGGATGGAGTGGATGGATGGAGTGGATGGATGGAGTGGATGGATGGAGTGGATGGATGGAGTGGATGGATGGAGTGAGTGGATGGAGTGAGTGGATGGAGTGAGTGGATGGAGTGAGTGGATGGAGTGAGTGGATGGAGTGAGTGGATGGAGTGAGTGGATGGAGTGAGTGGATGGAGTGAGTGGATGGAGTGAGTGGATGGATGAGTGGATGGATGAGTGGATGGATGGAGTGAGTGGATGGATGGAGTGAGTGGATGGATGGATGGGGTGGGTGGATGCGGTGGATGGGGTGAGTGGATGCGGTGGATGGGGTGGGTGGATGGATGGATGCGGTGGATGGGGTGAGTGGATGGATGGGGTGGATGGGGTGGGTGGAGATATTTAATGATCAGGGGATGGTGGATCTGCCTGTCAGTGTTCTTACCTGTCCCGATCACCGGCCGACTCCTCTGCTCCCGTTCAGACCTGCAGCCAGGATGAGTGGTTCATAAACCTGGAAGTGATTGGCTGGTCCGATAAAAGCACCGCCCTACATCCTATGGACCAGCCAATCACTAACCACCATGAGGACACACAATGCAGAAGAATGCCCAAATGAGCGTCTTGTGGCGCTCTGCATAGCGCCACAAGGCATAAAAAAACACTGCAAATGAAGCCTTTTGCCGGCAATCAAGGGATTGCATTGGCATGACGCTCCCATAGTGCACTGTAAGGACATTTTTTTTTTTGTGACTGGCTTTGGGGGGGGGGGGGGGCGGCACCCATGCGCCCCCTATGTACGGGCCGCCACTGCTTGGCTTAGTCTGGCCTGGACAGTCGTGTAAAAGTCAGTCTTTCCTCGGTCCTTCTCTTTCCTTTCTCTTGGCCATTGTGAAGGATCTGCCCTCGTTTTTTGGCGCTCGGGCCATGTTTAGAGTGTAACACGCAGCCGTGAGTTGCTGTATTACACCTGGTGTGTCGGAGCTCTCCTCTCACCACTCCATCTGCTCCAGCCACAGGCTCCGCCCCCCCCCCCCCCGTGGTGCACCTAATTTAACAGCATATTACAAGTCAGTGATTTTAGATCAGACCAGACACTGTTGGCTTTCCTCTGACCCACCTGCCTGGATCTAGATTGAGAGCTCAGTACTTCACTCTTCAACAAGAGCTACATTATCGGCAATCCTACTTAAAGCAGAATTCCACACAAAGTGAAACTTGCGATTTAAGCACTCCTCACCATAATTTTTTTTTTTGGGGGGGATGGGTAACCTTGTTTTGAGAGGGACTTACTGTCCCACTTCCTGTTTCCGTCTCTTGGCTGCTCCTCTCCCCCTAGGAGGCTCCTCCCTCTCTGCAATCTTCTGACACCTTACTCCCCCCCATAATATCCCCTCCTTGATTATTAGTAACTATATATGTTCAGATTAAAAAATAAATAAAAAAATTCTGTAGATGCTTCCGGTTCCGGCGCCACATGGAACGGCTGTAGTTAGACACCGCTCCCGCCGATCGCCTCAGAAATTCAGCCAAAAAGCCTGCTAGAGCTCCGGGGAGGACCCCCTAACCACCACCACCACCACTACCCACACTGACCCCATGGACAGGTTCGTGGAGCGATCGTACGCCCGGGCAGTCGCCTCGCCGGCACCTCCCGCGGGAGACACAGCCCCGGCCTCAGCCAATATGGCGGCCACCCGGCACACAGCGGCATCCCCACTGACACATGCCCCAGAAGTCCAGGCACAAGACCACACGGTGTCTGTGGGCATAGCACAGGAGGTAGTAGCCCTCCTGGGACCCACACTGGCGGCCACAGTTGATGCAGCTGTACAAAGGGGACTAGAACAGCTCCACATAGAGCTACAGGCCCAGGCACAGAGAATCTCTCAGACGGAGGAGAGAATATCCTTACTGGAGGATGACACCACTGCCCAGTCTGCAGCACTAGCGCGCATCACAGCGGAGAACAGAGAGCTGTGGGAGAAATTAGATAATTTGGAAAATCGCTCCAGGAGAAATAATTGGTCTGCCAGAGTCAGTACCTAACAACCAGCTCATAAAATGTATGCGCTAAAATCATCCCAGAACAGTTGGGCCTCCGCATACCCTGCATTGTGGAATGAGCACACCGCATCGGTCAGCACACAGACAACCAATCCAAACCCAGGCAAGTTATTGTTAAATACCTGAATTATGCTGACAAGGAAGCCATCATGCAAACATTTCGCCGCACACACTCCCTGTCAGTTGATGGAGCAAAACTGTTGCTTTTTGCAGACTACTCCATTGAACTGATGAAACAACGCAAAGCCTTCTCCTCAATTTGCTCTATGTTGTATCATAACCAAGTGAAATTTTCCCTGACATATCCAGCGGTGCTGCGCATCCAAACACGCTCAGGAGAACACCTTACTTTACCTCGCCTGAGGAAGCGGAGAGGTATTTTGATTCAACAGGCACTGAAATGGAGCATGCCAGCTCTGCAGAAGAGTCTTCATCATTGCTGAATGCCCCTCTCTCCACGTCACGCAAACACCAAACCAGCCCGAACAAACCGCCATACAAGCGAAGCCACTTCACCCAGCAAATGGATCGTTCAGGCAATCGATGAAGCTAACCTTCTACATCACGACAGATCCAGATATAAAGCGGGTAGTATTACCTACATGTATACCCTTATTGTTCCTCTTCACATAGTTTTTCGCAGCACTGTTTACAAGAACCTGATGCTTCACGTCCCGAGCCACCTGGTAACTTTACTTAGGGGACGACAATATGAATCTCTTAATTTTTGGCCTGGTAGCCATCTTACAGCCACAGCTTGCCTCTCCTAAATGAAAGGACCCATTTACAGATTTCTGCAGGTAGCTAAATGCCCTATTCGTTCTCGCATTGACGCAAGTGGCATGACATAATCCTCCAGTAACATCATTGCATATTTGGCCTGTGCAAACTTGTAAACTTATCCTCTTTGGGTACAACTTTCATGCCTTTTTCCCCCCTCCTCTCCCCCCCCCCTAAGCTCAAATGACGCACCTGTTAACGGTGCAGGCAAAAGGCGGGGAGACACTGTCTAATTTAGCTGTATGTGGAAAAAAGTGAAGTGCTTGATGGTTTTTATATGCCTATTAACTCAAATCCGTACTATGTTATCTGTTTTCTACTGTACGTTATTGGTTACACAATGTTTAAATTTATGTTCTATGCCTTTAGCTTTAGGACGCATGCAATGTTTGGGTGACCCCTTGATTGGTGAAGTGATGCTCGTGGAAATATTTTATACCCCGTACCAAGCACAGAACGTCACTGAACGTCAGACATGGCTTCTACAATCAACGGGAATCACCTTAAGATTGTATCCTGGAACGTCAAGGAACTTCGCTCTCCAAGTAAGCGCATGATGATTCTTAGACATTTAAAGAGACTGCGGGCAGATGTGGCTCTACTCCAGGAGACACATCTTTCCGCAGACGACCTGACACGCCTTTGCAAATTGTGGCTAGGAACAGTCTATGGTTCACCTGCAATGGGACGCAAAGCCGGAGTGGCCGTCCTGCTGCACAGGAACCTGAAACATACTGTAAAGGATGTGAAAACTGATCAGGTGGGCCGTAAAATATCGATTCATATGACCCTAGCTGGTAGAGACATGGCTATTACAAATATTTACGCCCCCAACTCACCAGACACTGCATTTTTTAGGGATATGACTAATTGGATACAGACAGTACCAGAGACGTTACACCTAGTAGGAGGTGACTTTAACTCAGTTATGTCCAATACGTTAGATCGCACAGGCAAAATGACGAGTAGAGACCCCAGACACGAAATCTTAAATCCACCCCAGACAATCCTAGTGCAGACGATAGACTCTTTACAGCTAACTGACATATGGCGATTGATGCACCTGACGAACCGAGAATACTCCTTTTACTCCCCTCCCCACAATTCTTTCTCACGAATCGATTACCTTTTTGCATCACCCGGACTCCTACAAATGCTCCGTGACCCGGAAATTTCTGATGCTAGAATATCGGACCACGGACCCATCACAATAAAACTGATCGACACACAACCCCCCTCTCCAATGAAAATGTGGCGTTTCCCTTCATATTTAGCAGAAAACAAAGACTTTCGTAACATGTTACATACAGCATGGACGGACTATGCCTCCACTAATGCAATACACCTCACAGACCCAAACCTTTTTTGGGAAGCTGGGAAAGCCTTCATCCGAGGGAAAATCATTTCCTATACTACCCAATTTAAAAGAAACGCTAAACACTACATGCGAGCCAGTGAGACCCTACGTAGAACACACGAACAACTGACGCTTAATCGCACACTTGACAACATCCAGGCCTGGAAAACAGCCAAACGAGAGTTTGACTTATGGTCAGAACAGGAATTAGCCAAGGCCTCGTACTCCACGTTGCACTTTCACAAGTTTGGCAACAAAGCAGGCAAACTACTGGCGAAATTATGCTCGGGAACAAAACAACCCACACATATCTCTGCGCTTAAAAATAGCGAGGGGGTACTACAGACTGCACCTTCGGACATTAGCAAGACACTGGCAGACTACTACACTAAGTTGTACTCTGCAGACCCTAATCATCAAAAAGCGACAGAAGCCCTCTTAGCAAAAATCAGCGTTCCCAAAATTCAAGGAGGACCTATTAGACTCCCTCAATGAGCCCATTACCTTGGAGGACATCCAAGGGACAATTAAGTCATTAGCATCCTCCAAAGCGCCAGGACCAGACGGCTTTACTGCCGAATTTTACAAGATTACTAAGGACTTTATTCCAGATACCCTGAAACAAGTTTTTACAGCCATGTGGAATGAGGGCCCTTATCTTCCTACAGGAACTCAAGCACATATCAGACTGATAGGCAAAAAAGGTAAAGACCCCACACTCCCAGGGTCCTATCGACCAATCTCACTAATTAATGTGGACGTGAAAATCTTGTCAAAAATAATCGCATCGCGATTAGCTCAAATACTCCCATCTCTACTGCACCCGGCCCAATCAGGCTTCGTTCAGGGTCGCTCAGCCACCCTGAACATGCACAAGGTCCTAATGACGCTAGAATACGCTAGATCAAACCCAGACCAAGATGTAGCTATAATGTCGCTAGATGCCGAAAAGGCCTTTGACAACATCAGCTTGTCCTGGCTATTCCGGGTAATGACACACTTCAGTTTCTCAGGTCCAATTACTAATTTTCTACGACGAATGTACGAATCCCCAACGGGACGACTCATCACCCCTGACTTTGTATCGAATACGATTCCTCTGACGAAAGGGACCAGACAAGGATGCCCACTTTCCCTGCTACTGTTTAACATTGTGATTGAACCCCTATCCAGACTGCTCAACTCACCCGACGGCATTTGTGGAGTCAAAATAGGGGACCAAACCCTACGCTCAGCCCTTTTTGCAGACGACATACTACTGTTCTCCACCGAACCCCTAGCTGACTTTAAAAGACTCAAGGAAATCTTCCAGACCTTCCGAATGTGCTCAGGGCTACGTATTCATTTTGACAAGAGCAAAATACCATCGCTGCAACCCAAATTATCTACTAAATGGCGACTGCAGTCTCCACTAGCCATAGCTACACAACATATAACATATCTAGGTATACGCATTGGTCGTGAACCCTCCTCACTTTACACGCTTCATTTTCCACCGTTAATATCAAAAATTGTGAAGGAGTTGGAAGCTTGGGCAGCCCTCCCCCTCTCGCTCTTCGGGAGGTGTCATCTCTTCAAAATGGTGTCATTTGCACGCCTGCTTTATCCTATGCAGACCATTCCTCTACTAATTAAACATTCAGATGTTAACTTAATTCACAAAGCACTATCCACCTTTCTATGGTCTCGCAAAAACTGTCTCTCCCCAAGTCTGAAGGGGGGGGTGGGCCTGCCCAATATACGTTTTTATAACTTAGCATGCCTACTCAGACAGGGCCTTGATTGGATATCGGGCAAATCTAGGTACTCCAATACCATCCTGGAGAAAACAGCGGTCCTTCCTTATACCCTACCGGCCATGCTACACTCCAACCCAAACAAACTACCAACGCACCTTAAATCAAATGTCATTATCAGGGACACAATCATAGCCTGGAGGGAGACACGGAAGCTACTGGGCCTACCCTCTAACATTTCCCGCCATCTATCAATCCAAGGGAACCCAATGTTCCTCCCGTCCACTCTACACAAAACCTTCGAACAGTGGAATACTAAAGGACTCAACAAAATGACCTCGATCTACCTCGATAGCCCGGGCAAATTTAAACCCTTCCAGACATTAGCAAGAGAATTTTCTCTACCAGCAACTCACGTCTTTTATTACCACCAACTGATCAGTTACTTAAGGACTTGCTACAAACCTGGTACAGACCCCCTTCAAAAATCATTTATAGATACAGTGTTGAATAATGATGACTACTCCATCTCCAGCCTATATTCTCATCTCATTACCCACCAGACAACCAAATACCATCTCAAACCGTTTCAAAAATGGTCTGAAATACTTGCCGAAGACGGCCTAGCGGAAAAAATATTGGAGGGATTCCAACAAGTTCGCAAACTTACTGTGTCCGAAACTTGGCGGGAAACACAATTTAAAATCATCCATAGGGCGTATTACCCATTCCGTACTAATAAAGCAGATCCAACACAGGAGCGTTGCCCCTGGTGTTCCACACCACGACCTACTCTGCTACATCGTCTTTGGGAATGCCAACCTGTTTGCGCATACTGGGACTCTATACTGAATTATATATATGAAATCACCAAAGTACGCATCCCAAAAGAATGCCTCATACACACGATCGGAAAATCCGATAGAAAGGTTTTCTGTCGGAAAAATTAAGAACAGGTTCTCAATCCAAAGTCCGTCGGAAATTCCGACAGCAAAAGACCGATGGGCATACACACGGTCGGAAAATCCGATGAAAAGCTCCCGGACTGTTTCCATCGGAAATTCCGACCGTGTGTACGTGGCATTAGTGTCTATGGGGTAGTTAACCATAAACATAAAAATGAAAATAAAAATGTATAGCTATAAATTCCCGCTGACTAACATCGAGAGCCTTCATACAGAAAAAACATACATATGGAAACCTACATCATAAACAAAAAGAAATAAAGAAAAAATAATAATGTAAAAAGAATTAATGAAAATAGGCAAACAAAGATATTGTTTTATACAAACGCTTGAACAGGTAAAACCCACCAGATGTATATATACCCTCTAACGTATACATATGCATGATTATGACAAATATTAGCCCTCAT
The DNA here is from genome assembly GCA_028564925.1 of Lithobates sylvaticus. Taxonomy (NCBI): domain Eukaryota; kingdom Metazoa; phylum Chordata; class Amphibia; order Anura; family Ranidae; genus Lithobates; species Lithobates sylvaticus. The sequence goes on from CM053031.1 coordinate 311,138,423, forward strand.
AGAAATAAAAACCATAGGATAAAACCAAATATACATACAACATTGTAATATATATGCAAAAGTGCTTGCTAAGCATTGATGCAGTCTGATTTCCACCAAGGATATCTACAGAGATAGGGTCAAAAAAAACACACTAACGTAAACATTCTGAATGTGTAGTAAAAAAATAGTAAATATAAATGTAAAGACATATGACCCTTGTAGACACAAAAATATTTATCTGTCAATGGGATGGCAACAATTGCTTACAAACCCCCTGATGTCAAGAGAGTGAGAAATCTTAATTAATTTCTATATACAACTCACTCAAACCGGGCCGAGAAAAGATTAAAGGAGAACTCTGTATTACTAAATATTCCTATATAGAACCCCCTATAGTAAATAGAACAGCTAACAAGAGCCAATGGCATATAAACCTAATGGTGTATACATAAAGGGGGGGAATGGATAAACTATAAAGAAAAGGTCTATCTGGATAATGAACATGTATACAGCAGCAACTTCAGAAGCGCGCTGCACCTAGCCGCAAGGGGAGCCCTCTCTCTCTCTGTGCTCCCCCTGTATGCTCCCCCCCACATTGTCCCCCTTGTATGCTCTCCCCCACACTGCCCCCCCTGTATGCTCTCCCCCCACACTGTCCCCCTGTGTGCTCCCCCCCCGTGTGCTCCCCCCCACACTGTCCCCCTGTGTGCTCCCCCCCACACTGTCCCCCTGTGTGCTCCCCCCCCCACAGTGTCACCACGTGTGCTCCCCCCCCCCACAGTGTCACCACGTGTGCTCCCCCCCCCCACAGTGTCACCACGTGTGCTCCCCCCCCACAGTGTCACCACGTGTGCTCCCCCCCCACAGTGTCACCACGTGTGCTCCCCCCCCACAGTGTCACCACGTGTGCTCCCCCCCCACAGTGTCACCACGTGTGCTCCCCCCCCACAGTGTCCACACGTGTGCTCACCCCCCCCACAGTGTCCACACGTGTGCTCACCCCCCACAGTGTCCCCATGTGTGCTCACCCCCCACAGTGTCCCCACGTGTGCTCACCCCCCCCACAGTGTCCCCACGTGTGCTCACCCCCCCCACAGTGTCCCCACGTGTGCTCACCCCCCCACAGTGTCCCCACGTGTGCTCACCCCCCCACAGTGTCCCCACGTGTGCTCACCCCCCCACAGTGTCCCCACGTGTGCTCACCCCCCCACAGTGTCCCCACGTGTGCTCCCCCCCCCACAGTGTCCCCACGTGTGCTCCCCCCCCACACTGTCCCCCTGTGTGCCCCCCCCCCACAGTGTCCCCATGTGTGCTCCCCCCCCCCACACAGTGTCCCCATGTGTGCTCCCCCCCCCACAGTGTCCCCCTGTTTGCTCTCCCCCCCCACAGTGTCCCCCTGTTTGCTCTCCCCCCTACATTCTCCCTCTATGCTGCCCCCCTTGTATGCTCTCCCCCCACAGTGTCCCCCTGTGAGCTCTCCCCCCCACAGTGTTCCCCTGTGTGCTCTCCCCCCCACAGTGCCCCCCTGTGTGCTCTCCCCCCACTGTCCCCCTGTGTGCCCCTCCACAGTGTCCCCCTGTGTGCTCCCCCCCACACTGTAAGCCTGTGCGACCCCCCCCACAGTGTCCCCCTGTGTGCCCCCCCCCCCCACAGTGTCCGCCTGTGTGCTCTCACCCCCACAGTGTCCGCCTGTGTGCTCTCACCCCCACAGTGTCCGCCTGTGTGCTCTCACCCCCACAGTGTCCGCCTGTGTACTCTTCCCCCCACAGTGTCCCCCTGTGTGCTCTCTGCCACCCCCTCCCCAGTGCTAGGACAAGGCCATCTGGTGCCCAGGGCGAGGTTGGCAAACTGCGCCCCCCCCCCCTGGGTATAAAGAAAGATTCAGTGTCCTTTAAAAAAACAGAAAACACTTAAAACAATACAACACTACAATACTGTAGCTGCAGCCCAGTTGCAGTATATGTACTGCGGCGGGTCAGCAAATGGTTAAATTGTAAGTTCACTTTACAGAAAATCTGTAAGGTGAACTTACATTGGGCCCTCTCCCCCCAGTCCTGCTAACCTGGAGTCCAGCGATTCCCCGCACTGACCCCTTTACATTACACAGCCCCCTGCACCTCTGGGCCCCTTTACATTACATAGCCCCCTGCACCTCTGGGCCCCTTTACATTACACATTCCCCTGCACCTTTGGGCCCCTTTACATTACACAGCACCCTGCACCTCTGGGCCCCTTTACATTACACAGCACCCTTCACCTCTGGACCCCTTTACATATCACCCTGCATCTCTGGACCCCTTTACATTATACATCATCCTGCATCTCTGGACCCCTTTACATTACACATCATCCTGCATCTCTGGACCCCTTTACATTACACATCACCCTGCATCTCTGGACCTCTTTACATTACACATCACCCTGCATCTCTGGACCCCTTTACATTACACAGCACCCTGCAACCCTTTACATTACACAGACCCTGCACCTCTGGACCCCCTGCATGTTACACAGACCCCCGCTTCAGTGTAGCCCCCGTTTAGTGCAGACGCCCCCTTCAGTGTAGCCCCCCGTTCAGTGCAGACCCCTCTCAGTGTAGCCTCCCGTTCAGTGCAGACCCCCCTTCAGTGCAGACACCCACCTTCAGTGTAGCCCCTGATTCAGTGCAGATGCCCCCATTCAGTGCAGACCCCCCCTTCAATTTAGCCCCCGTTCAGTGCAGACCCCCCCTTCAATGTAGCCCCCGTTCAGTGCAGGCCCCGATTCAGTGTAGCCCCCCATTCAGTGCAGATGCCCACATTCAGTGTAGCCCCCTGTTCAGTGCAGACCCCCCTTCAGTGTAGCCGCCCCTGTTCAGTGCAGACCCCCTTCAGGGTAGCCTCCCTGTTCAGTATAGCTGCCCCCGTTCTGTTCAGACCCCCCTTCAGGGTAGTTCCCCGTTCAGTGCAGACCCCCCTTCAGGGTAGCCCCCCATTCAGTGCAGACCCCCTTCAGGGTAGCCCCCATTCAGTGCAGACCCCCTTCAGGATAGCCGCCCATTCAGTGCAGACCCCCCTTCAGTGTAGCCCCCACCCCGTTTAGTGAAGACCCCCTTCAGGGTATCCCCCCGTTCTGTGCAGACCCCCCGTTAGGGTAGCCCCCCATTCTGTGCAGACCCCCCGTTAGGGTAGCCCCCCCCAGTTCAGTGTAGCCCCCCCACATTCAGTGCAGACTCCCTTCAGGGTAGACCTCCCCCGTTCAGTGCAGACCCCCCTTCAGTGCAGCCCCTCAATTCAGTACCTCAGATCAGCGCAGCGTCATATGCTCAGCAGATCCCCTCCTCTCTGTTTACACATAAACAGAGAAGAGGGGGAGGCGGCTTCACTCGGCTGTGCCTGTGTGACATCCAGGATCGCACAGACAGCCCGCGGCCGCGAGAGGAGGGGATGGTAGGTGCAGCGGTGTCACCCTGCATCCCCCAGCACATCCCTCCCCCTTGCATCACAATATAGCTCACCTCTCAGTGCCTGTCACTACGCGGCTGCCTAAACCCAGCGCTGCCACTGCTTCAATCGCGGAAGGGGGTGCCGGCCTGACACCCCCTCCCCCAGTGTGTGGTACCGATGGCGGCACGCCTCCCACTTAGTAAGCCTCTGCACATCTTTGCAAGCAGGCGCAGCACTGCAGTATTGTACCCAGAAAGTTTACAAGCACACTGCCAGCACTGCGCCCCCTTCCTACAATAAATTGCTCCGCCCCTTATGCCCACCCCTTGTACTGGCCCTGCCCCCCCCCAGTGTCCCCTTGTGTGCTCTCTGCCCCCCCACACTGTCCCCCCTTTATGCTCTCCCCTCCACAGTGCCCCCCTGTGTGCTCCCCCCCCACAGTGCCCCCCTGTGTGCTCCCCCCCCCACAGTGTCCCCCTGTGTGCTCTCCCCCCACAGTGTCCCCCTGTGTGCTCTCCCCCCACAGTGTCCCCCTGTGTGCTCTCCCCCCACAGTGTCCCCCTGTGTGCTCTCCCCCCACAGTGTCCCCCTGTGTGCTCTCCCCCCACAGTGTCCCCCTGTGTGCTCTCCCCCCACAGTGTCCCCCTGTGTGCTCTCCCCCCACAGTGTCCCCCTGTGTGCTCTCCCCCCCACAGTGTCCCCCTGTATGCTCCCCCACAATGTCCCCCTGTGTGCTCCCCCCCACAGTGTCCCCCCTGTGTGCTCCCCCCCACAGTATCCCCCTGTGTGCCCCCCCCCACAGTAGGGTGACCAGATGTCCCCGGTTTCAGGGGACAGTCCCCAGACCAAGTCTGTCCCCGGTTTTGTCCCTGGATTTGACTTCAACAGACAGTCACTGCAGAATAACAAATAAATAAAAAAAAAATCTGAATTACACACCCCCGCTCCTACTAGCATAGGGGGGTGTATTTTTTTCCATTATCTGTGTCCCTTTCTGATGATGATGTGCTGATCGGAGCGGATGGACTATTTCTTCAGTTTCCGGCACATGCCCATTCAGCTCCGCTCACATGTTCCTCTGTCTTGGCTCAAATCCCGGCCAGCCGCCTGCCTGCTTATCTCCTTGCCTTCCCTGGCAGAGTCATTTTCCTCTGCTCTCCACCCAATAGTAGCCGGGGCCCGGAGAGTGAGACCTGAGAGGCTGTGAGGCCGGCAGAGGCTGGTAGAGAGAGGCAGCTGAGCTCAGCTGACGATGTCCAGCAGCAGGAACAGAGGGGAAGCAGATCCAATTGTGGGGCTGCCAGTGCCTTCAAGGCTTCAACACAGGTGTGCTTTGGGGGTGTCTGTGAATAGACTACATTTCACTGCCTGTCTGTCTCTCTGGCATAATGGATGGTATCAGAACTCACAGGCAGCAGGCACTTATTGCTCAGAAGTTAACAAAATCAGCACCCAGCAGCCATGTTATGTGACACACTGTGACAGAGCCAGCCAGAGCCATGATAGAGTGAATGCTGCCTGTGACTTATAATGTTGATGATCTTAACCAGTTGCCGATCGACCTGATAGCAGATTTACTGCTACAGGGGGGTCGCGCTGCGCAGGATCACTTATATACTCGGGTGACCAGACATCCCCGGTTTCCGGGGACAGTCCCCGGATTGAGGACACTGTCCCCGGACCAAGTCTGTCCCCGGTTTGGATTTGAACATGGTCTGGGGCAATTTCAAAGACAGTCAGTGCAGATTTAAAAAAAAAAAAAAAATTCTGAATCTGCCACGCTAGCTTAGGGCAGTGTATTTTTTTCCATTATCTGTGCCCCTTTCTGATGATCATGTGCTGGTCGGAGCGGAGGGAATATTTCTTCAGCTTCGCATGCATGCCCATCCAGCTCCACTCACATGTTCTTCTGCCTTGGCTCAAGTCCCGGCTAGCCGCCTACCTGCTTATCTCCTTGCCTTCCCTGGCGGAGTGATTTTCCTCTGCTCCCCACCCAGTAGTAGTCGGGGCCCAGAGCAGTAAGACTTGACAGGCTGTGAGGCTGGCGGCAGCGGCGATGGGCAGAGAACGCTGATTGCCGCCATTACTAGTAAAAAAAGCAATATGTCCCCGGATTTCATTTAAAAAATCTCCTCACCTTATTATATACGTGATCCTGCATTTCGATTTCAGAGCCAATCAGCGGAACCAGCGGACTCACCTAGTGGTCTGTCTATGTAAACAAGGCAGTTTGCCATTCTGTCCGTGTGGAAGACATCAATCCTACAATTGAATCCTACAAAGCAATTACAGGGATCTTATGTTTTCCCTTAGTAAAAGCACCTCCCCCACAGTGAAAAAAACACTTGTTAGGCACACCTTGTTAACCCATTGATTGCCCTAGATGTTATCCCCTTCCCAGGCAGTATCATTAGTACAGTGACAGTGCATATTTTTAAAACTGATCACTGTATTAGTGTCACTGGTTCCCACAAAGTGTCAAAAAGTTGAGTTAGACTTACCGGTAACTCCTTTTCTGAGAGTCTTCCAGGACAGCCCATGAGACCTAGGGCTCCTCCTACCAGGACAGGAAACACATTCCCCCACCAGATAAAAGGGCGGTCCTCCAGGCCCTATGTCAGTCTACTCAAGAACCGTAGGACGTCCCTGAAAAACATATGCATAATACACATAACTTTAGACAAAACCGGGTGGGAATCCGGCTGTCCTGGAAGACTCTCAGAAAAGGAGTTACTGGTAAGTCTAACTCAGCTTTTCTCAAAACGTCTTCCAGGACAGCCCATGAGACGATGAGCCAGAACTTACCAGTCTAGGGAGGGACAACTGCCTGCAGGACCTTACGACCAAACGCCTGCTCCTGCGCTGATAGGAGATACAGGCGATAATGTTTAATGAAGGTCGAGTAACTGGACCATGTGGCAGCCCTGCAAATTTGTTCCGGTGAGGCACCAGCCCTCTCAGCCCAAGACGTAGATAAGGCTCTAGTTGAGTGTGCTGTGACAAAAGGTGGAGAAACTTCCCTAATTTTGTAAGCTTCAGAGATAGCTTGCTTTATCCACCTGGCTAGTGTGGCTTTAGATGCACTGTTTCCCTTGTGTGCCCCTGAAAAGAGGACAAACAAAGCATCAGTTTTCCTAAAGGTCTTAGTGACCTCAAGATAGGCAAGGAGGATCCTTCTTACGTCTAAGCAACTAAACTTTCTTTCCTGTTCGCCGTGCGGTGAACTACAAAAGGATGCAGTACAATATCCTGAGTTCGGTGGAATGTACTAGCCACCTTAGGCAAAAAACCTGGATCAGTCTTTAAAACGACTCGATCATCAAAAATCGTGAGAAAAGGCTCCCTAACTGACAGGGCCTGCAGCTCACTTACCCTACGTGCTGAGGTAATAGCTACCAGAAAAACTACTTTTAATGTAAGTAGTTTAACTGAGATTTCCTCGAGAGGCTCAAAAGGAAATTCCACCAAAGCCTGAAGTACTAGGGACAGGTTCCAAGATGGACAACTTTTCACCACTACTGGCCTGGCCCTTGAAATTGACTTGAAAAATCTGGCTACAATGGGATTTTCCAGGAGAGAAAACTGGAGGAAAACACTAATAGCTGCCGCTTGTACTTTTAGGGTACTAACGGAAAGACCCTTGTCAACCCCCTCTTGAAAAAAAATTCCAGAATTGCCGGAATATCGTGGGTTAGTCTCTGATTCTCCGATAACCAAGAATTAAACTTTTTCCAAACCATGGAATAAATGGCTCTGGTTACTGGTTTTCTACAGTCTACCAGAGTCCTGACTACTTTGTCGGAGAACCCCTGGGCGCTTAGCATCTTCTCTTCAGATACCAAGCCGACAATCTTAGGGAAATCACCTGGGGGTGAGACACTGGACCCTGCAACAATAAGTCTTCCCTCTTTGGAAGACTCAGTGGAGGCTCTGAAACTAGAGTCTGTAGCAGGGAAAACCATGGCCTCTTGGGCCAAAACGGGGCAATTAGAATGAGGTCTGTTTCTTCTAGAAGAAACTTCCGGAGGACTTCTGGAATAAGTCTGATTGGCGGAAAGGCATAACATAGGCCGCAAGGCCATGGGTTTGCCAGCGCATCGATCCCCAAGGATTGGTCTGCTGGGTTCATGGAAAAGAACATTTCCGTCTTGCGGTTGTTCCTGTTTGCGAACAGATCCGCTACTGGGTATCCCCATCTGCTGGTGAGGTCTGCAAAGACTTCGGGATGAAGGGACCAGTTGTCTCGATCTACCCGGTGACGGCTGAGGTAGTCTGCTAAACAATTTTGTGTGCCCTTCAAGTGCACAGCTGAAATTGAAGCCAGATTCCCCTCTGCCCATACTAGGATCTCCTGGGCAATTGACTGGAGTATCCGGCTTCTCGTGCCCCCCTGCTTGTTGAGGTATGCGACTGTCGCAACGTTGTCCGACAGAATTTGAAGATTGTGGCCCCTGATCTCTATCTGAAAGGACTGCAGGGCTCTGTGAACCGCTAGAAGCTCTCTTTGATTGGATGAAGCCCTTGCCTCCCTCGAGGACCACTCTCCCTGTGCCACTGCATTGTTGAGATGAGCCCCCCATCCCCAGGAACTCGCATCCATAGTAATCCTTTGGGAAATGGGAATGGACCATGGGAGACCTCCTGCTAGGTGCTGGCTTGCTCTCCACCACCACAGGCTTCTCTTTACCCTGGTGGGAAGTCGGACCCTTGACTCCAGGGACCTTGCATCCCCGTTCCAGTTTCTTAAGAGGAACAGTTGTAGTGGACGTTGATGAAATCTTGCCCATGGGACTGCAGGAAAGCATGAGGTCATCAGACCCACTGCCCTTGAAACCTGTCTTAGGGAGATTGACTGGTTTGTCTGCAATGCTGACATAGATTGGATCATTTTGGTAATCTTCTCTTGAGGAAGAAAGACCCTTTGATCCACTGAGCAAAAGTCGTAACCCAGGTAAGTCACCTTCTGGGCCGGAGTTAAGGACGACTTTTCTACGTTTATTAACCAGCCTAAGGACTGTAGGAAATCCCGTACAGCCTGGAGATCCTCCAACAGCTTCTGGTATGATGCTGCTACGTCCTCAACAAAAGGAAACCTCCTTTTAAGGTTACTAGAGAAGAAAGGTTTTCTCTCAGGATTATCCCATTCCAGTTTGATAGTATCAATCAATGAGCTATGGACTGGAAAAACTCTAGATTTTTTCTTGTGCAATCCCTTATACATGAGATCATGTTTGGATAGCTGAACCTCCTCTTCTTTCAATTCAAGGGTAGTATAGATGGCCTTCAATAAGTCATCCACATCTTCTACGGATAACTTAAATCTCGAGCTCCGAGTGGATTCTCTATCCCCGGGCTCTATCTCTGACCCTGATTCCTCTGGAGAGGAACGGGTAGATCTGACCTCAGCCTCAGTCTTCAATGTCCGCCTGCTGCGGAGTGCTGACTGTCGTCTTCTGTGACGACGGACCCTCTGCTGGAGTCTGGAGCTTGTCAATAAGCGTTCTAAAGGAACTAAAGGTGGACGCAAGCTCATCTCTGACAGAAGCTAGCATCTTTTGGCAAGAGGTAACCGGGTCATCTTTGACAAGGCCCTCTATACAGCTGCGACAAACTGCTTTGCTCCAAGAGGAGCTCAATTTGTTTGCGCACACCGCACATTTCCTTTTAGGTGGCTGTGCCTGAGCTTTCTCCTGGGTCTTGGTCTGTAAGACAAAAAAATAAAACGACCCCAAATGAGACTCACAGCCACCCTGACACTCCGAAACACCACATGCAGGAGGGAAGAAATGTGTCCCCATAACCCACTACTACAGAGAGGGGAGGGGGAGGGAACACTCACAGGGATAGCAAGATAGTGACAAAACACTTCAGGCTTACCTGCGAGGTGCTGGTGTTGGGCACTGCTCCCACTGCCTGTGCAGGAACTGCAGACTGGTCCATCCTGCCCTGTTTAGCTTTCCACAGCCTGGCTGCTTTCCACCAAAACACACCAGTAGCCAGCGTCTCCCATCCGCACCGCTTAAAAAGACTGGAACCAGTGTCTCCGGTGCCCGATGATGATGTCATATGCCCCGGAAGTGACCTATCACTCAGCACTTCCTGTGGGCCAGCTTGGAGTGCAGAAGCTCCGCCCCCTCAAGTGCTGCTGCTTCCTGTTTCTCCTCACACCTTTCAGCCATGCTGTGGGTGAGGAGAGGAAACTGCTGCTCACATAGAGACTACAGGCGCTTGGGAGCAGACATCACCACGGTCATGGCCCTCTCCAGGCACAGAGAGACAGGAGACAGCAGCACAACCAACCTCCCCAGCGGTGTGCTGCTTCTGGCAGAAGAGAAGGTTAGTGATATGCCCCCAAATAGCCTTACAGAGCCCCTGCTCATGAGAACCAGGGGACCAGGTTCCTGGAACATGTTACCCCCCGTCCGGAGGAAACACTAATAACTGACATGGGGCCTGGAGGACCGCCCTTTTATCTGGTGGGGGGAATGTGTTTCCTGTCCTGGTAGGAGGAGCCCTAGGTCTCATGGGCTGTCCTGGAAGACGTTTTGAGAAAGTGTCACTGATGCCGCGTACACACGAGCGGAATGTCCGACAGAAAAAGTCAGACGGAATCTTTTCATCTGATATTTCGATCGTGTGTGCGCCTCATCTGACTTTTTTTTTTTTTTTTTATTCTGACGGACCTAGAAATAGAACATGTTTTAAATATTTCCGACGGAACCAATTCCTATCGGGAAAACCGCTCGTCTGTATGCTGTTCCGACGGACCAAAAACGGCGCATGCTCTAAAGTAAGTACGAGACGCTATTTGGCTACTGGCTATTGAACTTTCTTTTTCTAGTCCTGTCGTACATGCTGTACGTCACCGCGTTCTAGATGGTTGGACTTTGGTGTGATCGTGTGTAGGCAAGACCGTTTCAGTGGAACTCCGTTGGAGTTTATTCCGACGGGAAAACCAGTCGTTTGTACACGGCATTAGTGTCTGATTTGTCCACCGCAATATCACAGTCGCTGATTGCTGCCATTACTAGTAAAAAAAAAATATGTCCCCGGATTTAATTTTAAAAATCTGGTCACCTTACCCCACAGTGTCCCCCTGTGTGCTTCCCCACTCCCCAGTGTTCCCCTGTGCCCTCTCTCTCCCCCAGTGTCTCCCTGTGTGGTTCCCCCACATTTGCAGGTGTGGCTTGGGATGCAGGGGGCCCCATGATCTTCTATTGCCCGGGGGCCCCCATCAGTTGTCAGTCCGCCCCTGCCCAGGGAGCTAATCCACACAAACGGACACTGAGTAACAGGAAGTGCCGCTACTTATAGGCTGCTTGATTGTACATTGTCTGCAGCTGGCAGCAGGTGGGGCTAGTGAGTCCAAGGCAATGCATCAAGCTGGGAGAACATTGCAACAACTCCATAGCTCCCTGTGGCACATCAGGTAAGGCTTCAGCTGTGGAACCAGAAACATCCCAGTTCAATGACACCCAGGTACATGACATGGGCCTTCCTCTGTCCCAACCTGACCTTGATGCCTGGCAGCATCCCACACGGCTCCCCTGTGACACACTCAGGAGGGTGGGGCCCTGAGCTCTACTCTGGTTTTATTATAAATCCAGTACACACCTGAGCAATCAGTGTGCTTACATCTCCCAAACTGGCATAAACGGCCGTTTTACAGAGTAGCACAGGGTCCCCCCCTGCTACAATCCCCCCTCGCCCCTGAACCTTTAACTATGTATGGGACATTAGCTGTGAATGCCCAACTCTTTTTCCCGGGTACGTTTCCTTAAGCACTGCACCCTTGTGTCAACAGTCTTAATCTGTCCAACTTCCTTTCTAAAGGGACACTCCATCCACATCTATTTCCTGGTGTGCTTCCACAAGCACTTCTTCCTGAACCATGGACTCCCACTAATCTCTCCTCTATCCCTTCTACCTTCTGGCCTCGGAGACCTAGATTTCTTTTTGACTATCCCAGACTTACTCTCCCAGGACTGTTTGGGGCTTACCTCTAGGGCACCTGTCAGGGACCGACCTCTCTCACTAAATGTTTGTCTAGTGCAGTGATGGAGAACCTTGGCACCCCAGATGTTTTGGAACTAAATTTCCCATGATGCTCATGCACTCTGCAGTGTAGTTGAGCATCATGGGAAATGTAGTTCCAAAACATCTGGGGTGCCAAAGTTTGCCATCACTGGTCTAGTGTATGGATTCTAACCAAATCCTTTTGGACTGGAGCAATACCCCCCCCCCCCCCCATCATTGCTTCTTATTAGTGTCCACCTGTGTTATAGGAGTCCTTTAATTCTCCCATATATAGGAGTGTATTTCTCCCATGGTTCAGAGAAGCAGGATCTTCCATTCTATGAATAGTGTAGGACCCTCTGATAATGGGGTACTTTGATGTAGTAGAGGGCTTAGCACTATATGGCCATATGTAACTAAATAATAAACAAAACTTAATACCCGCGCCAAAGAATGCTAAATAAACATAAAAAGTGAAAAACGCATAACACCATGCGATAATTTGCAAACGATACTGCTGCTGCTGCCTAAAAGGTTAAAAGGACCTTAAATATGAAATACAAGGGAATGAGGCTGCGCTAGCAGGTGTGAATCACCACTAGGGGTGTAGGTCAAACAAAAAGTGTATAAAACAGATTGTGCAACTATAGTAGCAAAATTGCTGGTACACGTGACTCACCACTAGGGAGTGGTGCAATTGGTGCAACTAAGATGGCTAATAAACGTGACTCACCACTGTGAGTATAAGTGAGAAAACAATCCCATATATGATATTAAACAAACGGTTTGAACAACAATGGTTACAAAATAATGATGTGTTGTTTGTCGTACTTCTAGGCATAGAGTGCGAAAAACAACACAATTTACATCTTTGACCCAAGGTAAAACGTACGAAATAAAAAAAATTATTACTTGTGCGACCACCCACGTCACCTATCTTTTGGCCTGTCCATGCGGCCTTCAGTACGTGGGTAGGACCACTCGAAAATTGGGCATCAGATTAAGAGAACATGTAAACAGAATAAAAAAGGGTTTTAAGCATCATAGTCTATCCAATCATTTCAGACTTTTTCACAATCGTGACCCTCGAGGTTTGAGGTTTTGTGGCATAGACAGGGTAGAACCCCATTGGCGAGGATCTAATCTCAAACAGGCAATATCGAGAAACGAAACCCAATGGATCCATAGATTAGGCACTCTCCATCCGCATGGCCTTAATATAGATCTAGATCTGAATTGTTTTCTGTCAAATTGGTAATCTAATCTAATATTCATTTTACATTTTTATTTCTCAATTTCTAATTTAATTAATTTTATTATTTTTTTATTTTCATTTTAAATTTTTATTTCCATTTATATTTTCATTTTTTACTTTTATTTTTTATTTTTATATTTATTTTTACTTTATATCTATCTTTATTTTTATTTTATTTTAATAATTTTTTTTTTTTTTTTTTTTTATATTTCACATTTATTTACTTTATTTTCCACTTTTTTCATTTTTATTTTTTATTTTTTATATTATTTTATATTTTATTTTATTTTTTTTTATCACTTTTCATTATTTATTTTTTTTATTTTTAATTTAAATTTTTTTTTTTTTTTATTCTTTATTTTTCATTTTATTTTTTATATTTTTCATATTATTTATTTTTTATTTTCATTTTCCAATTTATTTTTATATTTTTTCTATTTATACTAAATTTTTCCAAAAATTCTTATCATTGTCAATTGTTTTTATTTATATTTTTTATAAATGTGTAATGACATTTGCGATAATATACGAAATGCCTTATATTTTAATCTTCCTATCATGTTCTGTCAAGTTGTCCATTTGCTAATAAAGTTTTCAATGAGCAACTGACTAGAGGAAATGATGTAATCCGGAAGTAAAAGTCTTAATCAGTCCAATCCTCTGATTGGCTGGTTAACTGGGAGGCGCCAGCCGCCTAACATATAAAAACCTCCAAATGCTAGCCGGAAGTGATGTCCTTGATGACGCCCTGGAGGAGGGGCGAAACGCGTAGACGCAATTTCCGGCCAGTAAGCCTGTGACGCCTGCTTCCTGTTCTGCTTGGAGCGCACGCCAAGCGCGCACCCGGAACTCGCTGATCCAAGTCTGCTCAGTAGTGAGTTGCTATTGTTTAGCATTGCAGAGGTTTAGCACGGCGATACTACACATGTATGTTCCTTTTTTCCTCTTCACGGCACCCACATTCAACTGGAGTCTCCATTGGACCATTTGAAGTATCTCTTAGGATTTCTGACACCACCCATCTCACCATTCTATTAATGCGTATCTAGACCCTAGGACTGCAAAGCCGTGGGTCACATCGTTTTGTTGAGTAGGGTTCTTAAGGGGATCATCCCTCTAGGACTACCTGCAATTCATCCCAACCTCATAATATTGAATATTGACTTTTTCAATCATTATTTTGTAACCATTGTTGTTCAAACCGTTTGTTTAATATCATATATGGGATTGTTTTCTCACTTATACTCACAGTGGTGAGTCATGTTTATTAGCCATCTTAGTTGCACCAATTGCACCACTCCCTAGTGGTGAGTCACGTGTACCAGCAATTTTGCTACTATAGTTGCACAATCTGTTTTATACACTTTTGTTTGTTTCACCTACACCCCTAGTGGTGATTCACACCTGCTAGCGCAGCCTCATTCCCTTGTATTTCATATGTAACTAAATCCCCATATTTTCTGAATATGCGCAGGTGTGTTTAAATAGCTTTGCAGGAGTTAAATGTAATTTTTGTATGTGTGCGCTGTAATCTTTTTTTCTATCTGTATGGTCTTATGACAGCACCATTGTTAGTGCATTTTTTAGGGTGTGCCCCCCAAATCTTTGTTTATCTTTCTTTCTCTCTCACTACCCAACTCAAAATTAACCAACACAATCTGTTTTCCAGGTTTGCTAACCCCTGTATGGTTACCCTTAGTAACCAAACCATCTAGGATTGACACTCCATTTTCGAAACTCCAGGTTATCATCAGTAGCAGTATTCCCCCATGAATTACACATATTATCATCATCATCAGCATTACCTGTAACTATTGTCACATTGTTTGCTAGGGCAGTGTCTGTGGAGGGACCATATACAGGCCAGCGGTTATTCCCTATGGGACCTTCCCAAAGTTTCACATCGCCCCCTGTTGTCCAACACTCCATAAGCAAATGTTTTACCAACCAACCTTTTCCAACATATTTTTATGTTTATTTTTAAGTTTATTTAACCACTTCCTGATCGGCACACACCGATGTACGTCGGCAGAATGGCACGGAGAGGCAAATGGGCGTACAGGTATGTCCCTTTAAATTTGCTGCCGGGGGATTGCATGCACGCCGGCTGAGAACTCCATGAGTTGGGTCGCGGGTCCCACGGACTCAATTGGCGCAGAGATACGCGCAATCGTGTCACGGGGAGGAAGAACGAGGAGATGCTAATGTAAACAAGCATCTCCCCATTCTACCCTGTGACAGTGTCACTGATCTCTGCTCCCTGTGATCGGAGCAGAGATCATTGACGTGTCACACATAGCCACACCCCCCACAGTTAGAAACACTCCCCAGGGCTCACTTAACCCCTACACTGCCCCCCTGTGGTTAACCCCTTCACTGCCAGTGTCATTTACACAGGAATTTGTATAGCACTGATTGCTGTATAAATGACAATGGTCCCAAAAATGTCCGATGTGTCTGCCATAATGTCGCCGTCACAGTAAAAATCGCTGCCATTTAAAAAAAAATAAAAAATGATTAATAAAAATGCCATAAAACTATCCACTATTTTGTAAACACTATAACTTTTGCACAAACCAATCAATAAACGCTTATTGCGATTTTTTTTTTTTTTACCAAAAATATGTAGAAGAATACGTATCGGCCTAAACTGAGGCATTTTTTTTATACATTTTTGGGGATATTAATTATAGCAAAATGTAAAAAATAATGTGTTTTTTTTTCTAAATTGTCGCTCTTTTTTTGTTTATAGTGCAAAAAATTAAAACCGCAGAGGTGATCAAATTCCCCCAAAAGAAAGCTCTATTTGTGGGAAAAAAAAGGACATCAATTTTGTTTGGGAGCCACGTCGCACGACCGCGCAATTGTCAGTTAAAGCGACACAGTACCAAATCAAAAAAAGTGCTCTGGTCTTTGCCCAGCAAAATGGTCCGGGGCTTAAGTGGTTAACAATTTCTGAGTCCTCTGGTACTTCAATGAATAGCTCTGTCCTGTTCAACAGTGGTCTCAGAGTGCCTCTTATACCCAACATCACTAGGAAGCAACCCAGCACACTGTGAGACAATATTCAACATAGTTTTATACACTTCCCCATTACAGTCACTAACACTGTTATTTACTGTCGGAGCAGTGGCAGAATTACCATTCTGCCACTGTTAGGGGGGGCCCAGCGGGGTTGCTATTCACACACGGCTCTGAGCGGAGATCGTGTCTGTCGCACAGAGATGCCGGCATTTACGTTCTATTTGCCAATCCGTCCTCTCTCGCAGGGGATGAGAGAGGACACACAGCTGATGTCACTGCTCCCCCTTCTCCCCCCCCTCCTGTGTGCTCCACAGGCAGTCAAGTGTAAAGCACATAGGAGGGGGGAGAAGGGGGAGCAGTGACATCAGCTGTGTGTCCTCTCATCCCCTGCGAGAGAGGACAGATGGGCAAATAGAACGTAAATGCCGGCATCTCTGTGCGACAGACACAATCTCCGCTCAGAGCCGTGCTGTCCTGAGAAAGCAGACGGCACTGATGGACATTAATAGCATTCACTGATGAGCACTGATAGAAGGCACTGATGAGCACTGATAGAAGGCACTGATGGGCACTGATAGAAGGCACTGATAGAAGGTACGGATGGGCACTGATAGAAGGTACGGATGGGCACTGATAGAAGGTACGGATGGGCACTGATAGAAGGTACGGATGGGCACTGATAGAAGGCACTGGTGGACACTGATGGGAGGCACTGGTGGACACTGATGGGAGGCACTGGTGGACACTGATGGGAGGCACTGGTGGACACTGATGGGAGGCACTGGTGGACACTGATGGGAGGCACTGGTGGACACTGATGGGAGGCACTGATGGACACTGATGGGAGGCACTGATGGACACTGATGGGAGGCACTGATGGGCACTGATAGAAGGCACTGATGGGCACTGATAGAAGGCACTGATGGTCATTGATAGGAGGCACTAATGGACACTGATAGGAGGCACTGATGAGCACTGATAGGCCACATTGAGTGCTGAAAGGCAGCACAGATAGGAGGCACTAATGTGCACCGATAGGCTGCACTGATAGGTGGCATTGATGGGCACTGATAGGTGGTACTGATGGGCACTGAGGAACACTGATAGGCAGAACTCAGGCAGTATTGATGGGCTTTGATGGGCAGAATTGAAGAGTACTGATGGAAGCTGTTAGGCGGCATTAATGAGCACTGATAGGTGGTGCTGATAGGCAAAATTGATGGGCACTGATAGGCAGCATTGATGGGCACTAATAGGTGGCATTGATGAGCAATGATAGATGGCACTGATGATTGGGGCACTGGTTATCAGTATAAACAATTTACTGACATTCTTGACAGTTAACAGCAGTCCTTTCCTAACACAGACAAAGCGTGGGAGGAAAGGGCTGCGGATAACCGGCAAGTCTGTTTACATGTGATCAGCTGATCACATGGTAAAGGGCCACTGTGATTGCGCTGGATGCACATCCCAGGGGTCATGCTGGAAGCACAGTTTTGGGAGGATGTCTATGGACACTGTCCCAAAATTGGAAGCCTGGGGCTCAGATGGAAGGGGGGCCCCCATCATAGTTTCTTGCATCGGGGCTCTGAAGGTTCTAGTTACGCCTCTGTGTCGGAATGTCTCCGGGTACCTCCATCTGCACCTCTTTACAGGTGCTGGACAGAATTCCCCCTACTGCCGGGCCCTTCCTTCACATGAGGTCTAGCGGGTCCCATGTACCAACCACTGCTTAGCAGCACCTCAGACCGCACCAGCAGGAATTCATCCCATGACACAATTAGACGGAGAGGCTTGTAACCGGTCTATCTTTTCTGATTTCTCTAGCAGTTCTCCTGAGGGATTTCCGCACAAAAACAGCTGCTGGAAACACTCTCCCCGAAAACCGTGAGACCATTTTCCACTGGTGACAACCCCCCCCCCCCCCGGTACGGTTTGCACCAGAACATGCGAACAGGCAAAATATTTGTATGAACAAGTGAACACTGTTAAAGTCTATGGGACACGCTCATTTTAAACTCTAATATGCAAGTTATTGCAATAAAAAGTGTTTGGGGACCTGGGTCCTGCCCCAGGGGACATGTATCAATGCAAAAAATGGCTGTTTTTTCAGGAGCAGTGATTTTAATCATTTTTAAAGTGAAACAATAAAAATGTAATATCCCTTTAAATATCATGCCACTCTAAAGTAGCGCATCTTTCACGTGTTTAAAACAATACCACAGCAACATGAAATTTCTAAAGGAAAAAAAAATATTTAAAACTGATTGCGCCTGTAATGGATTGTCGGATCCCGGCAATATAGATAAAAATTATTTAATAAAACGGCATGGCTCCCCCCCATCCATTACCAGGCCCTTCGGGTCTGGTATGAATATTAAGGGGAACCCCACACCAAAATTAAAAAAAAAAAAATGTGTGGGCCCCCCCAAAATCCATACCAGGCCCTTCAGATCTGGTATGGATATTAGGGGAACCCTGCACCAAATAAAAAGAAATAGCGTAGGGGTCCCCCAAAATCCATACCAGACCCTTATCTGAGCATGCAACCTGGCAGGCCACAGGAAAAGGGGGGGGTGAGAGCGCCCCCCCTTCCCTCCTGAACCGTAGCAGGCCACATGCACTCAACATGGGGAGGCTATGGAGGGCTGCGGGAGGGGGGCTTATCGGAAACAAGGGGACACCCAGATCCCGCCCCCCCCATGTGAATGGGTATTGGGTACATTGTACCCCTACTCATTCACCAAAAAATGTGTCAAAATGTTAAAAATTACAGTAGACAATTTGGGACAAGTCATGTATTAAAAAAAAAAAAAAACTGCCCACTTTGTCCATTAATCTCTGATCACAGCGCCGACGGACCGAGGAAAAAAAAACGCAACAATTCCGCCTCCCTCCGTCTGAATCCTGTTCACGATGACAGCTGTTATATAGCTGAGGGCGGGGCCACCCAGTGACATAAACGTAGGAGCCCCGCTACTTCTGATGTCATGTGATGTCACATGACGTCAGAAGGGAACAGGGTCACCTGTTTACGTCACCGGGTGGCCCCGCCCTCTATATAACAGCTGTCATTGCAAACAGGATTCAGTCGGCGGTGTGGCATTTTCTTTTCTCGGTCCGGTGGCACTGTGATCAAAGATGAATGGACATTGTGGGACAAAGGACTTTTTTTTAAACAAAGGACTTTTCTACTGTCATTTTTAAAATTTTGACACTTTTTTTTGGTGAATGAGTAGGGGTACTGTAAGGGCTTACCTTTGTTGGAGTCCATATTGCAGAGATGTATGCTCACCCTTGCAAATACACACAGCACTCGGTAGCAAGGTAAGAAGCTACCTGAGCTGTGAATCTGTGCACGGGGGCTTTAACAGGAAATTGCCAAGGAATAGTCAAGGTAAAGCCGTAGTCAAGGATTCCGGAAGACAGGATAAACGATAAACAGAGCCAGGGTCAGTCTTGAACCACTGCACCAGACACCAGGACCACTTGGCAAACATGAGACAATGAACTGACAAGGCCCTCAGAGTGAGGCAGTCTTTTATACCCAGCAAATTAGGCAACCTGTCTCAGCTGATCCAACAGTGACAGGTGCAATCAGAGTATCACCCTCAGTACTTCATGCTGAACTAGGCATGGTTGGAAAGCAGGCTGAAAGGAACTGAGGTGTGGCTCAGAGGTAGGAAATAGGAGCATTAAACAGAAGGCCATGAGTTCAGGGCCACCTGGGATGCGACCTCGCCTGGCCATCTGCTTGGCACGGTAGGGACCGTGACAGGTACAATGTACCCTATACCAATTCACATGGGGGGGGGGGGGGCGTGATCTGGATGTCCCCTTGTTAAAGGGGACTTTCAGATTAGGGTTGCCACCCGTACGGGTATGACTCAGACAGTTCGGTTTTTGACACTCATGCCTGGGTTTCTGTACTCCTCTAAACCGGACACGGCTGCATACCTCCAGTCCCAACAGTCTCCCTCCTATTGCTTTCTCCCCCGCAGGGTGCCTGCCGTCCAACCCCATCCCCCACCACTGCCAGCCAGCCAGCCTGCCTGCAAATCCTGTTATGAATAAAGACCGTGCTCTCCTTGACACCACCCATCCCCCACGCCACCACTGCAAGCGAGAGTTTCACCAGCGTGTAGGATAGAGTGAGGAGTAGAAGAAGCAGTGCCATTCAGCCCACCAGTGCTCTATCACAGACATCGGAGATGTACGGGGATCGCTTCCTCCTCTGCTACTGTGAGTCACCCACTCCCCCCCCTGCATTGTGACCCGAGCTTCTGTGTACGGCTCTCTGCATGTCTTTACTCAGTAACTACATGCTATTCACCTGAAGGGGAGTCTCTGTTATTGAATGGGGCCCCCCTTATCACCCCATTCATTTCTCCTAGCTGGGGGTCATTTATTTAACTGGAGGAAGGTTATATTATCCAGGGGTCCCTTTAACTGGAGGGAGGGGGGTTCCTATATACCTGGATGGGGGACCCATGTCATCACCACCCCGGTTTGACTGACCTGGGGTGATTACACTGGGGGACGGACTGACCTGGGGGGGATTACACTGGGGGACGGACTGACCTGGGGGGATTACACTGGGGGACAGACTGACCTGGGGGGGATTACACTGGGGGATGGACTGACCTGGAGGAATTACACTGGGAGATGGACTGACCTGGGGGGCATTACACTGGGGGACAGACTGACCTGGGGGGCATTACACTGGGGGACAGACTGACCTGGGGGGGGGAACTACACTGGGGGACAGACTGACTTGAGGGGATGTACTGGATGACAGACTAACCTTTTGGACATAACCACTGTTCATCACAGCACTGCATTACAGCTCTTCTTGGGGCACCCAAAGGTGTCCCAAATATTTTAGAAACCTATAGGTTATACTGCAAAAATTTTTTTATAAAATTGCAGTGCGTCGTTTAAGTGTTCGGGTTTGGCTTAATGAAAAGGTGGCAACCCTATTCCAGATTGCTATAAGCCCTCCGCCCGTAGACCCCCACAACTACTGGGCAAGGGTTATGGGGGTGAGGCCCTTGTCCCCTTTAACGTGGTTACTAGGTGTTTTGGGGAACCCCAAAACACCCTCCTCATGTTGAGGGCATGTGGCCTGGTACGGTTTAGGAGGGTGGGCGCTCTCTTGTGCCCCTCTTTTCCTGCAGCCTGCCAGGTTGCGTGCTCGAATAAGGGTCTGGTGTGGATTTTGGGGGGATCCCTACTCCATTTTTTTTTAATTCTTTTTTATTTTTTTTTAAGCATACAAATAACAACAGGCCACACTTGCGGCCGACACCCACCGGCTATAACACAGTTGCCGGTGGACATTTACTGTATATACTCAAGTATAAGCCGAGTTTTTCAGCACATTTTTTTTTGTGCTGAAAGTGCCCCCCTCGGCTTATACTTGAGTCAAGCACTTTTCTGCAGCAGAGAATGACATTTTCCGACCCGACTTTGAGGCCTCGTATCTCGGGGCCACTTGGTGCTAGGAACCCCAAATGTGCAAACCAGGTGGAACTAGCACTACAACATATCCAAATTTGGGGTTCATAGCACCAAGTGGCCCCGAGATATGGGGCCCCAAAGTCGGTTCGGAAAATGTCATTCTCTGCTGCATAAAAGTGCTTGACATTTTCCAACCCGACTTTAGGGCCCCATATCTCGGTGCTACTTGGTGCTAGGAACCCCAAATGTTTGGTGTGCAAATTGGGGTTCATAGCACAAAGTGGCCCTGAGATACAGCGCCCAAAAATCGGTCAACTGTGTCCATCTGCAGCCATGTTATTTCAGGACCCTTTGGGTCCAGAGACCCCAAATTTTGGCTGCAGCTAGGGGGCATCTAGGAACCCTTACCAAGTTTGAAGTTCGGGGGACCTATGGCTGCAAATGAGCACAGTGAGACATGCAAATGTGCACAGTGAGGCTGCAAATGGGCATTGTTGACCCTCTTTTACACTTACAGTAGCTGCGCATTTTTTTGGTAAAATGAGGTGCCTCGGCTTATATTCGGGTCGGCTTATACTCAAGTATAAACGGTACATGCAAAACAAAAAACAGCGTGGAATTAACCCCCCCCCCCAAAACATTAGAACTTTTGCCTAGATATATACCGTCCAAGTTGGCCTCGTTGTCTGACATTTTGGCCCGTGATGCTAAATACAGTCCAAAGTATGGCCCGGCTCCCCCCTCCCCAGCACCAAGAATCTTATATGAAGAAACAACTCGCCCCCCTACAAAAGTGACCAGTTATCCTAATGCAGAATTATCAATATTTCTCCTGTATGCCAGTCATATACATCCCCCGTTATGGCCTAGCACACCAATATCAATAGCTATAGATTATCTGTAATTAGTCTGATACCGTATCCACCGATGCCATCCAACCCCCCCACACCTTGTCAAATTTGGTCAGTGCCCCTCTACTCAAATAAGTGGCTTGATAAAATGGTACTGCCTTGTTAACCAATGCTCTCCAGGATTCCAAGGTTGGGGCTGAGGAACTTTTCCAGGAGAGAATAATCCGCTTTTTGGCATAGGTTAAGAAGAGTTCTAATAGCCCTGGTAGTAGCCAGGAGCTCCACCAGATGTAGTAAGCATACCTCAACCATAATGGGAATTGAAATAGAGGTGACCGACCTTATGCAGTTTGCTACAGCCTGCCAGTATGCTTTGACCTGTAGGCATTCCCAAAAGATATGCATAAATACGCCATTTTTTTTATTTTGGCGCAGGGTTCCCCTTAGAATCCATACCAGACCTGAAGGTGTCATGTAACAGGTGTGGCCAGACTGTGTGGACTGCAGAGAGAGATCCAAAACCCATGTAAAGTGAATATAAATGTTTATTTAAGATTAGTGATATATAAGTATACAAACACCTCCAATACCAAACAGCGATAACAAACCAAACAGTGACATACAAATAACTATATACAGAAGCAGGGGAATACCATAATCAAGAACGAAGCCAGGCTAGGGTCATACACAGATGATCAGCGGATAAACAAAGGGCAGTTCCAGAATCACAGACGTAAGCCAGGCCAGGGGTCATACACAGGGAATCAGCAGATGGGGGAAGGTAAATGGGATCAGGGCACAAGGCAAGGATGAAAGGGAACAGGAACACAGGAGGGACAGGATCAGGACAGGTTCAGGATCGGGATCAGGTACAGGCTCAGGATTGGGTGCGGGTTCAGGTCACAGGCTAGCAGAGCAGGGCGCAAGGACAATACCAAGGCAAACATGTGAGTTATTTCTGGGTATTTATATGCATGCCTGTAATTGGCCTCAAGTGACACCTGAACGCGGGAGGTGCTGTCTGCTCCACACTGCCGCAAGACACCCGCTTGTGGACACTGGTACTACAGTCCAAGGATCTAACAGTGCCATCAGCAGGTGAATCCCTCCACTACAGATCCAGAGGGTTGGAAGACACCCACTGGTGGATACTGGTATTGCGATCCAAGGTCTCTTGGACAGCGCCACCCTTTCCTGACAGAAGGACCTGGTATGGATTTTAGGGGGACCCCTATACCATTTTTTAAAACAAAAATTGGCGCAGGGTTCCCCTTAATATCCATACCAGACCTGAAGGACCTGGTATGGATTTTTTTTTTTTTTATCTATATTGCTGGGATCAGACAATTCATTACAGACATGAGCAGTTTTAAATTACTTTTTTTCTTTAGAAATGCCATTTTGCTGTGATAATGTTCTAAACACGGGAAAGATGCGCTATGATGCGCTACTTTGCAGGCATACTAAGGACACCCCTCATGCACGATATTTAAAGTTAATTTATTGTTTCACTTTAAGCGTTATTAAGATCACTGCTCCTGAAGAAACTGCAGTTTTAAAAACTTTTTTTTTTGCATTGATACATATCCCCTGGGGCAGGACCCAGGTCAACATGTAGTTTTTTTCCAAGATTTTTATCTATATTGCCGGGATCTGACAATACAATACAGCCGTGAGCAGTTTTACAATTACATTTTTTGTCCTTTAGAAATGGCATTTTGCCAATACACTGTCCCAGGAGATAGCATCTCTGTGCCCTCGCACAGACATGCTGGAGACAAAACATGATGAGCTTTCTATTGCATACAACGATCTCTCTCCAGAGAACATGAGGCACTCTCATCAGAAGATTTAGACTATCGTAGCAGGAGAAACAATTTGCAGATCAGAGGGACCCCAGAGTCAGTTACAGATCTCCCAGCATACACTTTGAAACTTTTCAAGTCTCTGTTACCAAACATGGCTACCTCTTCCTTCACACACGACTGCATACACAGAGCCTTCAGGGCTAAGCCGCCTCTGGAAAAACTGCCCAGAGATATTGTACTTTGTATGAAGGACTTCCTCGCCAAAAAGGAGATTCTGAGCGCAGCAAGAATCTCCTGCTCCATTAACATTGAAGGAGTCATGCTGCAAATATACCCGGACAACTCGCAGGCCACACTGGAGAGACAGAAAACATTCAAAGAAATCGTCACAGCACTGGCTTCTGCTCACATTCACTACAGATGGGGTTTCTCTTCAAGCTAGTTGTCCCTCACAATGGTTCCACATACATTGCAACCACACTGGCTGAAGGTCAAGATGTTTTAGTGAAGCTAAGTCTTCTGGAAGCTGAAAATCCACAGAGACCTCCATGCCCCCCCCCCCCCGGATTTCTCCCATATGGAACTCCGCCTCTCCGAGACGTGACTGCCGCAGAACACGTCATGGAGTGGAAAATCTGGATCCTAGAGACCGTAACTAATCAATCACCCACTTTTCCTTCTAAAAATTTTTTTGAGAGTTTGCATCACCGCTTTCTCCACTTTTTTCTCCTCTTCTCTCATTCCTTCATAAAATCCGTAAGTGAGGGAGACATGAGCTCCACTACAGATCAGGAACACTCCAGCATTTTTAGTCACTGAATTTTCCTCGTTCACAATTCCAGAGAGCCCGGAGCAAAATAAATAAAATAATAGGCGCAGGGCGGGCATGACAGGGTTAACTGGGTGGTGGTAGAGGAGCTGCATGTTTGAAAGAGGTAGCTGGATTGGCTGAGAGGTGGTAGAGGGGAGGAAGATAGGACTTTTGCAGAGTGGGTAGTTCCTTCCCAGCTCAGTCTGCCAGGAGGAGCGAGCTTGTGAAGAAGCATGGCCACTGTGGAGGATCTTTTCTCTCGTTTGAGGGCTGAAGTGGCGTCCAGGGGCCCTGGATGGCTAGAAGGTAGGCTAGCAGCGGCGTTGGGGGAGACATCCCCAGCGGCCACAACAGCCGGTCGAGAAACGGCGTGAGCGCGGCGCGAGCGGCCACCGGATCGTTTTTCCCCAGGCCCCCCTTCTCCCCCTCCCAGGGACACACACAGGCAGACTGTCAGGAGCGGTAGAAACAGTTCAGGCCCACAGCGGGGGGGTGGCAGACAGCGCCAGTCAGCCAGGGGATCGGGGGTAACAACTCTGGCAGACCTGCAGCGGTTGCTGGGCATAGAAGAAGGACTGGGAATGAAAGAGAGGCCCCTGCTCCAGGCCTTGAGTCGGCAGGGGCTTAGGCGAGATGCAGACGGTGTCAGCGCTGCTGGGCTTTCCACACGTGCAGCAGGCAGCTTGCTTGGGATGGATGGACAGCAGGTGGCAGTGGCTAATGGACAGCAGGTGGCAGTGGCTAATGGACAGCAGGGTGCAGCATGCAGAGGTCAGCAGGAGGCAACCGGCAGTGGCCTGGGGCGGCATTGTGGGCAGGAATGTGGAGGTTTGGGCAAGGCCTTGAGGAAGTCAGCAGGCGGATCTGGCGCTTTAAGGAGAAGCAGGGAGAACCGCGGATCCCTGGCATCCAGTGACGTATCCACTGGAGGTGCAAAGTGAGTACTAAAGCGCTGATAGGAGAATTACAAATCTTTTTTTTTTTTTTTAATTTTAAAATTTTTTAGAAAACCAAATAAAATAGATAAGATGACCAAATGATATGCTGCACCATTAAAGTGTGTCCTACACTTAAAAGAATATGCAAATAAATACTAGAGTATAAATAGTGCGCAATATCAACCTTAGTCTATTTAGATCAGCAGGTGAGGTTAAAAGACAAATGTCGTGGTATAGTAAAATATATAAGTGCTTGCCTGACAATCCCAGGTGCACAAAAATATATATAAACTTCAAGTTACAATGAGGTTGTAACCAATTTAATAAATAAATAAATACACAATGTGTTAAAAGTAGATACAATGTGTTTTAAATAAATAAAGTGCTTCAAAATGTGAGTAAAAACAAGTATGTGTTATAATGTGTCAAAGAAAGGAAATATCCAGTTTATGCCAGTGATGCATATGGGGATATTTTTTTTTTTTCAGTTCTAGCATTTCTAATTGTGTCCCGGATATCATTAGTGGATGTGAAGTGTTATTTCATTAATTATCTAACTCATTTAATGGACTGTTATCACCTATGGGATTAATATAATATTTAATTGGCGGCCGTTTACCCATTAATTCATCAATTAATTGGCTAATCCATCAGGTCAAGCCTGTATTGGCTTTTGGAATTTATATATCCCCATATGCGTCACTGGCATAAACTGGATATTTCCTTTCTTTGACACATTATAACACATACTTGTTTTTACTCACATTTTGAAGCACTTTATTTATTTAAAACACATTGTATCTACTTTTAACACATTGTGTATTTATTTATTAAATTGGTTACAACCTCATTGTAACTTGAAGTTTATATATATTTTTGTGCACCTGGGATTGTCACGCAAGCACTTATATATTTTACTATACCACAACATTTGTTTTTTAACCTCACCTGCTGATCTAAATAGACTAAGGTTGATATTGCGCACTATTTATACTCTAGTATTTATTTGCGTATCCACTGGAGGGCGATCGGCGAGCGAGGAGGAGGTGGCTGAGGAGCGTTCGGAGGGCGAGTTGTCGCATTCTGAGAAAGACGTGCAGCAGGGACACCCGGCGGCAGTGGTATCTGGGCCTTCGGCTGGTGGGACCCCATCCAGGCATCGCGGTAAGTTTGCACATGTTGTTTATTCTATGCCATGTAATGCTGTGGGGACTGTGGGGATGGATCAAGTGCACGCGGGGTGGTCAGCACCATCGGCTTGTGAGTCCACCAATTTGAGTACCCCATCCCCTCCCTTAACCCTCAGTAGGTGAAAGCACTACCCTGAGTGTCGTTTTAATCATAGAGTGCACTGAAAAGCAATACAGAAATCTAGTTAATACACCTATTGTCCTGCATTTATCTGCATGAACATTTTTCTGTCACACCAATACGGACTTTGATTTGTTCTTATTATTTGTGTGCACTGTATTTTCCTTGTGTGATTCTTACCCCTTTGTAACAGCACACATTGGATCTTTAAGTGCTCTACTATATTGCATATGATATTTGGGAATACATATACACTGTTTCCATGTGATATCAAGGTATACATTTAGACCGTTTTTATGCTATATAGAAGCCCCCTTTTCACATTTACAGGTGTATATTTGTATATATCTTCCAATCGGTGTTAGAATACACTTTTCACGTTTTTGTCACATTTTAAGTTTATGCGATTTTATGCGATATACAGTATCTCACAAAAGTGAGTACACCCCTCACATTTTTGTAAATATTTTATTATATCTTTTTATGTGACAACACTGAAGAAATTACACTATGTTACAATGTAAAGTAGTGAGTGTACAGCTTGTATGATGTTGTAAATTTGCTGTCCACTCAAAATAACTCAACACACAGCCATTTATGTCTAAACCGCTGGCAACAAAAGTGAGTACACCCCTAAGTGAAAATGTCCAAATTGGGCCCAAAGTGTCAATATTTTGTGTGGCCACCATTATTTTCCAGCACTGCCTTTACCCTCTTGGGCATGGAGTTCACCAGAGCTTCACAGGTTGTCACTGGAGTCCTCTACAACTCCTCCATGATATCACGGAGCTGGTGGATGTTGGAGACCTTGCGCTCCTCCACCTTCCGTTTGAAGATGCCTCACAAATGCTCAATAGGGTTTAGTTCTGGAAACATGCTTGGCCAGTCCATCACCTTTACCCTCAGCTTCTTTAGCAAGGCAGTGGTCATCTTGGAGGTGTGTTTGGAGTCATTATCATGTTGGAATACTGCCCTGCGGCCCAGTCTCTGAAGGGAGGGGATGATGCTCTGCTTCAGTATGTCACAGTACATGTTGTCATTCATGGTTCCCTCAATAAACTGCAGCTCCCCTGTGCCGCTAGCACTCATGCAGCCCCAGACCATGACACTCCCACCACCATGCTTGACTGTAGGCAAGACACACTTGTCTTTGTACTCCTCACTAGGGATGAGCCGAACACCCCCGGTTCGGTTCGAACCAGAACCTTCGAACGGACCGAAAGTTCGCGCGAATTTTCGAACCCTATACGTTATAATGGACGCGAACGTTCGAAATCAAAAGTGCTAATTACAACGGCCAATATGCATGTTAATGTCATAAAACAGGTTTGGGGACCCGGGTCCTGCCCCAGGGGACATATATCAATGCAAAAAGAACTTTTAAAAACTAACGTTTTTTCGGGAGCAGTCATTTTAATGATGCATAAAGTGAAAAAAAAAAAAGTGACATTTTCCTTTAAATATGGTACCTGGGGGGTGTCCAAAGTATGCCTGTGAAGTGGCATGTGTTTCCCGTGTTTAGAACTGTCCTTGCACAAAATGACATTTGTAAAGGAAAAAAAGAAGCCATTTAAAACCACTTGCGGCTTTAGGTTTGATCTTAAGTAGAATCTGAACAGGTACATTATGAAGTGTAGCTCCATCCCAAAAAAATCTATTTTTAAGCTTTTTGGAGAACATAGGGAGGGGTTATCACCCCTGTAACATTTGCTGTCTTTGCACATCTGTTCAGAACATGTCACCTCACTTTCCGTCCCAATGACAAATGTTTTTGGAAAAGTGGGGTTTTAATTGAAACAAGGATTGGTGATAAAGTATCAGTAGAGAGGAGATACCTTTTTCCCAAATTAAATCTAACAGGATAGAATTTCCCTTCCTAGGGGTAGATTTCCTCTCACTTCCTGTTTTCTCTTTCCATTTGCAAGTAGGAGTCGTTTGTAAGTTGGATGTTTGAAAGTAGGGGCCTGGCGTATATACTCTGCAGAAATTTGCCCTATTAGATGTTGGTGTAGCCACAAGACTGGTGGGCACAGGAATGGGCCCTGCTGTGAGTTAATAGATCAAGATTTGTAATTGCATGCACCTGTTGAACAGGGCAGAAAAATTGGGGGTGGTGGTGGTGGTGGTGGTGGACGGTTTTGCCACAAGACTGTAAGCTCTCACAGTTACTCTTGGTGGGCGCAGGAATGGGCCCTGCTGTGAGTTATTAGATCAAGATTTGTAATTGCAAGCACCTGATGAACAGGGCAGAAAAATTGGGCCTTTGGCGGTGGTGGTGGACGGTGTTGCCACAAGACTGTAGGCCCTCATAGTTACTCTTGGTGGGCGCAGGAATGGGCCCTGCTGTGAGTTATTAGATCAAGATTTGTAATTGCAAGCACCTGATGAACAGGGCAGAAAAATTGGGCCTTTGGCGGTGGTGGTGGACGGTGTTGCCACAAGACTGCAGGCCCTCATAGTTACTCTTGGTGGGCGCAGGAATGGGCCCTGCTGTGAACTATTAGATCAAGATTTGTAATTACCCGCCCCTGTTAAACAGGGGCTGAAAAATTGTGCCTTAGGCACTGGTGCTGGTGCCACAACACTGCAACCCCTCACAGAGACTGTACTTGGAGCACAGCAGTCACACGTGTTGCGAAGCATTTTTTTAAAAAATTGTAAGTACACGCCCCTGTTAAACAGGGGCTGAAAAATTGTGCCTTAGGCACTGGTGCTGGTGCCACAACACTGCAACCCGGCCCTCACAGATACTGTACTTGGAGCACAGCAGTCACACGTGTTGCGAAGCATTTTTTTTAAAAAATTGTAAGTACACGCCCCTGTTAAACAGGGGCTGAAAAATTGTGCCTTAGGCACTGGTGCTGGTGCCACAACACTGCAACCCGGCCCTCACAGAGACTGTACTTGGAGCACAGCAGTCACACGTGTTGCGAAGCATTTTTTTTAAAAATTGTAAGTACACGCCCCTGTTAAACAGGGGCTGAAAAATTGTGCCTTAGGCACTGGTGCTGGTGCCACAACACTGCAACACGGCCCTCACAGAGACTGTACTTGGAGCACAGCAGTCACACGTGTTGCGAAGCATTTTTTTTTAAAATTGTAAGTACACGCCCCTGTTAAACAGGGGCTGAAAAATTGTGCCTTAGGCACTGGTGCTGGTGCCACAACACTGCAACACGGCCCTCACAGAGACTGTACTTGGAGCACAGCAGTCACACGTGTTGCGAAGCATTTTTTTAAAAAATTGTAAGTACACACCCCTGTTAAACAGGGGCTGAAAAATTGTGCCTTAGGCACTGGTGCTGGTGCCACAACACTGCAACACGGCCCTCACAGAGACTGTACTTGGAGCACAGCAGTCACACGTGTTGCGAAGCATTTTTTTAAAAAATTGTAAGTACACGCCCTGTTAAACAGGGGCTGAAAAATTGTGCCTTAGGCACTGGTGTGGTGGCATGGATCATTGAGGAGGAGGAAGAGGATAGTCAGTGAACATAAGAGGACAGTCACTCAGCATCAGCATAGGCAGTCTTGAAGGGATGTGACATTAAAAATTATTCGGTTATATCCGCCTCAGGTGCCTGGTAGCTGGTGGTGATCCAAGACTGATTCATTTTGATGAATGTCAGTCGATCAACCGAGGCGGTGGACAGGCGCACCCTATGATCAGTCACAAATCCTCCAGCAGCACTGAATGTGCGTTCGGAAAGAACGCTGGAGGCAGGACAGGCCAGTAGCTCAATTGCATACTGTGCAAGCTCTGGCCAGTGATCCATCCTCAGGACCCAGTAAGCCAGAGGATTTTCGGTGGGAAAGGTGTCCAAGTCTGACCTTGCCCCAAGGTATTCCTGCACCATGTATATCAGACGCTGGCGATGGTTGCTGGAACCGATCATACCTTGGGGCTGCGGACTAAAAAATTGTCTGAACGCATCGGTCAGACGTCCACCTTCCCCACCGCTCCTTCTGCCACTGACCGAAGCCTCAGCAACTCGTCGCCCAGGACCAGGAGTTTGTAGCCTCCCAGTTTCTGGGAACGCGTTGCACAGACCTTTCTGCAAGGCCTCCCTGAGATGTCTCATCCTCTGCTCCCTCTGCGACGGCAAGATAAGGTCCGCAACCTTACCCTTGTACCGCGGATCAAGGAGAGTGGCCAGCCAGTAATGGTCCCTCTCCTTGATCCGAAGAACACGAGGATCCTTCCGCAGGCTTTGCAGGATCAGGGAGGCCATGCAGCGTAGGTTAGCTGAGGCATTCGGTCCGGAGTCTTCTGGGTCACTGAGGATGACATGATCGCCAGCCACCTCCTCCCAGCCACGTACAAGTCCACTGGCTTGTTGGGACTGTACATCATCCCTAAAAGACTGCTGCTGCTGATGCTGAGTGCCAGGCTCCACCTCCATGCTCACACAATCCTCCTCCTCCTCCTCCTCCTCCTCCTCCTCATCCTCTTCCTGTGTGATGGGTGGGACAGAAGGAACACTGTCCGGATAAAGGGGGCCTTGAGAGGCAAGGAAGTCCTCCTCTTCCTGCCTCTGTTCTGCCTCAAGTGCCCTGTCCATTATCCCACGCAGCGTATGCTCCAACAGGTGGACAAGAGGGACAGTGTCACTGATGCATGCACTGTCACTGCTCACCATCCTCGTGGCCTCCTCAAATGGTGAGAGGACAGTGCATGCATCCCTGATCATGCTCCACTGACGTGGGGAAAAAAAACCAAGCTCCCCTGACCCTGTCCTGGTGCCGTAGTCGCAAAGGTACTCATTGATGGCCCTCTGCTGCGTGTGCAGTCGCTGCAGCATGGCCAACGTTGAGTTCCACCTGGTGGGCATGTCAGATATTAGGCGGTTCTTGGGCAGGTTCAGCTCCTTTTGCAGCTCAGTCAGCCGAGCACTGGCATTATAAGATCGGCGGAAATGCACACAGACTTTCCTGGCCTGCCTCAGGACATCCTGTAAGCCTGGGAACCTGCCCAAGAACCGCTGCACCACCAGGTTGAGGACGTGAGCCATGCAGGGCACATGGGTGAGCTGCCCCTGTCGCAGGGCGGAGAGGAGGTTGGTGCCATTGTCAGAAACGACCATTCCTGGCTTAAGCTGACGTGGCGTCAACCACCTCTCGGCCTGCCCCTGCAGAGCTGCCAGAACCTCTGGCCCAGTGTGGCTCCTGTCCCCCAAACACACCAGCGCAAGCACGGCATGGCATCTTTTTGCCTGCGTACTTGCGTAGCCCCTTGTACGCCTACGGAGCACCGCTGGTTCCAAGGACAGAGCACTGGAGGAAGAAGAAGAGGAGGGGGTGGAGGAGAGAGGTGTGTCACAACCAGTAGCAGTAGTCGCGTTTTGGAGGCGTGGTGGCGGAACAACCTCCAACACTACTGCACCTTGTCCTGCATCCCTCCCAGCTGCCAATAGAGTGACCCAATGGGCCGTGAAAGAAAGGTACCGTCCCTGTCCATGCCTGCTGGACCATGAGTCAGCGGTAATATGCACCTTACCGCTGACCGCCCTGTCCAGCGAGGCATGGACATTGCCCTCCACATGCCGGTAGAGAGACGGAATCGCCTTCCGCGAGAAAAAGTGGCGTTTGGGAACCTGCCACTGAGGAACCGCACATTGAACAAACTCACGGAAGGGGGCCGAGTCTACCAACTGAAAAGGCAGCAGTTGAAGTGCTAGCAATTTAGCAAGGCTAGCATTCAACCGCTGGGCATGTGGATGGCTGGGAGTGTACTTCTTTCTACGGTCCAGCAGCTGGGGCAGGGAAATTTGCCTGCTGCATTCGGACGTCGGTGTACTGCAAGTACTTGGTTGTGACACACCGAATTCTACACCTTCAGTCCTCTCAGAGCAGCTTTCAGAGAGGACTGAAGGTGTAGTGGGGATGGAGATCCCAGCTGAGGAGGAGCAAGGAGAGGTCCGCTTAGTTCTTTGGTGTGGGTCTTTTATGTGTGCCTGCCAACGAGCTGCATGGCAGGTCGCCATATGTCTGGTCATGCTTGTCGTGCCCAAGCGGCTGATGTTTTGGCCACGCGAGATACGCTTGAGACAAATATTGCAAATAGCAGTGGTGCGATCTGCTGCACTCGTCTCAAAAAAGGCCCACACCAAAGAACTTTTCTGATAACGTGCAGAGGCAGCGCCCTGCACAGGCGGAGCTCTGCGGTGTTGTACAGTTGCTGTGCTGGCCTCTACCTGGCCTCCAGGGGGCATCCTGCCTCGTTGGACATGTGACGCCGCATCCTCCTCCTCCTCGTCCTCCTCCTCATCCTCTCTCCCTTGAGGCACCCACGTGGAGTCAGTGACCTCATCATCCCCTCCCTCTTCACCACTAGAGCAAACCTGGCAGTAAGCTGCAGCTGGTGGAACTGTACTGCCAGATTCCTCAAGCTGGGTATCGTCATCCGAGCCTTCGAATCGTTGGGCATCCTCCTGGAGCATGTACCCAACACTGTGCTCAAAGAGTTCGGGGGACTCCTCAGGAGGACATGGTGGGTCTAGGGAAGGGGTGGCTGATGATGCTCTGTCAGTACCCTGAGCCTGGGTGAGAGAGGATGAGGAGGATGAGGAGGGCTTGGTCATCCATTCTACCAAGCCTTCAGCATGATGCGGCTCCACATGTCCAGCTGCCGAAAACAAAGACGCGCGTGTCCCATGGCCACGTGCTGATGACGATGCACGACCACGTCCACGGCCACGTCCACTAGAAACAGAGCCTGCCTGCCCTGTGTTCTTGGCTCTGCACGCTCTGCCTCCCCTTGGCGGTCTTCCAGCCATTGTAGTCGGTAGTCCTGTGGGTGCTGCTGAGAAGAAAATATAGGAGCTCTGTGTGATGCCACTAACACACTAGAAGTCCTATGGGTGCTTCTGCAAAGAAAATAGAGGAGCTCTGTGTGATGCCACTAACACACTAGAAGTCCTATGGGTGCTTCTGCAAAGAAAATAGAGGAGCTCTGTGTGATGCCACTAACACACTAGAAGTCCTGTGGGTGCTTATGCAAAGAAAATAGAGGAGCTCTGTGTGATGCCACTAACACACTAGAAGTCCTGTGGGTGCTTCTGCAAAGAAAATAGAGGAGCTCTGTGTGATGCCACTAACACACTAGAAGTCCTGTGGGTGCTGCTGAGAAGAATATATAGGAGCTCTGTGTGATGCCACTAACACACTAGAAGTCCTATGGGTGCTTCTGCAAAGAAAATAGAGGAGCTCTGTGTGATGCCACTAACACACTAGAAGTCCTGTGGGTGCTTCTGCAAAGAAAATAGAGGAGCTCTGTGTGATGCCACTAACACACTAGAAGTCCTATGGGTGCTTCTGCAAAGAAAATAGAGGAGCTCTGTGTGATGCCACTAACACACTAGAAGTCCTGTGGGTGTTTATGCAAAGAAAATAGAGGAGCTCTGTGTGATGCCACTAACACACTAGAAGTCCTGTGGGTGCTGCTGAGAAGAATATATAGGAGCTCTGTGTGATGCCACTAACACACTAGAAGTCCTATGGGTGCTTCTGCAAAGAAAATAGAGGAGCTCTGTGTGATGCCACTAACACACTAGAAGTCCTGTGGGTGCTTATGCAAAGAAAATAGAGGAGCTCTGTGTGATGCCACTAACACACTAAAGAACTAGAAGTCCTGTGGGTGCTGCTGAGAAGAATATATAGGAGCTCTGTGTGATGCCACTAACACACTAGAAGTCCTGTGGGTGCTTATGCAAAGAAAATAGAGGAGCTCTGTGTGATGGGACTAACACACTTCAAGTCCTATAGGTGCTTCTGGGAAGAAAATATAGCTCTGTGTGTGTGATGGGACTAACACACTTCAAGTCCTATAGGTGCTTCTGGGAAGAAAATATAGCTGTGTGTGTAATGGGACTAAAACACTTCAAGTCCTATAGGTGCTTCTGGGAACAAAATATAGCTCTGTGTGTGTGATGGGACTAACACACTTCAAGTCCTATAGGTGCTTCTGGGAAGAAAATATAGCTCTGTGTGTGTAATGGGACTAACACACTTCAAGTCCTATAGGTGCTTCTGGGAAGAAAATATAGCTCTGTGTGTGTAATGGGACTAACACACTTCAAGTCCTATAGGTGCTTCTGGGAAGAAAATATAGCTCTGTGTGTGTAATGGGACTAACACACTTCAAGTCCTATAGGTGCTTCTGGGAACAAAGTATAGCTCTTTGTGTGTAATGGGACTAACACACTTCAAGTCCTATAGGTGCTTCTGGGAAGAAAATATAGCTCTGTGTGTGTGATGGGACTAACACACTTCAAGTCCTATAGGTGCTTCTGGGAACAAAATATAGCTCTGTGTGTGTGATGGGACTAACACACTTCAAGTCCTATAGTGCTTCTGGGAAGAAAATATAGCTCTGTGTGTGTAATGGGACTAACACACTTCAAGTCCTATAGGTGCTTCTGGGAAGAAAATATAGCTCTGTGTGTGTGATGGGACTAACACACTTCAAGTCCTATAGGTGCTTCTGGGAAGAAAATATAGCTCTGTGTGTGTAATGGGACTAACACACTTCAAGTCCTATAGGTGCTTCTGGGAAGAAAATATAGCTCTGTGTGTGTGATGGGACTAACACACTTCAAGTCCTATAGGTGCTTCTGGGAAGAAAATATAGCTCTGTGTGTGTAATGGGACTAACACACTTCAAGTCCTATAGGTGCCTCTGGGAACAAAATATAGGAGCTCTGCCTGCCTGCCACGAACACACTACAAGTCCTATAGGTGCTTCTGGTAACAAAATATAGGAGCTCTGCCTGCCTGCCACTAACACACTACAAGTCCTATAGGTGCCTCTGGTAACAAAATATAGGAGCTCTGCCTGCCTGCCACGAACACACTACAAGTCCTATAGGTGCTTCTGGTAACAAAATATAGGAGCTCTGCCTGCCTGCCACTAACACACTACAAGTCCTATAGGTGCTTCTGGTAACAAAATATAGGAGCTCTGCCTGCCTGCCACGAACACACTACAAGTCCTATAGGTGCTTCTGGTAACAAAATATAGGAGCTCTGCCTGCCTGCCACTAACACACTACAAGTCCTATAGGTGCTTCTGGTAACAAAATATAGGAGCTCTGCCTGCCTGCCACGAACACACTACAAGTCCTATAGGTGCTTCTGGTAACAAAATATAGGAGCTCTGCCTGCCTGCCACGAACACACTACAAGTCCTATAGGTGCTTCTGGTAACAAAATATAGGAGCTCTGCCTGCCTGCCACGAGCACACTACAAGCCCCTCTTTGTCAATCAATCTTTGTAACTGAATCTATCTAACTCAATCTCTGCAAGTGAATCTCTCTAACTATCTAAATGCAGCAGAGTGTCACAGAAACAGCCTGCTCAATCTGCGCCGGAACAGCATGTGACCGGCGCAGACGGCGTGGCGGCGTTTTATAGGGGGGGCGTGTACTACAGCCCCTGAGCTGTAATTGGCTACAGGCGTCCTGCCTGTAGCCAATTATGGCTCTTCGAGTTTCCGGGGCTGTGATTGGCCAAGCATGCGGGGTCACAGTGCATGCTTGGCCAATCATCAGCCAGCAATGCACTGCGTCGGCCGCGCCGGCCGCAATGCATTGCGGGGCCGCGCGCATCACACGAACGTGATGCGAGCGGCCAAAATAGTTCTGGGCTCGCCGAGCGAGCGAACGCCCGGTGCTCGATGCGAACGTGGGTTCGCATCGAGCACCGGGCCCATCCTTACTCCTCACCTGGTTGCCGACACACACTCTTGACACCAACTGAACCAAATACGTTTATCTTGGTCTCATCAGACCACAGGACATGATTCCAGTAATCCACATCCTTAGTCACATCTGGCACCTTCACTGATCCACCACTTTAAACTCTCCAAGTCAAAACCATCTGAAAGTTCTTCATCCAGTGTCTCCTTTTGCTACCCATAGACTTCTTCTTCAAATGCCTTCAAGGGAACTGTACTCTCCATATGCTGATATGTACAACCTCCTGCTTCCACCTCCACTCACATGGCTTCTAATCTAATTTCCAATAATGTTAAAGATTCTTAACAGTCCTCATAACAGAAGAACCCTACAAAAAAATCCACTCCCTGAAAGGAGACATTATTTTTCTACAACAGTCTCATTTTATGAAGCAGATAGTTCTGTAAAGACTTTGCACATATAGTATATGTGTAGCTGTGTGCAGCTGGTAGAGATGGGCCAAACACCCCCCTGTTCGGTTCGCAGCAGAACTCCCAAACTGGAAATGTTCTAACCCGAACCCCATTGAAGTCTATGGGAGCCGAACAGGAAAAATCAAAAGTGCCCATTTTGAAGGCGTGTATGCAAGTAATTGGCCATAAAAGGGGTGTGGGGGTCTGGGTACTGTTTTAAACAATAATTTTTTCCAGGAGCAGTGATTTTAATTATACTTAAAGTGCAACAATAAAAATGAAAAATCCCTGTAAATATAGTGCCTGAAGGGTCCCCTTAGTCTGCCTGTAAAGTGGTGAATTTGAAGCATGCATAAAACAGGCTGCAGCAAAAATAAAATTTTGAAAGAAAAAAACAAGTCAAATCCCATTTAAAATGACTTACAGTTACAAATGCCGGCACCCGGCTATGGAAAAAAGGAAGAAAAAAACGGCGTGGGGTCACCCACTTCCCTGAACCATAGCAGGTCACATGCCCTAAACATGGGGGAGTGGGTGCTTTGGGGTGAGAGGGATCTGCCCCCTCCCACCCCAAACTACCTTGTCCCCATGACCACAACCCTTGCTCGGTGGCTGTGGGGGTCTGGAGGCAAGGGGCTTATCAGAATCTGGAAGCCTAGAGATCCCGCCCCCCCTTATGTGAATGAGTATCGGGTACATACTACCCTATCCATGCACCAAAAAAGTGTCAAAAAGACACAAATTTTTGACACTTCCTTTATTAAAAAAAATAGTGTCCCTTGATGTAAATCCATTGTCAATTACGCCGCCCACCTATCCAAAAAATAGAAAAGAATCGAATGCTCCCACTCCTGGGAGGCCTCCCACCGAATGCCTGCTCTGCACTTTGACACTTATTATATGTTGTCATGGACTGGTGCATCCTGGGCACGTGACATCAGAAGGAGGCGGTACCACCGGGTGACGTGTCCAGGTGCTTCCACCCCTGACCTATAAGCACCCACCCCCCCATGTTGACAGCATGTGGCCTGTTATGGTTTGGGGGGCGCTTCTTGTCCCCCCTTCCTAACTTACCAGGCTGCATGCTGGATAAGGATCTGGTGTGGATTTTTAAAAAAAAATTTAAAAAATTGGTGTGGGGTGCCTCTTCAATTCCATACCAGATCCAAAGAACTCAACATTTCAACCAATTAACTCAGAATATACAAGATGTTGAAGAGATCAACAAACGGGGCCCCTCTTCCTCTAACTCCACAAATCTCTTTCAATTAGGATGTGCATTACGTAACTTGTTATTATACCAACATGAGAAACGGATCAATATTCTCAAGGCCAACTCCTATGCTCTTAGTAACCAGACAGGCTCATACCTAGCCAAGTGTATCAAGTAAAAACAGCTTGCCACTAGGATACCCTGCCTACTAAACCCATATGATAGATAAAAAACATCAAATCCGTTTTTTTAAAGATTACTGTTCCACTCTGTACACTTTACAATCAGCGTGACTCCTCAACCTATTATAGACCAAAATTCATGCATTTTTCCACCTCATCCCGACCTCAATGATGCCCAAGTAGAATATCTTTCTTTATTGTACATCACGGGACACAGAGCACCAGAGTAATTACTGTATGGGTTATAGGCCACCTTCAGGTGAATAGACACTGGAATAATCAAAGACAGGAAGTCCCCCTCTATATAACCCTTCCCATACAGGAGAGTTTTTTTGCCAGTATCTAAGGTGTTGATCACGGTGAAAGAAGTGCTAAGAAGAGCTCCACTGGAAGGATCCTTTACAGGATCAAGGGGCTATGCAACCGGATCCATTCAAAGTGCCAAAAAAGGCCAAAGTGGATGGTACCCGGCCTTGAGGAAGAAGAATGAGGTTTTGCCTGTAATGCTTCTCTTTGAGAGCTGGACCCTGGGATCCAGCACTTTGGTCGTACAACAATACCAAAGGTTACTCTGGCAGGGTGCTTTACAGGTCCAAGGGGGTGGACCCCATATGCAAAGGGCCCCCGGTCCTTGAAGGTCTGTCATGACACGGTCCACCGTGATGGGTGAAGATTGGATCTGTCTGTGTATCCAGCAGTATCCTGCGGTGGGAATGGTAAGTGAAGATAATCCTAAAGGAACACGTATGGTTCACTTATGGATTTTTCTTTTATGTAGATGTTGTCTTGCCTGTTTTTTCACCACTAGATGGTGTAAAAGTGTAACATACCTGGTGTTAACATTACCATGCTTCACCAGTGATATGCTCAGTGTCAGCAAGGCTTGTGTGGAACAGCACACTTCCTTCTCTGGTCACGGCCACCAGAAGGGTTGGGGGATCAACTGCCTTCTAAACGGTGCTGGGCATCCCCCCTAATGCAGCCCTCTTGCTCCTCCCCCCGCCGGCTATCCAGAGGGATCGTAACACGGGCATTAGCCCTGTTTAAATAAAAAGAGGCATTCCTAGGTCACATTCCTAGGTGGCCGGCGTGCACGTGGATTCTGGCGTGCACGTTTTTCACAGAGCAGGCATATGGCTGACAGCCTTTTTAGGTTTCCCTCTGAGAAGAGCTGGTGGCTGACGGAGGGACACAGAGGCATATCTGTGCACATAAGCTGTATGGGTTTGTGGATACAGGGATATCTAAGGCATCAGTCTGAGCAGTAATAGTGGCATATAATTCATTGCTGGAATGATTCTCTGCAGTAATGCATTTGTGTTAGTACCTCTGCTTTTGTGTTTGTGTCTGCCCGTAAAAGGGGTGCAAGTTCAGTAGGGAGGAGCATCTTCCTCCTAGGCTGGGAGAAAACGTGATAGGTCCCCTTATCCTGCCTCAATCCCTCCAGTAGAGGAACAGGAGTGGGTAGAGGATGTTGAATTACCATCAGGGGACTGGAAAGAAGGGCGTGAAGATGTCTCTTTCTCTTAAAAGAGCCCTTCTCAGATCGCAATCGCAAAGATTGCTAGTTCAATCCCTTACGGAATTGGTCCATTCTGGATATAGGTTGCCCCCAGCAGAGACGGCTGAAGCCTCCTTTTCCTCTTTGGGTTCTCAAAGGCCTCCACAGGGCTTTCCCTGTACACCCATTGCTGGGGCAGTTAATATATGCTGACTGGTGTTGCCTTATGAGTTTATGTGAAATCTCCATTAATAGCTGTAAAATATTGTAATTAGGAATATATTACATTTAGCTTGTATCTATGCAGGCCAGAACATATTAATCTTCACATATATCTCCAGAACAGTTGGTGCCCAGGCTTTTGTGTACAAACAATGGGTTTCAAACCTCATTGTTTTACACATACTCATCTCAAAGGATCCTATGCTGGGATATGCAATGAAGGGAGGCCCACCCCGGAATCAATACCTAACTTCCCGGGAATATTCTCCTGCTCAGAATAGTCACTAGGATTTGCATTAAAGGGAGCTGACTTAGGCAAAGCTAACGAATCAGAAGTCATGCTATGCCAACCAATGAGGCATCGGCCTGTATTGATATACACAAACTAGCATGGGAGAAAAACGCTCTCCCTTGGGGAGACCAGCCATCAGAATGGAACCTTGGTAAGAAAGGGTAATTAGGGGAAAGGTATGCCCTTTACTTGTAACTAAATATGGTTGTAGATTTATGATCCTAAATATTGTCTGCTGGGGCTGGTGGAACAACTGTCAATTCTCAGAGCCAGGAAAATACTTATTCCTGCTATTGTGCTATGCTCGTAAGGCCATTACGATGAACTGGAAACAATCATCTCCCCCCTCTGTCAGATTCTGGAAAAGCCTAGTGAATGCCAGTTTACCCCTGTATGAAGCCACCTACTCGGGCAGGGGTTGTCCACAAAAATTTGAAAAGGTATGGACCTGTTGGCTAGATGATAATACCACGGAAACTGATGCAGTAACCAATTCCTAGATTAACACAACATGTTGCATTATCCTGTTGGTACCAATTTGAGCACAGATTCTCCTGAACTGAACCTCTCCCCACATTGGGGTTATAGTATAAGTTAGTTTGTATATGTTGTATGTTGTGCCCTGTTGCGGTGTGTTGCTGAATCAGAAGAACTGCCCCTGTGTGGGCTAATTTTGTATGCTAATGAAAAATTAAATAAAAAAGATTTTGCAAAAAAAAAAATTAAAATATGGTTGTAGATTAATGTTTTAAGGAATATACTCTATATTCCTTCATGTAATTATTTTATTTTAACCTAATCTTTTCTTCTTTGGTGTAAGACTATAGATAGATGTTTGTGTATTAGCTAGATTTTCAACTACTTCCTAATAAATGTTATTATATTTAAAGCTTTCACTCTTAGTCAAAGAACTCTCATTTAACCCACATCATATCTATGAGATATGAAATCTTAAATATAATACACGGGTAACACTGGGATCACCCAGATAAGCTTTTTTCTTCCTCCTAAAAAAGATTTTCTCTTCTTTATCCTATAGAAGAAAAATTCACTAAGAAGTGGAGTTTGTCAGCAGTAGACCCTGCTATCTCTTCTGTGAATAGGAGTCTAATGCGGCGTACACACGGTTGGAATTTCCGATGGAAACAGTCCGATGGGAGCTTTTCATCGGATTTTCCGATTGTGTATGCCCAACGGTCTTTTTCTGTCGGTATCGGTACCGATCTGCCCCCTCCCACCCCAAAGTACCTTGTCCCCATGTGCACAACCCTTGCTCGGTGGCTGTGGGGGTCTGGAGGCAAGGGGCTTATCAGAATCTGGAAGCCTAGAGATCCCGCCCCCCCTTATGTGAATGAGTATCGGGTACATACTACCCTATCCATGCACCAAAAAAGTGTCAAAAAGACACAAATTTTTGACACTTCCTTTATTAAAAAAAATAGTGTCCCTTGATGTAAATCCATTGTCAATTACGCCGCCCACCTATCCAAAAAATAGAAAAGAATCGAATGCTCCCACTCCTGGGAGGCCTCCCACCGAATGCCTGCTCTGCACTTTGACACTTATTATATGTTGTCATGGACTGGTGCATCCTGGGCACGTGACATCAGAAGGAGGCGGTACCACCGGGTGACGTGTCCAGGTGCTTCCACCCCTGACCTATAAGCACCCACCCCCCCATGTTGACAGCATGTGGCCTGTTATGGTTTGGGGGGCGCTTCTTGTCCCCCCCCTTCCTAACTTACCAGGCTGCATGCTGGATAAGGATCTGGTGTGGATTTTTAAAAAAAATTTTAAAAAATTGGTGTGGGGTGCCTCTTCAATTCCATACCAGATCCAAAGAACTCAACATTTCAACCAATTAACTCAGAATATACAAGATGTTGAAGAGATCAACAAACGGGGCCCCTCTTCCTCTAACTCCACAAATCTCTTTCAATTAGGATGTGCATTACGTAACTTGTTATTATACCAACATGAGAAACGGATCAATATTCTCAAGGCCAACTCCTATGCTCTTAGTAACCAGACAGGCTCATACCTAGCCAAGTGTATCAAGTAAAAACAGCTTGCCACTAGGATACCCTGCCTACTAAACCCATATGATAGATAAAAAACATCAAATCCGTTTTTTTAAAGATTACTGTTCCACTCTGTACACTTTACAATCAGCGTGACTCCTCAACCTATTATAGACCAAATTCATGCATTTTTCCACCTCATCCCGACCTCAATGATGCCCAAGTAGAATATCTTTCTTTATCGTACATCACGGGACACAGAGCACCAGAGTAATTACTGTATGGGTTATAGGCCACCTTCAGGTGAATAGACACTGGAATAATCAAAGACAGGAAGTCCCCCTCTATATAACCCTTCCCATACAAGAGAGTTTTTTTGCCAGTATCTAAGGTGTTGATCACGGTGAAAGAAGTGCTAAGAAGAGCTCCACTGGAAGGATCCTTTACAGGATCAAGGGGCTATGCAACCGGATCCAAAGTGCCAAAAAAGGCCAAAGTGGATGGTACCCGGCCTTGAGGAAGAAGAATGAGGTTTTGCCTGTAATGCTTCTCTTTGAGAGCTGGACCCTGGGATCCAGCACTTTGGTCGTACAACAATACCAAAGGTTACTCTGGCAGGGTGCTTTACAGGTCCAAGGGGGTGGACCCCATATGCAAAGGGCCCCCGGTCCTTGAAGGTCTGTCATGACACGGTCCACCGTGATGGGTGAAGATTGGATCTGTCTGTGTATCCAGCAGTATCCTGCGGTGGGAATGGTAAGTGAAGATAATCCTAAAGGAACACGTATGGTTCACTTATGGATTTTTCTTTTATGTAGATGTTGTCTTGCCTGTTTTTTCACCACTAGATGGTGTAAAAGTGTAACATACCTGGTGTTAACATTACCATGCTTCACCAGTGATATGCTCAGTGTCAGCAAGGCTTGTGTGGAACAGCACACTTCCTTCTCTGGTCACGGCCACCAGAAGGGTTGGGGGATCAACTGCCTTCTAAACGGTGCTGGGAATCCCCCCTAATGCAGCCCTCTTGCTCCTCCCCCCGCCGGCTATCCAGAGGGATCGTAACACGGGCATTAGCCCTGTTTAAATAAAAAGAGGCATTCC
The DNA here is from genome assembly GCA_028564925.1 of Lithobates sylvaticus. Lineage (NCBI taxonomy): Eukaryota > Metazoa > Chordata > Amphibia > Anura > Ranidae > Lithobates > Lithobates sylvaticus. The sequence continues at coordinate 311,181,987 of CM053031.1, forward strand.
TAGGTCACATTCCTAGGTGGCCGGCGTGCACGTGGATTCTGGCGTGCACGTTTTTCACAGAGCAGGCATATGGCTGACAGCCTTTTTAGGTTTCCCTCTGAGAAGAGCTGGTGGCTGACGGAGGGACACAGAGGCATATCTGTGCACATAAGCTGTATGGGTTTGTGGATACAGGGATATCTAAGGCATCAGTCTGAGCAGTAATAGTGGCATATAATTCATTGCTGGAATGATTCTCTGCAGTAATGCATTTGTGTTAGTACCTCTGCTTTTGTGTTTGTGTCTGCCCGTAAAAGGGGTGCAAGTTCAGTAGGGAGGAGCATCTTCCTCCTAGGCTGGGAGAAAACGTGATAGGTCCCCTTATCCTGCCTCAATCCCTCCAGTAGAGGAACAGGAGTGGGTAGAGGATGTTGAATTACCATCAGGGGACTGGAAAGAAGGGCGTGAAGATGTCTCTTTCTCTTAAAAGAGCCCTTCTCAGATCGCAATCGCAAAGATTGCTAGTTCAATCCCTTACGGAATTGGTCCATTCTGGATATAGGTTGCCCCCAGCAGAGACGGCTGAAGCCTCCTTTTCCTCTTTGGGTTCTCAAAGGCCTCCACAGGGCTTTCCCTGTACACCCATTGCTGGGGCAGTTAATATATGCTGACTGGTGTTGCCTTATGAGTTTATGTGAAATCTCCATTAATAGCTGTAAAATATTGTAATTAGGAATATATTACATTTAGCTTGTATCTATGCAGGCCAGAACATATTAATCTTCACATATATCTCCAGAACAGTTGGTGCCCAGGCTTTTGTGTACAAACAATGGGTTTCAAACCTCATTGTTTTACACATACTCATCTCAAAGGATCCTATGCTGGGATATGCAACCCGGAATCAATACCTAACTTCCCGGGAATATTCTCCTGCTCAGAATAGTCACTAGGATTTGCATTAAAGGGAGCTGACTTAGGCAAAGCTAACGAATCAGAAGTCATGCTATGCCAACCAATGAGGCATCGGCCTGTATTGATATACACAAACTAGCATGGGAGAAAAACGCTCTCCCTTGGGGAGACCAGCCATCAGAATGGAACCTTGGTAAGAAAGGGTAATTAGGGGAAAGGTATGCCCTTTACTTGTAACTAAATATGGTTGTAGATTTATGATCCTAAATATTGTCTGCTGGGGCTGGTGGAACAACTGTCAATTCTCAGAGCCAGGAAAATACTTATTCCTGCTATTGTGCTATGCTCGTAAGGCCATTACGATGAACTGGAAACAATCATCTCCCCCCTCTGTCAGATTCTGGAAAAGCCTAGTGAATGCCAGTTTACCCCTGTATGAAGCCACCTACTCGGGCAGGGGTTGTCCACAAAAATTTGAAAAGGTATGGACCTGTTGGCTAGATGATAATACCACGGAAACTGATGCAGTAACCAATTCCTAGATTAACACAACATGTTGCATTATGCTGTTGGTACCAATTTGAGCACAGATTCTCCTGAACTGAACCTCTCCCCACATTGGGGTTATAGTATAAGTTAGTTTGTATATGTTGTATGTTGTGCCCTGTTGCGGTGTGTTGCTGAATCAGAAGAACTGCCCCTGAGTGGGCTAATTTTGTATGCTAATGAAAAATTAAATAAAAAAGATTTTGCAAAAAAAAAAATTAAAATATGGTTGTAGATTAATGTTTTAAGGAATATACTCTATATTCCTTCATGTAATTATTTTATTTTAACCTAATCTTTTCTTCTTTGGTGTAAGACTATAGATAGATGTTTGTGTATTAGCTAGATTTTCAACTACTTCCTAATAAATGTTATTATATTTAAAGCTTTCACTCTTAGTCAAAGAACTCTCATTTAACCCACATCATATCTATGAGATATGAAATCTTAAATATAATACACGGGTAACACTGGGATCACCCAGATAAGCTTTTTTCTTCCTCCTAAAAAAGATTTTCTCTTCTTTATCCTATAGAAGAAAAATTCACTAAGAAGTGGAGTTTGTCAGCAGTAGACCCTGCTATCTCTTCTGTGAATAGGAGTCTAATGCGGCGTACACACGGTTGGAATTTCCGATGGAAACAGTCCGATGGGAGCTTTTCATCGGATTTTCCGACTGTGTATGCCCAACGGTCTTTTTCTGTCGGAATTTCCGACGGACTTTGAATTGAGAACCTGTTCTCAATTTTTCCGACGGAAAACCTTTCTATCGGATTTTCCGATCGTGTGTATGCAATTCCGACACGCAAAATTCGGACGCATGCTCGGAAGCATCAAACTTCCCTTTTATAGTGCTGTCGAACGTGTTTTATGCCGCTGTGTTATTGACCGTCAGAATTTGGTGTGATCGTGTGTAGGCAACACAGCTTGAGCGGAATTCCTTTGGGAAAACCGTCAGAGTTTTTTCCGATGAGAATTCCGATCGTGTGTACGCGGCATAACTTGTCCAATGGACAAAGTCCAGCTGTTTAAGGATCCGGCCGATAAAAGGCTAGGAATCTTTGCTTAGGGCCTCATTTGCTGTGGCTGGTGCAATAGCAGCAATAGGCATTTGTCAAACCCTAAAAAAAAAAAAATTAAGCAGGTTATCAGAGGGCCTTCTCAGGGAGAAGAGGCCCGGGATTTAGCTGAGCTACCAAAGGGCCTTATGTTTACAGCTGACGCTGTTAAAGATTCCATTCATCAGGCATCCCGCCTTGCTCTCCTAGAAGTGGATATGTGTAGAATCCTGTGGCTAAAGCATTGGTCAGCGGTGTTGTCATGCATACATTTATTAGATGGGTTTCCCTTCATGGGGAACAGTTGTTCGGGAATTATTTGGATAAATACATCCAAAAAATTTAAGGTGGTAAGAGTACCCTTCTACCAGTTAAGAGAAGGAGTAGGTGTCCTTCATTTAAACGTTCTTCCTCTCCAGTAACAGGGGCGACCGGCTCCAGGCAGTTGCGACGGCCTCTGCCATCAGGTGCAAGAGGTAAGCCTCAAGCCAAGCTCAGGGTCAGAAGTAGCCCTGGGGGCAGAAGTTTGCAAGCAGAGTCCCAAGGCCTCCTTATGTAGGGGCGCCCCCGCTCAATCGAGTGGGGGAAGGCTTTTGCAGTTTTCAGGGGCTTAGTGAGAAGAGATCAAGGACAGATGGGTCATCTCCACTATCTCTAGGATACAGACTAGAGTTTCAAAAGTTTCCACCGTTTCATTTTCTAAAGATCGAAACGTTCCCAAAGACCCAGTGAAAAGTAGGTCTTTATTTCAGGCGCTAGACCAATTGATGTTTCAGGGTGTAAGAGCAGAGTATGGGGTTTTATCAAATCTCTTCACGTGCCAAACCAAATGGACATGTGAGACCCTTTCTAGATCTCAAAGATCTAAATCTGTTCCTAAACATCCCCTCTTTTCGCATGGAGTCAATCTGGTCAATCATATCCACCCTGCGGGGAGGAGAATATCTAGCGTCAATAGACATCATAGATGCGTATCTGCATGTGCCACTCTTCCCTGCTTGCCAGAAGTTTCTATGATTCGCAGTGGAACAGCGCCACTTCCAGTTTGTGGCCTTGCCCTTTGGGTTAGCCACGACGCCCCAGGTTTTTCCAAAGTTCTGGCCCCACTTCTAGCAAGGCTAAGGGCCCAAGGTATAGCAGTAATGGCATACCTAGACGACCTGCTGCTGATAGATCAGTCGATAGACTGATAGAGCACGGCTAGACCAAAGTGTGTCCAGCATGGTCAAGTATCTGGAACACCTGGGTTGGATTCTCAATAGAAAAATCATCCTTACGTCCAGTAAGAAGGCTGGAGTGCTTGGGTCTGCTTATAGACACAGCCCAAAAAAGTATTTTTGCCTCATACAAAAGTCAGCGCTATAAGAGAGCTGGTCTATGTGGTCAAGGCAAGGAAGAGTGCTTCCATTCGCCTTTGCATGAGGTTGCTATGGAAGATGGTGGCTTCATTTTAAGCTGTTCCCTATGCTCAGTTTCATTCAAAACTGTTGCAAAACAGTATTCTGTCTGCTTGGAACAAGAAGATCCAAGCCTTGGATTATCCAATGTATCTGGCCCCAAGGGTACGCCAGAGTCTCAGTTGGTGGTTTGTAACCAAAAATTTGCAGAAGGAAAAATCCCTCATACCGTTTACCTGGAAGGTAGTGATGATGGATGCCAGCCTCTTGGGCTGGGGAGCAGTCCAGGAAGAGACCACTGTCCAGGGGAAGTGGTCAAAGTCCGAGAAAGCCTTGCCCATCCACATCCTAGAGATTTAAGCGGCATGTCTGGCTCTAATAGCCTGGCCATTCAGGTTGCAGGATTGTCCTGCCAGGATACAATCTGACAATGCCACAGCAGTGGCTTACATCAATCACCAAGGGGGCGCCAGAAGTCACGAAGCCAGAGGTGAACCATATTCTGGCTTGACATGCAGTCTGGGAGTGGAGAATTGGCAGTCAAATTTTTTGAGAGAATGGTCTCTACATCCCAACATTTTTTTCTGGCCATATGCCAAAAATGGAGTACCCCGGACATAGATCTATTGGCATCCAGGTTTAACACAAAGTTGGACAACTTTGTGTTAAGGGCAAGGGACCCACTCGCATACGGGAGATGCATTAGTAACCCCATGGGTTCAGTTTTCACTGATTTATGCATTCCCCCAGTGCCTCTACTACCGCAGCTTCTTTGCAAGAACAGAAGCCAGTAATCTTAGTAGCTCTGACATGGCCTAGACAATACTTGTATGCAGATATAGTAAGGATGGCAGTAGAGGACCCGTGGACCCTTCCACCTCACCCAGACTTGCTTTCGCAAGGACCAGTGTTCCATCCTGCCTTACAAACGCTAAAATTAAGTCTGTGTTTTTCAGGTTCAGTGGTAACTACCCTGATTAATGTAAGAATGCCAGCCTCTAGGACCATTTACTATAGGGTCTGGAGGGCCTATGTTTCCTGGTGTGAAACCAAAGGATGGCATCCTCGGAAGTACGTCATAGGTAGAGTTCTTGCTTTCCTAGAATTAGGAATTGAAATGAAGCTAGCCTTGAGTAATTTCAAGGGTCGGTTCCTTGTTTTTTTTTATTTTCCCCAAAGGCCGCTTGCTTCACATTCTTTGGTCCAGGCCTTTACACAAGGGGTAACGCGTATAAATCTGCCAGTTAGGTCACCCGTGGGATTTGAATCTAGTTTTGTCGGCTTACAAGGACAGCCCTTTGAGCCGATGCGCAATATTCCCTTGATCCTTCTGACAAGAAAATTGGTGTTCTTGGCTGCGGTAACCTCCGCAAGAAGAGTTTCGGAGTTGGCAGCTTTCTTTTGTAAAGAGCCATACTTAATTATTCATAATGATAAGGTGGTCCTCACCCAACCTTTTTGGGTAAGGTAGTATCTAGTTTTCATCGAGATGTTTCCCTACCTTCCTTTTTTTCCAGAACCTCGTACTGTGGAAGAGAAATTATTACACTCTCTTGATGTAGTGAGAGCAGTTAAGGTCTATATGAGGGCGACAGCTCAGATACGGAAAACTTATGCTCTGGTTGTGTTCCCAGAAGGCCCTAGAAAAGGGCAGGAAGCATTGAAATCAACTATTTCTAAATGGATTTGTCAGGTTATTATTTAGGCTTATGGTTTGAAGAGTTCTGCCTTTTCAAGTTAGAGCGCACACTACCAGGGCAGTCGGTGCTTCATGGGTGGTGCATCACCAAGCCTCTATGACTCAGATTTGCAAGGCCGCAACTTGATCGTCAGTGCATGCATTCACTAGATTCTATCAGGTGGAAGTAAGATGGCGAGAGGATGGTGTGCTACGGGCAGCAGTATAGGTCATCACGTCTGATGGCGGCCTGTTTTTATTTGTGTCTCCCTCCCCTCAGAAGGCATTGCTTTGGGACATCCCATATAGTAATAACTATGGTGCTCTGTGTCCCATGATGTACGATAAATAAAATAGGATTTTTATAACAGCTTACCTGTAAAATTGTTTTCTTGGAGTACATCGCGGGACACAGCGGTCCCTCCCCTCTTATTGAGATATATATTTAATTGCTTTGCTACAAAAACTGAGGTACTCCCTGTATGGGAGGGGTTATATAGAGGGGGACTTCCTGTCTTTGATTATACCAGTGTCCATTCACCTGAAGGTGGCCTATAACCCACATAGTAATTACTATGGTGCTCTGTGTCCCGTGATGTACTCCAAGAAAAGTATTTTACAGGTAAGCTGTTATAAAAATCCCATTTTCTCGCCCTTTCACTGACATTGAAATCCTAAAAGTTTTCCTTCTCTAAAGCACCGAGCATTGACAGTTTCCCAAACAAATATTATTGGAAATTTAAATTAACTCTGATTCTTCATCTGGTCACTGTCTACAATGAAACACTATCCACCAGTCACGTTTCAAATAAATTTTGCAGGTGGTGATTACTAATATCCCCAAACCAGATAAGGACACATCCTTGCCTAGTAATTAGAGGCCAATCTCAAGTCTGGACTCTGATATCAAAATATCTGCAAAAGCCTTGGCTTTTAGATTACTGGATATCCTACTCTCCCTGATCCATCCGGATCAGGTTTTCTTTATTAAAAACCGACAAGCCCTGAATGAAACTAGGAGAATCCCACATCTAATCAAACATACTGAACTCCACAAGATCTCCTTTTTGGCTTTAGATGCCAAAAAGGCATTTGACCAGGTGCACTGGGGGTTCTTGGAGGAGGCCCTACACAAATTTTGCTTCCCAGGCCCGATACTCACAGCCATTATGTCTCTAAACCTGCCCTTTGGCAAAAGTTTATTTCTCTGGGGCACTGTCTTCGAAATTTCTCATCAACAACGGGACTAAACAAGGTTGCCCTTTTTCAACACTTATCTTTGCGCTTATCGTGAAGCCCCTTGCGCACTTGGTCAGATTCTCTCCACAAATCACAGGTGCCCAAATAGGCCCTATACACAACAAAAATGTGGTTATTTGTGGATGATGTTATCCTGGTAGTTGCAAATCTTCTTTGCAGATTATCTGAAATCTAACATATTATTTCACGATTTGGCAGTTTATCCTACTACAAAGTCTATGAAAGACGCAAATTTTTACCCTTAAGTTTCAAGATTTTCTTAATAAATTATCTACAGAGTCAGAATCGTTATATAAACTAGAGCTGTCTATAGCGAGCAGAGTAGCGGCCTTTACATTCCCTATACTACTGTGTCTTTTTTGTACAATACCTATCCCGGTACCTCAGAGATACTCGGTCACTAAACTTCATGATCTTCTCACTAACTTTATATGGCAAGGCAAAAAAAGATTTTCTACCCTTGGGGAACATAACCTAGCAAGGTAACTAGCTCTACCTGATCTTTATTGTTCTTATCTTGCTTCATTATCTTGTCAAATTTGTTTATTAAAGTTTAACAAATCACAAAGATAGGTTCAAAAGCAGTGCTAGAAAATAAGTGTCAAGATATAATAAACAACTATTGCTCCACAATTTAACTGAATTTTGCATAATCTGTTTTAGGATTAAGGATGGGCCGAACACCCCCCGGTTCGGTTCGCACCAGGACTCGCCGAACAGGCAAAAAATTTGTTCAAACATCATTAAAGTCTATGGGACACGAACATGAAAAATTAAAAGTGCTAATTTTACTTCCAAAAATGTTTTATTGTGAACAACAGTACAATCAGATATAGAGTTACAGTATCCCAAACAAAATGACAATCATAAGGTGTTAATAAAGGTGACACAATTACTAGGCAATGTGAATAGTGATTATTCCCTATTCGTATATTATGCATCCTAGACTAGATTCTATACTTGACTGGTTGCCAGGAGGCTGGTAATGGAGATTGAGCTGTTTAGCTTCGGCCCCTGCTCCCTCCGACACCCCCATGGAGATCACACTGTGTCAGAGGGGGCCGGCGCCAATTCCTACCAGTAATGAGAAGCTTCTCTAACTCAAAAAACAAGGGAATCGTGTCCGGGTTTCAGGCATCAGACCAATCACCGTGCGGTCTTCTGCCTGAGAATTGGCCATTTATACCTGAGCTGATCGAGAACACCTTTACCTCAACAGTAACCTTGAGATACACAAACCTTAACTGAGTCCTTAATGGACTAACATATGTACAAAGGAAAGAGAAAAGTAGACAAAGGTATAGAAAGGGAAAGAGAAGGGGGGTGGAATAGGAGAGGGAAGGGAGCACCACTACCCGTCCAAGTTAAGATTCATGTGTATGACACAAAGGGAAAGTTAGATATTCCCATTAGTCAGGCCCACGGTTCCCAGGTGGCCTTAAATTTGTTAGATGTGTCCTGTAACAGACTGGTTAGTTTTTCCTGAAACATTACCCACAAAATTTTCCTTTTAGCCATTGAGAGAGGAATGCCCGTTTTTTTTCCAGGCCCTAGCAATCGTGAGCTTAGCTCCTAAAAGCACGAACTGTACCAGTCTATTAGAGGGCTTAGATATATGTGGGATTGAGTCATTTAGGAGGGCCACCAAGGGGGACCCGGGAAACACGAGAGCCAACCAATTTATCAAGCATATTGAAGATTTTTTTTCCAGAAGGAGCGAATCTTTGGACATTCCCACCATATATGTGACATTGTACCTAAAATATGGAATCCTCGGGTGTGGCTTGGCACACAGGGTGGATGGACGCTCAGTGAAGGAGCTCCGGCATCCCGTGAGGCCATCGAAGCAATTTTGACTGCTATACACCCGACTATGTCCTTCTTGATAAAGAGGGGACCCCACAGCAGATCCCTGCGCTCTTTGGGGAACCAGTGGAGCAAAACAACTCAATCCAAGCTTCACAAATACCGATTCAGCGGTGAGGAGAGAAGCTCCAAGATGGCGCTGACACACAGGCCGGACGGCGCTGAGGAAAGAGATGATGATGAGATCTCCCTGCCGGCATCAGAGGACTCCAGAGGTAACCCAGCTACTGACCTTCCCCTGACATATGCCACCATGACAGAAATCGCTGCAGATATAAAAGAATTCTTTCTCAGCAGCCATTACAGACATAAAAACTGAACTTTTAAGAATGTCGGAGCAGATGGCCGTCAGTGAGAGAGCAGGGAAAAGGAGAGACAGAGCCCTTCTCAGGCTAGATGACATTACCTCTACCCACCCACAGCACCTCATTACCACGAACAGGCAGATCGAAGGTTTGGACAACAGGGGAAGAAGACATAACATTAGAGTGAGAGGAGTCCCTGAATCCGTGACCCCTGAACAAATCAAACCAGCCCTATCCTCAATTTTCAACGGTCTCCTGGAGAGACCTGAAGATTCCCCTATTGAATATGATAGGGCTCACAGGGACCTCAGACCTAGAGCGCCAGATAACAACCCGCCAAGAGACATCATTTGCTGCCTGCCCAATTTCACCCTCAAAGAGGAAATACTGCAGAAAGCCAGATTAAATGCTCCAGCTACATTTAACGGCATGGATGTTCCGTTATTCCAAGACCTGTCTCCAATCACACTGAAAAATAGGAGAGCTTTAAGGCCACTGCTTGAAGTTCTAAAAGAAAGGAACATCAGCTACAGATGGAAATTCCCCTTCGCTCTCCAGGCACACCATAATGGCCGACAGCACATGCTTAGGATCCCAGATGACCTGCAGAAATTCTGCGAAGATACGCAGATTGCTCCGGTAGAGCTACCAGAATGGTATGAAGAATTTTGCTTACCCCCTCCTATCAGATATACTCCCCGCAAGGAATTTCCCCTGCTAAATCACCATACCAGCTTGGGAAACAGTGCAGAAACACCAACAGGAGCTACCACAGCTCTCCTGCACCCAAAAGCCCCAGCATGAGAGAATACAGATAAAATATACGATCAAATACCCCACTCCGAACCACAACTCAGCAAGACTGACCTGGTTTTTCGGATCAGCTCACACTTGATCAGTTTCTACCAAAAGGTCTATTCCTGATTATAACGGACATTTTGCTTCAAACCTAAAAAACGTTTTACAGTTCTGTTTCCAAGTTGACATGACTTTTTTCTTCCACTAGATGGCAACATAACACAAGCAATTGCTTAAATCGACATCACTACAGTTAAGAACGCAACCTGAGCATTTACCCACCAGAGGGCACAACGCCTCAGAATTAGACAACTGGGAAATAATCTCTATGCCTTCTTTCATAGGTTTTTGATATAACCATTTTTCTTTTCCTCCTGAATCGCATAACAAAACATCAGGACTGAACCTCCCACCCCATGTGAAGACAGAACCACCTCCACCTTCACCGCAGAAATACATCTCATCTCCCTGAACATTCCTACATACCCGAAAGGAGAACTGTAAGTACGGAAAAAGACACTCCTCCGACCACAATCACAGGGACAAATAGGAAATTTGATATAAAGGTCACAAGTACCCACAAGGTAAGAAGAGATCATTTAATCTTCCTCATCCAGGGACTCCCTTCTTTTTGTTACTCTGACCTGGCACCCACCCCCCCCTTTTTTTTTTTTTTATTATTTTCTTACTTTCCTCTATGGTGCCTTGAGAGCTACTGATAACTACTACCCCCTGCCATGATTAACCTCTCACTGGCGACTTAACAGGGAGGTAGATAGTAAGCAATATGAAGCTACCTGCAGTTAGATACGCACATATGAAATGCGGCAGTTTTTTCTGATTGAGAGACTTGAATATGCGATTCCTCTTTTTCAGAATTTTTTTTTTCTCTTCTTTTTTTTTTTATGCTTTCAATGTTTATACTATTGCTTTATTAGAAACTTGATGTTGGGCACGTCACTGGCGGGGTCCATAGCAGGCAGGACCCACTGCTGAGGTTCTCAATGATATGTTTAAATGGAGTTGTAAAGGGAAAACGCACCATGAAACAGTTTAATAAGGTTATTTGTGATGCTCAGTTACACAATGTTCAGTGCACCATTCTCAAGAGTATTGTGGCCTCTCCACATGTTATTTTTTGTATAAGATATTATAGAAATATTTTGGACTCGCACTACTGAAAGTCTTAAAGATTCCCCACACCCTCTACCTCAACATCTCATAGTCACACCCTAATACTAAGTATATTCAGAGCAAAGTCAAAATTAAATAATCCACAGACCCAGCACCTTTAAAAATTTGGACCTCACGGAGCTCCCGAGTTTAATAACAAACCCCCTTGTTACAAAAACTACATATCCACACACGTTCCTCCCACCCACCCCCCAGAGCCACAAATAGTGTTACTCTACTTAACACTAAACGGCTCTACATCCTTCAGACGTATAAACGAGCCACGACTGACAGAAGGCCAAGAGGGGGGGGTCAGATGGACGTGCTGACGTAGTGCGGCGTCAGCACGGAGGGAGGAGCTTGGGCCAGAGGGCCGAGGAGGACGGAGGCGCAGCATAGCTGAGGACGCGGGACCGCTCCGGGGAAGAGACGAAGCGGATGCCTGCCCGCCGTCTCACATTCCCGGTGGAAGCAGCTCAGGACCTGCGGGTCCCCTCGCATGGGGAAAGAACGGCGTAACCGGCGGCTTTAAACAGCGGCAATAGGGACGTTCGGCACCGGCTCTTCCCCCCCACCACCCTGCTCCAAAAACGAAGCCTAAACAAACATGGTCAGCACCGCCGGAATGACACACCGACCGTGAGTATACATCAATCTTCCACTGGAACCTGGCCTGCATGGAGGTAAGAGTAGAACTGCCTGTGAGATTACCATGCTGAAGATGTGTGCAGGATTCTATAAATGTGCCGGGACGGCGTGCAGTGTCTTCTTTTTTTCCTCCCCCCCTGAGTCCCTTATATGAAGGATGGTTGGATCTGGCCCTCAGCTCCTTTACCGTGTTTAGGGGCCCTTGCTCCCCCCTTCCCTCCTACCTTTTCTGGAGCATTACCTTCCCCCCCGTACGTAAGAGGGGACAGGTGGGTCATAGCCTAATTTGACCCCACAACAAGAAGGGAGCAGCTGCGGGAGTTTGGTGCACCCCCCGGTAATCAAGGGTATATACGTCAGAGTGAAAACATACAGGTGCATATACACAAATAGCACCAGGCAGACCCCGGCGTGCACTTGGCTCCAGAGCTGACACTCATCCCAATAAAAGCGACCTGGCCCCCTCTCCCCCTTAAAAGCCGCTTGGATTTGACCGGAGCCCCATAAGGATTTTCTAAAGTATTATAGATACACAAGGGGACCTATAGGGGACCTATAGGCTTCAAAAATTCATGACTATAGCAAAAACCTTGGGCAGCACAGTCCTAAATGGTGGAAAAATTGCCTGAAACGAGAGCCTTTGAATCCGCCACACAGACACTATACACATCAGAAGCTCCAAAATAGATTTTAAGTGTGATTCTGATCGGAGCCCAGGAAGTCTTATTTCAATCATCCTGCAAAGTGGCATAACGGAATGGAAGGGAGATGTTGATTGGTGCCTAGGAAGTTCAATCACCACACACTTAAAGTTGTATTATGGAATGAAAGTGAGATGTTGATTGGTTTATAGGAAGATCGATTATCACATATTAAAGGCTGCACCACGGAATGAAAGGGAGATCCTGACCGGTGGCTAGGAAGATATTTCCCTAAGCACCAAATGCTGCACTATGGAATGAAAGTGTGACTGTGTTAGGCACCTATGAAGACTCATTGGACAAGGTGACTTAGCCGGACGATAGATGTATGAATAGGATACCTCAGATCTCGTTTAAACCCTAGGGTGTCTTATCTCTCTCCTTTTCTCCTTTCTTAAACCATGGTCAAACTAGAAAACCTTACATTTTTATGTTGCCCATATCCTCAAGATCAGTGACCCCGTGTAATACATTGTAACTAGATACCGCTTCTATTAGCAAGCTACAGGTTGGGACATTGAAAAGGCGTAAATCGTTTATCGCTGAAGGTAACGGGTAGGAAGGGTGAATAAATCCCCCCATTAAACATAACGGCTTTAGCCATTGCGTACGTGTAGCGTGCCCCACCCAGAGATCCTATAAGCGGAAAAGGGCCCCCCCAGCGCATGGCAAAATTGACTGTACACTGGAGGGACTCTAGAGGGATACCCAGAAGGAAGCCCCGGATCCTAAAGCATAGGGGGACATAAGCAACGAATAACATCTCCAAGAAGCCCGGATAGGATTCTGAGAGACAGAAAAGGCCGCCCGACTAGAGATCATATAGAACCCAAAGGGGCAACTAACTGGGCGATGGGGAGGCACAGAGAGGGCTTAGTTTGGACACCCCAGAAGACCCTGGCACAGACCGTGTACCCAAAAAAAAAAAAAAAAACCCTAAACCACCAAGGGGTAAAGAACAGCCTGCAAGGACCTCAGTAAGGGCAGGAGGTGGAAAAGGGCCCAGGAGGCCCAGGGATATAACAAGACTGGGGAAGAGAATCAGACCCAATAAGAAGGCCAATATGAGTAAAGACCCAGCCAAACAGCCTAAGAAAACTACCTCCAAAGGTAGCAAAGGGGAGACAAGCACAATTAAACACTACCTAAGACAGGGTGCAAGCCCAAAAACATCGGGAAAAACAACCCAGGCCAGAGTCTCCCCGGAGAGCAGGGGTGGGGCGGAAGGCGAAATCAACGACTCCAGAGCGGATCTCACAATGGAGACCGAGATTGAGCCTAGTAGGGGGGAGGATCATCAACCAGGAACCCACATCCCCAATAAACTCGAAATGGAGACGATGTTATTACGCCTGGAAAATGTAATTAAACTCGAAATTAATTCGTTACGGGAGGACATGGGCCATATGTTGTCCAGGGTTGAGGCGGTGGAGGGGAGAGCGGACTCTATAGAATCGGAAATCGTGAAGCTGAAAATGCAATTAAAAGGCGCCTATCTCACCCAGAGAGATACCCTCTACAAGATTGAGGACCAAGAAAACAGGGATAGGAGGCAGAACCTGAGGCTGCGTGCCGTCCCGGAGCAAAAAGGGGAAAACCTAGAAAGAAAACTATGGGAAATCTTGGGCCCTATAAGCGGCAAGGACTCAGATCATTTTCCCCATATAGAAAGGATACATCGAGTAGGAAGGCCCGAAAGGGGGGGCGTAGAGCGGACCCGGGATATAATTGTCAGATTCAGCCACTTTAAAGATAAAGAGGACCTGTGGACTAAAATAAAAAACAAGTCACCTATACTACATAAGGACGCTGAAATTCAAGTATACGCAGATCTATCGGCCCGAACCCTCGAAAGACGGAGACATCAGAAACCCCTGCTGGAAATACTGAAAAGGGAAAACATAAGATATAACTGGGGCTTCCCCTCATGTTTAATAGGGATAAAAGAGGGGTGTACGGCCAGGTTGAGGTACCCGGAAGAAGTGCAGGGATTCTGTACAAAACTCGGGATCCCGGTCCCGGATCTGCAGGGCTGGATTGAAATGGAGGGCCGGGGGGACCCCGGGGGGGGGGTGGGGGAGGGGAGGGAAGAGGGGCGAATGTCCATTTGTAGCTGCAAAAGAATTTCTGTCCAAATCGGCCCTGCCCCCCCCCCTCTGCGCCCCGAGTTGGGGTCGCGGAGGGGGAGGGGAGGGCTAAACGAGCTCCACCTCACCAGGAATCCGGAGTCTAAGGGAAGCCACAAAGGATGGCCCCCAACGACCCGGGGACCCTAGTTGGGGTAAGGAGAGGGGGGGAGGGGGGGAGAGAGAGAGGGGGGGGGGGGGAGAGGAGGGGTGGAGGGAGGGGGGAGAGGAAGGGGGGGAGAGGGAGGGGAGGAAGGGAGGGAAGAGGGAGGGAAACCACGTCCGCTGTGGGGCAGTCATCACCACCAATACCTCAGAGGGAAAAAAAAAAAAAAAAAAAAAAAAAATCCCAAAAAATAAATGAAGGACATAGAAATTAAATTTTTTTCATATAATGTGAAAGGCTTAAATTCTCCCGGCAAGCGATCTAAAATTTTGGAGGAAGCAGAGAGATATGGCGCAGGTATAGTGTTCCTGCAAGAGACGCACCTGGCACATTCCTCAAATATTAGACTCTTTTCTCCAGCTCTCCCAAATTGGTTTTATGGAGATACTATCTCGAGTAGGGCAAGAGGAGTGGCTATTGGGATTGCGAGGGACATCGACTTCAAGGTGGAGGAGAGAATGACGGACCCCGAGGGGAGGTACCTGTTTCTTAGGGGCTCCCTCCTAGGGGTAGAACTTACACTGGCCAATGTTTATGCCCCCAACGCCAAACCTATCTTATTCCTGGAAGCAATTCTGCGTAAGCTAAGGGCCTTCAGGAAAGGATATTTGATCCTGATGGGCGACCTCAATTTCGTGATGGACCCCGTGAAGGACAGTACGTCTGGTGGCACGGGGAGGGGCAACTTACAACTGAAGCGGATCAAAAAAAAACTATCGGAGGATCAATTGTTGGATGTGTGGAGGATCCAGCACCCGCAGTTGAGGGATTACTCGTTCTTCTCCCCTGCCCACCAGATGTACTCTCGCCTGGACTATATCTTAATAGACCATGGTATACTGGAAAGGGTCAAAGAAACCGAAATCGGAATAGCTTCCCTCTCGGACCACGCGCCGGTATCCATGAGGCTAAGATTCCCCGAACACAAACAACCCTCTAGCGGATGGAAACTTAATCCTGAATTGTTACATGACAAAGAAATTAGGGATTATATCAAAAAGGAGCTAGAATGGTTCTTTCAAATCAACGACAACGGAGAGGTTTCAGAGGCACAACTGTGGGACGCTCATAAAGCGTTCATTAGGGGGCTCCTGATAGCTAAAGCCTCATGGAAGAAAAAGGAGAGGATGGGAAAGACGCAGGCTCTGATAGCCGAGATTAAAACTCTGGAGCAAAAGCACAAATCTGGGGGGCACTTAGCCAGAGCATATACATAGAGCTTACAGATAAGAGAGAGGAATTGAAAGACATAGCTGAACAGGAAGTGAGACAGAAGTTCAATAAATTGGCCAGGGAACAATATATATGGGGGAACAAGCCAGGGAAATATTTAGCAAGGAAATTACAAAAAAAGAAAACCAGAAATTTTATTGAAAAAATTCAAACAAGAAACGGGGAGATGAAGTTCACCTCTAGTGAAATAGCCTCTACTTTCAGAGACTATTACAAAGAACTTTACGAGGTGAAAACCAAGGGAAACAACGACAGCATAGGAAATAACCAGAAAACATCAGAGTTCCTAGAGAGGGCAGGGCTAATGGCTCTAGGGGAGGAGGAGAGAGATGAGCTTGAGAAGCCAATAACTGAGGAGGAGATCTTAGCAGCCATTAACAACTCTCCAATAGGGAAGAGCCCGGGCCCGGACGGCTTCACGGCCTTATATTATAAAACGTACAAAGAGATTCTTATACCGAGATTGCTGCGATATATGAATGGACTAGGGATAGACTACGAAATGAGCGAAGAGGCCCTAAAAGCTACGATCACCCTTTTGAGGAAGGATGGGAAGGATGGATCGGTGTGCTCGAACTACAGACCCATCTCCTTATTAAATTTTGACACAAAACTATACGCAAAGATACTGGCGGATCGAATAAAGGGTCACCTGGGCACACTGATCCATCCGGACCAGGTCGGGTTTGTCCCGGGCAGAGAGGGGAGGGACAATGGGATTCGGACATTGTTAGCCATACAGAGGATGGGAGACTCGAGAGCCCCCAGTCTACTTCTCTCGATAGACGCTGAAAAAGCGTTCGACAGAGTAGACTGGGGGTTCATGTTCAACACTCTACAGAAGATGGGTTTTGGACCCAGAATTATTCAAAAAATTAAAACCCTATACAATCACCCGAAAACTAACATCAAGGTCAATGGAACGACCTCCGCGGAGTTCGAACTGTTTAATGGCACCAGGCAGGGCTGTCCACTTTCCCCTCTCCTTTTTATTCTATCTTTGGAACCGCTGTTAGCTACAATTCGCGGAAACCCAGAGGTGGAAGGCTGTAAAGTCGGCAGCGAAGAGCACAAACTTGCGGCCTTCGCGGACGACGTCCTCTTTTACATAAGCTCACCCCAGAAGTCAGTCCCTACATTGCTTAAAATCCTGAAGGAATATGGGGAACTAACAAACTTTAGAATCAATGCCTCAAAAACATTTATCCTTAATATCAACCTAAATAAAATAGAGAAACAGAACCTACAGAAAACAGTTAGTTTCGTCTGGAAAAAAAGGATAAAATATTTAGGAATAGAACTGGCCAACAACCCGAGGAAATTATACAAAATAAATTATATCCCACTACTAGAAGATATAAAAAAAAAAATGCCAAGAGCTGAAGGGAAAAATACTATCCTGGATAGGCAGGATTAATTCAGTAAAAATGATGATCTTACCAGTCATCACATATAAATTCCAGATGCTCCCTCTCCCAAAACAGTACCTCGGTAAATTAAGAGCTATTATAATGAATTTCATATGGAATTACAAAAAACATAGAATCTCCCTCCAAGTTCTAAAACAAGACAAAAGTCTGGGGGGTCTCGCGGTCCCAGACATAGAAAGTTACTACCATGCTATAGTACTATTAAGAATTGCAGAATGGGGCAAAATAGATAACACTAAAAGATGGGTGAGACTGGAGGAAGCACTGAGTGAAGCTAGGCTGGGGAAGATTGTGTGGAACCCCCCCAAAAGCCGGACACTGGGAGAAAAAACACATATAATCACCATCACGACTTTGAAAATTTGGGATAAAATATATAAAATATTCAACAAAAATTATAATTCGCCACTTATAGCACTTAAAGAAAATCCTTTTTTTCCCGCCAGGGTTAAAGGAAATAGGAGGTGATTGGATTAGAAAGGATTGCACGAGATTAGGGGAAGTTATTAGCAAGGGGAAGGTTATGACACTGCACGAGTTACAGAATAATGAGGCTTTTTCCATAGATGGATGGCGGCATCGCCAGCTAACCCACTTTGTGGGCTCTCTTCCTAGCCCATTAAGGGAGGCTAAGGATCTAACAAAATTAGAGAAAATCTTTACGGCAGAATGCTCAAAAAAAAGAATATCCAGAATATATAAACTGTTATTAGAAAGAGATAGACCGGAGATGCCGCCATACCTTACCAAATGGGAAAGCGAACTAGGAACACAATTAGAAATAGGCACAAGTAAGAAAATATTAAAACTAGCACACGGGTCAGCGGTAGATGCGAGAACTGCAGAAACAAACTTTAAGTGTATGGCTAGGTGGTACAGAACTCCAGACAGGGTCAGCAATTTTCAGGCGGATACATCTGCGAACTGTTGGAGGGGGTGTGATCAAAGGGGCACAATGGGTCATATATGGTGGGGGTGTCCTAAAATCCAAAAATTTTGGGAGACTATCCTAAAATACATAAAAGAAATAACAACGATCGAGGTAAAAAACGACCCTTGGGTGGCACTTATGCATGCCACATCCAAGGAAATTAAACAATATAAAGGCTCATTGATCCCCCATCTGCTTAACGCGGCTAAAAGGGTAATTCCAAGGAGGTGGAAGGACAAGGAAAGCCCACCCTTATGGGAATGGGTTGATGCAGTGGAGTCCACGTACATGATGGAATGTGTGCTGTATACCGGAGAGGAGGACAGAGAGGCCACGAGGGCTAGATGGGAGAGTTGGAGAAAATTCAAGAGGTCGTGGAGCTACAGGGAGGCTTTGCGAGTGCAGCCGTGACAACCGAGGATCCCTGGGGGGTGGAGCCGAAAAGAGATCTAGCCACGGAAAGGCAGACCCCAAGGGTAGGAGAAGACACTGAGGAGAAAGGGCCACCTTACAACAGCAAAACAGCGGACGGGGAGGGCGGGGGTGCGGGGGGGATAGGGGGGAGGGGGGGGGAAAAAAAAAAAAAAATAATAAAAACCCCCAGGGGGGTTAACTGGAAGAATGATGGAACGGGGTTTAGGACAAAGGAAGCGGAGGGGGAATGGAGGCTGGGTGGGAGGTCGGATGTATATATGTATTTTTGGGCTTTGTAAACCTCATGGATGCCCGACTCAGGACCCCTATCCCCCTCCAACCCCAGGGGGGGAAAAAAAAAAAAAAAAAAAGGGGTAGAATGAAACAAGCCACTAATGATGCTAAGACAATTAGAGGGATGGAGATGCGGGCATAGCTGACACTCACCCACGAATACTCTTTCTGAAGTGGTAGAAAAAAAAACAAAAAAAAACAAAAAAAAAAAATATAAACGAGCCACGACTCATCAACTGTACCTATGGTACAACCTTATCCTAACTAACCCTTCCCCTCCTTTTTCCTTCCAACCCCTTCTAACTGTACTACCCCCCCCCCCCCCCACCCCTTTGCCGTCCCTCAACCAGTCCCCTCCCTCCCATTACTAACTTCTGCTCAAGATACCTTACTCTTATCTAGGTAAATCTCCTACGCCTGTCTCACATAACATTAATGGCATTAACGTACCTAAAAAGAGATCCAAATTAATGAGAGAACTTCAAAAAACAAACCCTTTGATCGTCTTCCTTCAAGAAACACACTTCAGAGCACAAAACATACCCAAACTTACTAATAACTCATACACGAAATCTTTCCATGCCACAAATCCATTAGCCAAAACAAAAGGAGTCTCTATCCTCTTACACAAAAATTCCCCGTTTGAACTTGAACACCAACTAATTGATCCTGAAGGTAGATACATTTTCCTCAAAGGAAAATAGGAAGCTTCACCAATCCACCTGGCAAATGTCTACTTTCCTAATAAATCCCACATCACTTTTTGCAACAAAATAGTGAATGAACTTAAATGGTTCGCAGAGGGATGTATAATTCTAGGTAAAAGAGTGAAAATGCAGTGTCTCAAGCGCTGGTACTATAATAAATTCCCAGATAATTTAAAAAAGATCCCTAAATGATCTGGCTGCAAACTATGTACAGAGCTCACACACTAAAAAATGAAATGAAAAATATACACAATTGTGGAAAATGAGGAGGAGGAGCCAGTGACGTTGCCTCGAGTGTTTGAATTAGACACAGGAGGTTCAGTGAGGAGGAGCAGGGCTGACAGCCCAAGCCTGACTGTTTCAACACTTGCTTTAACACAAGCCGGGTACACGTGAGTGGAATGGCTACAGTTTCATAAACATTTATGAACTTGCCATACATTGTTGCGCTATGATATCCTTTTTCTTTATCCCCCTTTATTATATCTGTATGAGGATCAAGCCGACAGAGAGAACATACTTAGTGGAGGAAAAAGGGAGCGCTTCATTGAGCAACACTTACCAGGAAGCTTTTTATATTTGAAAAACCAGCGGGTTTGAGAGACTTATGCTGAAAACGTAGACCATTATAATTTGGTTATCAGTGTCAACTTTATCTAATTAATTAATTAATTTATTTATTTTTTGCTAATGTCTCTGGTTTGCTATTGACCTAAATTATTCACCTGCATGATAGATATCATTAGTGACTAATTGGTCATCTGTTTATTTTATCGTTTTTTCCATGTATGGATTAAAGTGTATGGATCCCATGCGATTTGGATTGGAGAATTTCATATAGATACAGATCTAAGCACTTTATATTGTTTTGAGCACGGCACAGAATCTTAATAATTTTTATTGCACAATAAGTACCAGTCATCTTAAGGAAATATGCACATTATTTTATTGTGCATTTTTAAGGAAGTTTAAACACATATTTAATCACCATTTTGTACTACACAGGAACATTGATATTCATTTATTTTAAGGCTACTGATTTTATTTATTTATGAAGGTTGATTTAGCGCACCAATTATCCACAACTAATTCTAGGTGGAGATTTCAATATTCCCCTGGCACCACTGCAAGACACATCAACAGGCCACTCACACGTCTCTTATAAAATTCTCAAACTCATCAAAGTCCTACTTCAATCCTTGACCCTAATTTACTTATGGAGGGCAATCCATACCACAGACAGAGACTACACGTTTTTCTCGTCACCCCACAAAAGATACTCTCGAATAGATCTAATTTTCATCTCCCAAAGAGACCTCTGTGGTGGAGAGTTTGAATATTTAAAATGGAATTGGATTGCCATGCCTCATCGGATGTATATGTATATGTATATGTGTATATATATATATATATATATATATATATATATATATATATATATATATATATTTATATGTATTTTTATGACAGGCAAGCTAGTTTTTTCTCTAGGACATTGGTTCCATAGATGGACTGTGCCCAGGTGTTAATTGAATATCTCTTGTTCTCTTACAATAGATGTGGCTCCTTCTCCCCAGGGGTCATTAACATACTATTGTCATATCTGGTTATCAGGACCTGTGGGTCACCAGTCCCTCCCTTTTACCTGGGTGGAGCTGATGACTCATAGATCTTGGAGACCCCCTGACAACAGGGATTTTGCCTTTAGAAAAGGACCAATCACTGAGCTAGCCCAAAGACCCCCGGGAGCCAATGAACATTGAGACTGGGGAAGGGGCATTTTTGGCATATAAATAAGTCTACAGCTGGACACGAGCCCCTCTTTGCCTGATGATTTTGGAGATGTAGCTGCCGGGGTAATGTACTCTCTCTCTCTTTCTCTCCCCCCCCCCTCTCTCTCTGTATCTCTAATCTTTACTCTTTCTCCTAGGACTTTTAATATGTTTTGATAACCTTGTTGATCAGTGTATACCTGTTGTGAACCATGTGGCCTTAAATACAGTGGTGTGAAAAAGTGTTTGCCCCCTTCCTCATTTCCTGTTCCTTTGCATGTTTGTCACACTTAAGTGTTTCGGAACATCAAACCAATTTAAACAATAGTCAAGGACAACACAAGTAAACACAAAATGCAATTTGTAAATGAAGGTGTTTATTATTAAAGGTGAAAAAAAATCCAAACCATCATGGCCCTGTGTGAAAAAGTGATTGCCCCCCTTGTTAAAACATACTATAACTGTGGTTGTCCACACCTGAGTTCAATTTCTCTAGCCACACCCAGGCCTGATTATTGCCACACCTGTTCACAATCAAGGCATCACTTAAATAGGAGCTGCTTGACACAGTAAGGTCCACCAGAAGATCCTTAAAAGCTACACATCATGCCGAGACCCAAAGAAATTCAGGAACAATTGAGAAAGAAAGTAATTGAGATCTATCAGTCTGGAAAGGGTTATAAAGCCATTTCCAAAGCTTTGGGAATCCAGCGAACCACAGTGAGAGCCATTATCCACAAATGGCGAAGACATGGAACAGTGGTGAACCTTCCCAGGAGTGGCCGGCCGCCCAAAATTACCCCAAGAGCGCAGCGACGACTCATCCAAGAGGTCACAAAAGACCCCACAACAACGTCCAAGGAACTGCAGGCCTCACTTGCCTCAGTTAAGGTCAGCGTTCATGCCTCCACCATCAGGAAAAGACTGGGCAAAAATGGCCTGCATGGCAGAGTTCCAAGGAGAAAACCACTGCTGAGCAAAAAGAACATCAAAGCTCGTCTCAATTTCTCCACAACACATCTTGATGATCCCCAAGACTTTTGGGACAACATTCTGTGGACCGATGAGACAAAAGTGGAACTCTTTGGAAGGTGTGTGTCCAAGTATATCTGGCGTAGAAGGAACACTGCATTTCAGAAAAAGAACATTATACCAACAGTAAAATATGGTGGTGGTAGTGTGATGGTCTGGGGCTGTTTTGCTGCTTCAGGACCTGGAAGACTTGCCGTGATAAAAGGAACTATGAATTCTGCTGTCTACCAAGAGATCCTGAAGGAGAATGTCCGACCATCTGTTCGTGTACTCAAGCTGAAACGAACTTGGGTTCTGCAGCAGGACAATGATCCTAAACACACCAGCAAGTCCACCACCGAATGGCTGAAGAAAAACAAAATGAAGACTTTGGAGTGGCCTAGCCAAAGTCCTGACCTGAATCCTATTGAGATGTTGTGGTATGACCTTAAAAAGGCCGTTCATGCTCGAAAACCCTCTAATGTAACTGAATTAGGACAATTCTGCAAAGATGAGTGGGCCAAAATTCCTCCAGGACGCTGTAAAAGCCTCATTGCACGTTATCGCAAACGCTTGGTTGCAGTTGTTGCTGCTAAGGGTGGCCCAACTAGTTATTAGGTTTAGGGGGCAATCACTTTTTCACACAGGGCCATGATGGTTTGGATTTTTTTTCACCTTTAATAATAAACACCTTCATTTACAAATTGCATTTTGTGTTTACTTGTGTTGTCCTTGACTATTGTTTAAATTGGTTTGATGTTCCGAAACACTTAAGTGTGACAAACATGCAAAGGAACAGGAAATGAGGAAGGGGGCAAACACTTTTTCACACCACTGTATCTCCTAAGAACTATCTTTGTAAACACTGGCAACATGGCATTTATAACATCTTTATACTATGTTGGGTAATCTAAAATGTTTCTTTATTATTTCTCTTTACTAAATATAAATAAATTGTAATTGTTTATCTATTCGCACAGTTATCGTACGTTTATATACTTATACAGACAAAGGTCTAATGGCGTTATTCACTTTATCATTGTTGTATCTATAATCTTTAACTAAGCTAGAAATTCAGCTTTAACAGATGGTGCCCCGTGTGAGGAGTTTTGACGTTTTGAGCGAAACATTCAAAACTAGCAAGCTTCTTTGAACACTGTTTATAGATATATAACCTTTCGTCTGCACTAATACTTTGATGAGACTGATATGAACAGTATAAGTGAAATAAATTGTACGTGCGAATGTGGCTTTAGTTGCAACTTACAATGTGGCTGGCTGAGCAGTTGGTAACTGCATGTTTGAGCCATGTGCCTTGGGGGAAGGGCAGCCAGGCTTACAATGCAAAATCGTTGTTACAATAGGAACTGTTTTTGTGTTGAACGGGCTACCCCCTGTGGCAAGGGAACTCTAATGTTCTGAATAAGCATGCAAGTAACATTTGTCCTGTGTATCTTGTGATCTTTCAGAATGAGAAGGTGAACTTATGTTTGAGCCGTGTTATATTGTGGTTTATGGGGCGTTGTTGTTTCATTGGATAGCGTGTGTTCCTAAGTGTACATTCTAAATTGTGCGGTGAGATGACATGCTTTTCAGTGGAACTGTTCCTAAAGGGTGTCTATGGTTTAAGTGTTCATGTGGTGTCACAGGTGGGTGGCTTTGTGGAGATGGAGAACCTGTGTTTGAGGCCTCCCAAGGTCTCTAGTGGTATATAGAGGGAAATGCTTGTAAGTGTTCATTTGGTATTTCAAATGTGTAATTTTGTGGGGAGAAGTTTGTGTAGCTAGCGAAGAAGTTTGGTTTGGCGGGAAAAATGCACAATTTTGTCACGGCCTGGCTTTTGTAGTCTGTCATGTGACCAGGGTCGGTGGCCATTTTAAAGACCTGTGAGTCTTCCTATAGACGAAGGTGCAGACACCATTCCCTTGTGTGTGAAACCATGTGACATGAGCCACCTTGTTTATAGGCATAATTTCTGTTTTCTTTTAAGTGAAATTGTACTGAGTGTATGAGAAGACATCCTGCCTCAATTGGGCCAAAATTGCAGGAGGGTGTTGGAATGAATGATATGGGCTCTGATTGGGTGCTTGAAGGCAGTGAAAAGAACTAGGATCTGGGCCTTTCTGCCAACAAGTGCTTCTGATTGACCCTTGCATGAGTCTAGGTCAAGACGCTTCCCAATCTTTGAGATTGAAATGCACCTGTGGGCCTAGGTCACACTGAATGATCTTGCTGTACATGGATCTATCTTTCTGTGTGAACTACAAGGGCCAGCATTGTACTATGGGGGGCATTGGTGGACTACAAGGCCCAGCATTGTACTATAAGGGGGCCATTGGTGGACTACAAGGCCCAGCATTGTACTATAGGGGGGCCATTGGTGGACTACAAGGCCCAGCTTTGTACTAGTAGGGAAGTTGTGCTTTTTCATGATGTCCCATGTGTCTTTTGTTGGATGTGCTAGGCATCATCTTTTTAAGTGAATGTAAGCTATTGTAAGTTAGCTGTTTTTTTGTTTGGCGGGAAAATCCCATTGTTATGATGGCCTGCGATTTGTTTGTAAGCACCATGAGGGTGCAGACGGCAGCCATTTTAAGCTTGTGAATCATCCCAGAGCTCTGATTCCTTTGTGTGTAGCCATGTTCTGTGCAGGCATCATCTCCTTTTTAAGTGAACTCTATTTTTGTACTTTTTATATTTTTTTGGGAGAGTTCATTTAATGCTTTTGGTCATTGGTGGGGTACCAGCCATATATTGTATGGGAAACTGCTGACTGTAACTATATGTTGTAGGTAGTTGTGGTGTATATAGGAATGAACTATGATTTTGACCTTTATGACCAGTCCCCATAAGTGTAAAAATATTTTTTTAAAGGGTTTGGTTTTTAAGTTGAAAAACCTGTTTCTTATCCAGTAGACCATGTATTGTTGGGACACAATAGAAGTTGTCACACCCTAGGAGGGGGGGTGGGGGTGCTTTGTATTTGGGACAAGAATGCACATCGGTCCCGGCCCTCAGGGCACAGTGAGGGCACGCAGACTGTTTCGTTGAATATGCCTATATTTTAGGATAGACCCTAAAGTGTTTGTCTAGGGATAAGTGGTAATATTGGTGTCTCAATTGTATGGTCAGTGTTTGTAGGGAGAAAAAAAAGTTTGTGTGTTGGTTTTCATTTGTTAATGTCGGCCATTTTTTCTGTAGTCCGGATCTCATCCACCATTTTGCCGTTGGCCGATTTGCGATTACTGCAACTGGTTTTTTGTTTCTGATAATTTTAGCCCCGAGCTGAATCTTGTACTGAATTAATGGCGCCATTTTTCACCATGGGCCAGGTCTTGATCTTCGTTTGGCCCGGCTGCCATTTTGTGTCCGCTGTGTTTGGGTGGAATTGCTATTTGGGTTTATAGAGGCGCAGTCTAAGACACTGTTTCCTTTTTAAGTGAATTCTATTTTTTTTGTACTTTTTACATATTTTTAAGTAAAGCTTTTGCGTTTTCTGTATTGAATTTAGATTCCCATTTGAATCTAGACTGGGTTTGTGTATAGTGAAACTAGCTTTGCAAGTGTATGGGAGTGTCTCAGATGGTTATTCATTGTTCTTTTTAGGCTTGTATTGTTTAAGCCTGCACTTGAAAATCTAGCCTCCCTCCCTCTTTCCTCTTCATTGATATTTAAATTAACCAGTTTGATGAGTTTTGATGTATCCACAGGAGGGGAGGGGCTTTTGATTGTTTGTGGCCTGCAATGGAAGGGAAAGGCTTTGATTGCACTGCTGTATGGTATTCTGGTTTTAAAACTGGTGGTTTGACTTCCCAGGGGATATGTGAGTCAAGGGGGATTTTTATTGGCTGATGCTAGCCATAGATTTTTCTAATGTCTGGATAGACAAAATAAGGTTTATATTGTAATACTGTTTTGGAGAGACATTCAAATTATTGTAATATCAAGGTACAGAGAGAAGCCATAATATTTGTTTTGAATAGTGGAGGATTTCATGGTGTTTTGTAGTTTGTCTGACAACACATTTAACCGGTAGTAGAGTAAATGTGAGGATTAGTACGCTAGCATACTAGTAGGCCGTGTATAATAATCGGAAAACGCTGGGTGCCAGTACTGTAAAAATAAGTCACTAGCAGTACTGATCTGATTAGTGCATGGGTGCCCTGGATGAGGCCCCAAACCAGCCAGACAGCTGCCTTACACATGTGATCTGGGTTTGGGGCTCCGGACATGAGACCCCTTAAAGCTGTGGAGGGTATTTTTGATGTCTGGTGGTACGAGACCCCAGAATAAAAAATATTTTGGAAGTAGTTCAGTTGTGGCTTCAGAAATATGTAATGATGAGTGGGATGATGGATGTGTAGTACATGCTTTTGTGATTCTCAGAGGAGGAACTGTGCTTAAAATCCAGATGCCCATTCCAGAACTTGGTGTGGCTGGTCCATACAATATTCTGAGATGTTCTCATGTCTGTCCCATTGTATGTAGTTTTTTATTGCTAAGAGTGAAGGCAGAATTCCATCTGGTTGGTTTTAATTTAAATTTTTGATTTAGGAACTATGAAATATCTCCCCCACATTTGTATCAAAATGTTTGTCTAAAGTTTTAGTTGTGTCATGTTCTATGTGGTAACAATAAGTCTGAACCTACCGCGACAGTCGTGTTGCGGGTGTTGTATTTTAGTAAAAACGTGAAAGTAAGGGTTGTAGAGGGTTTAGCTATTATCGGTTTTGAGGAATGTCATTGACAATTTACGAATGTTGTATTGTTTATGAATGACACATTAATAACTTGTGTGTATAAGTATCTTTTCAGGTCCAAGGAGTTTCTGAGGATCTGCACCATTCTAAATCCTGTATGTTTTCCTCCACTTTGTAAAGATGAGGAAATTGATAAAAGAGGATGGGCTGAGTGACAATTTTTCAAACCAATGATACTAACCACTCTAATTCTAGCCAAGTTTGTGACAGGTGACAGGTGACAAGTGACAGGTGACTCGGACGTTGAGTTTGATTCTCAGAGGAGGAACTGTGTTTTTTTTTTTTTTTTTTTTGTCATAAGAGTCCTTAGTTTTCATTCTGTCCCTGCCTGCTCTAAAGAGCTGAGTGGGGCAGACTAACGCTGGTTGAGACCTGTTTGTGGTTTTGAACGTAATGGCGTCGAGAAGGCTAGAGTTGGCTTGTTGGGGAGCAGAGAGTCACTACTGTATGGGGTTCAGTTCTGTGGAAGCTATATTTTTTTGTACAATAGAGGGCTCATTTTGTCTTTTAATCCCATTGTGTTATGGGCCGATTGATCAATTGTGAAGGTAGTAGTCGATTGATTTTATGGTCGAGTAGTTGTTTCAGCCCTAGTATGAATCTTTCTCTTTATAAACTGCTAACTGTGAATCGTAAGTTTTGTAATTAGATCTGTAAACACTGGCGATGTTGTTACTACTATAACTCATATCGCAATAGGTGTGCATCAGTTGACTACCTCCTGTAATAATACGCATGGGGTCTGGATTATCCAAGTTTGTGCTAAACATTCTTGAGATAACAGAAGTAATAAGCTTTTTGTTTTTGGAATATTTCTGAAAAGTCCACGGAAGGGATTGGACTATTATTTGGTTCAGGAAATCTCTAGGCTAATTTTTTGAAGGACTATAGCCGGGCAGAGAATATTGCTCTGGCAAGTAGTGAAAAAAAGGCAGCAACGTTGATAGGGGAGGGGCCTATCTACCCACTTCTTTTCCAGAGGGTCGCTACCTCTGAAGTAGGCAACCTCTAACGAGGTTGGGGGATCAGTTCAAGGTCCATTGTCCGTAAAGGATGGGTAATCGAATCGCTTGAAAGAGGGTGTCTAACCGTGGGGAACCATACCACTTGACCCCGAAGGAAGAAATGATAGATAAATATGGGCCTTGGACTGTGAAATATGCAAGAGTGGGATCAGTGGACAGGGAGAAATTATTCTAAAAAAGGTACTTTTAAACCAAAAGCTTAGGAAGCCCGGTGGTACAATAAAGAGATGCATGGAACGCATGGATGGTAGAATCCATGCATAGAACTGATGATGTGAATATTTTTATGGTGGGAGGTAAGGAGAAAGCGCACCAAATGCTGAGAAGTAGGGACAAACAGGGCCAATAGAACCACATCCCCAGAGTAGTGGCGGTGATGATCAGGGGAACAGCCTCCACACCTAAGGTATGTACCAATAATGCTACTAATCCAGTTGTCACCAACAATGTTTCATTCCTGGTGTTTTTGCAAGGATAAATCCCTGGAAGGTGGGCGTTTTTATTATAGAAAATATGAAATATGTGTGACGTCTAGAGTTCATCTGTGACCCAGCTAATTGTGTGAGTGTGTGGAATATGCCATATATATTTTGTGTCCTGTGATTTCTGTTGTCGCAGCTGCTGACAGCCAACCCAAATGACCCCCCCTTCTTTCTGACCAGGTCAGTGAGTGTAAAGCAAACTGTATTGACATGCAAATTACCCGAGCCAAGATAACTATATGTAATAATGAATTGAAAGGTGCTTTACTAAACTCAGTTTGTTTTCCAGAAGACAGTTCGGCAAGAGATTTTCTGGTGAAGTATGATTTGTTGAAAAATTGAAAAAACGTTTTATTGCGAGTTGCTAATTTTTTTCTCCCTCACCATGGTGAATATTTTTTTTTGGGGAATTATTGGTATACCATAAAACAAAAATCCACGTGGTATTAATATGTATTAAGTAATACATATTAATAATAAGTTGAGCTCAACAATTTTTGCTATTATAAAATCAGGTGCACTGTTTATGTAATGTAAATGTATATTTGTTTCATGTGTTAATGTCTTGTTACAGGTATTTAACCATTATTTTTTTCAGGCGAAAAAATTGAATGTTTATTACTAAATTTTATTGGTGTTTTTCAGATGATAATTGGGTTTCACGGCTTTCAGAACCAGAAGGAAATCGTAGACAATTTTTTTATTTTCCCTGGGTTCAGCACCATTATGTGGTTTATGCTTCTAGTGGTCAGCCCATTCAGCTGTGTTTTGGAGTACCTAAGTGGGTGTGGTATTTTCTAATCCAACCTGTATAAAGAACGAGTTTCTGTGCTCCACTGATTACTTGTGGGGGGGAAAAAATACTGTTTAGGACTGTTTCACCCCCCTGCGGTTATGGTAATTAGTTACCTAGTTGTTCCAGCTCTGCTCATTGCCTCAGGCTAAGGTATGTTAATGTCCCTTAAGCAACCTTTGTCCCCAAGTAAAGATTCAACCCACATCCTGTCCAGTGTCACTATGTTTACGTGACGATGTGTTATGAATTGTCTAATGTGTCTGTGGCATATCTGTCGCTAATATCTGGGGGGTTTCAAAGTACACAGGTTGGCTCGAATTGTACCCCCGACTGTTCAGCGTTCTCAGTGCTGCAAGGAATTCTTCTTTGCCCTTTGGTCAGTGGTGTTTGGTAACAGAAGTTTCTCGAGCTGGATACACATTATGCAATTTTTATCTTATTTTTTTTTCAATTTTGTTTAGATTTATCTGCAGAGGTGAAGTATGAGGGCCTGCCGGATTGCATACAAGTTGAAAGTGTATAGGTCTGGCCTCGTATTGGATAGTTTTGGTTGAGTCTGGAGAAAAAGTTGTGCAGGATGTATAGGCATGCCGTATTCTCCTCAGTTTGTCATGCAGGCCAGGAAGCCCAGTGCCCCAGTGACGCTATGCCCCTGTCATTAATTTTGTATGGGTGAAGGATAACATGGTCTGATTACCGAATTGATAAAGGAGGGAGAAGGTGTGCAGCCTCTGTAAAGAATCGAGTGTACCTGTTGGCAGGTGGTTTTTCAATACGGGTTTTCAGACTATTTCCCATACTTAGGATAAAGAGAGGCTTAATGGAGACTGCCGTTGGAGCTGGAGGGGGGGCACCGGGTAGGTGAGGGTAGTATCCAGGTTGCCTATGAATCATAATGGATTGGTAGACTCAGTTCCAGGATCATCAAAATCTAACTTACACTGGTCTCATCCCTAATGACAGGGTTGGAGCATTGTGCAGATATCTCGGTCAATCTGGGTACTAGCCTTTAACAGACTCTACTGTGTTACACCCTGCAGTCCATCTTGTTCTGATGGTTTGAGTCCGGACACCCTCAGATGACTGGTACGAATGAGTGCTGGAGAAAGGAAGGTGTTGTGCTATGGGAAAAGGCAACAATGCTGGCACAGGAGGGGGTCGTGTCTAATGGAGGCCGGGGTAGTGACCCAACTGGTCCTAAACAAAGTTACCAGGGTACTGGTGCTGGTATCACATGTCTAATGATGTACTGTTTTCAGCATCAGGTTAAATGGTAATCAGCAGGGTACACTACCTCGGGGAGTCTATTGTACATCTCCTCTTGCCCTTGGCATGGATATAGCAGGAACCCCGGGTTGTACCCCAATCACCCCTGAAGGAAGTTTTTTATGGAAAACCTGACCTCCCCTTACACCTACTGAAACTTCTGTTGGGGTTCGGGGAGGAGTTAAAAATTTGGTAGTTGGGTGGTTTGTGCAACAGGATCTGATAATGACAACAGTTTGTGTAGGGCGTGAATAGAAGGGCCCTACTCAGGGGTTTATGATCCAAGGAGAGGAGGGTGGTGCAAAATAATAGCGGTTGGGAATTATCTGATATGGAGCTAGCTGAGGTAACATTAAAAGAGTTTCTAGGGATCACCTAGTGGTGGTCAGGGTAGGGGCTGGCTGGACATATTGGGGTGGAGGAGTTCCAGAGCGGTCCTAATGTTGAACATGGGAGGAGTGAAGTGGACGATTTGGGTGATCTCAAGATCAAAAGAGGTCAATCCAGATATCTCTAAGGTTGAGTTTCTTAGTGGGAAAAGTTAATTCAGGTACAGTCTTAGGGCCACAGCTTTAGTAAACTCCACCCTGTTGCCGTCCTAATTTGGGTAACTATTAGAGACCAACGTAGGGGATTG
The DNA here is from genome assembly GCA_028564925.1 of Lithobates sylvaticus. Classification (NCBI taxonomy): domain Eukaryota; kingdom Metazoa; phylum Chordata; class Amphibia; order Anura; family Ranidae; genus Lithobates; species Lithobates sylvaticus. Next base: position 311,213,361 of record CM053031.1, read on the forward strand.
TGTGCATTTAAAAGAGGACCCTAGAACTATATTTTTCCTTTTTGTTCTTTGCTGTTCTGGGGATAAGCCTTTTCAATTTATAGTAATAATATGCGGTCAGGTTTTACCTAAATTCCAAAAAAAGGTTTTGATCATTTTTTATTTAATTTTTTTCCTCCCCCTCATTATTAATATCTGTGTACCTGACCTGGGAAAAAATACTGCTAATTGCTAGTATGGGAGAATTTTTTTTTAGAAACTATATTTTGTTTTTGATTTTTTTATTATGATTTTTTTGGTGCTATTTTTTTATTTTTCATTTTTATTTTTTTATTTCTTTTTAGTTTTTTTCCAACCATTATATTTGTTTTTTTGTCTAACCCAGATTCCATGCTCTTTAACCGTCTTGGTTGGAGTAGCATTAAATCTGTAGGTTTTTTTTTTTTTTCTTCCCTTTCCATTATTAATTTCATTACTCACCTCTCTTCCGTTGCTTTTGCTTCATTCTAATTTTTTCTCTGGGTTTTCATCATCCATCTTCTCAAGATAATGTATCTGTTTAAAAGGATTTTCCCTGCCCGCCAGTAGTGTACCATATTTTTGAACCAAAAGTATCCCTGGACATCCCGTGTTTTTATGTCTTAATGTAATGCTACCCCCTTAGTCTACCTACTGCTTTAACCTGAGCCCCGTGAGCAGGTGTGGTGGACCCCGGGACCTTGCAATGACAGGCAGTGTTGACTATCCCTACCATCAAGGGCCATGGATAATACTGTCTGTTGCTTGGACTCCGTTCCCTGTGGGGAGCCCACTTTACTCATCCCCATTGCACCCCTTATAAGTATTAAGTCTTGATGACCGTTGCTCCTGTCTGGCATTCCTCCAATATCTGTACACTGACATTCTCCTTTTTTGTTTGTTTTATGTATTCATGCACAACGGTCTGGAGGCCCGCCCAACCACCACCTGAAGACAATCAAGTCATCTCTTGAGACAAATGTGACAAGTAAGACTACCCTGAACTGTTCTTCACCATGCTGAAAAGTGCTGTCTCGCGGTCCGATCCAAGCGGAGAAACCACTACACGGTCTCACCCAGTTACAGGACTAGATATGCCAGGATCCCGCCATCACTGTTGGAGTTCCGCTCTTCCAAGGCAGAGGGGCGATGAAACATTGCAGTACAGACACTCATGGTTTAGATGTGAAGCCTCAAGGGCACCTGGATTTGTTTCCTGTCTTAAGCCTACCTTGAGGAGCTCCGGCGTGTTCAAGAAAGGAAGAGGAGGCCGTGGTGGTGGTGGGGAAGGGTTGGGACTTCTGGACTGTTGTGGGTGGGTACAAAATCATTGAAGGACTACTTAAGTTCAAGAATGAACTTCAGGGGGAACTGTGGTGGAGAGTTTGAATATTTAAAATGGAATTGGATTGCCATGCCCCATCGGATGTATATGTGTGTATATATATATATATATATATATATATATATGTTTATATATATATATATATATATATATATATATATATATATGTTTATATATATATATATATGTTTATATATATATTTATATGTATTTTTATGACAGGCAAGCTAGTTTTTTCTCTAGGACATTGGTTCCATAGATGGACTGTGCCCAGGTGTTAATTGAATATCTCTTGTTCTCTTACAATAGATGTGGCTCCTTCTCCCCAGGGGTCATTAACATACTATTGTCATATCTGGTTATCAGGACCTGTGGGTCACCAGTCCCTCCCTTTTACCTGGGTGGAGCTGATGACTCATAGATCTTGGAGACCCCCTGACAACAGGGATTTTGCCTTTAGAAAAGGACCAATCACTGAGCTAGCCCAAAGACCCCCGGGAGCCAATGAACATTGAGACTGGGGAAGGGGCATTTTTGGCATATAAATAAGTCTACAGCTGGACACGAGCCCCTCTTTGCCTGATGATTTTGGAGATGTAGCTGCCGGGGTAATGTACTCTCTCTCTCTTTCTCTCCCCCCCCCTCTCTCTCTGTATCTCTAATCTTTACTCTTTCTCCTAGGACTTTTAATATGTTTTGATAACCTTGTTGATCAGTGTATACCTGTTGTGAACCATGTGGCCTTAAATATCTCCTAAGAACTATCTTTGTAAACACTGGCAACATGGCATTTATAACATCTTCATACTATGTTGGGTAATCTAAAATGTTTCTTTATTATTTCTCTTTACTAAATATAAATAAATTGTAATTGTTTATCTATTCGCACGGTTATCGTACGTTTATATACTTATACAGACAAAGGTTTAATGGCGTTATTCACTTTATCATTGTTGTATCTATAATCTTTAACTAAGCTAGAAATTCAGCTTTAACACATCCCAAACTTGATAGAGGCCAAAATAGGAATCATAGCTCTATCAGACCACGCCCCAACAGCCATCACTCTAAAATTCAATCCCCCAAACAGACGACCTTTAACTGGATACTAAACGCAGCACTACTAACAGCACACAAAAGCGTCATCAGAGGTGAACTGATTAAATGGGGAGCTAGGAGGAAAAAAGGCAGAGACAAAGACATCAACACCCTTTCAGAGAAGATTGCCAAATTAGAAACATTACATTAACAATCCCTAGATTCCACAGTAGAAAAAGAACTGACACACAACAGGAACGTCTTAAAACAAATTTCACACCTCCAAAATTAAAATCCCTTCTCTTTAGGAAGAATATATTTTATGAACATGGGGACAAAAGCGGGAAACAGCTTGCAAGGGCCTTAAAGGAAGCAAATTCAGCTAATCATATACATGCTATACTAAACAAAGACAGGGCCCTTGAGTATAACTCAGGAAAGATTGCTGAAATCTTTCATGACTTCTACACTAAGCTATATAATCTCCCTACCCAACACAAACCTCCCCACATTACAACCTCAAAAGAAGACATGATTCAAAAATTTCTAGTAGACAGTAAAATCCCAATGCTGTCACATGAAGACATGAATAGCTTAGAAGATCCCATTACTACGACAGAATTACAGACAGCTATAAACGACTTAAAACCTGGGAAAAGTCCTGGCCCTGACGGATTTACATCCCAATATTATAAAGTATATGCACAACTCCTCTCAAAACCCCTCTTAAGAGCATTTAATTACGTACCAAAAAACAATAATGACTCCAATACACTCCTAATGGCTCATATAGTGGTCGTCTCCAAACCAGACAAAGACCCCACAGACTGCACCAATTTCAGACCAATTTCCCTCCTAAACATAGACATCAAGCTCCTAGCAAAAATTTTAGCCAATAGAATGAAACCCCTCCTGTCCAAAATAATAGGTCCAGAACAAGTCGGTTTCATGCCAGGACGAGAAGCTAGAGACAATATAACAAAATCCTTAAACCTCATCCATTACTCCAGGGGAGCGAAAACTGAAGGCCTTCTGTTGTCAACAGATGCAGAGAAGGCCTTTGATAGGGTCTCCTGGGACTATATGATGAATACATGTTCCCATATAGGATTAGGCACAAACATGTTAAATTGGATTAGAGCGCTATACCAGACACCACAAGCAAAAATTAAAGTTAGACATCAGGCCCTTTGGGTCTGGTATGAATATTAAGGGAAACCCCGAACCAAAATTAAAAAAAGAATTGCGTGAGGATCTCCCCAAATTCCATTCCATTCCATCCATACACGGGTGACCCCACCCTATCTGATGTAGGAAACCCCCGTGACGTCAGAGGGGGCTGGGTCACCTGCATAGGTCACGGGTGGCCTCGCCCTCAGCTATATAAGAGCTGTCAGACCAGGAGTAGCGTCACTCGACGGGAGTCTCCTATGGAGGCATCAGTAGTGGCTTCGGGTCGAGAATGGATTTATCGCTGGATTTTTTTTATTTTTTAATAAAGGACTTGTCCCAAGCTGGCTCTTGTTTTTTTTTCCCATTTTTTAAACTTTTTTGGTGAAATTGGTACCCCGTTACTAATTCACATGGGGGCGGGATCTGGAGGTCCCCTTGGTAAAGAGGGCTTCCAGATTCCAATAAGCCCCCCGCCCGCAAACCCCCACAACCACCAGGCAAGGGTTGTGGGGATGACCCCAAAGCATCCTGCCCATGTTGAGGGCATGTGGCCTGGTACAGTTCAGGAGGGGGGTGCTCTCTTGTCCCCCCCTCTTTTCCTGTGGCCTGCCAGGTTGAGCACTCGGATAAGGGTCTGGTATGGATTTTTGGGGGACCCCTACGCCATTTTTTTTTATTTTGGCACGGGGTTCCCTTTAAAATCTATACCAGATTCAGGTCTGGTATGGATTTTTAGGGGGGCCGCTACGCCATTCTTTTTTTAAATTTGGCGCAGGATTTCCCTTAATATCCATACCAGATTTGAAGGGCCTGGTATGAAATTTGGGGAGACCCCCACACAATTTTTTTTCAAATTATGGTTCGGGGTTCCCCCTTAATATTAATACCAGACCCAAATGGCCTGGTAATGGACTGCTGTTTTTTTTCAATGAATTTTTATCTGTATTGCCGAGACCCGACAGTTCATTACAGCCGCGAGCAGTTTTAAATGACTTTTTTTTTCCTTTAGAAATGTAGTTTTGCTGCAGGGACTGTTCTAAATACAGGAGACATGCACCCCTTTACAGGCATACTATAGACACCCCCAGGTATGAAATTTTAAAAAATATTTAACTTTTATTGTTTCACTTAAAGCATTATTAAAATCACTGCTTCTGAAAAAACGTCCGTTTCTAAAACTTTTTTTGGCATTGATACATGTCCCCTGGGACAGAACCCAGGCCCACAAACACTTTTTATGACAATAACTTGCACATTAACCTTTAAAATTAACACTTTTGATTTTTCATGTTAGTGACCCATAGACTTTAACGGGGTTCCGCAGCTTTTTGAATTTTCCCCGAACTCAGCATAATGTTCGATGTTCGCCAGAACACCCGAACAACCAAACAACCAAAGTTCAGCCCGAACTTATGCCCGGACCGAACCGTTCACCCATCCCTGTTTAGGACTAGTGGTGTAGATATCATTTTATAGTTTGGTCAACAGAGGCTGGAATCTAAAATGGATAATAAAGCCTCAGATAAGTTACAGCTAAACTAAAATATGCTTCAGAAAAGAGTGATTATTTAAAATACTATAGTGCCGTCAATTTACGTAGCGCTTTACATATACATTGTACATTCACATCTCAGTACCTACCCTCAAGGAGCTTACAATCTAAGGTCCCTAACTCATGTTCATATACTAGGGCCAATTTGGACAGAAGCCAATTAACCTACCAACATGCCTTTGGAATGTGGGAGGAAACCCACGCAGGTACAGGGAGAACATGCAAACTCCAAGCAGGTAGTGTCCTGGTTGGGATTCTAACCAGCGACCCTTTTTACTGTTAGGCAAGAGTGCTACCCATTACACCACTGTGCCACCCATAAGGGGTTATCGCTGTTATAAAGCTTCTAGGAGCTTGTGTCTATGATTTTATGAAACCATCTTGCTTCATTATGAGCCCAAACATGGTATTGGTGGAACACTGACACACAAAATATATGTAGCCCAAAACAATGATACTACCGCTCAAATGCCCACCAAACCTGTATCAGTTGGATCCAGGGCCGGACTGGAAAAAAAATTCAGCCCTGGAAAAAATTTCATACCAGCCTCACAGCATTATTATACCAGCGCAACAGCATAACGTCATTATTTTCTGGTTCGAGAAAGGGAAAACCATATATTTTAAAGCACATTTGAAGAGTGTATTATATAAAAAAAAGACAGATATTAAATCACATAGGGATAGATCGATTATATATATATATATATATATATATATATAAAATCTATATAAAAATAAGCAAATTCCAGTTAAAAGTGGTCAATCATCAAGGAGGACCCCAGGAACTCAGAACGTGGGGGGGGGACCACATTCCGCAGAAAGAATACACTAAGGTAAGGGGGGGGGGTTACTGATATAAGGGGGAAATCCTTTATATCAGTGCCCCCTTACATTATTGTACTCACTCCCCCCTTACATCAGTGACTCCCCTTCAGATTGGCATGGCAGTGCTGTCACTGACCTCCTCTCGGGTGCACCAAGCAGGGCTTAGTCAGTCGGCTCCAGCTTGGTGGCTCTGGTTTTATCCTATAGTCTCCTCTCCACAGTCCACACACGTCTGACTTCTCCCATGATCCCCATCCTGGCGGCGCTCCCACTCTTGACTCCTCTTCAGACTCCCTCAGAGACTGCAGACATGATACAAGAGCTCAATGCAGCCTCACCAGTGCCCATCAAATGCAGCCTCACTGTGCCCATCAAATGCAGCCTCACTGTGCCCATCAAATGAAGCCTCACTGTGCTCATCAAATGCAGCTTTACTCTGCCTATGAATGTGGCCACACTGTGCACACCATTGTGGCCTCACTGTGCCCACCATTGCGGCCTCACCGTGCCCACCATTGCGGCCTCACCGTGCCCACCATTGCGGCCTCACCGTGCCCACCATTGCGGCCTCACCGTGCCCACCATTGCGGCCTCACTGTGCCCATGAATGCAGCCTCTCCTGTGCCCCATGTCTCCGTCTGCAGTCCCTGTCTGTGGGAAGGTGTGTTGTTGATGCTCGGTACAGTACCTTGCATGCCAGCAGGATATCCATGATGGCCAGCAGCAGGCAGGGGCTGTTCTCGTTTTGGATGGGGACAGTGGCTCCTTCCAGAGGATCTGTTTGGTGTGAGATGGAGTGGTCCCTGGCCACCTGCACCTTCAGCTGTCCTCACTTTCCGGCCCCAGTCAGCCTGTCCCCTGGTCCTGGGGAAGTGGAGAGCACTGGGTGGGAGCTGGAGAGAAGGGGGAGCAGAGAGTACTGGCGGGGTTGGAGAGCACATGGGTGGGGGCAAAGAGCAGGGGGGAGTGGAGATCACAGGGGGTGGGGAGTGCAGAGCACTGGGGGGGGGTAAGAGTGTGGGGTGGCGAAGAGCACTAGACGGGAGCTTGAGAGCACTGGGGAGGGGGCAGAAAAACAGGGCTGGAGAGCACTGGGGGGTACAAAGAGCGGGGGGGAGTGGAGAGCAATGGGGGGGGAGCTTGAGAGCACCCATGGGGGCCAGAAAGTACAGGGGTTGGAAGCACGGGGGACTGGAGAGCACTGGTGGGGTTGGAGAGCACATGGGTGGGGGCAAAATGCAGGGGGGAGTAGAGAGTGCTGGGGGGAGCTTGTGAGAGCACTGGTGGGGGAGAAAAAAAAAACAGGGGTGGAGAGCACGGGGGGTAGAGAGCACGGTGGGGGGCTGGAGAGCACGGAGGGGGGCTGGAGAGCACGGAGGGGGGCTGGAGAGCACGGAGGGGGGCTGGAGAGCACTGGGATGGGGGCTGGAGAGCACTGGGATGGGGGCTGGAGAGCACTGTGGGGGGCTGGAGAGCACGGAGGGGGCTGGAGAGCACTGGGATGGGGGCTGGAGAGCACTGGGATGGGGGCTGGAGAGCACTGTGGGGGGTGGAGAGCACGGTGGGGGCTGGAGAGCACTGCGGGGTGGAGAGCACTGTGGGGGGAGCACAGGGGGCTGGAGAGTACTGTGGGGGTTGGGGAGCACTGCGGGGGGCTGGAGAGTACTGTGGGGGGTGGGGAGCACTGCGGGGGGCTGGAGAGTACTGTGGGGGGTGGGGAGCACTGCGGGGGGCTGGAGAGTACTGCGGGGGGCTGGAGAGCACTGTGGGGGTTGGTGAGCACTGCGGGGGGCTGGAGAGTACTGTGGGGGGTGGGGAGCACTGCGGGGGGCTGGAGAGCACTGTGGGGGGGGCTAGAGAAGGATGGGGAGAGGGGGGCAGAAAGAACAGGGGTTGAGGGAACTGTGGGGGGGGTCTGGAGAGTATGGTGGGGGAGGAGAGCACTGGGGAGGAGCACAAGGAGAAGGGGGGGGCAGTAAAAGAAGTTAGATGGGGGATCAGCAGGGGGGCGGCATTTAGAGGAAATGAGCTTTCTATATTCCTCCATGCAGCCGCTGAATGCTTGATTCTCCTCCTCTCCCTCCTCCAAGCATTCAGCGGGTGCATGGAGGAATATAGAAAGCTCATTTCCTTTATATGCGGCCCCCCTGCTGATCCCCCATCCAGGCACACTGTTTACTCACAGGCATCTCTCCTGTGTTTCACGGAGCTGGCCGGGTCTGTGTTCGGCGGCCGCTCCCGCTCTGTAACACGGTCCCGCCCCCCTAGACTGGCTGTGTGATAGGTGGATTCTTCTATCTACTATCACATGAGCCGGTCTAGGGGGGCGGGACCGTGTTACCGAGCGGCCGCTGAACACAGACCCGGCCAGCTCCGTGTTCACAGGAGCAGGAGAGGGGAGCACAGAAGCCGCAAAGCGGCCCCAGGGCAGGCAGCCTACCGGGAAATATCCCGGTATCCCGGTAGGCCAGTCCGGCCCTGGTTGGAACAGCATATGGACAGACTGGTGCAAGACAGACATGATCAGCTTCTCAGGCTCCAGTAGACCTCAACAAATGGCAGCCATTTGCCCACAGAAACTGACTCTCTGTTGCATAACTGTGAATGAAATGGGTAAAAGATTGCCTCATAGAGGCATCTACGAACAAGCCCCAAAAAAGCAAAATGCATCTGAGGAGTTTAATACAGGTGGAGAACAGGGACTGAAACCTTTTACCCATTTTATGCAACAGGGAGTCGGTATGCAGATGACCGCCATTCTGTTAAAGTCCAGAAAATATATGGTCATTGGTCACCTTTAAAGTGGAAATATAGTCAGAAAATTAAGTCCTGCTAGATCACTTTAGGCTGGCCTCTTTTGCAACTATAATGTAAAAATAAGTGTTTATACTGTTTAAAATCCAGTAATACACTGCCTCATCCTGCTCTGCACATGCTCAGTTACTCTGTATTTTTTGTCACTGTGCAGAATTTGTAGAGACAGATCTGCTGACAGCCTAAAGATTAACTGCTGTTCAGGGTCCCTGGACTTCAGCAAAATGGCAGCCTCCAGCAAGAAGAAACAGGCAGTGGTGTACCAATGGGGGAGGGGGTCCACTTCGGGTGCCACACATTGGGGGATGTCAGGTTGGCTATCAGGGCCAAGACAAGGCAGGATGGGTGCAGGGGAATGCTCTGTGGCTGTGCACGTCAGCAACGTCTGCTGCTCTGTGTTATTGACCACACATCTGTCTCATTACTGCCACCTCTGGCAGCTGAGTGTGTACAGGTGTGAGAGAGCAGCTGAGTGTGTGCAGTTGTAGAGGGGGGGGGGGGGGCTAAGTGTGTACAGGTGTGGGGGGAGCTGGGTTTGTACAGGTGTAAGGAAGGGGCTGAGTGCATACCCATGTGAGGAGGGCTGAGTGCATAGAGGTGTGATGAAGGGGCTGAGTGTGTACAGGTATGATCAGTGAAGGGGGGTGTGCCAGATATAGGATCAGCCCTGGGTACCGAATGCTCTAGGTACACCCCTGGAGACAGGAGCATTGTGGAGGCAATATACAACACACCTTAATTTTGGTAGCATAATTATTGATGTGAAATGTATGTTCCTTGTGCCAATTGTTTCTATACACTTCCTACTTTTGTAGATTTTCATTTAAAACTTGAATACAATTATTGGAACTAAAAGTAAAAAAGTTGCTATTTTGACTTTCCTATTGTTTAGAAAAATCTCAAACAGCAATAAGATGCACCACAACATGCACAACAAATAAAGGTCAAAGTATACAAGATATGAAAAGGTATCACACAGGTTGAGTGATCAGAAAAAAATCACAAAAAAAGACACACAGTGTCCTGCCCTGTATTTTTATAGGATATGATTTTCACCTATTCTCTTTTACACCTAAAATCACAACAAGCTACATCCAAAAAACAAGCAAACATGGCAGAGAAAAAGGAAATTACGAGTCAAACAAAACTCTTTAAACAACCTTAACCAACTCCCCAAATGTCACTTTCTATATTGACTAATCATTATAATAATCAACAACATCACCATCATTATTATCACAATGCTATAGTAGAAGTGCCCTCCCTGATTCTCCCCCTAGAAATCCCTGAATGAGGGTTGTGCAGATCCAGTATAAGAAGAACTGGTTCCAGTTACCTGTACTGGGAGAAGACGATGTGTGAACTCTCAGCGATCTCTCTGTGGAATGCAGTCAGTCAGTGCCAGATACGGATATGTATCCGTATCTGGATGGGAAGGGCTTTTATGGTAAGGGAGAGGTTTCCTAGAATGGAATTCTTCTTTCTCTTTCACTCTTTGTTACATCATCTCTAATCTCATATCCCATAAATGTACCAAGGTTATATACAATAATCTCCACATTACTGATAGATCAGATCTAGAGTTGAGCGGACACCTGGATGTTCGGGTTCGGCCGAACTTCGGAAAAAAGTCCGGGTTCGGGACCGAACTTGACCCCGAACTCCGAACCCCATTGAAGTCAATGGGACCCGGACTTTTGAACACTAAAATGGCTGTAAAAAAGTAATGTAAAGGGCTAGAGGGCTGCAAATGGCAACAAAATGTTACTAAGAGCATGGCAAGTGATCTGCAAACAAATGTGGATAGGGAAATAACTTAAAATAACATAAAAAAATAAAAATAAAATGCTTAAGGGCCCCCTTCTCAGCAGAAGAGGTACAGGAAGTCATTAGGAACCTCAGAAACTCAACGGCACGATGCCGCACATATGGTGGGAATACCCCAGAATACGCACTTTCTGGAAAAAATTATTAACTTTCATCAGGAGACTGGGTGGGAGACAATGTGAAGGAACCGGAGGCACTGTCAGCAACCCAATCTACTATCGCCTGTACTTGTCCTGGCCTCAACATTCGTACAGCCTCATTAGGCGCGCCAAAATACCGCTGCAGGCTCTGACGTAGCGGACGTCACGGAGGGAGGAGCCTGACAGAGCCGCAAGGTTCGAACGCCAAAAAAAAAAACACTGCAAAATTAAATTTTTTTGCAATGTTTTTCCAATATCAGAATACCCGGAACCCGGAATGCATCGGCACGAAGTGGAGAGTGAGAGCCTCCATGACCGAGGCTGACAGCCCACAGGACCCCCCCCCCCCCCCCACTGGCTCCGAGGAGAAGCTGCATCCGCGGCGGGTCCCGTAACGCGCATCACCACGGCACCACGGCAGTAGGAAGCCAGAACCCCCCATCCCGCTGTACTGCATAGGAAAACCACGGCGTAGCCGTGCACCCACCTCACGGGGAGGAGGCCGGTCCTGGGAGAGGAGGTAAGAGATAAGGGGGGTGACAAACGGACAGCCCAGGGGAAGGAGGTGGAGGACGGGCCGGATCACCAGCAGAGGAGCAGAAGATCAAGGTACCCTAAGAGGGAAGCGAAATGTTCCTTAAGAGGAAAGGGGAAATGTAATATGCTCTGTGGCATTTCTTGTTTCAACAGGAAAAGGGAAATTAAATGACTGTTTAAACAAAAAGCGCAGATCAAGAAGCGTAACCCAAAAGATAAATACCGGTATACTTTGCATACAGTATATAGAGCACATTAGAACTGCATTGTAGGAACTATTACGGGTATCTGTATACAGTATGAACTCCGGGTTTTTTCTTCTCATGATACAGTAAGGCGCATGTAACCTGAGCTGGGGAGGACGACCTTGCGCTGGACCTTGCCCTTTTTCTTTTCCTTCCTTGTCTGTTTTCCTCCCTTCCCCATTAACGGCTCCCCCCCTCCTTCTCTACCCCGCTGCAGCCTGGGAAAAAAAAAAAAAAAAAGAAAAAAAACCAGCAAGACATTAAGAACTGGAATTTCTGTACACCTATTGCAAAATCCCTATCTGGCAGAACTGATTTTAATAGTAATATATGTAACCGGTGGGGAAATTTGAGTATGTGTTGGCGGGAAGAAAGGAGGAAAGGGGATTGAAACCAGCAGATGATAACAGTGAAAAATAACGGTTAAGGTAACGGTGAGAAAGACTCCCCCCCCCCATGTGGCTGCGACCACTCCCTCCCTTCTCGTTCCTGGGCTCTCCTCCTCCCCTCTTTCATGTTATGTCCCCCTGGTTTTGTCGGGCTTAAGTGCCAGGGATTAAATCTGCCCTCCGTATAATATCAAAATAGGCCGGGCAATATATACGCCGGAAGTTGGACCGGAAACCAGGAGCAGTATAGTACGGGGACATAGAAATCTTACACAACGACTATAACAACAGCGACTAGGATCTCCGTACTGATTCCTTTATGTCCCCCCTGACTATCCCAGGAAGGGGTAACAGTACTCGGGAGAGGATCAAGTGAAGGGGGAACAGGGGATCCTCTAGGACTCTCTTGCCCCTCCCCCTTTTTTCTTGCTGTCGGTTTTTTTTTTTTTGTCTTTGTTGTTTTGTTCTCCCAAAACTCCTTTACCGTACTAGAGTACCTACCCCCCATCAATGACCCTCTAGACAGCAAGTGTGCTGCGAGAGAATAAGGGTCTGAAACTTAAATCTGTAAGGGAAAGGGTTTGGACACCAATAGACTAATTAATAAACAACACTATCATCCCTATCGGGCATTGAGGGGCAAAAGGAGAATCCCCGGTTAGAGGCGACGGTAAAATTAACAAAACAAGCTGGGGAAACGAATAAGAAAGATAAAGGAAATAACGATGAGTAAAACAACGAACAAAACAACAAAGGGGAGTGTCCCCAAAACCCCGAAGGCAACAAGCAGCACGATAAAACAATACATGAATCAGGGAGTAAGTCCACAAGGAATGGAACAGCAAGGTAAACCAGACAGAAGAAAAGGTAATGCTCCAAAACCTGGGGAGGCATCAGACCAGTCAAGAGGGGACATAACTGCAGAAAGCGAATCCGAAATAAGCAGAGTAGAAGAACCAAGAGCAGACCCTTAAATATTAACGAAAGAAGACATGATGGACATGTTCTTGAAACTCGAGATTGCAATCAAGGCAGATATCAATGCATTAAGAGGAGACCTAGGCCATCTGCTGATGAGAGTCGAGGAGGTTGAAGAAAAAATGGTCAAACATACCCAGGAATTAATCGAACTAAAGGAACAGGTCAAAATAACAAAACACAACCAGAGGCAAATTCTGTACAGACTGGAGGACCAGGAGAACAGGAACAGAAGACAGAATATGAGAGTGAGAGCAGTTCCAGAGAAGAAGGGCGAAGACCTAAGAGAAATAATGGTAAAAATATTTAACCCCCTCCTCGAGAGACCCCTAGAGGACTTCCCAAAGATCGAAAGGATCCACAGGGTCGGAAGAACCAGAAACGCAGCGGAAGGAAGGCCAAGGGACATTATAGCTAGATTTCGATTTTATGAAGATAGGGCGGAGGTTTGGGCTAAGGCACGACGGGCTGCACCTTTATTATATGAAGGAGAGGTGGTGCAGCTGTATGCGGATCTAGCCCCAGACACTCTGACAAGAAGGAGACTCCTGAAGCCCCTTTTGGAGCAGATGAGGACACAGAACATCAAGTACAACTGGGGGTTCCCAGCAAGTCTCATAGGACAGAAAGAGGGAATATCTGCTAGATTAGTCTTTCCAGAAGACTTGGTAGAGTTTTGTAATAAACTAGACCTCCTGATACCCGTATTGCCAGGTTGGACAGATGAAGAAACTTAGGGAGGGGGAGTTGGAGGAGAGGGGGGATGGAGAGGAGGGAGGGGAGAGGGCCTGCGGCTGGGTAGAATACACTTTCATATTTGTATTGTCTATGCCCCCTCTGCTGGGGCCGGTGTTTTCTCTAATGCGGGAGGGATGGAGAAAGAGAAGGGAGGTAAACAGCGAGGGAAAGGGGGGGGGGGTTAAGTGGGTAAGGAGGGGGAGTTGAATAAGATCCAACGCTGGGGTTCGACCGGCATGCACATATACACTATCTACTCCCATTGTGCTCTTTTGTACACGAAATACAAGGAGTACAAGCCCATCAGGAACGTAATAAACGAGCTAAGCTTCCTGAATCTACCTGATTGGAGGGGAGTATGTGCATGGGCGGGCAGTCAGGGAACCCACCTCAATGGGAAGAAATCGCAGATGGCCAGGGAGTACCAGGCCATAGGCGACTTCGGGGTCGGGAGAGGGCCACAGGGAAGGAGGGATTGGGGTGGGGGGAGGGAGGGAGAAGTTGGGGGTCAGGGGGGTGGGGGAGGAATAGAGGGAAGACAGGGGGTAGGCGGGGAGGGGGGAGGTTGGGAGGGGGGGGGGGGGCTGGGGGGAGAGGGAGGGAAGATAAGGGGACAGGGGGGAGGGAACCTCATCCACCTCGGTTAATAAAGTGCCTAGGAAGACTAAGGATAAATATATGTACGTGGGCTGACTTTAAAAAAAAAAAAAAAAAAAAAAAGAGAGAATATAAATGACTGAAACACGTTTCCTGACATACAATGTTAGAGGCTTAAATACTCTAGCCAAAAGAAATAAGATCCTCAATGAACTTAGGGACTACCGCGCAGACATAGTTTTCCTACAAGAAACGCACCTATCGCATGAAACAAACATAAAATTATCATCAACCAATTATTCGACATGGTACTATGGGGATACGATTAACACAAGAACAAGAGGAGTAGCAATAGGGATGTCCAAAGGGACAAGATTTCAATTAGAAGAGAGGTTAACAGACCCGGAGGGAAGATTCCTGTTTTTAAAAGGAAAACTAGGCGAAATGGAACTCACACTGGCAAACATCTATGCCCCAAATACGAATGCAGCAAAATATTTGATTAAAATATTGGGAAAATTGATGGCTTTCCAGAGGGGGCATGTGATCTTAATGGGAGATCTCAATCTCTGTCTGGAACCGAGTATAGATAGTACGTCCCGTGTGCAGGGGACAGAGAACGTACAGTTAAAAGCACTAAAACAAAAATTAAAAAAATGTCAGCTAGTGGACGCATGGAGGACACACCATCAAAAAAGCAAAGATTTTACGTTCTTCTCCCCTGTGCACGGGACATACTCTAGGATAGATTACATCCTGGTAGATCACAGACTGGTAGGGGAAGTTGCCGAGATAAAAATAGAAATAGCTTCACTGTCGGATCACGCCCCGGTAGTAATGAGATTAAAAACGGCAGGAAATCAAAGACATTCCAACAAATGGCGAATAAACGAAGCAATGTTAAGGGATGAGGAAAGCGCTGAGAAGCTAAAAAAAGAAATAGAGCAGTATTTTCAGATCAATGATACTGAAGGAATCTCAGTAGCAACACTGTGGGAGGCCCACAAGGCGTATGTGAGAGGAGTTCTAATAGCGCTAGGAGCAAAACAGAAAAAAGAAAGGGCAGAGAAAATAAAGGGGTTAAGGGAGGAAGTAGCGATAGCGGAACAACTACATAAAAAACACTTAAGCCCACACTCCACCTCACACCAACAATTAGTAATCAAGAGAGGGGAACTTAAAGAGTACATGGACCAGGAAGAAAAAAGAAAATATAACAGAATAGCCCAAGAGCGGTATAAATGGGGAAATAAAGCCAGTAAACATTTAGCTAAAATACTTCAAAAGAAAAAATCGGTAAATTATATTGACAAAATACAAACTGAAACGGGAGAGATGGTCTATGAAACTAAGGAAATTGCAGAAACATTTAAAAACTACTATAAGAAGCTGTACTCTGTAAAGAATAGGGGGTCCCTGTTGGAGGAGAAAATTCGGAAAACGAAAGATTTCTTAACTAAGGCACAACTACCAGCTATTACAGAAGAGGAGAGGGAGGAGTTAGAGACACCCATAACTCAGGAAGAGATTAAAGAAGCTTTAAGAG
Source organism: Lithobates sylvaticus (assembly GCA_028564925.1). Taxonomy (NCBI): domain Eukaryota; kingdom Metazoa; phylum Chordata; class Amphibia; order Anura; family Ranidae; genus Lithobates; species Lithobates sylvaticus. Next base: position 311,229,105 of record CM053031.1, read on the forward strand.
ACACGGCGCCAGGTTAAAATCCCGGTCCGGACGGGTTTACAACCGCTTACTATAAGAAATATGGGGAGATCCTGATTCCAAGACTATGTCAGTATTTTAACGGCTTGGGCGCGGAATATGGGCTGAGCAGGGAGGCGGCGACCGCCCAAATCACGGTCATACCAAAAGAAGGAAAGGATGTATCGATTTGTTCTAGTTATAGGCCGATCTCGCTTTTAAACACGGACATAAAACTTTACGCTAAAGTATTGGCAAGGCGGATTAAGGGCCTGATGAACAAATTGATACATCCGGACCAAGTGGGTTTTGTCTCTGGTAGGGAAGGGAGGGATAATGGGGTTAGGTCGCTTCTCCTAATACAGAGGATAAAAGATAGTGGGTCCCCAGGTCTACTCCTGTCGATCGACGCTGAGAAAGCTTTCGACAGGGTAGACTGGGGACTCATGGTACAGACTTTGGAAATAATGGGATTCGGAACAAGAATGATCCGGTGGATCCAGTCGTTGTATCAGTACCCCACAGCCTCAGTGACAATAAATGGATTATCATCCGCCCCCTTCGAGATGAAGAACGGGACGAGACAGGGGTGCCCCCTGTCCCCCCTATTATTTATTATATCGGTGGAACCACTCCTGGCTACTATAAGAAACAACTTAGAAATTAGAGGAATTTGGGCAGGGGAGGAAGAGCATAAAATAGCCGCTTTCGCGGACGACATATTATTTTACATCGGACACCCAAGGACCACCCTGCCGAAGCTACTCACAACCTTAAAACAATATGGTGAATTATCAAATTTTAAAATTAATTTAGCTAAATCAGAGATTTTGAATATAAATATGACTAATAGGGAAAAAAAGGATATACAGAAAGAGTTCCATTTCCCCTGGCAAAAAACAATTAAATATTTGGGCATAAAATTAACTAACTCCCTTGATAAGATCTATAAAACTAATTATATACCTCTCCTGGATGAAATCAAACAAGAATGTAAAAGATTTCTTAATAAGCCAGTATCCTGGATTGGACGCATAAATACCCTAAAGATGGTCCTCCTCCCCAAAATAACGTACAAATTTCAGATGATACCCGTTGCACTATCACAAACATACCTCAGGAAACTCAAAACCATAGTGATGAACTTTATATGGAAAAACAAAAAGCCAAGAATATCCTTTCTAACATTAAAACAGGAAAAAAAAAGAGGGGGATTGGGAATACCCGATATTCAACATTACTATAATGCCGTAGTGCTATCCAGAGTAGTGGAGTGGGTAAGGGACACAAGGGAAAAAAGGTGGGTGAGCATAGAGAACACACTGTGTAATGCACGTTTGAAAGATATAATATGGAATCCCCCAAAATTTAGAGGAATAGGAACTAACACTCATGCACTGGCACAAAACACTTTAAGAATTTGGGATAAAGTTTACAAAAGCCTAAACGGAGATTTTAATTCACCTCTAATAGCGCTAAAAAATAACGAGATGTTTGCACCAGGTAGTGAAAAAACGGGGGGTAATTGGATTAAAAATGATAGGGCACAACTAAGGGACATAATGGAGAATGGAAAATTAAGAACACTACACGATTTAGAACACAAGAAAGAGCTAATGGTGATAAGTGAGTGGCGGTATCAGCAGCTAGGTCAGTTCGTAAAGAAGTTACCACAACCAAATAGATTAGAACTAGATCTGACACAACTGGAGCGGATATGCACAGCAGAAAATACAAGAAATACAATTTCTAAATTATATAAATTACTGATGACGACTGACGAGCTGGTGATCCCCCCATTCATTGTCAAATGGCAAAGGGAACTAGGAGCACAGAAAAGCACTTTGAAAATAGGGAAAATAATGCAACTGACACACAATTCTGCGGTAGACATGAAGACAGCAGAGGTAAATTATAAGTGTTTAACAGGCTGGTATGCGACTCCAGACAAAGTAAGTAGATACCAAACGGGAAAATCCCCTGATTGTTGGAGAGGGTGCGGGGAGGTCGGAACTATGGCACACATCTGGTGGCAATGTCCGAAAATTAAAACGTATTGGGTAAAGATAATAGACTTAGTAAAAGAAATTACTAAAAAGACACTGGAGTATGACCCGTGGGTTATCCTGTTTCATGGAACAGATGAAGGGGTAGTGAAATACAGGGAATCATTAGTACCACATCTCTTAAACGCTGCAAAGCGACTTATACCTAAGAATTGGAAAGGACTGGACAGCCCACAAATCTGGGATTGGATAGATGCAGTAGAAGAAACCTATAGGATGGAAAGTTTGAGAGAGGAGGTTGAGGAAAAAGATACAGGGTTGAAAGGAAAATGGGACTGTTGGAGAACCTTCAAAAAGTCATGGAGCCACGCGCAAGAACTGAGGCAATAGTATCAACACGAGCAATGGAAAATTATATAAGGCAGAGTAGGAACATATTGATAGATAGAGAGGTCCGAGGTGGGTGAGGGAGGGGAGGGAGGGGGGGGGGGGGGGGGGGTAGGGGGGGGGGAGTAGGGGGAAGGGGAAAGTATTGAGGGGGTAAACAAATAAAAATAAATGTAAAAGCCTGATGTTAATTATAAAATAAAAAGTACTATGGGGGGGGAAAAAAAAAAAAAAAAAAAAAAAGTGACTTAAGCCACAATGATGTGAAAAGGAGAAGGGAAAGTGACTTAAAGCCACAATGATGTGAAAAGGAGAAGGGACAGAGATGAACTCTCAAGTTGAATTAAGTCTCTCAAAAGATATCGCTGAAGTGGCAAAAAAAAAAAACTGCAAAAAAAAAAAATCAGAATACACGTATAGTGTCTACAGCGTGTATGAAAACGCAGAAAAGGCTATTGGGAAAAAAAAACACAGCAAAATTTTATTTTTTTTGCAATGTTTTTCCATTATCAGAATACACGGATAGTGCCTAAAGCGTTTATGAAAACGCAGAAAATGCTATTGGGAAAAAAAAAAACACTGCAAAATTAATTTTTTTTGCAATGTTTTTCCAATATCAGAATACACGGATAGTGTCTACAGCGTTTATGAAAACGCAGAAAATGCTATTGGGAAAAAAAAAACACTGCAAAATTTAATTTTTTTGCAATGTTTTTCCAATATCAGAATACACGGATAGTGCCTAAAGCGTTTATGAAAACGCAGAAAATGCTATTGGGAAGAAAAAAAACACCGCAAAATTAAAATTTTCCTGGTGCCTCCATGGCAGTATACCTGTGATAACTCCGCCCCGGAGTCCTCCCCTCAGGATAGTTAATAGCTTATAAAAATGCCACCCGTGTCCCTCCTTAGCATTCTCCTTTTTTTCCTCATACCTGAAGGATAGTGGTGTGCGTGTCCTACCTCTGCTTAAATGCAGTTTCCATCTGGGTTCAAGCCTCTCCCAGATGCAGTCCCCTGTCTTGGGTTGCTAATAGCACTGATAAGAGGGGAGCCCCTTCTGAGGGTCTTTTGGGGCAGCAGCAGCTTCCTAAGGAGGAGCAACGGTCTACAGACAGGCAATGCTGGTCGCCATGGAGGCAGGTAGGGGCTTACTATAAAGCCTTTCTTTCTTCTTTCTCCCTGTCCTTGTCCGCCTTGCAAGCCACATTGGGATCTGATACATGCCCTGACATGCTAAGGGGTAATAGGCGAGCGCTATAGCGCGGGGGCCGCCGCTCTGCTAGGTTTATAGGCAGGTCTGGTGTCGGATGAGGCGGGCAGCGCCATCTTGCTTCAGGGCAAAATTACGATTTTGCCCTTAGTTGGTTAGGGCGGGAGGAGGTAGGAGTCTCCCCCCCCCTATAACATTTAAAAGTGGGAAGAAATCAGTAGATGGTAGGCCCTCCAGGAGGGAAGTCTGGTCCTAGAAGTGCTCCTGCGCTACTCTGCTGTCTGTAAAAAGAGTGAGTAAAAACCTATTTGTTTCAACTGTTAATGTAATTAGAGTTACATGAGGATGTGTGCATGCGGGGGGGAAGGTAACCTCTTGTAAAAATAAAAAAAAAATAAAAAAGGGTTATATATATATATATATATATATATATATACACTTATGTATATATATGTACCTTTTGAAAAAAAAAAAATTTAAAAAAAGAAAGAAAGAGGGGAAGGGAGGATTAGATCCGAATCCTATACATATTAAAGGCTTTTATTTTTGGACTGGATGGTGCAGTAGGTTGTCCTTTTTTTTTCTCATCAATCGTTTTCTATCTGTTTCTAGTCTCTATTTCAACTACCTTATGCCCTTGCTTGCCTCCACAAAATGAGCCAGCCGCCATTTGACCAAGACCCTCGCTTCCTTAGGTAGGGGCACGTACAGCCATGTATGGGTATGTATGTATATATATATATATAGATGCATATGTATGCGATTTCCGTACATGGATATTTATATATATATATATGTGTGTTAACAAAGTTCATGCTAAAAGAGTGCCTGGTGCTGTTACTGTCGTTTCAGCCCTATACACCAGAACGCGTCTAATCAGACGTCGGGCCATCAGAGCGGACGCTCCCACCCCAGCTCAGGCCACAGCCGCTCAGCTGGCTCCTGCCATTCCAAAGGAAAATCCTCCTCCAAGAGGCATAGGTCCTCCAGTCCACCCAGAAGAGGGGAATGCAGAGCATGTGGGGCGACCGTATTGCCGGATAAACGAATCTGCAGGGACTGTCTGCAGGGGTATGCATACCAGGAGAGGGCGGAGACAGAACAGGTCACTGACCTGATCAAAAGGGTGGTCAAAGATTCCCTGGTAGAACTGATGCAAATGAACCCGCCCAGGCAGGACCCTCCCAGTGACCAACTGCTGCCCGCAGATCTAGCCATTCCAGGCCCCTCTGCTACAGACCGGATTGATCCGGTACCTGGGCCGACTCCCCCCGCAGGTGATGGAGTAGATTCAGAGGATTCCTTGGATGAGACGGACCCCTCTGGCTTCAACTTCAGCCTAGTGCAGCCATTTGTGTCTGCGGTTAAGCAGGCTATTGGGTGGGGGGAAGTAGAAGAACCCCCTAAGAAGACAAAGTCTTTCTTCCCCTTTCTGGAAAAGAAGCAAAACTTTTTTCCCCTTTCTGGATGAATTGAAAGACCTGATAGAAGGGGAGTGGAAGCGAACGGATAAGCGTTTCTCCTTAAATAAACTCCAGAAACTCTATCCCCTGGCAGAGACAGATGCGGCCTTACTGGATACCCCTCCTATAGTGGATGCCGCAATAGTCCGCCTAGCTAAGAGTGTCACCTTACCCATGGAAGACTCTACGTCCTTCAAAGATCCGCTGGACAAGCGGATAGACGCAGACCTAAGAAAGGCCTACCAGCTGGCCAGGGGGGCCTGCAGGCCGGCCATCGCCTTAGCCTCAGTCTCTAGCGCAGTCAAGGTGTGGACGGGGAATATCGAGGTGGCCATTTGGGAGGAGGTTCCGAAGGAAGATATCATAAAGGCCTTAGAAGATCTGAAACTGTCGGCGGATTTTATGGGGGAAGCCGCTATCGACTCCCTAAGATACTCAGCCAGGGCTATGCTGCACACGGTCATGGCAAAACGGGCATTATGGCTAAAGCCGTGGGCGGCAGACGGGGCATCCAAGCAAAACGCGCATTCGATGGGAAGGCCTTCTTTGGAGAGAAACTGGAAAAGGCGATATCAAGAGTGACCGGGGGAAAGTCGGGGTTACTCCCCCAGGACAGGAGGGTAAGACGCTCTAGGGTGGTGTCCTCCAAGGGTCAGTGGCCCAGGAACAGGAACTACAACAATTCCCGTCAAAACAGAGACCCCAAAAGGAATTGGAGGAGCACGCAGGCGACCTTTTTGAAGGCTAGTAAACAAAGAAGCTTTCCCAACGCCCAAGAGGGGGCGAAACCCTTTTGACAGCAGCCCATCCCCGCCAGTAGGGGCCAGACTGAGGGAGTTCGCAGAGGTATGGAGTCACAAATGCGGAGACCCGTGGGGGGTCTCCACGGTCAAGTTTGGTCATTTCTGGACCTTCCAGGATCGACCTCTGAGAGACTCTTTCAGTCCGACCAAGATCCCGTCTTCCCCTCAAAAAGCGAAAGCCCTGCTGGAGTACCTCAGGCTACTACTGGCGCAAAAGGCGGTGATTCCGGTGCCTCCCTCCGAAAAGTTCACAGGTTTCTACTCTCCTCTCTTTCTTACCCCCAAAAAGGGGGGAGAGTGGAGACCGGTGGTGGACCTCAAGAGACTAAACTGGTGGATACTACTCGATTCCTTCAAGATGGAATCTCTGCATACGATCATCCACACTATTCTACCAGGGGACTGAATGGTCTCGGTGGATTTACGGGACGCCTACTTTCATGTGCCGTTCTACCAGCCTTTCAAAAGTTTCTGAGTGTGGCGATAGGCTCAACGCACCTGCAGTTCCAGTGCCTTCCCGTTGGCCTATGTACTTCACCAAAAGTATTCTCAAAAGTACTGATTGCAATCCTGGCACCTCTCAGGGAGAAAGGGCTGCGTGTCTTCCATTTTTGGACGACATCCTTCTCTTGGCGGCCAGTCCGGACCTGTTGACCACCCTCACAGAATTTGGCTGGCTGATAAATACCAAGAAAAGCGTTTTGACCCCAACCCAGGCAATGATTTATCTAGGGGCCCTCTTCGACACCAGAAGAGGAACAGTGCGTCTCCCCCCCCCCCCCAGAAGGTGGCAGCAATATCTCAGAAAATGTGACACGTGATGACTCTCCCAACTTTACGAGTAGAGGAATGCTTGAGCCTGATTGGAACGATGGCAGCATGTATACCGATGGTACCCTGGGCTCATTGGCACTTGAGGACCTTTCAATGGGGCTTCTTGACACAGTGGAAGAGGAGGTCCCTATGGCAGAAGATATCGATCTCAGCCTCCATGAGGAGAGGTCTACTCTGGTGGTCGAAAGGAGTGCATCTCGAGGCCTCGTCTCCTGCAGGGCCCCTCTTGGACCATTCTTACCACAGACGCAAGTGCAAAGGGGTGGGGAGCACACTGTGGCCACCAGGAGATACAAGGGAAATGGGAAGTCCCCACGAAGGGAGTGGTATCCAATATCCTGGAACTCCGGGCAGTCTATTTGGCACTCCTGAATCTAGAGGAACACCTGTGCCAGAAACAGGTGCTGGTCCGGCTGGACAACAAGGCAGCAGTATCTTACATACAGCGGCAAGGGGGAACCCTCAGCCTGCCATTATTGAGGGAAGTGGAACCCATTATGCTATGGGCAGAAAAAAATCTGATAGAATTGAAGGCGGTCTATATCCCGGGCCATCTGATTCAGCAAGCGGACCCTCTATCCCGTCACTTCCCGAACAACAACGAATGGTCTCTACACCCGACAGTGTTCCAGTGGGTCATGGAACAGCAGGATCCACCGGAGGTAGACTTATTTGCCTCTCCGATCAACACAAAACTACCGAGGTTCATATCTCGTCTACCTCACCCCATGGCGGAAGCGGTGGATGCTCTCTCAAGCCCCTGGTGCTACAAGACGGCATATACCTTCCCTCCAGGACCTCTAATCTCAAGGTTCCTGCTCCGGCTGATGAGGGAACAAGTCAAGGTACTGGCGATTCTCCCCTATTGGCCCAGGAGGCCATGGTTCCCGTGGGCAGTGAACCTCAGCTTGTGCCCACCACGCAAAATCCCAGTTTTTCCACAGCTGCTCTCGCAAGGGAGATTCGTTCATCCAGCTCTGCACAAGCTGAATTTACATGTCTGGATTCTGAGCAGGGAAAGTTCCAATCCCTAGGCTGCTCGGCAGGGCTGATCGAGACCCTCTTAAAGGCCAGGAAGCCCTCTACAAACTACGTATATTCTAAAGTCTGGAACAAGTTCAAACAATTTGCGGAGCACAGGCGGTCTGATCCGACAATACCATCTACCACTGTAGTTCTACAATTCCTACAGTCAGGCCTGGACCTGGGCCTCAGCCTAAGTTCGCTGAAAGTCCAAGTAGCAGCAATTTCAGGGAGTACCCAGAAAAAGTGGGCAGAAGACGCGCTCATCACGCAATTTTTGAAGGCAGTCAAAAAGATTCGCCCACCGTCAAAGAGAATTTTGCCAGCCTGGGATCTTCCACTAGTCCTTGAGAGCCTAAGGGCACAGCCGTTTATACCTCTAGAATCCACCTCACTCTGGAATTTGACCCTCAAAGCAGTCTTCCTGGTGGCGATAACTTCGGGAAGAAGAGCCTCGGAATTACAGGCCCTAGGGGCAGGAGAAGAACATGTAGTCTTCTTTCCAGACAGAGTGGAGTTGCGGACAATACAAGGATTTGTCCCAAAGGTAGCATTACATCTCGCCCTCTCTGAAACCTGGGCGCTGCCTACCTCTTCGGATCCTCACTCAGGGGCGTTGCAGGAACTGGACATTTCTAGGGTTTTGACACGTTATTTACAAATCACAAGCCCCTTCAGAACAACTGATAGGCTGTTTATCATACCTTGGGGTAGAAACAAAGGGAAAGAAGCCTCAGCTAGAACTATCGCTTCATGGATCCAGAAGTTGATCCAAAAGGTGTATAGGGCGAGAGGGCTGGTCCCGCCAGTGGTGAAAGCCCACTCTACAAGGGCAGTTTCTTCATCCTGGGCGGCAAGAGCAAGCGTATCTTTGGAAACTATCTGCAGGGCAGCTACATGGACGTCACCAAATACGTTCATACGTCTTTACAGAATCGCCCCAGGAGCACTCACCTCAGTGGAGTTTGGTAGAAAGACGATTGAGGCAGCTCTCGCGGTCCCTTGAAATAAAGTTTCTTTAAAGCATTACCCACCCTTGTATCAGCTTTTTATTGTATCACAGGTATACTGCCATGGAGGCACCAGGAAAATGGAAAATTGTTTCATACTTACCGTAATTTTCCTTTCCTGGTGCCTATCCATGGCAGTATACATGCCCTCCCTTCTTTGGTATTCGATATAATTGGAGAATGCTAAGGAGGGACACAGGTGTAATTTTTATAAGCTATTAACTATCCTGAGGGGAGGACTCCGGGGGGGAGTTATCACAGTTATACTGCCATGGATAGGCACCAGGAAAGGTAAATTACGGTAAGTATGAAACAATTTTCCGTTTTTTTGCAATGTTTTTCCAATATCAGAATACACGGATAGTGTCTACAGCGTTTATGAAAATGCAGAAAATGCTATTGGGAAGAAAAAAAACACTGCAAAATTAAATTTTTTTGCAATGTTTTTCCAATATCAGAATACAAGGATAGTGTCTACAGCGTGTATGTATGAACATGCAGAAACTGCTATTGGGGAAAAAAAAAACACAGCAAAATTAAATTTTTTTGCAATGTTTATTCAATATCAGAATAAACGGATAGTGTCTAAAGCGTTTATGAAAACGCAGAAAATGCTATTGGGAAGAAAAAAAACACTGCAAAATAAAAAAATTTTGCAATGTTTTTCCAATATCAGAATACACGGATAGTGTCTAAAGCGTTTATGAAAACGCAGAAAATGCTATTGTGAAGAAAAAAAACACTGCAAAATTAAATTTTTTTGCAATGTTTTTCCAATATCATAATACACGGATTGGGGGGGTGTCCCTACTGTCCCACATATTTGAAAATGGTAAATTGCTGTCCTTCCAGGAACTGCGAGTGAGATTTAACTTACCTGTCAATATGCAATACTACTACATACAACTACAGCATGCAGTCAGGGCACAGGGGAACGCGGTGGAGTGGATACAGTCACGCACTCCAGTGTTCCAGGTGATGAAGGCAAGTACCGAAACTAAGGGGTTTATCTCCCAGTGTAACCAAATGCTATTAACACAACACTTGAGGACATTCCCGAGCAGAGCGGAGGGCATGTGGGAGAGGGACCTGGGTCAAATATCAGGAGATCAGTGGATAGAAGCTATGCAGTCGGTAACTAGCTGTTCCCTAAGGCTGCATTCACACCTGAGCGTTTTGTCGCCCTAAGCCGCCCTACGCCTGAAGCTACAAAACGTTCGAGGGGATAAAATACATTATTCTCTATGGAGATGGTTCACATCTCCACTCCATGTCGCCTGAAGCCGAACGCCTGAAGCTCAAACAAGTTCCGGACCCATTTTTGTCGCGCGAATCGGGCAGATTTGGGCGTTTGTATCCCCATAGAACATAGCAACAAATGATGACAGTGATGATCATTTTTCCTATTGGCTATCAAGAAAAACGCCGAAGTTGAAAAACGCCTGTTACGCCGTATGCAAATGTGCAAAAAACAACGGTATTCGCGCGACAAAACGTCGGTAAAACCGCTGGTAAAAACGCTCATTCCGCTACGCTCAGGTGTGAATGCAGCCTTAATGTAGCGCAGAAAGTCTCCCAGCTATACATTCTACTAAGAGTCCATTATACCCCGACCAAACTGTATAAAATGGGTAGACTGCCTGACCCACTTTGTAACCGATGCAGGAGACAAAACGGTGACCTCATACACCTCTTATGGAGATGCCCAAAACTCCATAGATACTGGAATGAAGTGGTGAACATACTTAATGGAGTGTTTCAGACAACAATCCCCATGGACCCCCTGTGCTGTTTGCTGGGGGTCCTTGAGGATATAATCCCAGAGGAACCAATCAGAATAGCAGTAACTAGAGCATTATTCCAAGCCAGAAAGCTAATATTGATGGGATGGAAGTCAATACTGCCACCGACAGTTACCTCCTGGATAGCTCACATGGGGAACACACTCCGAATGGAGAAGTATATATATCAGCACAGAGGTAGCCCAAACAGGTTCGAAAATATATGGTCTAAATGGCTCGACACCCCAGGTTTGAGTCCCAAGGAACTAGTCATATCAAGACTGTTGCAATGTTCATAAACTGTACCGCATATGTATACGTAAGAAACCTGTACAGGCTAGTAGGCAATGCCAAAGTGTGTAATGTGTATGTTACGAACGTATGACACCAATTTGTTGGGAAAAACTTTATGCATAAAGGAAACTGTTGTGATAGGTTTTTATTTAACATTGAACATTTCTGATTTAAAAAAAAAATAATACACGGATAGTGTCTACAGCGTGTATGTATGAACACGCAGAAAATGCTATTGGGAAAAAAAAACACAGGAAAATTAAATTTTTTTGCAATGTTTATTCAATATCAGAATAAACGGATAGTGTCTAAAGCGAGAGCAAAAAACACTGCAAAATTTAATTTCCTGACAGACTCCACGGCAGCCTACGTGTGGGTTAACCCCGCCTCCTCTCCAATGCTATAGGACCCTCTTCAAATAAAAGAGCACTCACCCCATGATACTACGTTCCTTTTTTGTCCTCCTCCAATGGACCATATACATACTACTGGCGTCCGGTCGGATAATTACAGAAAACTTTGGCATACCTTGCGGTGCAGCTCAGGTCCCAGCCATGGGCGGGCAAGTAGCTTGAGAGGCCCATGAATACCCTAGTGGTGCGGGGTGGTTGCCTCTGGATGCCTGACGGACCGATGACGGTGAGACCATGGACGCATACTGGCTGGCAAGGTCTGGAATTATGTTTGTTTCCTTCTCCATGGCAGTCGCTTCTAAGTTGTCTTTGTTGTTTGTCTTTCCCAACAAGCAAATATCATGCAGAGCGTTTAAGTTTTACCCTTATGGCGGCTGGAACGCTTCTGCGCTCCAGCTCGCCGTTACTTCCGGATAGCGGCTGTTTCGCCGCTCGCGCATGCGCAGTAAGCCCCTCGAGAGCGAGGCTTGCCTTGCGCGTGCGTGGTACGGCCCTACTCTCGGCAGCTGCACATGCGCAGTCCGAGTACCCCCTTCTGCGCAGGCGCGCTAGGGGATGGGCGGTGACGTCAGAGGCGGCAACTTTAAAAAGCTGTCTCAGCTGCTGTCATTTGGGGATCTGTTCTGACAGAAAGCAGCTGAGCAGCAGACAGCACTTAAACTTCAGTGTTTTGCAAAATCCTGTGTCCCCATTGCCTGGTGAGTCTCTTTTTTTCATCATACCTGATATACATGTGAATTTTGAGGTGTATATATTAAGCTGCAATATAGTGATCTTGCTAAATGGTGTGGAAATTTATCCTGGGTATACCGGCTTTTCTGCAGACTGCACGCCTGAGATTTTTTGTTCATCCAAATCAGTATGGACAAGTAAGGATGGGCCCGGTGCTCGATGCGAACCCATGTTCGCATCCGGCACCGGGTGTTCGCTCGCTCGGCGAGCCCAGAACTATTTTGGCCGCTCGCATCACATTCGTGTGATGCGAGCGGCCCCGCAATGCATTGCGGCCGGCGCAGTGCATTGCTGGCTGATGATTGGCCAAGCATGCACTGTGACCCCGCATGCTTGGCCAATCACAGCGCCGGAAACTCGGAGAGCCATAATTGGCTACAGGCAGGACGCCTGTAGCCAATTACAACTCAGGGGCTTTAGTACACGCCCCCTCATTTAAAAGGCCGCCACGCCGTCGGCGCCGGTCACATGAGTTCCGGCTTTAGGAGAGTGCAGGCTCATTCTGTGTCACTCTGCTAGATTCATTTAGAAAGATTCATTTAGAAAGATTCATTTAGAAAGATGGGCTTGTAGTGTGTTCGTGGCAGGCACTGGCAGCAAACAGAGCTCCTATATTTTGTTCCCAGAAGCACCTATAGGACTTGTAGTGTGTTAGTCCCATCACACAGAGATCATATATTTTGTTCCCAGAAGCACCTATAGGACTTGAAGTGTGTTAGTCCCATCACACAGAGTTCCTATATTTTGTTCCCAGAAGCACCTATAGGACTTGAAGTGTGTTAGTCCCATCACACAGAGATCCTATATTTTGTTCCCAGAAGCACCTATAGGACTTGAAGTGTGTTAGTCCCATCACACAGAGATCCTATATTTTGTTCCCAGAAGCACCTATAGGACTTGAAGTGTGTTAGTCCCATCACACAGAGATCCTATATTTTGTTCCCAGAAGCACCTATAGGACTTGAAGTGTGTTAGTCCCATCACACAGAGATCCTATATTTTGTTCCCAGAAGCACCTATAGGACTTGAAGTGTGTTAGTCCCATCACACAGACCTATATTTTCTTCCCAGAAGCACCCATAGGACTTGTAGTGTGTTAGTCCCATCACACAGAGATCCTATATTTTGTTCCCAGAAGCACCCATAGGACTTGAAGTGTGTTAGTCCCATCACACAGAGATCCTATATTTTCTTCCCAGAAGCACCTATAGGACTTGAAGTGTGTTAGTCCCATCACACAGAGATCCTATATTTTGTTCCCAGAAGCACCTATAGGACTTGAAGTGTGTTAGTCCCATCACACAGAGATCCTATATTTTGTTCCCAGAAGCACCTATAGGACTTGAAGTGTGTTAGTCCCATCACACAGACCTATATTTTCTTCCCAGAAGCACCTATAGGACTTGAAGTGTGTTAGTCCCATCACACAGAGATCCTATATTTTGTTCCCAGAAGCACCCATAGGACTTGAAGTGTGTTAGTCCCATCACACAGACCTATATTTTCTTCCCAGAAGCACCCATAGGACTTGTAGTGTGTTAGTCCCATCACACAGAGATCCTATATTTTGTTCCCAGAAGCACCTATAGGACTTGAAGTGTGTTAGTCCCATCACACAGAGATCCTATATTTTGTTCCCAGAAGCACCTATAGGACTTGAAGTGTGTTAGTCCCATCACACAGAGATCCTATATTTTGTTCCCAGAAGCACCTATAGGACTTGACGTGTGTTAGTCCCATCACACAGACCTATATTTTCTTCCCAGAAGCACCTATAGGACTTCTAGTGTGTTAGTCCCATCACACAGAGATCCTATATTTTGTTCCCAGAAGCACCTATAGGACTTGAAGTGTGTTAGTCCCATCACACAGACCTATATTTTCTTCCCAGAAGCACCCATAGGACTTGAAGTGTGTTAGTCCCATCACACAGAGATCCTATATTTTGTTCCCAGAAGCACCTATAGGACTTGAAGTGTGTTAGTCCCATCACACAGAGATCCTATATTTTGTTCCCAGAAGCACCTATAGGACTTGAAGTGTGTTAGTCCCATCACACAGACCTATATTTTCTTCCCAGAAGCACCCATAGGACTTGTAGTGTGTTAGTCCCATCACACAGAGATCCTATATTTTCTTCCCAGAAGCACCTATAGGACTTGAAGTGTGTTAGTCCCATCACACAGAGATCCTATATTTTGTTCCCAGAAGCACCTATAGGACTTTAAGTGTGTTAGACCCATCACACAGACCTATATTTTCTTCCCAGAAGCACCTATAGGACTTGAAGTGTGTTAGTCCCATCACACAGAGATCCTATATTTTGTTCCCAGAAGCACCTATAGGACTTCTAGTGTGTTAGTGGCATCACACAGAGCTCCTATATTTTCTTCTCAGCAGCACCCACAGGACTACCGACTACAATGGCTGGAAGACCGCCAAGGGGAGGCAGAGCGTGCAGAGCCAAGAACACAGGGCAGGCAGGCTCTGTTTCTAGTGAACGTGGCCGTGGACGTGGACGTGGTCGTGCATCGTCATCAGCACGTGGCCATGGGACACGCGCGTCTTTGTTTTCGGCAGCTGGACATGTGGAGCCGCATCACGCTGAAGGCTTGGTAGAATGGATGACCAAGCCCTCCTCATCCTCCTCATCCTCTCACCCAGGCTCAGGGTACTGGCAGAGCAGCTGCCAACGCGTACTCAATGGCATCATCAGCCACCCCTTCCCTAGACCCACCATGTCCTCCTGAGGAGTCCCCCGAACTCTTTGAGCACAGTGTTGGGTACATGCTCCAGGAGGATGCCCAACGATTCGAAGGCTCGGATGATGATACCCAGCTTGAGGAAGTCAGTAGTGTGCGCGCAGAGAGAGGGGATGCTGAAGGACAGCAATCTGGCAGTACTGTTCCACCAGCTGCAGCTTACTGCCAGGTTTGCTCTAGTGGTGAAGAGGGAGGGGGTGATGAGGTCACTGACTCCACGTGGGTGCCTGAAGGGAGAGAGGATGAGGAGGAGGACGAGGAGGAGGAAGGTGCGGCGTCACATGTCCAACGAGGCAGTATGCCCCCTGGAGGCCAGCTAGAGGCCAGCACAGCAACTGTACAACACCGCAGAGCTCCGCCTGTGCAGGGCGCTGCCTCTGCACGTTATCAGAAAAGTTCTTTGGTGTGGGCCTTTTTTGAGACGAGTGCATCAGATCGCACCACTGCTATTTGCAATATTTGTCTCAAGCGTATCTCGCGTGGCCAAAACATCAGCCGCTTGGGCACCACAAGCATGAGCAGACATATGTCGACCTGCCATGCAGCTCGTTGGCAGGCACACATAAAAGACCCACACCAAAGAACTAAGCGGACCTCTCCTTGCTCCTCATCAGCTGGGATCTCCATCCCCACTACACCTTCAGTCCTCTCTGAAAGCTGCTCTGAGAGGACTGAAGGTGTAGAATTAGGTGTGTCACAACCAAGTACTTGCAGTACACCGACGTCCGATTGTAGCAGGCAAATTTCCCTGCCCCAGCTGCTGGACCGTCGAAAGAAGTACACTCCCAGCCATCCACATGCCCAGCGGTTGAATGCTAGCTTGGCTAAATTGCTAGCACTTCAACTGCTGCCTTTTCAGTTGGTAGACTCGGCCCCCTTCCGTGAGTTTGTTCAATGTGCGGTTCCTCAGTGGCAGGTTCCCAAACGCCACTTTTTCTCACGGAAGGCGATTCCGTCTCTCTACCGGCATGTGGAAGGCAATGTCCATGCCTCGCTGGACAGGGCGGTCAGCGGTAAGGTGCATATTACCGCTGACTCATGGTCCAGCAGGCATGGACAGGGACGTTACCTTTCTTTCACGGCCCATTGGGTCACTCTATTGGCAGCTGGGAGGGATGCAGGACAAGGTGCAGTAGTGTTGGAGGTTGTTCCGCCACCACGCCTCCAAAACGCTACTACTGCTACTGGTTGTGACACACCTCTCTCCTCCACCCCCTCCTCTTCTCTTCTTCTTCCTCCAGTGCTCTGTCCTCGGAACCAGCGGTGCTCCGTAGGCGTACAAGGGGCTACGCAAGTACGCAGGCAAAAAGATGCCATGCCGTGCTTGCGCTGGTGTGTTTGGGGGACAGGAGCCACACTGGGCCAGAGGTTCTGGCAGCTCTGCAGGGGCAGGCCGAGAGGTGGTTGACGCCACGTCAGCTTAAGCCAGGAATGGTCGTTTCTGACAATGGCACCAACCTCCTCTCCGCCCTGCGACAGGGCCAGCTCACCCATGTGCCCTGTATGGCTCACGTCCTCAACCTGGTGGTGCAGCGGTTCTTGGGCAGGTTTCCAGGCTTACAGGATGTCCTGCGGCAGGCCAGGAAAGTCTGTGTGCATTTCCGCCGATCTTATAATGCCAGTGCTCGGCTGACTGAGCTGCAAAAGGAGCTGAACCTGCCCAAGAACCGCCTAATATGTGACATGCCCACCAGGTGGAACTCAACGTTGGCCATGCTGCAGCGACTGCACACGCAGCAGAGGGCCATCAATGAGTACCTTTGCGACTACGGCACCAGGACAGGGTCAGGGGAGCTTGTTTTTTTTTCCCCACGTCAGTGGAGCATGATCAGGGATGCATGCACTGTCCTCTCACCATTTGAGGAGGCCACGAGGATGGTGAGCAGTGACAGTGCATGCATCAGTGACA
The DNA here is from genome assembly GCA_028564925.1 of Lithobates sylvaticus. Taxonomy (NCBI): domain Eukaryota; kingdom Metazoa; phylum Chordata; class Amphibia; order Anura; family Ranidae; genus Lithobates; species Lithobates sylvaticus. Next base: position 311,245,732 of record CM053031.1, read on the forward strand.
CTGTACCTCTTGTGCACCTGTTGGAGCATACGCTGCGTGGGATAATGGACAGGGCACTTGAGGCAGAACAGAGGCAGGAAGAGGAGGACTTCCTTGCCTCTCAAGGCCCCCTTTATCCGGACAGTGTTCCTTCTGTCCCACCCATCACACAGGAAGAGGATGAGGATGAGGATGAGGAGTAGGAGGAGGAGGAGGAGGATTGTGTGAGCATGGAGGTGGAGCCTGGCACTCAGCATCAGCAGCAGCAGCAGTCTTTTAGGGATGATGTACAGTCCCAACAAACCAGTGGACTTGTACGTGGCTGGGAGGAGGTGGCTGGCGATCATGTCATCCTCAGTGACCCAGAAGACTCCGGACCGAATGCCTCAGCTAACCTACGCTGCATGGCCTCCCTGATCCTGCAAAGCCTGCGGAAGGATCCTTGTGTTCTTCGGGTCAAGGAGAGGGACCATTACTGGCTGGCCACTCTCCTTGATCCACGGTACAAGGGTAAGGTTGCAGACCTTATCTTGCCGTCGCAGAGGGAGCAGAGGATGAGACATCTCAGGGAGGCCTTGCAGAAAGGTCTGTGCAACGCGTTCCCAGAAACTGGGAGGTTACAAACTCTTGGTCCTGGGCGACGAGTTGCTGAGGCTTCGGTCAGTAGCAGAAGGAGCGGTGGGGAAGGTGGACGTCTGACCGATGCGTTCAGACAATTTTTTAGTCCGCAGCCCCAAGGTATGATCGGTTCCAGTAACCATCGCCAGCGTCTGATATACATGGTGCAGGAATACCTTGGGGCAAGGTCAGACTTGGACACCTTTCCCACCGAAAATCCTCTGGCTTACTGGGTCCTGAGGATGGATCACTGGCCAGAGCTTGCACAGTATGTAATTGAGCTACTGGCCTGTCCTGCCTCCAGCGTTCTTTCCGAACGCACATTCAGTGCTGCTGGAGGATTTGTCACCGATCATAGGGTGCGCCTGTCCACCGACTCGGTTGATCGACTGACCTTCATCAAAATGAATCAGTCTTGGATCACCACCAGCTACCAGGCACCTGAAGCGGATATAACGGAATAATTTATAATGTCACATCCCTTCAAGACTGCCTATGCTGATGCTGAGTGACTGTCCTCTTATGTTCACTGACTATCCTCTTCCTTCTCCTCAATGATCCATGCCACCACACCAGTGCCTAAGGCACAATTTTTCAGCCCCCTGTATAACAGGGGCGTGTACTTACAATTTTTTTAAAAAATGCTTCGCAACACGTGTGACTGCTGTGCTCCAAGTACAGTATCTGTGAGGGGTTGCAGTGTTGTGGCACCAGCACCAGTGCCTAAGGCACAATTTTTAAGCCCCTGTTTAACAGGGGCGTGTAATTACAATTTTTTTTAAAAAATGCTTCGCAACACGTGTGACTGCTGTGCTCCAAGTACAGTATCTGTGAGGGGTTGCAGTGTTGTGGCACCAGCACCAGTGCCTAAGGCACAATTTTTCAGCCCCTGTTTAACAGGGGCGTGTAATTACAAATCTTGATCTAATAGTTCACAGCAGGGCCCATTCCTGCGCCCACCAAGAGTAACTATGAGGGCCTACAGTCTTGTGGCAACACCATCCACCACCACCGCCAAAGGCCCAATTTTTCTGCCCTGTTCATCAGGTGCTTGCAATTACAAATCTTGATCTAATAACTCACAGCAGGGCCCATTCCTGCGCCCACCAAGAGTAACTGTGAGAGCTTACAGTCTTGTGGCAACACCGTCCACCACCACCACCACCAAAGGCCCAATTTTTCTGCCCGGTTCAACAGGTGCATGCAAGTACAAATCTTGATCTATTAACTCACAGCAGGGCCCATTCCTGTGCCCACCAGTCTTGTGGCTACACCAACATCTAATAGGGCAAATTTCTGCAGAGTATATACGCCAGGCCCCTACTTTCAAACATCCAACTTACAAACGACTCCTACTTGCAAATGGAAGAAAACAGGAAGTGAGAGGAAATCTACCCCTAGGAAGGGAAATTCTATCCTGTTAGATTTAATTTGGGAAAAAGGCATCTCCTCTCTACTGATACTTTATCACCAATCCTTGTTTCAACTAAAACCCCACTTTTCCAAAAACATTTGTCATTGGGACAGAAAGTGAGGTGACATGTTCTGAACAGATGTGCAAAGACAGCAAATGTTACAGGGGTGATAACCCCTCCCTATGTTCTCCAAAAAGCTTAAAAATAGATTTTTTTGGGATGGAGATACACTTCATAATGTACCTGTTCAGATTCTACTTAAGAACAAACCTACAGTCCGTCTCTTGTTTGCACCACCTATATACTGCTGTTCAGAGTATATAGGGTTGTAGGTATAGGGTTTTATTTTGGGTGCGGGTTCCCCCTTAATATCCATACAAGACCCAAAGGGGCTGGGGTGGGGGGGGGGGTGATGGGGTAGCCATGCCATTTTTCTCAAGGATTTTCAGCCATATGGCGGCCAGGACAAGACATGACATTAAAGCCGCAAGTGGTTTTAAATGGCTTCTTTTTTTCCTTTACAAATGTCATTTTGTGCAAGGATAGTTCTAAACACGGGAAACACATGCCACTTCACAGGCATACTTTAGACACCCCCCAGGTACCATATTTAAAGGAAAATTTCACTTTTTTTTTTTCACTTTATGCATCATTAAAATGACTGCTCCCGAAAAAACGTTAGTTTTTAAAAGTTCTTTTTGCATTGATATATGTCCCCTGGGGCAGGACCCGGGTCCCCAAACCTGTTTTATGACATTAACATGCATATTGGCCGTTGTAATTAGCACTTTTGATTTTGAACGTTCGCGTCCATTATAACGTATAGGGTTCGAAAATTTGCGCGAACTTTCGGTCCGTTCGAAGGTTCTGGTTCGAACCGAACCCGGGGTGTTCGGCTCATCCCTATGGACAAGTCACCGCCTTTAAGTGGCCAGCCCTCACGCACAAGGTATGTGCCAATGAGGGGAGGGGGCTTTTTTTCTAAGGTGTGGTCACAGTACCATCTTACGCTTTCTTATGCATGATGTGTGTTCCCCCCCACATTTTTTCTTTTTTCTGCCCTTCCGATAGAGACCTTGCCAGACCACAACATCATTCTTCTTCAAGGTCAAGACGTGACTCTCCATCGGAAATGCACCACCAGAGGAGACGCTCTCATTCCTCCTCCAGACACCGCTCCCACCGCCAGGACAGCCGCTCTAATCACAGAGCCTGCTGGGGATGTGGGACACAAGTCCCAGAGGGCAAGTCTTTGTGTGACCAGTGCTATGCCCAAGCGGTTGGGGAAAAGGAGACAGAAAAACAGAGTTTGGAGTCTCTAGTGAGGCGTGTGGTGCATCAGTCCCTGAAGGAAGTAGAAGCACCTCTCGCTCGTAGCCAATCCACTCGTTCCGGCTCCCCGGCTGTTGAAACACACGAGATGGCAGGCCCTTCACAGTCTTACGCCTCTTCACCTGACTCTTCGGAGAATGAAATTGATGGTGAAGAAGAGAGTGTCGGTTTTGACTTCTCCCTGGTTTCGCCTTTAATCAAAGCGATCAAAGAAGCCCTTAATTGGGAGGAACCATCTGCCCCACCAACAAAGCAGAAAAAGTTCTTTAAACAATTGGGGAAGGAACGAGCAAGTTTTCCGCTTCTTACTGAATTAAAGGACATCATTGATGAGGAGTGGAGTAAGGTGGACAGGAAGTCTTCAATGTCCAACAAAACAACCAGGTTGTACCCTTTTAAAGCGGACGAGGTGAAGCACCTGGAGAATGCCCCTTCAGTGGATGCGGCTTTAATGCGCTTAGCCAAGCATGTCACCCTCCCTTTAGAGGACGCTGTGTCCTTTAAAGATGGCCTGGAAAGGAAGATAGACCAGGATGTCAAAAGGATCTAGGGGCTGGTGGGTTTGGCCTGCAAACCTGCCCTTGCATTAGCTGCCATGTCTAAGGCCATGGAAACCTGGACGGAGAACGTGGATTCCTTTCTGAAGGGAGTATCTGAAGAACTAGCCAGAAGCTCAGCGGCGGCAGAACTAAAACTGGCAGCGGTCTTCCTGGGGGAGGCATCCATTGATTTGATTCGCCTGTTGGCACGTATCATGTTATCATCGGTTACTGCCAGGCGGGCATTGTGGCTGCGTCCTTGGCTTGCTGATCCAGTTTCCAAGCAGTCTTGGTGCAGAATTCCCTTTGAAGGGTCTTCTCTGTTTGGAAACAAACTAGATGATGCCATATCCCGCGCCACAGGTGGTAAGTCGGGTTTCCTTCCTCAGGATAGACGTTTGTCGGGAAAGAAGAGGTTTCAATACAGAAGACGCAGCCAGGAGCGCTCAAGGGAAGCCCGCTCTTACAAGCCAGGTCGCGACTTTAGAAGAAACTGGGGTAGAGGCCAAACTTCTTTCCGCAAGAGCCAAAACAAGAGCCAAACGTCTGATGGTCGGGATCCGGCAAAGTCCTTTTGAGATGGTGCCCGCCCAGGCGGGTCGGGTAGGGGCACGTCTGCTCCTTTTCCGGCACGTCTGGGTGGCCTCGATCTCAGATCACTGGGTCATCAAGACAGTGTCATCAGGCCACAAATGGGCCTTCTCCAGTACCCCTCCCCCCGGGTTCATATCCACTCTACTTCCTTTCTCAGAAGAAAAGAAGCAGGTACTGATGTCTTATGTGGACATACTAAAAGTTCAAGGGGCAGTAGTGCATGTCCCAAGAGACGAATGGTTTCAAGGGGTATACTCCCCACTATTCTTAGTTCAAAAGAAAAATGGCGCCTGGCGCCCAGTCATCGACTTAACCTACCTCAACAGGTTCATAAAGCACGGAAAGTTCAAAATGGAGACATTGTCAACCATTCAACAAGCCATCCAGCCCGGGGATTGGATGATCTCTATCGATCTAAAAGACGCCTATTTCCACGTCCCAATAGAGAGAGAGTTTCACAAATTTCTCAGGTTCCAAGTCGGGAAGGAACACCTGCAATTCATCTGCCTTCCCTTTGGGCTGACAACATCCCCCCGAGTTTTCTCAAAGGTGCTGTTGGCGGTAGTGGCCCTGGTCAGACTAAAAGGCATACGCCTTTACCACTACTTAGACGATCTCTTAGTGTTGTCCCAGGACAGAGAGCGGTTACGGCTTCACAGGGAACAGGTGATTTCCATATTGTCCAACTTCGGGTGGCTCCTGAATTTAGAAAAAAGTCATCTGGTCCGATCTCATCATCTGATATATCTAGGAGCCCAGTTCGATACAGTAAGAAATACCATCTCTCTCCCATTAGAGAAAATTCCAGTGATTCAAGGGAGGATCTCGAGGGCTCTACACGCTTCACATCTGAAGGCCTCTCAGTGCCTGGAAATTATAGGGACAGTGGTCTCTACGACTCAGATGGTCAAGTGGGCACTTTGGTTGCGGCCCTTCCAGTCAAGGTTCCTCCGTCAATGGAAGTCAATGGAAGTCAGGCGACAAGAATCAGTCGATCAAAATATCTACGGCTATGAGGAACAGCCTCTTCTGGTGGCTTCTTCGCAAAAACCTGTTGACTTGCCACTCTATCGCTCCCATCTCCTGGGTCACAGTCATGACCGATGCCAGCGGTACCGGTTGGGGGACACTATGCGGGTCAGCCCTGGCCCAGGGCAAATGGGCCACTCAGCCAGTCGTCCCTGGGTCGAATGTGCTGGAGCTTCGAGCAGCCTGGTGTGCTCTCCAGTCTTTCTCCCACATCCTGAAGGGGAAGTCGGTGTTATTGAGAATGGACAATACCACAGCAGTGTCCTATGTCAAGAGGCAAGGAGGCACACGGAGCACCACGCTACTTCAGGAAGTAGAACCCAACCTTTCATGGGCTCAGAAGAACCTAGCAGGTATTTCGGCAGTATTCATTCCCGGGGTCCAGAACTCCCAGGCAGACTTTCTTTCCCGCAACCAATTAGACAACAACGAGTGGTCACTGCATGTGAAAACATTCGAGTGGATTCTGTCGATGGGGTTTATTCCAGAAGTGGATCTCTTCGCATCTCCCTGCAACTTCAAGGTAGTGAAATTCTACACTCGGGGTCAATGCAGCCAGGCATGCGGGATAGATGCCCTGACGGACGGTTGGGGTTTCAAGAAGGCATATGCTTTTCCTCCACTCCCGGTACTACTCAGGTTCCTGCGGAGACTTCAGTCGGAAGCGGTGGAAGTGGTGACAATAGCTCCATTTTGGCCAAACAGGCCTTGGTTCCCACTTCTGATCCAACTCAGTTTTCGAGAACCGGTGCCTCTTCCTCTCAGGCCGGACCTTCTTTCCCAAGGGGTAGTCCTTCATCCTTGTCCGGCACAGTTGAAACTGATGGTCTGGTTCTTGAGAGGGAAAGGCTGGAATCTTTTGGGTGCTCCTCTAAGGTGATCTCTACTTTGATGAGTTCAAGAAGGACAAGCACGAATAAAGTTTATGGTAGGATATGGGCTAAATTCGTGGAATTCTCTTCCTCCTCGGGCAGATCCCTCAGAAAGCCGGAAATTCAAGATATTCTTGCTTTCCTCCAAACTGGCTTAGACCAACAGCTATCCATCAGCTCTCTCAGAGTCCAAATTTCGGCTTTGTCAGCCTTTTCAGGAACCTCCTGGGCAGCTCACCCGTTAATTCGGCAATTTTTTCGTGGAGCGTCAAGGCTCAAGCCTCAGAGGAGACCACGGTTCCCCAAATGGGACTTGCCATTTGTGCTGGATTACTTAGCTGGACTCAGTACCACGGGGTCTTCCCCACTTTCTCTGAAAGATTTTTCGGCTAAAGTAGCTTTCATGATAGCCATTACCTCAGCCAAAAGGGTTTCGGAGATTGGATCTTTGGGTCATAAAGAACCCTTCTTGACGTTTTTCCCGGACCGAGTTGTTCTCATCCCGATGCTGGGTTCTAACCCGAAGGTAACATCAGTGTTTCACAATAATCAAGAAATTGTGTTACCCACATTCCGGTCTCCGGATTCTTCTGAAACACACCCACTGGATGTAGGTGAAGTCCTGAAAGACTATCTTAGTATCACTTCTTCTTTTAGACGATCAGATCACCTTTTTGTTCTTCACTCTGGTGCTAATAAAGGGAAGAAAGCCTCGACTAGGACAATTGCGTCCTGGATTGTACAGGTCATCCAGCAAGCTTACAGGGCTAAGGGCTTGGCTCCCCCAGAGGCGGTGACAGCTCACTCTACTCGTGGAATGGCAGCATCTTGGGCAGCGGCGCAGCATGTGGCTCCAGAGGTCATCTGCAAGGCGGCCTCTTGGGCCTCTATCAATACTTTCATGTCTCACTACTGTATAGAACCTGCCTCACTGTCGTCTGTTAATTTTGGTCGTAAGATCCTATCGGTGGATAGGACAAAATTTTTTTTTTGTTTGTTTAAGCATACCCTCCCGTGTGGTTTGGCTAGTTATTTCCCACACGTAGGCTGCCATGGAGTCCATCAGGAAAGGAAAATTACGGTAAGTATCGATAATAAATTTTCCTTTTTTTTTTGCAATGTTTTTCCAATAACAGAATACACGGATAGTGTCTACAGCGTGTATGTATGAACACGCAGAAAATGCTATTGGGAAAAAAACACAGCAAAATTTTATTTTTTTGCAATGTTTTTCCAAAATCAGAATACACGTGTCTACAGTGTGTATGTATGAACACACAGAAAATGCTATTGGGGAAAAAAAAACACAGCAAAATTTAATTTTTTTGCAATGTTTTTCCAATATCAGAATACACGGATAGTGTCTACAGCGTGTATGTATGAACACGCAGAAAATTCTATTGGGGGAAAAAAAAAAACACTGCAAAATTAATTTTTTTTGCATTGTTTTTCCAATATCAGAATACACGGACAGTATCTAAAGCGTTTATGAAAACGCAGAAAATGCTATTGGGAAAAAAAAAAACTGCAAAATTAAATTTTTTTGCAATGTTTTTCCAATATCAGAATACACGGATAGTGTCTACAGCGTGTTTCCTGACTGACTCCATGGCAGCCTACGTATGGGTTAATCCCGCCTCTCATACCTCATAGGACCCCACTCCCATAAATCTTTGCTCCTGGCCAGATACCGTGTTCCTTTTTTGTTCTCCTCCTTAAGGACTAAAGTAGTAGTTCTTACCTTTAAGGAGTCATGAATCCGGGTCTGGTTCCTGTTGCCGCTGCACGCATGGTGAAGATATGGTGTCTGGAGTCCATTAGCTCGGCTACTAGCAGGGTGGACATGGGGATGAAGAGCGTTGCCTGAAGAGCTTACTATCTAGCCACTGGCTAGAAAGCGGCAGTATGGTCATTCATCCTAGCTACTAGCGGGAGGCCTTTTCCCTGAAGTAATCCCCCAGTGACGTGCCTGTGGTCGGGAGCCAGGTCGGGTGGTCAGCGTGCTGGAGTGGTAATGTATGGCAGCCTGTTTGTGTTTGTTTGTCCCATTTCCTGGTGTATGGTGGCTGGAGCGCATCTGCGTCCCAGACCGCCGCTTTCCTGTACTGCGCAGCCGCATAGCCTCGATTGAAAGTGAGGCTTGGGCGGCGCATGCGCAGTGCGGACGGGTAGCGGCGTTCGCGCATGCGCACAAGCGCAGTGGGGGTGACGCTGACGGCGTCGTGACGTCATCCTGGCGGCAGATTTAAATGCCTGTCAGATTTAGACAGGCTTGCTCTGCATCCAAACAAATCGTATGACGCTGCTTTTCTCTGCTTTATTGAGGTAAGAGGCTTTGGCCTTGTTCCCTGCTGGCTATTAGTTGTTCATGCATTGGATAAATATTTTTTTGCAATTTAATTTTTTAATATGTATATATATTCAAAAATGTGGAAAAGTGGATTTTTAGTATAAATATCTTTACTATGGATATTGTTACAGCCTGTCTGAATTTGTGAATATGGATGTCTCGCCGCCCCCTTGTGGCCAGCCTTTACGCCGCAGGTAGGGAAGAATTTGTTTTTTTCCTTTTACCTGTGTTGGTTGGTATAGGGTGTATTTTAAGGGAATTTTTTCTCCTTATTATCCAATTTTAGCCCTTCTAGGCCGGATCTTCGGCCTTCAGCATGCAAAGATATTTTGAATTCTGGGTCAAGACATGACCAGTCTAGGTCCAGTTCCGGACGTCCTAAGTCCTCCTCCAGACACCGCTCTGACAAATCAAGGTCGGGGTCTCGGCACTCTTCCCACCACCAGTCTGGAAGATCATGCTGGGGTTGTAGAGCAAAAGTGCCAGAAGACATGCAGTTATTCCTCCCTCTGATCCAATCTCAGTGGTTGAGGTGGAAGACCTTGAGGCCCCAGGGCCCTCCCGGGACTTCTCTTTTAGTGGATCTTCGGACAGCGAAGCTGAAATAGAGGAGTCCAGTGCAGGATTTGATTTTTCCCAGGTCCCTCATCTGGTAAGGGCAGCCAGTAGAAGCACCCTCTAAACAGAGGAAATACTTTAAGCACCTTAAAAAGGAGCGCTCAAATTTTCCCTTCCTGGGTGAACTGGGAGAAATTATCTCCGACGAATGGAGCAAAGTAGAGAGGAAGAATTCCCTGATCTCTAAAGTGTCCAGAATGTACCCTTTTAAAGATGAGGAAGTTAAGCACCTGGAGTCTGCTCCCCTCATTGATGCAGCCTTAATGAGGCTGGTGAGACACGTCACTCTTCCACTAGAAGATACGGTATCATTTAAAAACGGTCTTGAAAGAAAGATCGATACAGACTTGAAACGTATCTACATCACAGCCGGAATGGCCTGCAAGCCAGCACTGGCCTTGGCAGCATTATCCAAGGCAATGGAATGTTGGAAGGATGATTTAGGGACAGTCCTGAGAGGTATGTCCGAAGAAGCCTTCAAGAGCTCTCCAATATGTGAGATGAGAATGGCATCGGCTTTTCTGGGTGAGGCTTCCCTAGATATAATCCGCCTGGTAGCACGTGTTATGCTGTCTTCCGTTACAGCCAAACGAGCCTTGTGGCTACGCCCTTGGGTGGCGGATCCGGCCTCTAAACAGGCCTGGTGCAAAATTCCCTTTGAGGGGTCCTCCCTTTTTGGGAACAAGCTCGATTCAGCCATTTTTCGTGCTACCGGTGGGAAGTCGGGGTTCCTACCCCAGGATCGCCGTCTGTTTGCCCAGAAGAAGGTCCAGTCCAGGTCAGACTCAGAACGTGCTAGGGATGCACGTTGCTACAGACCAGGTCGGGAGTTCAGGAAGAACTGGAGGAGAAACCAGCCTTCTGGTCAGAAACCTTCAAAATCCACATCTTCTGGGGGCCGCAAAGTGGCAAAGTCTTTTTGATATGGTGCCTGTCCAGGCGGAACAAGTAGGGGCACGTTTACTACGCTTCTGCCACGTCTGGGCAGCCTCGATACAAGACTACTGGGTCAGAAAGACAGTCTCTATGGGACACACTTGGGTGTTCAACAATCCACCCATACATCAATTCGTTCCCACAAGCCTTCCTTTGTCGGAAGAAAAGAGAGGTTCTGCTGACCTACACGGACTCACTTATCACCCAAGGTGCTGTTATTCCAGTTCCGTCGGAAGAAAAGTTTCAGGGGATCTACTCACCCCTCTTTATGGTCCTCAAAAAGAGCGGCTCTTGGAGGCCGGTTATCGACCTGACTTACTTGAACTCTTTTATAAAAAAGGAGAAATTCAAAATGGAAACGTTGTTGACTATTCGCCAGACAATCCAATCAGGCGATTGGCTAGTGTCAATAGATCTAAAGGACGCGTACTTCCATGTACCAATAGCGAAGGACTTCCAAAAATATCTACGGTTCTCGGTGGGTCAAAAACACCTCCAATTCATATGTCTCCCGTTCGGGCTTACGACATCTCCGCGGGTGTTTTCCAAGCTCTTACTGGCGGTGGTCGCCTTGATCAGAGTCCGAGGTATTCGACTACACCATTACCTCGACGACCTACTCCTACTGTCTCAGGACAGGGAACAACTGCTGTCACACCGGGAGCAAGTCCTATCTACCCTGACAGAATTCGGCTGGCTTCTGAATCAAGAAAAAAAGTCATCTAGAGCCAACCCAGTCCCTAGTTTTCCTAGGGGCACAGTTCGACACGGTGAAAAGCACAATCTCTCTTCCTCTAGAGAAGATCCCAGTAGTCTGGGAAAGGATCCATCTAGCGTTGTCAGCTCCCCTTCTCAGGTCTTCCCAGTGCCTCAGGATAATTGGCACCATGGTGGCAACAGCCCCCATGGTAAAATGGGCGCAATGGAGAATGCGACCCTTTCAGAAAGTTTTCCTCCAACAATGGAATCCAAGTCTACAGGATCACTGGATTCGGATAACTCCCTCCATGCGGGAAAGTCTCCCTTGGTGGCTACAGTGAAGGAATCTTCTCAACTGCCATTCAATAGCTCCAGTTTCCTGGATAACGGTAACAACAGATACCAGCAGCAGAGGCTGGGGTGCCTTGTGCCGGTCAGAGGTAGCCCAGGGCAGGTGGGATTTTCCTGCCCAAGGGGTGGTCTCGAACATATTGGAGATTAGAGCTGCCTTCCAGGCCCTTCGGGCTTTCCTCCATCTGACATCGGGAGCCTCATTCCTCATGAGATTGGACAATACGACGGCGGTATCGTACATCAAAAGACAGGGGGGCACTCGCAGTCTCTCCCTTTTGAAGGAAGTGAGCCCAATTATGTCCTGGGCTCAGCAGAACTTGGTGGATCTGACGGCAGTGTATCTCCCTGGCGTGCAAAATGTTCAAGCGGATTTTCTGTCCAGAACCTCCTTGGACAACAACGAGTGGTCTCTCCACTCAGAAGTCTTCGATTGGATCCTGACATTGGGAATGATTCCGGAAGTGGATCTATTTGCATCCCCCTGCAATGCCAAGATGAAGAATTATTATACCAGGTATCGCTCTCACGCTCTGGATGCTCTCACGGATCAGTGGATTTTCCGCAGGGCCTATGCCTTTCCACCAGTTCCGGTAATTCTCCGGTTCCTTTCGAGACTCAGACAGGAGACGGTGGAGATAGTGGCAATCATCCCATACTGGCCCAACAGGCCATGGTTCCCGCTCCTGCTGCAGTTGAGTTACCGGGACCCAGTTCCACTTCCCTCCAGGTCAGATCTTCTCCTACAGGGAACATCACTCCATCCATGTCCGTCCCATCTTCATCTGATGGTCTGATGGTCTGGTGGTTGAGAGGAAGAGGCTGGAAGCATTAGGTTGCCCAAGTTCAGCAATAGCTACCCTGCTGAATGCCAGAAGGCAAGGTACAAATAAACTTTATCAGAGAATTTGGTCTAAATTCATGGACTATATTTCCTCTTCCGGGGGTTCCTGCAGTAATCCAGAAATAAAGGATGTTCTAGGTTTTCTCCAGACAGGATTGGATCTTCCGTTATCTGTGAGCTCCCTACGAGTCCAAGTTTCGGCAATATCTGCTTTCACGGGCATTTCCTGGGCAAGGAATCCACTTATTAGACAATTCTTCAGGGGAGCGGCAAGGCTTAGGCCTCAGAAAGCCAAGGTTCTCTAAATGGGATCTTCCTCTGGTACTAGATTTCTTCTCTGAAGATTCTTTCCAACAGTTGGATGATCTATCCATGAAAGACATTTCCCTTAAAACAGCCTTTCTAGTGGCCATTACATCCGCTAAAAGAGTGTCAGAGATCAGCTCTCTAGGTTCTAAAGAGCCTTGGGGGGCGTGGTTTGCCTAGAGAAGAAGATGGCTGCTTAATCCCTTAGCTCCGTCGGACCTCAGCCTGTCACTAAACTTTCAAGGGGACTTTCCAAGCATCTGACCTCGCTAATATGGGGACTTCATCCCGTGGAACGTCCGGATCCCGATCACGCTCTCCGAGAGAACCGGAGAGCCAGAGCACTCCTAATATTCCGGAGATGTTCAGGGCCCACCGGCCGAACATGGCGGATTCTCCCTCAGTTACCTCACGGAGACAGGACGGAATACTCCTAACCCCCGCGGACACATCTCCTCCTCTCCCCTCGATGCCTGCCAACACAGCGGATCAGATACAGCCAAGCCTCCAGGACCTCCGCGCTGTAGCTGCGGACATCAAGGACACCCTGTCGGCGGCCATCTCGGATCTCCGCCACGAGATACACGCTATAGCGGGAAGAGTGCATGAGGTGGAAAGAACGACCCTCCGCCATGACACCGCTATCCATCATATCAAGCACTCTGTATCCTCTCACACCCTGCATCTCCGCGACCTACAAAGACACGTAGAAGAATTGGACAACCGCGGAAGGCGCCATAATCTTCGTGTGAGAGGCCTTCCTGAAGATGTCGACTCCGATCACCTAATCCCCGTTGTGACTGACATCTTTAACCAACTCATCGGGAAACCCAATCAAGCGCCCATTGAAATGGACCGCATCCACAGAGCCCTCCGCCCAAAGGAAAAAGATACGGATCCTCCAAGGGATGTAGTCTGCTGCCTCTCAGACTACAAAGTGAAGGAGGAAATCCTCAGGAATGCCCGCCTCAAGAGGGAAATACTACACGATGACCATCCGATCCACATCTACCAGGATCTGTCAGCCATCACCCTCAAGAACCGAAGGGATCTTCACCCTCTACTCGAAACCCTCAGGAATAAGGGTATACAATACCGCTGGAAGTTCCCCTTTGGACTTTCAGCCACACACCGCTCCCGCACCGCCCTTCTCAGAGTTCCGGAAGAATTAGATGCCTTCTGCCGAGCGCTCGACATCCCATATGTCGCCCTGCCTAATTGGTACGCGGACTTCGCGTGGAACAGATCTCCTGACCGACCGGACAGAGAAGAACCAATGGACGCCCAGGCAACACACTTCAGACGACGCCGCTCTCCATCTCCTGTCAGGAGATATCCCTCATCGCCTCGCCAGCGGCTCCCAGACAGCCCCACAACGACTCCTCGGCCGCAACGACCGCGCCAAGACCGTTGAGAAGAGGACGGAACACCATCACATATCTTAAGGATATGCCAAGCTAAGTTTTTGCCTCTTCTCCTATCTGGGCCTTTTCCGCCCTGCTACCTTCCTCTTCGCTTCTCTCCCCTCACTACCCGTCATCAACAACTATGGCGATTACCTCTCTTCGGCTATCCGTTCCCTCTTCCACATCAGTGACCAGTCCTGACCCCCTCTCCTCAATTTACTCCCAGTTTTATCACGCCAGGCTGTCCCTAGATCCCTTTCCACTCAACAGATCGGATCGCCCAGACTGATCCCACACCACTGCCTGTTCTCCACTGCTTCTTCTACCGGCACTGCCTTCTGGTCTTCCTCCTCCGTACTCCCTGCTAACTATCCGCAGCCTCTATACTCTCCTGTACTGAATACTTGATCCTTCAGGCTCCCGGACTTTCCCTATACATTGGCTTTCCTGCTCGCATCTAATTCAGTACCCCTGGCTGCCTAAGACATTACTGTCCACTTGTCCCTATCATCCCTCTGCCTTTTTTCACAATGATTGGAAATCGGTGCTTTGATCCCTGTATGACTCCTATGCTGCTGCTGGTTCTTTTTCCTCTACGTGTCAACCTTCCATTCTCCTCGAGCCTGATATATCCTATGCTTGCATTTATTAACTACTTGTTCTTTTTCAGCGCTGTGACAGGAGGTAACTAAGAGCAAATGCATCATATACCATCCTAGTGCCCTATGCTTATATCTCTCTCCCTCTCCTCCATCTTGTACACTCTCTGACAGACGCCATCTGACGTTCTGTTACACCACACTGCCACCCAGTGGTGACTCACGATATTACAGGACAAACTATCACACTTTTAACATGGAATGCAGTGATGCCTTTGCTCTTGGTCTCTCCCCTTGGATTCAAGTCTCCATACACCTCAGTTGATCTGTCCTCACTGTGAGTAACCTTACATTCTATACCTTAGATTTACTTGATGATCATCACGCTCTTTGCTCATTCTTTCTATGATAAGATATCTCTTACACCTTCCTGTTTAACCTGTTGCGCCTGTCGGCCCACTATAGCTCACGCTTGACGCTTAGAAGTAATAGTGATGTCACTTTGTCTTTCTTTTGTCCTCTATACCTCCTTTAAAATGTCTCCATGACCACGACCATTCCCCCAATTCAATGGTATAGTATCTAAATGTGCACATTTGTCCTTTTTAAGGCGTTTTATACCCACGATCGCAACAAACATCACTGAAATGGTTGACCAAGGTTCACAACTTACAAGCCTACCACCTACATACATGTTATGGGTTTTAAATGCATGCTCCTACAGATGGTCACAACCACTCACAGTTATACCACTCTAATTAACCCCCTACTGTTACCTTACATAACGTTTTGAGGTCTTTAAAGATACCTTTTTTCGCTACCCCAGTACTATTTTATATACACAAGGCTACTGGTTCGACGGTCCATTCATACTCGCACTCTTCTCTACATAACCCTCCACCCCCACAGTGGTACATTCTTGGTGACATTCACGCATATACCTGTTCTACCTAACTCCACTGATTTTCTCCGTACTCATCCAACCTCTTCCTAGTCAGGCGAGCGGGCTCTCCCCTGTGATCGGTTTACTACTACCCCCTCGCACTCCTCCACTCCTCCACTCCTCTTCCTCCTCTCCCTCCTCTCTTCCCTTCTCTTTCCTCACACACGAAGTGCGCTAGCCGTACCCCACATACCCCTTTTAACAAACTTGCTACTCTACCCCGCATATTCCCACGTCTGCCTACTGCCACAGCTCTCGAAGCTTTTCACATTTTGTATAGTGTTGAAATTCTCATCTTCGCATTGCCCGTTTAAACAATGGCTAGCACTTTCTCTGATAATGCTGCACCACAGATTAAACTTATTTCACTTAACATTAGAGGGCTCAATACACCTGAAAGACGGTCTCAATTACTCTCATCTATGCAAAAAAATCATGCGGATGTGCTGTTTACACAAGAAACACACTTCCGCGCCAACGCAATTCCAAAGATGCACAATCACTATTTCTCCGCTGCATATCACTCCGCAAACACGCTGTCTAAATCCAAGGGTGTGTCCATATTGCTTGCTAAACGATGCCCTTTCCAAACACTCGACACGTTATCAGATGACTCGGGTAGGTATCTATTTGTAAAAGGTTCCTATATGGGTAGGAAACTTACCTTGGCTAACATATACGCTCCCAATTCCAGACAGGTAACCTTCTTTCACGACGTCATCAACTTATTGACCGACTTCACTGAAGGCACTTTGATCTTAGGAGGTGATTTCAATGTACCCCTAAACCCTCTTCTTGACACGTCTAACGGTAAATCCTCCCTCCCATACACTGCACTTCGATCCATCAAATCTCAACTTCATACTCGCCTTCTCCATGATACTTGGAGAACCCTACACCCCACTGACAAAGACTTCACATTTTTCTCGAACCCCCATAATAAGTATTCCAGGATAGATTATTTTTTCATCACGCAAACAGACCTTCCTTTTCTCCGCCACACCTCTATTGATCCCATGTTTTTATCAGACCATCATCCCATTTCGTTAACAATCTCGTTCCCTGACAACTTTACCCACACACGTATTTGGAGATTGGATCCTTCACTACTCACGGATCCGACCATTGCTGAAAGGGTGAAACTACGTATTTCCCAATATTTCGAGGGAAACAAACCCTCTGATACTTCTCCCCTGATCAATTGGGAGGCACACAAATGTGTGATTCGTGGGATACTTATTGCCGCTATGGCTGCACGAAGGAAGGAAAGACGGCAACACTATACTGACCTAGCTGGTCGGATTGCCAAATTAGAAAGAGCACACAAACACAGGCCTTGTCCACCTTAAACGATTTGACTCAAGCCAGAAATGAGATGCTTGAACTGTTAGGCACGCGAATCCGCCGTAAATACGTGCTCTCACAAAAGTTTTTCTACGAATATGGAAACAAAGCCAGTAAAGGCCTTGCCAGAGCACTTCAAAAGAAGAAAGCAGGTATGACAATTCACTCCCTTTCAGACACGTCCGGAAAGAAACTTACTTCAACTCCAGATATAGCCTCCCAGTTTGTTCAATACTACTCCCGACTCTATAACTTACCCCCTCCCAACAGTCCCGTCAATGTGACAGACAGAAAGACACTTATCACGGATTTTTTAAAACAACATAGTCCTACCCCCATCTCGGAATCCGACTATCACACCCTAGACAAACCGTTAACCAGAGAAGAGGCTGATTTTGCCTTAACACAAATGAAACCAGGCAAGAGCCCTGGCCCTGATGGCCTGACAACAGGCTACTATAGAGCATTTGCTGATGTTCTAACCCCCCATTTTATCTCAGCCTTTGACGTTTGCGCTTCCCCTACTGTGCCCCCACGAGATTTACTAACAGCTCATATTACTGTCATTCCTAAACCCGGTAAAGATCCGACTCAGGTCGCGAACTACAGGCCTATTTCTCTATTGAATGTAGATCTTAAATGGTTTGCAAAGATATTGGCGAATAGACTTCTCCCCTTTCTCCCTGGTATGATACAACTTGATCAAGTGGGATTCATTCCCGGACGAGAAGCAAGAGACAACACCCTTAAAGCTCTCAATATTCATCATTGGATTAAGACCACCAATACGCCAGGTTTCTTCCTATCCCTTGACGCGGAGAAGGCGTTCGACAGAGTGGCCTGGGACTATATGACTGAAACCCTAAAAGTTTTGGGCCTTCCGCCCCGCATGTTGAACCTTATACTCACGCTTTACGCTTCTCCTACAGCAAAAGTATGTGTCAACGGTCACCTGTCGGACGCCTTCTCTATTTCAAATGGAACACGTCAAGGTTGCCCCTTATCACCCTTGATTTTTGTCCTCACTTTAGAACCTCTGCTTAATTGTATTAGATCAACTCCAGATATAAAAGGAATAGACATACATGACCATCAATATAAAATAGCGGCCTTTGCAGACGACATACTTCTTTTCTTGACGCAACCCCTAACGAATCTTCCTATCCTACTTCAGACCCTAGCTCATTTTAAACTCCTCTCAAACCTCAAAATAAATTTTTCTAAATTCACTGCCCTGAATATCTCATTGCCACAAGGTTTGTATACACAGTGCTTGCACAATTTCCCTTTCACTTGGAATGATCGTAAAATCACTTACTTAGGCATCCAGCTCCCGACCGCCCTTTCTGACTTGTATTCGGAGAATTACATACCACTACTACAAAATATAATACAAGACCTGAAAAGATGGTCTACGGGGCTTTTCTCATGGTTTGGAAGAACTGCTATCATTAAGATGAACATCCTCCCACGGGTTCTATATCTATTGCAAACTGTCCCTATCAAATTGCCCCCTGCTTTTTTCTCATCTTATCGTAAAACGTGTACTGATTATATATGGAATAATTCCAGACCCAGACTAAGTTACCTCAAACTTACCAAACCCAAACTCAAAGGTGGTCTAGGTTTACCGGATCTACAAAAGTACCAGCGCGCCAGTCATCTAACCAGAGTCATTGATTGGAACATCCATGCCAAAACCAAAGATTGGGTTCATTTAGAAAACTCTATCTCACCAACCCCAATAGCTCAATCCCCTTGGATCCCACGATCACACATTCCCCCTGCCCTACGCACACATCCCCTGATCTCCCCGACAATGGATTCCTTCCATGATGCATGCAATAAACACAGAATCTCCTCCCCACTAGGCCCAATGACCCCACTCAGATGTAACCCTGCCTTTTCCCCGGGCATGCATACTTCATTTCTAACTGATGTTTGGCCACACGCCCACGTAAGAGCTGGACAATTCTTTGCTGGGGACCGACTCCTCTCCTACGATGACATATCCGCCAATACTACCACTGGCAGATTCCCCTTCTGGACTTACGTACAATTACGTAATTTCCTAAGCACTTCATCACACGAGGTGAATTGGTCTAGACCATTTACCCCCTTCGAAACAATGTGTTTACAAACTGAACCTCAACGACACCTCATCTCTTACACGTATGCTCTCTTATTTCCAGACCTAGAGCACACGGATGACTGGGCCAAGTTTAAATGGGAAAAGGATATCCCCACAACACTTACCACAGCTGATTGGGACTCTATATATACTTTTGTACACAAAGGTTCAATTAATACCTCCACTCAAGAAAATGCATACAAATTAACATCTAGATGGTACAGGACCCCTCTCAAACTACACCGTATGTTCCCAAACTCCTCACCGCATTGCTGGAGATGTAACACAGACATTGGATCGTTCATTCATGTATGGTGGACGTGTCCCAAACTCCAACCGTTCTGGGCCGAAGTTCATAGACTCATTAAACATATAACCACTTACGACCTGGCTTTCACGCCAACGCAATTCCTACTAAATCTTCCCTCTATTTCAAGAAAGGCTTATTTCCGTTCCCTGGCCATGCATATGGTGAATGCTGCCAAATTGTGTATCCCTACCAAATGGCGTTCTCCTGATCCACCCTCAATTGCGGACTGGCTTTGACGTGTCGGCAGGATCGCTGACATGGAAAATTTGATCCACCAGGCTAAGGACACATCCACTAAATTCACCAATACCTGGGCATGTTGGCACCATTTCACTTCAACAACTGAATACCAACAACTCGTCTCATGAGCACGGCTCGAGAGCTGTGGCAGTCGGCAACCCACCGTCCTCCTCCTTGTTTTCGCTCGCCCCCCCCGCTCTGTCTTTTATCTCTCCCCACTTTTCCCGTGATACTCTCTCCCATATTCAACATCTCTTTGTTATCACGCTGATTCTGATAACCTTCAGTTAACATTCAGTTTCCAATTCAAATTAATTACACTGAATGCATCACGATACCTTTAATTGTACATAAGTGTCAGTTGAGAATCCCCTGCTTACACCTAAATGTACCAACGCTCACATTTATGCAACATTTATTTCTCCTCTCTTTCTTTGCCCTTTTTTAACATCCGTAGTGATACCTCACTCTGTTGTAACCCTTAATGCTATGTCATGTTTCTTGGTTCACTTATTGTATGTTACCATTTCCTTGCTTTTACAGGCGGCTGCGTCCGCACTAACACAGTTACTATGTTTCTATGTATTTTTGTTTATGCTGAATAAAATCTGATTTAAAAAAAAAAAAAAAAGAGCCTTTTCTTACCTTCTTCCCCGATCGGGTAGTTCTAGTTCCAATGCTAGGATCAAATCCAAAAGTCTCATCAGTATTTCATGAGAACCAAGAAATTGTTCTCCCAACTTTTCAGTCAGAAGATTCGTCAGCGAACCATCCTTTTGATGTTGGTGAGATCTTAAAAAGCTACTTAAAAGCTACTGCACCCTTCAGAAGATCAGACCATCTGTTCGTCTACTTCTACGGGAAGAACAGGGGCTTGCGTGCTTCCTCTAGAACTATTGCAAGTTGGATAGTCCAGGCTATCCAAAGGGTATATGCGGCTAAAGGACTGGTTCCTCCTGAAACAGTGACTGCTCATTCTACCAGGAGTATGTCAACATCATGGGCGGCCTCCCGTCACGTATCGGCAGAAGTGATATGCAAGGCAGCCTCTTGGTCGTCAATAAACACTTTCATGAGGCATTATTGTGTTGAGCCAGCGGCTCTTTCCTCTGTTAATTTCGGTTTAAATGTTTTATCTGTTTAAACTGTGCCAATTAAACCTTCTTTTGTTGAACCAGCAAATTGTGCCCACCCGAGTTTGTATGGCTAGCTAGTTCCCATACGTAGGCTGCCATGGAGTCAGTCAGGAAAACTAAAAATTTATATCAAATACTTACCGTAATTTTCCTTTCCTGATGGACTCCATGGCAGCCGGAGTCTCCCTCCCCTTTGCTGGAGTAGGCCAAGTTATGGAACACGGTATCTGGCCAGGACCAAAGATTTATGGGAGTGGGGTCCTATGAGGTAGGAGAGGCGGGATTAACCCATATGTAGGCTGCCATGGAGTCCATCAGGAAAGGAAAATTACGGTAAGTATTTGATATAAATTTTCTGTTATGTATGAACACGCAGAAAATGCTATTAGGAAAAAAAAAAAAACAGGAAAATTAAATTTTTTTTGCAATGTTTTTCCAATATCAGAATATACGGATAGGGTCTAAAGCGTTTATGAAAAACGCAGAAAATGCTATTGGGAAAAAAAAAAACACTGCAAAATTAAATTTTTTTGCAATGTTTTTCCAATATCAGAATACACGGATAGTGTCTACAGCGTGTATGTATGAACACGCAGAAAATGCTATTGGGAAAAAAAACACAGCAAAATTAAATTTTTTTGCAATGTTTACCCAATATCAGAATAAACGGACAGTATCTAAAGCGTTTATGAAAACGCAGAAAATGCTATTGGGAAGAAAAAAAACACTGCAAAATTAAAAATTTTTGCAATGTTTTTCCAATATCAGAATACACGTATAGTGTCTAAAGCGTTTATGAAAACGCAGAAAATGCTATTGGGAAAAAAAAAAAAAAAAATCACTGCAAAATTTCATTTTTTTGCAATGTTTTTCCAATATCAGAATACACGGATAGTGTCTACAGCGTGTATGTATGAACACGCAGAAAATGCTATTGGGAAAAAAAAAACACAGCAAAATTAAATTTTTTTGCAATGTTTTTCCAATAACAGAATACACCTATAGTGTCTACAGCGTTTATGAAAACGCAGAAAATGCTATTGGGAAGAAAAAACACAGCAAAATTTTATTTTTTTGCAATGTTTTTCCAATATCAGAATACACGGATAGTGTCTATAGCGTGTATGTATGAACACGCAGAAAATGCTATTGGGGAAAAAAAACACAGCAAATACGGAAAATTGTATCATACTTACCGTAATTTTCCTTTCCTGGTGCCAATCCATGGCAGCATACATGTGATAGAGCTCCGCCTCTACTCCGCCTTCAGGACTAGTGAATAGCATAAATTAAAGGGCATAGCCCCTCCCCCAACATTCTTCGTAATATAGAATACCGAGGGTGGGAGTTTATGCTGCCATGGATTGGCACCAGGAAAGGAAAATTACGGTAAGTATGATACAATTTTCCATTTTCCTGGTGCCTCTATGGCAGCATACATGTGATAAATAACTAGCTCACATGGGTGGGTTTAATGCTTTAACAAAAAATAAACTTTAATCAAACACAGACATAGCAGCATGAAGCGCTTTTCTCCCGAACTCTACGGTTGTAAGAGCCCCGGGATCAATACGATAATGTTTGAGGAACATGTGTCGGGAAGACCAAGCCTAATGTTTCAAGAGAAACATTTGCCCTCGCTGCCCAAGATGCCGATACTGCTATTGTTGAAGGAGCATTCACCTGAGCCGAAACTTGCTGTGGCTTCCAAGTAGGCCCTGAGAACTTTGGATATGTCTAACAGGAGTTTGATTCTGAGTCCATGAAAACTGGTAAACGCCCATGGTTCTGATATGTTTGCCGTTGAGGTGACCTTGGGTGTGAAACCTCTGAGAGGGTGAAGTTCTACCCTATCTGGAAAAAAAGGATATGTGATCATCCCCAATGCCCAGGGAGTGGATTTCCGAAATCCTCCTGTCGGATGTAATAGCCAACAGAAAAGTTGTTTTTAAAGTCAAGTTACAAATTGAGACCTCTTCAACCGGTACAAACGGATGAGTGGATAGGACTTCCAATATTAGAGGAGGATCCCACTTTGGAAAGGAACGTCTGTATGGGGGACGCAACTTCAATACTCCCCTGAGGAACGTAACCACTAGAGGGTCTTCTGCCCCCCTGGTGTTAGTTGCTGCAGAAGTTGCGGAAACTTGTACCTTGAGGGAACTCTGGCTGAGCCCCAAATCGAGACCAGTTTGCAGAAAACTCAGAACATCAGCAGTGGAAAGAGATAGGATCAAATCCTTTTCCTGGGGCATAGGATAAGAACTTGTCCCAAATTCTTGCATAGATTGTGTTGGTTGTAGGCTTTCTAGCTTTCAACAGGGTGGATATGACCTCTTGGGAACAGCCTAACGATTCAAACCTCCTCCTTTCCACTTCCATACACAAAGATCCAGCTTCTGTGGGTCTGGATGGTCCAGCCTGCCCTGGGTCAACAACTGCAGAAAGGGAGGAATTCTGATCGGATGATCCACACTGAGGTGCATGGCTAGTGGAAACCACGGTCTCTTCGACCAATAGGGTAGCACTGCTACTTTGACTGGTTCGTTCAGGAGTCTGAGGAGAAACCTCGAAATGAGTGGGCGAGGAGGAGAGGCGTAAGCTGTCTTGAAGGTCCAAGGACAAGATAGCGCATCTACTCCTTCCGCCTGTGGATGTGGAAGGTGAGAGAAGAATCTCCTGATTTTGCAATTCTCATGCGTAGCAAAAAGATCCACCAGTGGGGTCTGCCATAGATTGGAGATTTGGATGAACACATGGGGATGTAGAGACCACTCGTTGTCCCCAAACCTCCTCGATAAGACATCTGCCTCTGTGTTCATCTTGCCTGGGAGATACATTGCCCTAAGGTCTACCAGGTTCCTCTCTGCCCAGAGCATTACAGGTTCCACTTTCCTCAGAAGTGTCTTGCTGTGGGTGCCCCCTTGTTTCTGAAGGTACGAGACCGCCACCTTGGTGTCCAAACATAGAAGTACTCTCTGTCCCTTGACCTGAGATGCAAAAGAGGTTAAGGCTAGAAATGCTGCCCTCATTTCTAGGACGTTGGACACTATCCCTCTGGTGGGAAAGGACCATCTTCCCTGAATTCTCTGCAATGGGCACCCCACCCCTGGCCACTCGCATCTGACGTAATTGTGGACCATGAGTGGGAACCCAATTGATAGAGCCGGGAGAGATTCTCTGGATTCATCCACCAGTGTAGACTCCTGCTCATTAGCGTTGTTAAACGGATTGTCTGAGACAGATGTTGTCGTCTCCATTGTATTAAGAATCCCGTCTGGAAGTGTCTCAGATGCTAGTGAGACCATGGAACTAGAGGTATGCACGAGGACATCGTGCCAATAAGGCTCAGACACTGCAAGGCTGATAGATGGGATCTCTATGACCTTGGATACCTTCTGAATGCTCCCCTCCATCTTCATCTGGGGGTAAAGAGACTGTGCCTAGGAGCGTACCGAACATTGCTCCTAAGTTAACCATCTGCTGTGTTGAAACTAATTTGCTCTTCGATGGTTCACCAGCCACCTGAACTCCGACCACGACTGGAGAAGAATCTCCCTGTGGACTAAAAGGTGGCTCGGGTTTTTTTGACAGCAAGAGGATATAGTCCAGGTAGTGATAAATTCTTAACCCCCTCTCTCTCTCATAGGGGCCAAGACAGATATCAACACTTTTGTGAACGCCCGAGGGTAGGTGCACAGCCCGAAGGGCAGAGCTTGAAATTGCAGGTGGACATGACCCACTGCGAACCTTAAGTATTTTTGGAAGGATGGTAGAATAGGGATGTGGAGGTACGCATCCTGCAGGTCTATCGAGATTAATCAATTTCCTGGTTGTATGGTTTGTATGATCGTTTGGAGTGACTCCACCTTGAAACTTTCGAGATGGATGTATTGATTTAGCTTTTTCAGATCTATTACAGGTCTCCAGTCGCCTGTTTTTTTTTCTGCACCAGGAAAAGGGTGGAAGAAAAACCTGTAAATCGATCTGATGGGGGGACAGGTATTGCTGCCCTTGACGCTGCAGGGACTCCAAAAATTGGTTTAAGGCCAGTGCCTTCTGTGGGGAGGCTGGTAACTGTCTCTTTGAAGGACGTGTGAGGAGGCTGCTGAGAGAAAGTCCAGAAGTGACCGTACCGGATCGTTGCTAGGACCCATGGGTCTTGACATTTGGAGGCACAGATGGGGAAAAAGTTTTTTAACCGGGCTCCCACTGGGGGCATCTCCTCCCTGCTGACGTCAAAAGGACTTTGTCCCCTCCTGGGGAGCAGTGAGGGACTTGTACTTTCTGGCTCCCAAAAAAGAAGTCTGGGTACCTCTCCACGATCTATTGTTGTCCCTAAAGGGGCGAGACTGCCTGAAGTCTCTAGAATTTGATTGCCGGAATCGTGATAAATAGGCCTTTGTTCTCCGGACCTTCCTATCCTGAGGAAGTAAGCCAGATTTGCCCCCTGTTACTCTGGAGATTACTTTGTCGAGTTTCTCAACAAACAAAGATTTTCCATCAAGGGAAATCTTGCACCAATTCTGCTTTGATGCTAGTTTGGCTGTTCAAGGCTTTAGCCATAAGGCCCGCTTTGCCATAACAGAGTTGCAGCATTGAATTGGCTGAACACCGGATTGTGTCAATTGCAGCTTCTCCCACGAAATCCGCCAACTTAAGCTCCTCCAGAGCTTCGATTATGTCATCTTTGCGAACGTCTTTGTGCAGGGATGTCTCAATATTTTCCGTCCAAGACCTGATGGCATTGGAAACAGATGTCAGCGCAATGGCTGGTCTGCAAGCCACCCCTGCTTCTAGATAGATGTATTGATCTAGACCTCAAAAGGAGCTATCTAGGGGATCCTTGAAAGACGTTGAATCCTCCATTGGCATTAGGGATGAGCCGAACACCCCCGGGTTCGGTTAGCACCAGAACCTTCGAACCGACCGAAAGTTCGCGCGAATTTTCGAACCCTATACGTTATAATGGACGCGAACGTTCGAAATCAAAAGTGCTAATTACAACGGCCAATATGCATGTTAATGTCATAAAACAGGTTTGGGGACCCGGGTCCTGCCCCAGGGGACATATATAAATGCAAAAAGAACTTTTAAAAACTAACGTTTTTTCGGGAGCAGTCATTTTAATGATGCATAAAGTGAAAAAAAAAAAGTGAAATTTTCCTTTAAATATGGTACCTGGGGGGTGTCTAAAGTATGCCTGTGAAGTGGCATGTGTTTCCCGTGTTTAGAACTGTCCTTGCACAAAATGACATTTGTAAAGGAAAAAAAGAAGCCATTTAAAACCACTTGCGGCTTTAATGTCATGTCTTGTCCTGGCCACCATATGGCTGAAAATCCTTGAGAAAAATGGCATGGCTACCCCATCACCCCCCCCCCCCCCCCCCCCGCCCCTTTGGGTCTTGTATGGATATTAAGGGGGACCCCGCACCCAAAATAAAACCCTATACCTACAACCCTATATACTCTGAACAGCAGTATATAGGTGGTGCAAACAAGACATGGACTGTAGGTTTGTTCTTAAGTAGAATCTGAACAGGTACATTATGAAGTGTAGCTCCATCCCAAAAAAATCTATTTTTAAGCTTTTTGGAGAACATAGGGAGGGGTTATCTCCCCTGTAACATTTGCTGTCTTTGCACATCTGTTCAGAACATGTCACCTCACTTTCCGTCCCAATGACAAATGTTTTTGGAAAAGTGGGGTTTTA
Organism: Lithobates sylvaticus; assembly: GCA_028564925.1. Taxonomy (NCBI): domain Eukaryota; kingdom Metazoa; phylum Chordata; class Amphibia; order Anura; family Ranidae; genus Lithobates; species Lithobates sylvaticus. The sequence goes on from CM053031.1 coordinate 311,272,036, forward strand.
ATTGAAACAAGGATTGGTGATAAAGTATCAGTAGAGAGGAGATACCTTTTTCCCAAATTAAATCTAACAGGATAGAATTTCCCTTCCTAGGGGTAGATTTCCTCTCACTTCCTGTTTTCTTTCCATTTGCAAGTAGGAGTCGTTTGTAAGTTGGATGTTTGAAAGTAGGGGCCTGGCGTATATACTCTGCAGAAATTTGCCCTATTAGATGTTGGTGTAGCCACAAGACTGGTGGGCACAGGAATGGGCCCTGCTGTGAGTTAATAGATCAAGATTTGGACTTGCATGCACCTGTTGAACCGGGCAGAAAAATTGGCGGTGGTGGTGGTGGTGGACGGTGTTGCCACAAGACTGTAAGCTCTCAGTTACTCTTGGTGGTTATTAGATCAAGATTTGTAATTGCATGCACCTGTTGAACAGGGCAGAAAAATTGGGCCTTTGGCGGTGGTGGTGGTGGTGGTGGTGGTGGACGGTGTTGCCTTTGGTGGTGGTGGTGGACGGTGTTGCCACAAGACTGTAAGCTCTCACAGTTACTCTTGGTGGGCACAGGAATGGGCCCTGCTGTGAGTTATTAGATCAAGATTTGTAATTGCATGCACCTGTTGAACAGGGCAGAAAAATTGGGCCTTTGGTGGTGGTGGTGGTGGTGGACGGTGTTGCCACAAGACTGTAAGCTCTCACAGTTACTCTTGGTGGGCGCAGGAATGGGCCCTGCTGTGAGTTATTAGATCAAGATTTGTAATTGCATGCACCTGATGAACAGGGCAGAAAAATTGGGCCTTTGGCGGTGGTGGTGGACGGTGTTGCCACAAGACTGTAGGCCCTCATAGTTACTCTTGGTGGGCGCAGGAATGGGCCCTGCTGTGAACTATTAGATCAAGATTTGTAATTACCCGCCCCTGTTAAACAGGGGCTGAAAAATTGTGCCTTAGGCACTGGTGCTGGTGCCACAACACTGCAACCCCTCACAGATACTGTACTTGGAGCACAGCAGTCACACGTGTTGCGAAGCATTTTTTAAAAAAATTGTAAGTACACGCCCCTGTTAAACAGGGGCTGAAAAATTGTGCCTTAGGCACTGGTGCTGGTGCCACAACACTGCAACCCCTCACAGATACTGTACTTGGAGCACAGCAGTCACACGTGTTGCGAAGCATTTTTTAAAAAAATTGTAAGTACACGCCCCTGTTAAACAGGGGCTGAAAAATTGTGCCTTAGGCACTGGTGCTGGTGCCACAACACTGCAACCCCTCACAGATACTGTACTTGGAGCACAGCAGTCACACGTGTTGCGAAGCATTTTTTTTAAAAAATTGTAAGTACACGCCCCTGTTAAACAGGGGCTGAAAAATTGTGCCTTAGGCACTGGTGTGGTGGCAAAAAAAGGAGAGAGAGACGGCGCCCTCTAAGTGCAGCAAGTTAAAATCAATTTAATGTAAAAGAAGATTAAGAACACTCACACATTAACTGTGTCATATAGGCATATCTGTGATTTAGATGGTCTTCCGTGTTTGGATCCCGGATGAGGTGATGTCATCAAGGCAGCTGTCAGATGTAGGCGTCCTGTGTTGTCCAGTGCAGATCCGGTGGCGCTGTGGGTTCTCGGTGCCTCCGGATGTCTGGATAACAGGCTGTGCGGACAGTGAGTAGCTGAGTGTTGAGCAGCGATGTTGTTGCAGCAAACACTTCCGGGTACGGGTCAGGTGGGCGGCGCTTCGGGGCATGCGTGCCCCTTCTGGTGTGGTGGCATGGATCATTGAGGAGGAGGAAGAGGATAGTCAGTGAACATAAGAGGACAGTCACTCAGCATCAGCATAGGCAGTCTTGAAGGGATGTGACATTATAAATTATTCCGTTATATCCGCTTCAGGTGCCTGGTAGCTGGTGGTGATCCAAGACTGATTCATTTTGATGAAGGTCAGTCGATCAACCGAGGCGGTGGACAGGCGCACCCTATGATCAGTGACAAATCCTCCAGCAGCACTGAATGTGCGTTCGGAAAGAACGCTGGAGGCAGGACAGGCCAGTAGCTCAATTGCATACTATGCAAGCTCTGGCCAGTGATCCATCCTCAGGACCCAGTAAGCCAGAGGATTTTCGGTGGGAAAGGTGTCCAAGTCTGACCTTGCCCCAAGGTATTCCTGCACCATGTATATCAGACGCTGGCGATGGTTGCTTGAACCGATCATACCTTGGGGCTGCGGACTAAAAAATTGTCTGAACGCATCGGTCAGACGTCCACCTTCCCCACCGCTCCTTCTGCTACTGACCGAAGCCTCAGCAACTCGTCGCCCAGGACCAGGAGTTTGTAACCTCCCAGTTTCTGGGAACGCGTTGCACAGACCTTTCTGCAAGGCCTCCCTGAGATGTCTCATCCTCTGCTCCCTCTGCGACGGCAAGATAAGGTCCGCAACCTTACCCTTGTACCGTGGATCAAGGAGAGTGGCCAGCCAGTAATGGTCCCTCTCCTTGATCCGAAGAACACGAGGATCCTTCCGCAGGCTTTGCAGGATCAGGGAGGCCATGCAGCGTAGGTTAGCTGAGGCATTCGGTCCGGAGTCTTCTGGGTCACTGAGGATGACATGATCGCCAGCCACCTCCTCCCAGCCACGTACAAGTCCACTGGTTTGTTGGGACTGTACATCATCCCTAAAAGACTGCTGCTGCTGCTGCTGATGCTGAGTGCCAGGCTCCACCTCCATGCTCACACAATCCTCCTCCTCCTCATCCTCCTCATCCTCCTCATCCTCCTCATCCTCCTCATCCTCTTCCTGTGTGATGGGTGGGACAGAAGGAACACTGTCCAGATAAAGGGGGCCTTGAGAGGCAAGGAAGTCCTCCTCTTCCTGCCTCTGTTCTGCCTCAAGTGCCCTGTCCATTATCCCACGCAGCGTATGCTCCAACAGGTGGACAAGAGGTACAGTGTCACTGATGCATGCACTGTCACTGCTCACCATCCTCGTGGCCTCCTCAAATGGTGAGAGGACAGTGCATGCATCCCTGATCATGCTACACTGACGTGGGAAAAAAAAAACCAAGCTCCCCTGACCCTGTCCTGGTGCCGTAGTCGCAAAGGTACTCATTGATGGCCCTCTGCTGCGTGTGCAGTCGCTGCAGCATGGCCAACGTTGAGTTCCACCTGGTGGGCATGTCACATATTAGGCGGTTCTTGGGCAGGTTCAGCTCCTTTTGCAGCTCAGTCAGCCGAGCACTGGCATTATAAGATTGGCGGAAATGCACACAGACTTTCCTGGCCTGCCTCAGGACATCCTGTAAGCCTGGGAACCTGCCCAAGAACCACTGCACCACCAGGTTGAGGACGTGAGCCATACAGGGCACATGGGTGAGCTGGCCCTGTCGCAGGGCGGAGAGGAGGTTGGTGCCATTGTCAGAAACGACCATTCCTGGCTTAAGCTGACGTGGCGTCAACCACCTCTCGGCCTGCCCCTGCAGAGCTGCCAGAACCTCTGGCCCAGTGTGGCTCCTGTCCCCCAAACACACCAGCGCAAGCACGGCATGGCATCTTTTTGCCTGCGTACTTGCGTAGCCCCTTGTACGCCTACGGAGCACCGCTGGTTCCGAGGACAGAGCACTGGAGGAAGAAGAAGAGGAGGGGGTGGAGGCGAGAGGTGTGTCACAACCAGTAGCAGTAGTAGCGTTTTGGAGGCGTGGTGGCGGAACAACCTCCAACACTACTGCACCTTGTCCTGCATCCCTCCCAGCTGCCAATAGAGTGACCCAATGGGCCGTGAAAGAAAGGTAACGTCCCTGTCCATGCCTGCTGGACCATGAGTCAGCGGTAATATGCACCTTACCGCTGACCGCCCTGTCCAGCGAGGCATGGACATTGCCTTCCACATGCCGGTAGAGAGACGGAATCGCCTTCCGTGAGAAAAAGTGGCGTTTGGGAACCTGCCACTGAGGAACCGCACATTGAACAAACTCACGGAAGGGGGCCGAGTCTACAAACTGAAAAAGGCAGCAGTTGAAGTGCTAGCAATTTAGCCAAGCTAGTATTCAACCGCTGGGCATGTGGATGGCTGGGAGTGTACTTCTTTCGACGGTCCAGCAGCTGGGGCAGGGAAATTTGCCTGCTACAATCGGACGTCGGTGTACTGCAAGTACTTGGTTGTGACACACCTAATTCTACACCTTCAGTCCTCTCACAGCAGCTTTCAGAGAGGACTGAAGGTGTACTGGGGATGGAGATCCCAGCTGATGAGGAGCAAGGAGAGGTCCGCTTAGTTCTTTGGTGTGGGTCTTTTATGTGTGCCTGCCAACGAGCTGCATGGCAGGTCAACATATGTCTGCTCATGCTTGTGGTGCCCAAGCGGCTGATGTTTTGGCCACGCGAGATACGCTTGAGACAAATATTGCAAATAGCAGTGGTGCGATCTGATGCACTCGTCTCAAAAAAGGCCCACACCAAAGAACTTTTCTGATAACGTGCAGAGGCAGCGCCCTGCACAGGCGGAGCTCTGCGGTGTTGTACAGTTGCTGTGCTGGCCTCTAGCTGGCCTCCAGGGGGCATCCTGCCTCGTTGGACATGTGACGCCGCATCCTCCTCCTCCTCGTCCTCCTCCTCTCTCCCTTCAGGCACCCACGTGGAGTCAGTGACCTCATCATCCCCTCCCTCTTCACCACTAGAGCAAACCTGGCAGTAAGCTGCAGCTGGTGGAACAGTACTGCCAGATTCCTCAAGCTGGGTATCATCATCCGAGCCTTCGAATCGTTGGGCATCCTCCTGGAGCATGTACCCAACACTGTGCTCAAAGAGTTCGGGGGACTCCTCAGGAGGACATGGTGGGTCTAGGGAAGGGGTGGCTGATGATGCCATTGAGTACGCGTTGGCAGCTGCTCTGCCAGTACCCTGAGCCTGGGTGAGAGAGGATGAGGAGGATGAGGAGGGCTTGGTCATCCATTCTACCAAGCCTTCAGCATGATGCGGCTCCACATGTCCAGCTGCCGAAAACAAAGACGCGCGTGTCCCATGGCCACGTGCTGATGACGATGCACGACCACGTCCACTAGAAACAGAGCCTGCCTGCCCTGTGTTCTTGGCTCTGCACGCTCTGCCTCCCCTTGGCGGTCTTCCAGCCATTGTAGTCGGTAGTCCTGTGGGTGCTGCTTAGAAGAATATATAGGAGCTCTGTGTGATGCCACTAACACACTAGAAGTCCTATGGGTGCTTCTGCAAAGAAAATATAGGAGCTCTGTGTGATGCCACTAACACACTAGAAGTCCTGTGGGTGCTGCTGAGAAGAAAATATAGGAGCTCTGTGTGATGGGACTAACACACTACAAGTCCTATGGGTGCTTCTGGGAAGAAAATATAGGAGCTCTGTGTGATGGGACTAACACACTACAAGTCCTAGGTATTTTTCTAGGGTTTTCTAGGTATTCCAATCCCCTTATCCCCATTGGCATGCTTTGAAACGCAAATAGGATTACCGGAAATGGGAAACCGCGCACTGACAGGTGAGACCTATGAGGTCATTAAATGCTGTATATATATGGCGCAAGTGTGGCTGGCAGACATGTACCCCAGTTGAAGCCTATGCAGGCGAAACATGTAGGGTTAAATGCTTGCCTAAGCCACCTTTTTGTGCCTTTTAAGAAAGCTTTTTTTAAACATTTTATTTCTCTGTTTGTGATTTCAAAATCCCAAATAAAACCCCTTTTTTTGTCTTGTGGTAATACACTACGAGGAGTCTTTCCTTGTTTTTTTCGCCCCTTTTTTCTCCTATCTGTATGAGCTACCCACATTAGAGAACATCTCCCCGAGTCCCTTCACCTCTCCCCTCTGGAATTGGAGAGCCTGCTGGGGGTGAGTATTGGAGACTCCTGCTGCAGCAAACGGAAAACCCTCAAAGGTCGTACGTGTCTTCAGCATTATCGTTTGAAATCCGGTGGATCCGGCAACATGCTTGTCTGACTCACCACCGAGAGGTCCGTGAGTCCACCAACTCTGGTAAGAGTATCTCGATTATTCCACATTTTATGTTAAAGAGAAAGTTGATCCCTTTTCAAGTCAGAACTGGCTACAACCACTGATTACCATCTCGGGACTACACCATTACCCCCTCTTGTAATTACATCTTCAAAAACTCCATTCACGGCTGACTGTGAAATAGTGCTTTACCATTGGTAGAACACAGCTGACCGATTGAACACTACCAAGAGGAGTTTACTCTTTGGAGTCACCTTCATTTTGTGAACAGATCCCACTATTGCCACTAAGATTGGTTGATTATAGAACTGATAAATCAGTTTTTTCCAATATAGCAGTATATATCTGCCATCTTTATATGCATTTTTTGAAAAAAATCGCATGATTCATGTATATATACGTTTCTTGAATAGCATATTTTGTTTGACATTAAGAAACCCTTGCATTTTAGGCAAACATCTAGCAATGATTTAGTTCACTACAGTGAATTTTATGACTGCCTCTAATCTCATTGGGTAATATCACAATTGGGTACGGCAAATCAGAATTCAGTTCCTTTTTTGCCTATTGGATTTGTGTTAGCCTGTTAAGATGGCCTAACGGTCCACACTTCTTCAACCTTTCCATGTGTGAGTTTGCATCTAATGATCACATTTTTTTATATATTTTTTAAGATAAGAAAAGTTGCACATTTTGTTGTTACATTCTTATTTTGCATTTTCTTACGAAATCGCACAGTTTGCCTACATAGAGCTTGTGAGAACACACTTCAAATCTGTGTTTGCACCCAACGATCACATGGTTTATGCGTCTTTAAGATAGTGAAAAGTCGCACATGTTGCTACACCTTTTAGGTTATTTTTGATACCAAATCGCACAGTTTACCCCTACAGGACCTGTACGAACACACCCTAAATTTGTGTTAGGAAACAGGGCTACATATAATTTTATTATATTGTGTTTTATCTTGTTTTTCCTTCACCTGATGAGAATGTGACCCTCCTTATTGTTGGGCCATCTTATCATAATTTTTCACTATATATATAAGATATATGAGTGATTATTATTAATACACCTGGCATGCATTTTTGCCCTTAGAGTTTGAACCCTCTATGTGGCTCTATGCAAAACAGGAACACTCACTTCCTTTATACTATTCACTATTGCACTTTAGGGACACATTTCCCACCACTCACGTTTGCAATCCCCTCATACCTAAGCGCTGCACTTTTATAATTTCACATTTGTATACAATTGAGTCTGATTGGTGTGCCAGCAGCTATATTTTTGTCTAAGGTTTGGCGCAGTGTTTTTTCCAACATTTCCACTACAAGTCCTATGGGTGCTTCTGGGAAGAAAATATAGGAACTCTGTGTGATGCCACTAACACAGTACAAGTCCTATGGGTGCTTCTGGGAAGAAAATATAGGAACTCTGTGTGATGGGACTAACACACTACAAGTCCTATGGGTGCTTCTGGGAAGAAAATATAGGAGCTCTGTGTGATGCCACTAACACACTACAAGTCCTATGGGTGCTTCTGGGAAGAAAATATAGGAACTCTGTGTGATGCCACTAACACAGTACAAGTCCTATGGGTGCTTCTGGGAAGAAAATATAGGAGCTCTGTGTGATGGGACTAACACAGTACAAGTCCTATGGGTGCTTCTGGGAAGAAAATATAGGAACTCTGTGTGATGCCACTAACACAGTACAAGTCCTATGGGTGCTTCTGGGAAGAAAATATAGGAACTCTGTGTGATGCCACTAACACAGTACAAGTCCTATGGGTGCTTCTGGGAAGAAAATATAGGAACTCTGTGTGATGCCACTAACACACTAGAAGTCCTATGGGTGCTTCTGGGAAGAAAATATAGGAACTCTGTGTGATGCCACTAACACAGTACAAGTCCTATGGGTGCTTCTGGGAAGAAAATATAGGAACTCTGTGTGATGCCACTAACACAGTACAAGTCCTATGGGTGCTTCTGGGAAGAAAATATAGGAACTCTGTGTGATGCCACTAACACACTAGAAGTCCTATGGGTGCTTCTGGGAAGAAAATATAGGAACTCTGTGTGATGCCACTAACACAGTACAAGTCCTATGGGTGCTTCTGGGAAGACAATATAGGAACTCTGTGTGATGCCACTAACACAGTACAAGTCCTATGGGTGCTTCTGGGAAGAAAATATAGGAGCTCTGTGTGATGCCACTAACACAGTACAAGTCCTATGGGTGCTTCTGGGAAGAAAATATAGGAGCTCTGTTTGCTGCCACTAACACACTAGAAGTCCTATGGGTGCTTTTGGGGTGCAGTGCTGTACTAACAGCACTGCGGTTGGTACTACTGAAATACTGTACTAACAGTAAGACACGTACCAGACTAACCCCCAGCAGCAGCTAAAAACACACTAACCAGCAGCAGCAATGGACGATCAATGACAGGTAGCAATGGTTTAGCAAATAAATAGCCAATGGTTTAGCAAAGTAGAGCAAATCTTTCTATAGGAATCTAGCAAAGAGTGACACAGAATCAGCCTGATCTCTCCTAAAGCCGGAACTCATGTGACCGGCGTGGCGGCCTTTTAAATGAGGGGGCGTGTACTAAAGCCCCTGAGCTGTAATTGGCTACAGGCGTCCTGCCTGTAGCCAATTATGGCTCTCCGAGTTTCCGGCGCTGTGATTGGCCAAGCATGCGGGGTCACAGTGCATGCTTGGCCAATCATCAGCCAGCAATGCACTGCGCCGGCCGCGCCGGCCGCAATGCATTGCGGGGCCGCTCGCATCACACGAATGTGATGCGAGCGGCCAAAATAGTTCTGGGCTCGCCGAGCGAGCGAACACCCGGTGCTCGATGCGAACATGGGTTTGCATCGAGCACCGGGCCCATCCCTACTGATGAGCAGATTGCACAACATTTCCACTCTTACTACTCCAATCTCTATAACCTATCGAGCCCTCACAAACCACCTGACATGCCAGGAACCAGAACACAAGTAATTCAAGACTACTTAGGCGGGGCAGAGATGCCCACACTACACACCACTGACATTGAACTCCTTGAACGGCCCATTGAGGAAACAGAAGTTAAAGCGGCAATAAAAGAAATGAAAAATGGGAAAAGCCCAGGCCCTGACGGTTTCTCCTCCATATATTACAAAACCTTTTTAAACATCCTGACCGGCCCACTTCTAAAAGCTCTAAACTCATTTTCTACACCCAGGGAAGTCCCTTCGACGTTCCTTGGGGCACACATAACAGTTCTGCCCAAACCAAACAAAGATCCAGAACATTGTCCTAGCTATAGACCGATTTCGCTATTAAATCTTGATGTTAAGATTTTGACCAAAATATTAGCGAACAGACTTAAACCCCTCCTTCATACTATCATAGGCCCAGAGCAGGCAGGATTCATGCCAGGTAGAGAGGCAAAAGACAACGTCACAAAGGCACTAAACCTTGTATATGCAACCAGGGAGCGAAAGATCGAAGGTCTTCTCCTGTCTACAGACGCGGAGAAGGCCTTCGATCGAGTAGCATGGGACTACATGTTGGCAACGTGCGAACATGTTGGCCTAGGTACCCACATGATGAACTGGATTTCGGCGATATACCAAAACCCGTCAGCAAAACTGTGAATCAATGGAACCCTATCCGAAACGATAAAAATAACTAATGGTACAAGTCAGGGGTGTCCCCTCTCGCCAATCCTCTTCATCATCTCGCTAGAACCTTTTATTAGGAAAGTGAAGTTATTGCCAGATATTGAGGGTTTTCAGGTAGGCCAACAGGAATTTAAAATTGCTGCATACGCCGATGATTTGTTATTTTTCCTGACGAAACCCCTCACGTCAATTCCCACGTTGCTGAGGGAGTTTACGGTGTATGGGTATGTCTCCTACCTGAAGATCAATTATACGAAGTCAGAGGCGATGAATATAACCATGACAGAGAATACACTATATAGCGCACAATTAAATAGCACCTTTAAATGGGTATCCTCTGCAATGAAGTACCTAGGCATATGGCTAACCCCACAGCTGTCTCAAATTTTCAAGAGAAACTTTCCACCCCTGCTTAAAATCATAAGACAAGATCTGTTGTCCTGGCACGCCAATAAAACTTTCTCATGGTTCGGGAGGGCAGCCATCTGTAAGATGTCAATATTACCCAGAGTGCTGTATCTGTTCCGGACCTTACCCGTCCTGATACCACAGTGTTTTTTCAAAACTCTACAAACGATCCAGCTTCAGTTTGTCTGGGCACACAAGCGCCCGAGGATCAGATTTCCCTGAGGTTCTCCCCATGGGTCTTGATGAAAAGTTATCCACCGACTCTACGACAACATCCCCTTATGAATACCACTCTGTCTATATTCCATACACTCATTAAAAAGACAAACATATCCACATCCTTAAGCCCCTTGACACCACTAAAGGACAACCCGGACTTTCCACCAGGGGTAGCGAACCATGCGTTACAGAAACAAGGCGAGAATACACCTTTGCTCACCAGCCACTGTTTTGAGAACGTCCTTATCAAGGACTACCAGAAACTGAAAGTAGAGGACCATGTGCAGGATCTGCCACTATGGACATACTTTCAGATACGAAGCTATGTAAACAATACACAACGTAAAATGCACTTCACTAGACAACTGACAGATATGGAATCAGTGTGCCTGGAGGGGGCCCCAATTTCTAAAGCTACCTCTCTGGCATATGCCTGGCTTCAGGCCTCAGTACCGCACACCCTGGACAGATTTCAGAGGAAGTGGTCGGAAGAACTTAACATAGAAATAACAGATACACAATGGCAAAAAGCCTGTATACTCGCACACAAGTGCTCCCTGAGCACCAGAATACAGGAAACTGCATATAAATTGCTTACACAATGGTATGCCACACCGGCCAAGTTACATAAGTGGTTCCCTCAAACCTCGGATCTTTGTTGGCGATGTGGTCAAGAAAAAGGTACGATTTTGCACATCTGGTGGCACTGCTCCCATATCACACGGTTCTGGGAAAAGGTGGTGACAATTATTCGCCATGTTACAGATACCTCATTGAAACTGGATGCGGCCGGCTGCCTCCTACATGTTACAGACTTCTCACTCTCCAAATACAAGAAATCCTTGTCCAAACACTTGCTTAACGCAGCTAAAACGCTTATCCCATTATACTGGAAATCTACTATGGTTCCCTCCGTCAAAGAGTGGCTCCATAGGATTGTGGACATATGTAACATGGAGGAGACACGGGCCCAGGCCAATGATGACGTGGATGGATACCACAAAACTTGGGCCCCCTGGGTTGCTTTTAGATTCTCTGAAGAATATGGAAAACTTAACTTACCCAACCTTGGCTGAAGGATAATCCCCCACTTTTGGGGAGGTCTGCGAACCAAATGTCCATCATGCAATGGCTTAGATAGTGAACTGAATTGCAGATATGATTGAGATGTGCTCCAATACTTGGGCTAACATGTAGGACTACCAACCCTCTCTCTCTCTCTTCTTCGTCCTGTACCTCTGACTAGTTTCTTCTCATCTCTCACTTTATCTATACTCATCTATATCTTCTGACATTAAATGTCACCTGTCTTAATCTTACCTGCCACCATAATGCTGATATAGAAGGTAATTACAGTGGTGTGAAAAAGTGTTTGCCCCCTTCCTCATTTCCTGTTCCTTTGCATGTTTGTCACACTTAAGTGTTTCGGAACATCAAACCAATTTAAACAATAGTCAAGGACAACACAAGTAAACACAAAATGCAATTTGTAAATGAAGGTGTTTATTATTAAAGGTGAAAAAAAATCCAAACCATCATGGCCCTGTGTGAAAAAGTGATTGCCCCCCTTGTTAAAACATACTATAACTGTGAAAATATATGAAGGGGGGGAGGAAAAGAGGCCACAAGCCTCAGGGATTTTTTGTCAATGGTATCTGGGTCTTGACAAGACCCAGATACCATTGACAAAAAATCCCTGAGGCTTGTGGCCTCTTTTCCTCCCCCCCTTCATATATTTTCATAAATTCATTGGGATTTTGGTATCACCTTTGTTCAACTACTTCATCTAGTTCATTATATAATACTATAACTGTGGTTGTCCACACCTGAGTTCAATTTCTCTAGCCACACCCAGGCCTGATTATTGCCACACCTGTTCACAATCAAGGCATCACTTAAATAGGAGCTGCTTGACACAGTAAGGTCCACCAGAAGATCCTTAAAAGCTACACATCATGCCGAGACCCAAAGAAATTCAGGAACAATTGAGAAAGAAAGTAATTGAGATCTATCAGTCTGGAAAGGGTTATAAAGCCATTTCCAAAGCTTTGGGAATCCAGCGAACCACAGTGAGAGCCATTATCCACAAATGGCGAAGACATGGAACAGTGGTGAACCTTCCCAGGAGTGGCCGGCCGCCCAAAATTACCCCAAGAGCGCAGCGACGACTCATCCAAGAGGTCACAAAAGACCCCACAAAAACGTCCAAGGAACTGCAGGCCTCACTTGCCTCAGTTAAGGTCAGCGTTCATGCCTCCACCATCAGGAAAAGACTGGGCAAAAATGGCCTGCATGGCAGAGTTCCAAGGAGAAAACCACTGCTGAACAAAAAGAACATCAAAGCTCGTCTCAATTTCTCCACAACACATCTTGATGATCCCCAAGACTTTTGGGACAACATTCTGTGGACCGATGAGACAAAAGTGGAACTCTTTGGAAGGTGTGTGTCCAAGTATATCTGGCGTAGAAGGAACACTGCATTTCAGAAAAAGAACATTATACCAACAGTAAAATATGGTGGTGGTAGTGTGATGGTCTGGGGCTGTTTTGCTGCTTCAGGACCTGGAAGACTTGCCGTGATAAAAGGAACTATGAATTCTGCTGTCTACCAAGAGATCCTGAAGGAGAATGTCCGACCATCTGTTCGTGTACTCAAGCTGAAACGAACTTGGGTTCTGCAGCAGGACAATGATCCTAAACACACCAGCAAGTCCACCACCGAATGGCTGAAGAAAAACAAAATGAAGACTTTGGAGTGGCCTAGCCAAAGTCCTGACCTGAATCCTATTGAGATGTTGTGGTATGACCTTAAAAAGGCCGTTCATGCTCGAAAACCCTCTAATGTAACTGAATTAGGACAATTCTGCAAAGATGAGTGGGCCAAAATTCCTCCAGGACGCTGTAAAAGCCTCATTGCACGTTATCGCAAACGCTTGGTTGCAGTTGTTGCTGCTAAGGGTGGCCCAACCAGTTATTAGGTTTAGGGGGCAATCACTTTTTCACACAGGGCCATGATGGTTTGGATTTTTTTTCACCTTTAATAATAAACACCTTCATTTACAAATTGCATTTTGTGTTTACTTGTGTGGTCCTTGACTATTGTTTAAATTGGTTTGATGTTCCGAAACACTTAAGTGTGACAAACATGCAAAGGAACAGGAAATGAGGAAGGGGGCAAACACTTTTTCACACCACTGTATATGGTGCTTTCAGCCCGATACTCTCCAAATTCTCCCGTGATATTTCATATATATGACAATTGGGTGGACAGGGATAGAAGCAGGGGATTATAGCGGTACTGAATAAGGAATGGAATACTCGTGACTTTTTTTAAAAAAGTTTTTCAAACAATTTATTAGAAAATTCTTAGTACAGACATACAATAAAGAAAAAGTACATGAAAAAAATGTGTTTAATCCATCAGTCGCGATGGGGTCCACTAGGAAGTGGGAAAGGGGGCCCCATAAGTGACCGAGGGATCATACAGGTGAGAAATTCTTATATAAATTAATAGGTGGATTAAAAAGGTCTATACTACTGTATAGATCATGGGTACATTTGAAGTTGGAGGATGGAGTTGACCGACATGTTTCGCCAGACTATGGCTTCTTCAGGGTCACTTGTATCAATTTGTACCCGTAATTGAGTCTAATGAAATACAGAAAAAGCAGAATAAATTATCATGAAAAAAAGAAAACGCATATATGGATCAGATTGTCGCTCATCATACATGTCAATCTAAGGCTAAATGCATGCCCCCACATATCACACACCAGTCGAGTCCCTCCCAGATCCCGGCCAGGCATGGCAATACGTACCGCAACACCAAATGACAACACCACGCAAACAGTCCCAGTAAAGTCATGTGCACAAAACCATTGCAGGGGACTGTCGAGGGCCTACAGGGAGCCTGGTGGAAAAATGGAGGTAAAATAAATAAGGAAACAAAAATGGGTATCAAACTAAGTTGATTTCCATGCGTGGCTAACATAGCCTATAGTATACCAAGCTTACCTATATACAAATGTAGCGCTACCCCCAGTTAAGAGAGCCGCTGGTTTGTTTTGGGTCCCTGAGTACAGCTCCACCAACCCCCGGCAATTTGGCTCTACCCGCTCTGGCACAGTTAGTAAAGGGGTACGTCCCTATGCACATAAAACTTAGCTTATACTCTAAGTGTAATTGGTATGAACTCACAAGCAGACTGCTGAGATAAGAATAACTGGCTTTACTTTTGTCAGTAAGGAAAAAGAATAGCAACATGCATTTGAACATATATCTTACAATACTTTAGCAGGTCCCTGCAATATGCACTTTAAACATGTACACAGGTATATGAATCTAACAATGGGGAAACGGAGCGCCAAGCGTGGCGACCGTCTGCTATGCACCCCTGAGGTGCAATAAATCTATCACTGCGCCTACCTAACGGACCAGGCCTGATCCCTAGTAATAGAGCTCAGTCCTTGTACTAGTACAGTGTTCTTCACCGGCAATAAATCTGTAGAGGTGGTGCACATGTAGCTTTAAATGGTGTCATTTGTAATCCACAAAAAGTAACATTGCTGCTCTGAGGTAAATTGCGCCTAGGCAGTTCAATAGGCATAAAACTTGTGTGTCAATGCAGGATTGAGCCTACAGGCTCTCTCACCAATCCTTGGGGTACCGTCCTCCGATCCGGTCCCTCTAATGGCGGCTCTGGTCTCTTCAATGGCGGCGTCCGGTCTCCTCAGTCACAGCCCTGCACTCCGGTCATCAGCTCCGTCCGACCGACAGTAAGGGGAAGTCTCCGCTCCGCTGCTGTGGACTCTGAGGGGTGAGAGTCTCACTCCATCGGCTGCAAGGCCCAGGCTTCAGGCCTTCAGCTCCGGTCCGCACAGGTGTCTCTGCTGGCTGAAGTCTCCGCGTCACACGCTCTGTCAGCAGAGGCAGGCCAGTTCTGTCAGGCCTCAGAAGAGGAAGTGTCCCAAGAGGAAGAGGCGGTCTCCGCTCTTCCCTTTTATAGTCTCCCCCAGCAGCCTCCCGGGCGGAAGTCAGCAGCCCTGGGGCCTGGGGAATTGTGGGAGATGTAGTCTCTGAGCCTAAAAGGGGTAAAACCCCGCTACACACTCCCCCCACTTTGAATCTTTGGTCCCCAAAGATAGTGTTCAAACTACAAACTTTCTCGGGAACAACATTTTCACATAATTTGGACAGAGGAGCTTCCCACCAATTGGCATGAGATGGGGAGCTGTCCTGTCTACAGGTCACTTCAGTGTGTGCAACCTGCTTAACTGTGCCAGAGAGTGAGCTAGGGTTGCCCTCCACTAAATGAACAGCGGAAGGGTCAGGGCTTTCAGCACTTCTCCTGGCTGTGGTAACAGAGTCCTCTGAACTTTCTCCCATCTTGGGGTAAGTTAACTTCTTGGGAGGCTTCACAACTCTGCGAGCTCTCTGTTCTCTTGGAACTTCTTCAGGAACACATTCTGGCAACATCTCTGGTTCTGGAACATCTACTTCTTGTTCTGGGTAGAGACCAGGGATGTCTTCCCAGCACTCAGGCACATCACTGAATGGCACAAACTCTGTGGCTTCTGGGTTCAATGTGTTATCTTCCATATCTTCAGTAGGTGGAAGATCTATGGCGGAACTTCCTGGGGTTGAGGAAGGCCATAACCATTCAAGTTCTCCTCTTTCTTCTTCAGGTTGGGGGTCCTCACCACCCCTAACTTGGGACGTCTGAGACCTAGTATTAGGCCTGGGGGTATCCAGAATGGAAACAGATTCAGGTACATCTCTTGCTGGAGGCATTCTGACTGCTTCAGTGAGTGGGAGCAAATGATTCCTATGCCAGGTCTTCAAAGGCCCCAATCTTCCCTCTGGTTTCAACTTGTAGACAGGCAATCCTGGAAGTTTCCTACAGATGATATATGGTTCTGATCTCCATCTATCAGCAATCTTGTGTTTCCCAGGGATCCCTAGGTTGCGTAACAGTACACGGTCCCCAGGCTGTAGGTCCTGTACTCTAACTTTCAAATCAAAGTTCCTCTTGTTTCGGGCCCCCCTCTGGTCAGAGGCCGCTTGAGCTTTCTCATAAGCTATCTTCAAACTGCGCCTCAGTCTGTCCACATATCCTTTGTGGGAGGCAGCAGAGGCATGGTCTAAGGAAATGCCGAAGGCCAAATCCACTGGCAATCTTGCTTCTCTCCCAAACATAAGCCGGTAAGGGGAAAAACCTGTCACATCACTTGTGGTGCAGTTGTAGGCATGCACCAGAGCTGATATGTGTTGACTCCAATGTTGCTTCTTCTCTGTTTCCAAAGTTCCCAACATGTTCAATAGGGTCCTGTTGAACCTTTCAGGCTGGGCATCACCTTGAGGGTGATATGGTGTGGTCCTAGTCTTCTCTACTCCCAGAGAATCTAGTAGCTTCCTGATCAGGCGACTCTCAAAGTCTCTTCCTTGGTCTGAATGGAT
Organism: Lithobates sylvaticus; assembly: GCA_028564925.1. Classification (NCBI taxonomy): domain Eukaryota; kingdom Metazoa; phylum Chordata; class Amphibia; order Anura; family Ranidae; genus Lithobates; species Lithobates sylvaticus. Next base: position 311,288,737 of record CM053031.1, read on the forward strand.
TCTCTGTGGCAGTCCATAGTGAACAAAGTACTTCTCCAAAAGTACCTTGGCTACTGTAGAAGCCTTCTGGTCCTTGGTTGGGAAAGCCTGAGCATAACGAGTGAAATGGTCGGTTACCACCAGAACATTTCCCAATCCGCTCAAATCGGGTTCAAGGCAGAGAAAATCAATGCATACCAGATCCATTGGGCCTTCACTCTGTAGGTGGCCCATTGGGGCAGCTTGATGGGGTAAAGTCTTTCTCTGAATGCATCTTGCACAGGAATGGCAATACTCCTCCACTTCGGCCCTCATGCAGGGCCAGTAAAACCGGTCTCTGACAAGTTGGAAGGTTCTCTCTGCTCCCAAGTGACCATGCTGGTCATGTAAGGCAATCAGCACAGTCTCTCGATGCTTTTCCGGGAGAAACAACTGCCACTTGTCTTCTGGTCCATCAGAGGGGCCCCTTCGGTAGACTACCCCCTGATGCACCTGTAACTTGTCCAACTCTCTTCTCAGTAAGCGAGCTTCTTTGGAAGGGTGAAGGCGAAGTCCCTCTGGACTCTTGTCTTCCAGGGCTTCCAGGACCAATCTCCCCATGGGATCTTCCAATTGGTCACACCTTAACTCCTTCTTGGACAACTTCGGCAGACACTCTTCTGCCAGTTGAGTTACCCCACAGTAACACTTTGGGACTCCCACTGTGGTAACTCCTATTTCTTCAGCTCTGGATCCTCCTCTGGCTTGGAGTTCAGCCCCTTGACAAAGGGCTCGCACTCCATCTGGTGCCACTTGGGTCCAGTCTTCCCAGTCATCGACCATGACATGGGATCTTCGGGACAGGGCATCTGCATCCCTATTTCCAGCCCCTGGTCTGTACTTGAGGCTGAAATTGAATCCAGACAACGCCGCCAACCATCTGTGTCCAGTTGCATCCAGCTTGGCGGTGGTGAATAGATAGGTCAAGGGGTTGTTATCTGTCTTTACAGTAAACTCGGCCCCATACAAGTAGTCTCTCAACTTGTCAACAACTGCCCACTTGAGGGCTAAGAACTCCAACTTGTGGGTGGGATAGTTCTTCTCGGAGGGGGTCAGGCTCCGGCTCACATAGGCCACTGGTCGTAGCTGGTCTTCATGCTCCTGGTAGAGTACTCCACCTAGGCCCTCATGGCTGGCATCAACGTGTAGCTCATATGGTCTAGTGGGATCAGCGTAGGCCAAAACTGGGGCTGTGGTGAGACTTCTCTTCAAGGTTCTGAAAGCCTCTTCACACCTTGAATTCCACTGGTCTTGGACCGACTCACTGGACCTCCTAGGCCCCATTCCATCCTCCTCTCCTTCTGTCTTCAGCAGCTCGTTGAGGGGTTTGGCAATGCGGGCAAATCCATCCACAAACCTGCGGTAGTAGGAGCAGAACCCCAAGAAAGATCGAAGTTCTGTAACTGTTGTGGGCCTTGGCCACGAAGTAACTGCCTCCAACTTCTCAGGGTCTGTAGCCACTCCTTTTTTCAGACACTATGTGTCCCAGATAGTTCACAGAAGACTGATAGAACCGACACTTCTCTGGAGAAAGTTTAAGTCCCTCTTCACTGAGCCTCTTCAGTACTTTCTCCAACCTGGCTTCATGCTCTTCCAAAGTCTTTCCAAAGACAATGACATCGTCCAGATACACAAGGACTTCTATGAGGTTCATGTCTCCAACTGTCCTTTCCATTAGGCGTTGAAACGTAGCAGGAGCTCCAGATAGGCCCTGGGGCATCCTGTTGAACTCAAAGAATCCTACTGGGGTTATGAAGGCAGTCTTCTCTCTATCTTCTGGATGCATGGGGATTTGGTAATACCCACTCTTGAGGTCCATCACACTGAACCACTTAGCTCCAGATAAACTCTGCAAGGCATCTTCTATCCTTGGCGTGGTGTACTGGTCAGGAATGGTCCTCCTGTTGAGAGTTCTGTAGTCAATGCAGAGTCTCAATGACCCATTCTTCTTCCTGACTACCACAATTGGGGAGGCGTAGGGGCTTCTGGACTCCCTAATCACTCCCGTCTTCTTCAATTCCGCAAGCTGCTCTCTCAGATCCTCCAGATCTGCTAGCGGGACTCGCCTCACTCTTTCTCTGAATGGCTTGTCCTCTTGCATGCGGATTCGATGGGTGGCACTCCTCGCACACCCCACATCAAACTCATTTTTGGAGAAAATCTTCTCCCATCTGGTCAGCTGGGCCTTGGCTCTCTCTTTCCAAGCTCCAGGTAGGTTTGGGTTTTCCATGGAGAGTTTCTTCCAAACATCTTCACTTTCACCCGTCCCCTTCACTTCTGACCAGCCAACTGGGACAGCAGGACTCACCTGTCCCAGAAGCATCCTGGCAGGGATCTCCACGGGCTGCTTCGTGGGGTTCCTCACACTGACAGGGACTCTTCCTTTAGCCTTCTTCAGGTCCTTGAGTGAAATTACTTCTGGTATCACCTCCAGACCTGAGTGACCCTCCATTGGGTCAGGTTCCAGCATTACAAAGGGGCCAGGCTGCTCCCAGGTAAGTTTCACCGAACACACCTTCCAGGATGTCTATGTAGTCCTGGGCAGTGCAATCCTTTTTACTCGTCTTCAGATTGCGTATGGCCTCTAAGGCAGGTCCTTTTAGGCTTTCAACAATCCTTTGCTTCTTCCTGCCTTCTGAGACCTCCCATTCTTCTAGGGCCTGCGTGGCACCATCTAACCACTCTTCAAATCCCTCTTCTCCCGAGGGTACAGGTGTCCTCCCTGAAAACATCCGGAGTTTCCTGTATCCCGACATTGGGTAATCCCCGGGGTCTCTTCTGCACTGGGTTACAATCTCCCCTAGAACAGCACACAGTTCTGCACTAAGAGTAGTGTGTGTGGGTGCGGGACTTTCCGCGCCCTTCTGCTCCTCCTTCTTTGGAGATAGAATGGCTTTCATAGGAGAGTAGTCTCCCTTCCGTGGCAGCGCATGCAGCACTTGGTAGGCCTGACCATTGGGCGCCTGTATGCTGTGGCTCCTGAACTGCTCTGGAGTCTCTTCCTTCCACTCTATTAGGGCGTATGTATACCCAGCATCATTTCTCATGTCCATTATCCATGACTTCTGGCATGGGGATAATGACATTATGAGCTGCTTCACTGCCTCTCTCTGCCATATCCCTGGCAGTTCAATAACTGCGGCTGCGGCTGGGTCAGCGGCCCATGTTGCGGACCACCGTCCCACTTCTATTGGGTCCATGCCGGCACCTTCTGGCGGCTTTTCCCGCTGACTCAGGATCCCGGAATACGAGCCCCCACGTGTAGCGCTACCCCCAGTTAAGAGAGCCGCTGGTTTGTTTTGGGTCCCTGAGTACAGCTCCACCAACCCCCGGCAATTTGGCTCTACCCGCTCTGGCACAGTTAGTAAAGGGGTACGTCCCTATGCACATAAAACTTAGCTTATACTCTAAGTGTAATTGGTATGAACTCACAAGCAGACTGCTGAGATAAGAATAACTGGCTTTACTTTTGTCAGTAAGGAAAAAGAATAGCAACATGCATTTGAACATATATCTTACAATACTTTAGCAGGTCCCTGCAATATGCACTTTAAACATGTACACAGGTATATGAATCTAACAATGGGGAAACGGAGCGCCAAGCGTGGCGACCGTCTGCTATGCACCCCTGAGGTGCAATAAATCTATCACTGCGCCTACCTAACGGACCAGGCCTGATCCCTAGTAATAGAGCTCAGTCCTTGTACTAGTACAGTGTTCTTCACCGGCAATAAATCTGTAGAGGTGGTGCACATGTAGCTTTAAATGGTGTCATTTGTAATCCACAAAAAGTAACATTGCTGCTCTGAGGTAAATTGCGCCTAGGCAGTTCAATAGGCATAAACTTGTGTGTCAATGCAGGATTGAGCCTACAGGCTCTCTCACCAATCCTTGGGGTACCGTCCTCCGATCCGGTCCCTCTAATGGCGGCTCTGGTCTCTTCAATGGCGGCGTCCGGTCTCCTCAGTCACAGCCCTGCACTCCGGTCATCAGCTCCGTCCGACCGACAGTAAGGGGAAGTCTCCGCTCCGCTGCTGTGGACTCTGAGGGGTGAGAGTCTCACTCCATCGGCTGCAAGGCCCAGGCTTCAGGCCTTCAGCTCCGGTCCGCACAGGTGTCTCTGCTGGCTGAAGTCTCCGCGTCACACGCTCTGTCAGCAGAGGCAGGCCAGTTCTGTCAGGCCTCAGAAGAGGAAGTGTCCCAAGAGGAAGAGGCGGTCTCCGCTCTTCCCTTTTATAGTCTCCCCCAGCAGCCTCCCGGGCGGAAGTCAGCAGCCCTGGGGCCTGGGGAATTGTGGGAGATGTAGTCTCTGAGCCTAAAAGGGGTAAAACCCCGCTACACAAAGTTTATTAGAGACAAGGGGAGGGAGCGCCAGGTAAAGGGATGAAGCTGATGTAAATGAACAAATGTAGCTATGGGTCTCTGTAGGAGGAGGAAGAAAAAGTATTAAGGCTAGTATGGATATAGGTCCAACGTAATGGACCAGCCAGCTAACGTACAAGAGAGAAGGGTAAACTTACCACAGATCCAGTTTAAGCATTGTTTGAATTTGTGCAGAAAAAAGCCCAATAAGGGCAAGATGACATCCAACAAAATGGTGAGAAAAGGGGGGAACCCGTCCCGAGGTGGTAAGTGCCCGTAGCTAAAAATGCCAGAAAGAAAAAGTTTAAAAAGAAAGCTAGTTCACAGGAATCAATTTAAAAGAATGAAAAGAGAGAGAGACCATTTAAACAGACCTGCTTCAGCAACAATCAGAGTGTACTGGCGCTCCAATGTCCAACACCATTAGGGTGTGGATTAGCAGGCTATATAGGTCCTACCACACCTAGTCAGGATGAACCATGATTAGGCGGCGGGCAAAAACGCCTCCCGCGCATGCGCAGAAGCGCGTGCGCATTTGCCTACAACTCCCATAATGCTAGTGGGACAGTGGATGCGCGCGCACCTCATTGCGCGCGTCATACACAAACAGACAGTTGCACTCCACCCTGTGGGCAGTAAGAGTACTGCAGATGGATAGCAACAACAGAAAGGAAACCTGATGCGCTGAAAGCAAAGAGAAAACGGGAGAATCCCGGTTTTCTACAATGGAGAGGAATGGATAGTGGGCTGGCTGATCCCAAGATGGCAGTAGCATGGAGGAGCGGAGGCATTGGAGGCAGGGCGGGCTGCCAATATATATAATACATAGGCAGCCCTGGGGTGCCCAAACAGATCGCCAGCAAGGGAGTGCAGTTATGGATAGATGTATAGACTAAGAAGATGCATGGGAGCTGACAGCATCGCCGCAAAAACCTTTTGAGACTAGATGGATACATAATCTCAATGCTGTTCAATTTCCGGGCTTGAATGAATACATTAGCTTCAAATCATTTCTTTAGTTAAGCCCTATGCTATAACCGCATTGGAAGGTCTCTTTTATTTTTTATTTTCTACAATATGTGTTTCACACTAATGCCATTGAATTTGAACTAAATCTAAACGTATATATGCAATACTTCCCTTCCACTTTAGGGCCCCTCATGTGTCGCTACTTTTGGCCCACAACCATAGGTGTGTTGGACCCTGTGGGGGATATCGGGCACCTATACAGTCCTCATGTATGCGTTATTATTATTACATTTTATTTCCATATTATTAAAGTCAAAACTGTGCCTTTTTAACTGCATGTTTATTATGTGACTCATTATACATTGGTCCTGACCATCAGGTCATTGCCACCGGTTACATTGGTATCTACTTTGTATTCTTCTTGGTCTGAAATTTTGTATGTATCATTAACTGCTGTCTATTAATAGTACTTTGCATATCTTATTTTCCAGTATCTACCTATGGACGGATGCCGCTCCTCTGCATGTCACTATAATTGGGACCCCATTAATAGTGGGTATTCTGTGGTCCCGGCTCCCTCTGCCCTCCTTTCTACACATTCTTGTCCCCCCTTTTTTTCCCATGTCTTGGCCTTGGTGTGGCGGTTTTTGCGGCGATGCTGCCAGCTCCCATGCATCTTCTTAGTCTATACATCTAGCCATAACTGCACTCCCTTGCTGGCGATCTGTTTGGGCACCCCAGGGCTGCCTATGTATTATATATATTGGCAGCCCGCCCTGCCTCCAATGCCCCCACTCCTCCATGCTACTGCCATCTTGGGATCAGCCAGCCCACTATCCATTCCTCTCCATTGTAGAAGACCGGGATTCTCCCGTTTTCTCTTTGCTTTCAGCGCATCAGGTTTCATTCCTGTTGCTGCTATCCATCTGCAGTACTCTTACCGCCCACAAGGTGGAGTGCAACTGTCTGTTTGTGTATGACGCGCGCAATGAGGTGCGCGCGCATCCACTGTCCCACTAGCATTATGGGAGTTGTAGGCAAATGCGCACGCGCTTCTGCGCATGCGCGGGAGGCGTTTTTGCCCGCCGCCTAATCATGGTTCATCCTGACTAGGTGTGGTAGGACCTATATAGCCTGCTAATCCACACCCTAATGGTGTTGGACATTGGAGCGCCAGTACACTCTGATTGTTGCTGAAGCAGGTCTGTTTAAATGGTCTCTCTCCCTTTTCATTCTTTTAAATTGATTCCTGTGAACTAGCTTTCTTTTTAAACTTTTTCTTTCTGGCATTTTTAGCTACGGGCACTTACCACCTCGGGACGGGTTCCCCCCTTTTCTCACCATTTTGTTGGATGTCATCTTGCCCTTATTGGGCTTTTTTCTGCATAAATACAAACAATGCTTAAACTGGATCTGTGGTAAGTTTACCCTTCTCTCTTGTACGTTAGCTGGCTGGTCCATTACGTTGGACCTATATCCATACTAGCCTTAATACTTTTTCTTCCTCCTCCTACAGAGACCCATAGCTACATTTGTTCATTTACATCAGCTTCATCCCTTTACCTGGCGCTCCCTCCCCTTGTCTCTAATAAACTTTGTATATAGGTAAGCTTGGTATACTATAGGCTATGTTAGCCACGCATGGAAATCAACTTAGTTTGATACCCATTTCTGTTTCCTTATTTATTTTACCTCCATTTTTCCACCAGGCTCCCTGTAGGCCCTCGACAGTCCCCTGCATTGGTTTTGTGCACATGACTTTACTGGGACTGTTTGCGTGGTGTTGTCATTTGGTGTTGCGGTACGTATTGCCATGCCTAGCCGGGATCTGGGAGGGACTCGACTGGTGTGTGATATGTGGGGGCATGCATTTAGCCTTAGATTGACATGTATGATGAGCGACAATCTGATCCATATATGCGTTTTCTTTTTTTCATGATAATTTATTCAGCTTTTTCTGTATTTCATTAGACTCAATTACGGGTACAAATTGATACAAGTGACCCTGAAGAAGCCATAGTCTGGCGAAACATGTCGGTCAACTCCATCCTCCAACTTCAAATGTACCCATGATCTATACAGTAGTATAGACCTTTTTAATCCACCTATTAATTTATATAAGAATTTCTCACCTGTATGATCCCTCGGTCACTTATGGGGCCCCCTTTCCCACTTCCTAGTGGACCCCATCGCGACTGATGGATTAAACACAATTTTTTTTGTACTTTTTCTTTATTGTATGTCTGTACTAAGAATTTTCTAATAAATTGTTTGAAAAACTTTTTTTCAAAAAAGTCACGAGTATTCCATTCCTTATTCAGTACCGCTATAATCCCCTGCTTCTATCCCTGTCCACCCAATTGTCATTCAATCGGGATGAGGTACATTTTCATTTGAGTATCCCAAGCCTCCCTGCCCTAACTAATTTCATATATATATACATCTCCTTTGGTCACATCTTTCTAAATGAAGCTTAAATTGGCACTCACCCCTCCGGTAGAATCCCCGTCTGTCACGTCACATCTATCTCCCCTATAAGGGGGATTTACCCTTGTTAAGGATGAACTGGCCAGGGGTTTCTGGGAGAGTGTCTTTTACCTCACTGTGTCCGGGCGTCCGTATGGCTTCAGCTGATGTTTACTATCCGAGGCAGCAGGGGGGGGGATTACACGGAGGAGAGAGAGAGTGGGGAGGAGGGGAGTTTGAAGTCACCGCCACAGACCGGCGGCGTCTCCCGGCTCTCTAAACGCTTCAATGTCTTCGCCGAAGGCTAGTTCCGGGGACGCCGACTGGCTGATGCGGTGCATGCCTCGCGCTGGGGAATCATTTCCGAGTGTCGCGCCGTCTCTCACTCAGCATGCGCTCTTGCTGCTCTGGCCGTCAGCTGTTTCCCGGGTCAGGCCACTCCCTCCATGAGGCAAGTCACGTCCTCACGCCCTCACACCCACGGCCGACATCCTCGCCCTTCCACTGCTCCTGATTTTTGGGTGCAATGCTGTTCTAACAGCACTGCGATTGGTGCTACTGCAATGCTGTGCTAACAGTACGCACACACCAGACTAATCCCCAGCAGCAGATAATGTCACACTCAGTGCAATCAGCAGCAATGATCAGTATTGAATGACTCAGCAGCAATGGTTTAGCAAAGAAGAAATCAATCAGCAGACTGCTCTTCTAAAAGCCGGAACACATGTGCCCTGGGCTGACGGCGTGGCAGCCTTTTATAGAGTGGGGCATGTACTAAAGCCCCTGAGCTTTAATTGGCTACAGGCGTCCTGCCTGTAGCCAATTATTGCTCTCCTCGCTGCCGGCGCTGTGATTGGCCAAGCATGCGGGTCACAGTGCATGCTTGGCCAATCATCAGCCAGCAATGCACTGCGCCGGCCGCAATGCATTGCGGGCCGCTCGCATCACACGAATATGATGCGAACGGCCCAAATAGTTCTGGACTCGCCGAGCGGGCGAACGCCCGGTGCTCGATTCGAACGTGGGTTTGAATCGAGCACCGGGCCCATCCCTAATGAGGAGGATGAGGAGGGCTTGGTCATCCATTCTACCAAGCCTTCGGCATGATGCGGCTCAACATGTCCAGCTGCCGAAAACAAAGACAAGCGTGTCCCATGGCCACGTGCTGATGACGATGCACGACCACGTCCACGACCAGCACTGTTGTCTCTAGAAACAGAGCCTGCTTGCCCTGTGTTCTTGCCTCGGGACTGTCTGCCTCTCCTTGGCGGTCTTCCAGGCATTGTAGTGGGTAGTGTATATTGTGCTGGAGTCACACAGCACACACACTAACTCCTGCAGATGGATGCCTTAGATGACAGCAACAGGGCCCTATGGCAGATAGAGGCTGCCTTAGATGACAAGAACTGGGCTGACACACACACACACTAGCTCCTATGTGTGCTAACACACACACACACACACACACTAGCTCCTATGTGTGCTGACACAAACACACTATAGCTCCTATGTGTGCTGAGAACACACTATAGCTCCTATGTGTGCTGACAAAAAAATATAGCTCCTATGTGTGCTGACACAAACACACTATAGCTCCTATGTGTGCTGACAACACACTATAGCTCCTATGTGTGCTGACACAAACACACTGTAGCTCCTATGTGTGCTGACAAAAACACACTATAGCTCCTTTGTGTGCTGACAACACACTATAGCTCCTATATGTGCTGACAACATACTATAGCTCCTATGTGTGCTGACAACACACTATAGCTCCTATGTGTGCTGACAAAAAAATATAGCTCCTATGTGTGCTGACAACACACTATAGCTCCTATGTGTGCTGACACAAACACACTATAGCTCCTATGTGTGCTGACAACACACTATAGCTCCTATGTGTGCTGACAACACACTATAGCTCCTATGTGTGCTGACAACACACTATAGCTCCTATGTGTGCTGACAAAAAAATATAGCTCCTATGTGTGCTTACACAAACACACTATAGCTCCTTTGTGTGCTGACAACACACTATAGCTCCTATGTGTGCTGACAACACACTATAGCTCCTTTGTTTGCTGACACAAACACACTATAGCTCCTATGTGTGCTGACAACACACTATAGCTCCTATGTGTGCTGACAAAAAAATATAGCTCTATGTGTGCTCACAACACAATATAGCTCCTATGTGTGCTGACACAAACACACTATAGCTCCTTTGTGTGCTGACAACACACTATAGCTCCTATGTGTGCTGACAACACACTATAGCTCCTATGTGTGCTGACAAAAAAATATAGCTCCTATGTGTGCTCACAACACACTATAGCTCCTATGTGTGCTGACACAAACACACTATAGCTCCTATGTGTGCTGACAACACAATATAGCTCCTATGTGTGCTGACAACAAACTATAGCTCCTATGTGTGCTGACAACACACTACAGCTCCTTTGTGTGCTGACACAAACACACTATAGCTCCTATGTGTGCTGACAACACACTATAGCTCCTATGTGTGCTGACAAGAAAATATAGCTCCTATGTGTGCTGACAACACACTATAGCTCCTATGTGTGCTGACAAAAAATATAGCTCCTATGTGTGCTGACACAAACACACTATAGCTCCTATGTGTGCTCACACAAACACACTATAGCTCCTATGTGTGCTGACAACACACTATAGCTCCTATGTGTGCTGACAAAAAAATATAGCTCATATGTGTGCTCACAACACACTATAGGTCCTATGTGTGCTGACACAAACACACTATAGCTCCTATGTGTGCTCATACAAACACACTATAGCTCCTATGTGTGCTGACAACACACTATAGCTCCTATGTGTGCTGACAAAAAAATATAGCTCCTATGTGTGCTCACAACACACTATAGGTCCTATGTGTGCTGACACAAACACACTATAGGTCCTATGTGTGCTGACACAAACACACTATAGCTCCTATGTATGCTGACAAAAAAATATAGCTCCTATGTGTGCTCACAACACACTATAGGTCCTATGTGTGCTGACACAAACACTCTATAGGTCCTATGTGTGCTGACACAAACACACTATAGCTCCTATGTGTGCTGACAAAAAAATATAGCTCCTATGTGTGCTCACAACACACTATAGGTCCTATGTGTGCTGACACAAACACACTATAGGTCCTATGTGTGCTGACACAAACACACTATAGCTCCTATGTGTGCTGACAACACACTATATCTCCTATGTGTGCTGACAAAAAAATATAGCTCCTATGTGTGCTCACAACACACTATAGGTCCTATGTGTGCTGACACAAACACACTATAGGTCCTATGTGTGCTGACACAAACACACTATAGCTCCTATGTGTGCTGACAAAAAAATATAGCTCCTATGTGTGCTCACAACACACTATAGGTCCTATGTGTGCTGAAACAAACACACTATAGGTCCTATGTGTGCTGACACAAACACACTATAGCTCCTATGTGTGCTGACAAAAAAATATAGCTCCTATGTGTGCTCACAACACACTATAGGTCCTATGTGTGCTGACACAAACACCCTATAGGTCCTATGTGTGCTGACACAAAAATATAGCTCCTATGTGTGCTGACAACACACACACTAGCTCCTATGTGTGCTGACACAAACACAATATGGCTCCTATAAATCCCTGCCTGCCTGCCTGGGATGGGACAGAAGGTTGGGACAGAAGGTTGGGACAGAAAGTTGGGGTGCAATGCTGTTCTAACAGCACTGCAATGGGTGCTACTGCAATGCTGTACTAACAGCACGCACACACCAGCCTAATCCCCAGCAGCAGATAATGTCACACTCAGCAGTGCAATCAGCAGCAATGATCAGTATTGGATGAATCAGCAATGGTTTAGCAATGAAGAAATCAATCAGCAGACTGCCTATTCACTCTTCTAAAAACCGGAACACATGTGCCCTGGGCCGACGGCGTGGTGGCCTTTTGTAGAGTGGGGTGTGTACTAAAGCCCCTGAGCTTTAATTGGCTACAGGCGTCCTGCCTGTAGCCAATTATTGCTCTCCTCGCTGCCGGTGCTGTGATTGGCCAAGCATGCGGGGTCACAGTGCATGCTTGGCCAATCATCAGCCAGCAATGCACTGCGCCGGCCGCAATGCATTGCGGGCCGCTCACATCACACGGATGTGATGCGAACGGCCCAAATAGTTCTGGGCTCGCCGAGCGGGCAAACGCCCTGTGCTCGATTCGAACGTGGGTTCGAATCGAGCACCGGGCCCATCCCTATTCAATACAAAAGACACAGGAGGGTCCGGCTCGTAGAGCTTACATTCTAAAGGGATGGGGTGGTGGTACAAAAGGTAATAGCTGCAGAGAATGATTTGATGGGGGTGGCTCGGGGACAGTTAGGTGGGTGTGGGATAGGCTTCCCTGAATAAATGAGTCAATTCATTATAGCTGCGATCAGTTTTAAATGACAATTTTGCCTTTAGAAATGTCATTTTGCTCTCGGACAGTTCTAAACACAGGAAAAATGTGCCACTTTACAGGCATACTATAGACACCCCCCAGGTACGAAATTTAAAGGAATATTTCACCTTTATTGTTTCACTTTAAGCGTCATTAAAATCACTGCTCCCGAAAAGATGCAGTTTTTAAAACTTTTTTTTTTGCATTGATACATATCCCCTGGGGCAGGACCCAGGTCCCCAAACACTTTTTATGGCAATAACTTGCATATAAGCCTTTAAAATTAGCACTTTTGATTTTTCATGTTCAAGTTCCATAGACTTTAATAGGGTTTGCATGTTCGAACACATTTTTTACCTGTTCGAAAGTTCTGGTGCAAACCGAATCTGGGGGTGTTCGGCTCATCCTTACTGGCCAGCCAGGCTGCATGCTTGGTTTACGATTCTGGTGTGGATTTTTAATGGTGTGGATTCTGCGCGATAGCATTGTACTAAGGATTCCATTCCCATCTACGGCTATCGATCAGACACACATTTTATAGTGCCACACTTATTTATTTTCTTTATTCACTACACAATTTGTCATATTGTTGTGTTGGCAGCTGTTCACAGGGGAAGCGCAGCTGTATCCATATATATATAGATAAACACAGATAAACACAGCACACTTTTGAAATAGGGTTTATTAGCACAGTGATGTCATTGTCTGCCACTATCCTTGCCCCTTCTTTGTACACTCAGGAATTCCCAGCTCACACCTAAATGGACCATGCAGAGATTAATCAATGGTCATTCAGAAAATTGTCAGATGCTGTAAGGTTACGTAACATCACGTTTTTGTATCATAAGCACACCTTGAGTTAAACCAATGAATATACTGTTCACAACAGGGAGATGATTTCCAGAAACAAATAGTACAAGTTAACATTTCACTACACATATGACAAAGTACAAGATAAGACAAAACATAAGATTACAATTTCAACTAACAAAACATGACAAAGTACAAACCTAAGATAAGATTACAACTTTAGCTGACAAGACATTTAGAAAGGTTGTTTCTAGGTGAAAGGCTTTTTCTCATGGAAAATCAACCTTAAGCCGACCACACAGTATCTCACAAAAGTAAGTACACCCCTCACATTTTTGTAACAATTTTCTTCTATCTTTTCATGTGACAACACTGAAGAAATGACACTTTGCTACAATGTAAAGTAGTGAGTTGACAGCTTGTATAACAGTGTAAATTTGCTGTCCCCTCAAAATGAAATAAATAACTTAACACACAGCCATTAATGTCTAAGCCACTGGCAACAAAAGTGAGTACACCCCTAAGTGAAAATGTCCAAATTGGGCACAATTAGCCATTTTGCCTCCCCCGGTGTCATGTGACTCATTATGCCCTGTACACACGGTCAGAAATTCCGACGGCAAAGGTCCGATCGGATTATATTGTCGGAAAATCCGATTGTGTGTGGGCTCTATCAGACTTTTTCAGACAGAATAAAATTGAGAGCAGGATCTAAAAAATTTTCCGACAAAAAAATCCGATCTGACTTTTTCCGACCGTTTGTAGAGAATTCCGACGGACAAAGTACCACACATGCTCAGATCAAATTACGAGACCAAAGCTATTGTCTACTAGGCTCTACATAGTCCCGTCGTACGCAACGAATGTCACCACGCTCCGAACGATCGGATTTTCCGACAACTTTATCCGACCTTGTGTATGCAACACCAGTTTCGGACAAAATCCGTCGGAAAAAATCCAACAGATTTTGTGGTCGGAATGTCCGACCGTGTGTACAGGGCATAAGTGTTACAAGGTCTCAGGTGAATGGGGAGCCGGTGTGCTAAGTTTGGTGTTATTACTCTCACTCTCTCATACTGGGCACTGGAAGTTCAACATGGCACCTCATGGCAAATAACTCTCTGAGGATCTGAAAAAAAGAATTGTTGCTCTACATAAAGATGGCCTAGACTATAAGATTGCCAAGACCCTGAAACTGAGCTGCAGTGTGCAAAACATAGGGGGGATGTCACCAGGTATAACTTGGCCAGTCTCATGGGGATTAAATACCATCTGGAGATTACTTTTAAACTAGCTTCTGCAAGGCTACAATTGAGAATACCTTTGTATGGCTTAAAAAAAATTCTATTCCAAGTCTCTGTTTTCCATTGTTGGGAAAGATCTTCCTCCCATGCCAGCATAAAGGACGTTTTGGAGCGAGTGGAGGATAGTGCCCTGTAGAATATCGTGATTCCCCCCTTCTTCTCATCCGTCTGGCCGCACCATTGTTCATAAAATGTGATTCGGGGAATATCAGGTTTTGCTTTCCATAATTTGTGGAGGAAGTTGTAGATCTGGGTGTAGCGAAAGCGTTCCGATGGGGGCATGTCCAGGTTGTTAATGTAATGTATTTTAGGGTGTGAACCCATGGGTCTGAGGAAGTTCCCTATTCTATATAGTCCCTTATCGAGACACCATCTGAAAGCCTTCATGTTTAGCCCTGGAGGGAATGCTAGGTTTTGGAACAAGTGTTTTAGAGGAGTAATGGGTGATGTCAGCTGCTCGTGTCCCTTAGACTGTCCCAGAGGGCAAATGATTGAGAAAGTGTAGGGGACAATATTAAGGGTCTCAATTTTTTCTGACACCACAAAAGATAGTCTAGGGTGTGGAGTGGAACTGCCTGGTGTCCAATCAGGTAGTTCCCAGCGGGAGTAGACCGCAGAGATCTGGGCAAGTTGTGCCGCTTGAAAATACTGAAGTAAGTCAGAGAGACCCAGGCCCCCCTCCTCCCTTGAACGGAATAGGACTGATTTCGAAAGCCTGTGACCCCTTCCTCCCCAAACAAATTTAATGATTATGTTTTGAAAGTAGTATAAAATACGCAGGAGTAATGTCATTTTTATTGCGTTGATTTTACCTAACCAGGACAGAGAGCACTGCGACCAACTGGCCTCTAGTTTTTGGAATAGCTGGGGGTAGTTGGCCTGATAAAAAGAGCTTGATTTTGGAGGTTAGCTTGATCCCCAGATACTTGATACTCGCTCCAGTTAAATCGGAAGTCCTCCCTAATCGTAGTGAGCAGAGTATCCGGAATGTTAATGTTGAGCGCCTGAAACCTATTGAAGTTGACCAGTAGTCCCAATATTTTCCGTAAGTCATCTAAAAGCCGGCAGATGTTGGGGAGGGATACTAGAGGTGATGAGACGAAAAGGAGTATGTCATTGGCGAATAGCGCACATTTATGGGACCGAGAGCCACATTTTAATTCTGTGAATATCTGGATTGTTGCTAGAGTCTCTATTGCTATTGCGAAGATCAGGGGCGAAAGTGGACAACCCTGTCTGGTGCCTCTAGAAATTTGCAAAGATTCTGAGTAAAATCCATGCAGATGCACCTGAGCCTCTGGGATTGAATATTGAGCATGTAAAATGTTGATAAAGGATTCCCTGAATCCCCAGCGCTTCAGGGTGGCGAAAATATAGGGCCAATAGACAGAGTCAAATGCCTTTTGGAGGTCGAGGGAGAGGAGACAACCTTGCAGTGGAGAGTCATTATCCCAGTTTGAGTTGAGAAGGGATATGATGTCAATCGCTCGACGGATTTGGCCTGGGCCCTGTCTCCAAGGGATGAAGCCCACTTGGTCCTTATTAACATATAGGCTAATGAAGGAGGATAAGCGGTCCGCAAGGATTTTAGTCAGAATCTTCAGATCATTATTTGTGAGCGATATCGGTCGATAGTTGCTTACCGAGCTGAGGTCCTTTTCTGGTTTAGGGAGAACAGAAATATAAGCTGAGTTACTCGACTTATCTAGAGGGTCTCCCTTTCGTAGAGCGTTGAAGAACCGAGTCATATAGGGTGCAAGTGTTGTGGCAAAGGTTTTGTAGTAAGGGACAGAAAATCCATCCGGGCCAGGGGCTGAGTGCGACTTTAAGTTTTTAATAACCGCACATACTTCTTCCGACGATATAGGGGCTTCTAATTTTAGGCGGTGTCTGTCTTCTAAACTGGGGATCTGGATATTATCAAGAAATTGGTCTACCGAGTTTTGGGGTGGGTGATCGCCCCCACTATACAGAAATTTGTAAAAGGTTTGGAATTCCTGCATAATGTTGAGGGTTCTAGGGTAGTGTGCCACCGTTAATTTTAATTTTAGGGAGAGCAAATGATCGAATTCTCGGAGTAAGCCTACCCGCAAGCATAGATCCTATTCTATCTCATTGGCAGTAGAATCAAGCTCTGTTCAAATGCAGCCATTTCTCAGCTTTTGTAGTCAAGGCCAAATTCAGGGCCGTGCAAACCAAGTTGAGATTTTCTGTGGGAACAGAGCTAGGATTTGCTTTGTGTTTTTTTGAAAGAGTTGCAAAATCCTGCTATAATTTTGCTATATTGTTTCTCCTGGCCCTGTGTATCTGGGAGGCTATTTGGATGAGCTTTCCTCTGATCACGTCTCCAGTGGCTGTGTGAATGGCGGCCCGAAGGACGCTGTAGAGTCAGAAAGACCACGGAGTGATCCGACCAGATGGAGTGTCTAATGTATGACTTAGAAGCCAGAGGTACAGCAGCGGTGGGAATGAAAATGTGATCTATCCAAGCAAAGGAACTGTGAGGACTAGAGTAATGGGTGTAATCTCGCGTTGTCGGATTAATTTTCCCTCCAAATGTCGATAAAGCCAAGTTGGAAGATGAGTTTAGCGATACGTAGACTCTGTTTCGTAGGTCTAGTGAGACAGCTGCCTGTTGTACGGGATTTGCCTAGGCCCTGGTCGAAGGCTATGTTGGAGTCTACTCTGAGTATTACCGTACCCTCCAGAAGGGGGGTTAGGGCCTTCAACATGGATTGGAAAAAAGAGAGTTGTTGTGGAAAAGTTTATGAGATGTATTTTAATATGTATTGTCATAAGAGTCCCCCCAGTTTTCGTTCTATCCCAGCCCACTCTAAAGAGCTGACTGGGGCAGACTGACGCTGGTTGAGACTAGGGATGGGTCCGGTGTTCCATTCGAACCCGCGTTCGATTCAAACATCGGCCGTTCGACCGCTCGTCGAAACCAGAACTCTCAGGACCGTTCGCATCAAATTTGTGTGATGCGAATGGTCCACAATGCACTGCGCCAGTCGCAGTGCATTGCTGGCTGATGATTGGCCAAGCATGCACTGTGACCCCGCATGCTTGGCCAATCATAGAGCCAGCGACGAGGAGAGCAATAATTGCTACCAATTATAGCTCAGGGGGTTTAGTGCACACTATACTATACCCCACTATATAAGGCCGCCGCGCCGGCGGCTTCATGTAGTGTTTTCCGGCGTTAGGAACGGTGTCTGCTTGTGCATTACCTGCTTTATCTGCTTGTGATTCATTATCTGCATTATATGCTTGTGGATTCTGGGGATTAGTGTAGGGAAAGAGGAAAAATAGGCAGGGATAGTTTATTCTTCTCAGTGCTGTTCTCAATCTCTACCAATCCAGCCATCTGCAGGAGTAGTTAGTGTGTGTGTGCTGTGTGAGTATAGCACAGCAGTAGCACACTAAACCACCTTACACTGTATCTGCCCTGTTGTCACCTAAGACAGCCATCTGCAGACGTTAGTGTGTTTTGTGTGCCTCCAGCACAGCACAGTATACACCAACAGTCCATACATACATACATACATATATACCTACAGTCCCTGTCTTGTTTGCACCGCCTGTATACTGCTGTTCAGAGTATATAGGGTTGTAGGTATAGGGTTTTATTTTGGGTGCAGGGTTCCCCTTAATATCCATACAAGATCCAAAGGGGCTGGTAATAGGCTGGGGTAGGATGGGGTAGCCATGCCATAGGATGGGGTAGGGGGGGATGGGGTAGCCATGCCATTTTTCTCAAAGATTTTCATCCATATTGCCAGGACAAGACATGACATTAAAGCCGCAAGCAGTTTTAAATGGCTTCTTTTTTTCCTTTACAAATGTCATTTTGTGCAAGGACAGTTCTAAACACGGGAAACACATGTCACTTCACAGGCATACTTTAGACACCCCCCAGGTACCATATTTAAAGGAAAATTTCACTTTTTTTTTTTTACTTTATGCATCATTAAAATGACTGCTCCAGAAAAAACGTCAGTTTTTAAAACTTCTTTTTGCATTGATCCATGTCCCCTGGGGCAGGACCCGGGTCCCCAAACCTCTTTTATGACATTAACATGCATATTGGCCGTTATAATTAGCACTTTCGATTTCGAACGTTCACGTCCATTGTAACTAATAGGGTTTGAACGTTGCACGAACTTTCGGTCCGTTCGCAGGTTCTGGTGCAAACCGAACCTGGGGGTCTTCGGCTCATCCCTAGTTGAGACCTGTTAGGTAGTGGATAACTTCCTGGGATTGGAAAGAGGTGTTTGCGGAGTGGGGGTATGTCCGCCAGCGAAGGGGCCCCTGTGCATTGCACAGATGTTCGTCTGGGGGGCATATGTTTGCTCTGCAAATGTCTGTTGTGGGCGGATGTGTGCTCATTGTCTCTGCTGTGTCTGATCAGCACATGTTGCGATTCACAGCGTACATCTGCAGATAACCTTCCATCCACAGGGAAGGTAGCATAATCCAGGTATACATTGTTCTCTGGAACAATGTATATTAAGGATTTCTATCAACGGAATTGTAGTAATTGGTTATTCAATCATTTAGTCAGTTTGCGCATGTCGGTTTGCTAGTCTATTTCAATGTATACATGTATGTGATTGGTTCTTTTGAAGGAATATAAATGTCTGATTGGCTGTCTGGGAAGACACCACCTTTCTCTGTATTGTCATATCCTGTATCATGTTTTTATTTGGTCATGTCCTTATATGGTCATTCACATCCTGTGTTGCTCCTGTGAGGTCACAAGCTTTGTAGGAGGGGTTTAGCTGTTGGAGGCAAACCCTCCAGGGTATGGCTTCCAGTTGATATGTAAATAAAAGCAAATGCTTGGGTCAGAAAGTCAGTCATGCTGACCGAATTGAGAACTTAAGAATGGTGGTGATGTCTTTTACTGGGGAACCAGAGGGGGCTGCTGAGAAGCAGCCAGGCCAGGCTGGCATGAGGATGTAGGAATGCTGATGAATGCTTGGATGAGTGGGTTTATAGGTAAAAGGGAGACATACGATCTAAAGGTAAGTCATTATATCATTAAGATGGAAATGGGTGCTTATATGAGCACAATAGATGTGGCTGTGTGCATAAAATACAGCCAAAATTCGACCACAGAGTTGACCCTTGTTGGGGACATAATATGAGAGGAAAGAATATGTTTGGTCATCCAGCTCCCCAATTACCAAAATATATTTACCTTCTGGGTCTTTATGTTCCAATTTTAGGGAGAATTTACACTTGTGAGAGAATATCATGCCCACTCCCTTTTGTTTTATTTTCTGCATTGGCCAAGTAAAAGGTAGGGAATTTAGAGTGGAGAAATGTTGGGTGGTAACTTTCCTGTGGAAAGGCTATGTCTACTTTTTGAGAGTGGAGGTGTTGCCAAACTTTTCGCCTCTTGGATGGGGAGTTTAGGCCCTGGACATTGTGAGTCACAACCTTTAGGGGGTGCGATTCTGGGGGGTTGTCAGCCATAGAGCAGAAGGGTGGACCATGCTAGGAAATCAAGAGCACTTACCATTGTTTCTCCACAAGCTCCAAAGCCCTAAATCTGCAGAAAAACAAAATCCAAATTTGCCGGCAAGAATCGAGGGGCCCTTCCCGAGTCGGTCACTATAAAAGAACAAACATTAGAAAGATGCAGGTAGAAAGAAGAACAGAGAGAAAAGAGAAATCCGGGAAACAAGGGAGTTTCCTGGGGAGTGGAGGAAAGAGAGCCCTCCATCCTTAAGCCCCATACACACTTTTTCCGATGGATTCTGTCCTATCGGACAATGTTGTCGGAAATTCCGACCGTGTGTAGGCACCATCGGACAGTTTCCATCGGATTGTCCGACGGACAAAGTCCTATCTCCTGCTGGATAGATTTTCCGACAACGTCCGATCATACCAAATCCGATGGTGTGTATCGAATTCCGACGGACAAAGTGCCACGCATGCGCAGATCACATTACAAGACCAAAGCTATTGGCTACTAGCCTCTACGTAGTCCCGTCGTAGGCAACAAACGTCACCACGTTCAGAATGATCGGATTTTTCGACAACGTTGTCCGACCGTGTGTACGCAACACCAACATCGGACAAAGTACGACGGACGTGATCCGACGGACCTGGTCCTCGGATAATCCGCGCGTGTGTATGGGGGCTTAAAGTGGTTGTAAACCCTTACAAACCACTTTGGCCTACAGGTAAGCCTAGATTAAGGCTTACCTGTAGGCTTACCTGTAGGTCCAATAAATATCTCCTAAACCTACACGGTTTAGGAGATATTTACAAAAAAACAGGCACCGCTGTCTATGGTGCATGCGCTGTTGACAGCGGCGCACAGGCGCACTGAGCAGGTCGGAGACCACGGCGGTATGCCGCTCTTGGCGGCTCCCGTGCGCATTCGACTCCAGCGAATGACAGCGCCGGAGCAGCAAGACCCAGAAGTCACTCCGGGATTGATGGCGGCGGAGGAGTACGTGGACGAGGGTCGCTTTGGGGGCTTCGTAAGTTATTCATAATGAGCTAGTATGCATAGCATACTAGCTCATTATGTCTTTGCCTTGCAGGTTCCGCTTTATTTTTTTTTTAAAAGGAGGCTTTACTTCCACTTTAAGGTGAACCAAATTAACGATCCTCTCTGTGAAGAAGGGAACAATCCTGTCAAGGGATAGGTTTAACACCTGTTCTACTTGGCAGGATGGGGTGCATGAGCACCACTCCAGCCGCAAGGCTAACTTGACAGACAGTGTAAAGGAAAGTGCAGCGCTAAAATATGTGAACAGGTGTGATACCCATAAACCAAAAAAATTCAGTATTCAAAAAGAAAGGACAATGAAATGTACTCCTTAAGATGAACAAATTGAAAACACAAATGTCCAATGTATAAAAAATAAGTGTAAATAAACAAAATGTCCCAAAGTGATAAAATGAAGATGGCGTCAAGCCAAGGTGATCTTGGACTGAATCCTCTGGTACACACTTTAAAGACAGATGGAAATGGATGTGCGCTTACCGGAACTGGTGGACTCCCTGTCAGCAACAGGGAGTCAAACGGGAATGGAAAGGCTCCAAGCGACCAGCAGACTCGACATTCCAGGGTAGACAGATGGACTCCCTGGAACTACTCGCAACCCTTACAGACCCGATGCAGATGGTCGGAACGTGGATGACTTGGATGGAACCTGGACCAGCACTGGTAAGACGGAAACTGGAACTTCCTGATGGCCACTCCACGGATGGAATAAAACGAGCCAGTAGTGGATCACCACAAGTGATGTGGCAAAGGCTTTCGTAGGATCCTCTCCAGGGGGGCGTGGTCTCGGCATGGAAGAGTGAAGTCGCACCTTCCTGAGGCTCCCGGTCCGCGGCTCCCTAGCTATCTAGCAAGGCAGACATACCCCACATTTCAGCCTCTCAACACAGAACACTGACCCAGAGGAGCGGTACCTTCGATCCAGGACCTCCACAGCCCAAATGGAGAGGTTCTTGGTACCGATCCAGCCGTCGGCCTCTACTCCGGATCCAGCCAAGATGTCGCCGGCGTCAGCTTCAAACACGAGGACGGAGCCCGGATCACCAGCAGGGAGAGGTGAGAGACCCGATCTGGGCAATGACATGCCTCCGTTCTCCCCCCTAGTGACCTCTCCCCCTGCTTCCCAGGCTCATTATCCCTCACACCGATGGGCAGCCCAGAGGGGGAACACAGCAGCTCACTACAGTGGGGCCTGCGAGGCAACCGAGCTTCCCAACATTCTATGCCAGGCACACCACTACCCCCTGTGCAGCAGCAGCAGCCTCTCACAAAGCCCTCACAGACAGTGCCTTTGCAGGAACCCTCACCTATGCACTGTAATGAACATGCAATCTGGACACTCTTGCAAAGACTACCCACCAGAGAAGATTTGGACTCAGTGGTGTCCAGAATTGAGGGGGCACTGAGGGGGGAGATAGCAGGGGTCAGGCAGGAGATGACAGAAGTGGCCACGCGAGTCTCCATATTAGAAACAGACTCCTCAGCCCTCCGACAGGAAGTCTCTGATCTGCAAAATACTAAAGATGAGGTGACAGAACAAATCGCACAGCTTTACCTCACAATAGACGACTTGGAAAATCGCAACCGCATGCGTAATATAAGAATACGCGGCTTACCGGAAGAGACCCGACAGACTGACCTCAAGGCGACGGTGACGGCCATATTTAATGACCTACTGGAATGCCCACCGCAGTCACCTGTAGAAATTGACAGGGTCCATAGAACACTGGGTCCCAGGGGCCCCACTGAGGACAGCCCCCGGGATGTTCTTTGTTGTTTACATAACTACACTGTTAAAGAAGACGTCCTGCAGAAGGCATGGCGCAGAGGGAGCTTCGAATTTGATGGCGCCCAAATTATCCTCCTGCCCGATGTATCACGGAGGACCTTTCAGATGCGTTGCTGCATGTAACCCCTTCTTGAGAGACTCAACGAACAAGGGATCACTTACAAGTGGGGCCATCCGTTCCACCTGATTGCACGTAAAGATGGCAGATCATATACCCTCCGGCATCCCGCAGACGTCCCTGACTTCCTCAGGTCTCTTGGTCTGCCCTCCCTACAGCTACCCAATTGGCTGTCGTTTGTCGTGCCCAATAGCAACGATAACCCACCAGCAAGCACCTCGGCCAGACCCCGAAGGTCCCAACGCAACCGCCGTCCTCAACGCAGAAGACCGCCAGACCACAAGGACAACGAGCCTTGATTTCTGTTTGCCTCTTTTTTTTTTTCGTCCACTAGTGCACAGCCAGCCTACCAGCAACAACGACACAGCAATGAACGCTTCTCGCAGAAGATTACAGGCACCTCAGGACACCGAACAGTGAGCACTGGGAGTAAGACTGGAAAGCCTCTGGTCTCTCCTCCCTTTCTCTGATTTTTGTTATTTGTTATTTGATTTATGCTTTTTTTATGTACGGCATTGTTTTGTTTTTGTTTTTTTTTTGATGTTTATATCCCCCTATAATTACTAATCTGCCTCTCAGGAAGGTAGAAGTACTACCTCACGACACAGCAATGAACTTTCCTCGCAGAAGGTTGCAGGCTCCTCAGGACACCGAACAGTGAGCACGTAAGACTGGATTGCCTCTGGTCTCTCCCCCTTTTTTTTATTAATTTTTTTTATTTTTATTTTTATTTTTGTCATTTGGTCTTTGCTTATCCTATGCACGGTATTGTTCTTTGATGTTTATGCCCCCCTATAAATACTAATCTGCCTCTCAGGAATGTAGAAGTACTACCTCACCATCCTTTGACTAGTAGAAATACAGGCCCCCTCTCTCTCTAAAGGATTCACCTTGGATCGGGGAGGGGCAGGGAGAGGGCATGTCGCCCCAATCATTGAACCTACATGTCGGTTGGCCTTAGGGGAGGTCAGGCCCACTGGGCCCTATAGTTTAAAGTTTGGAGAAAACAGTTTACTTTAAGATACATATCGGGACCCCCTCTCCGCAGGGACCCTACCAGTAAAAGGGGCCTGCTTCACAAAAGGATAAACATAAGTATGCCTTAGGCATGAGGACACCTAACTCTGGTAATAGTAACTGAGGTGAGAGTGGCCCCCGGGGAAGGTTCGGCTGGATAACTGCTGGCAGCGGATACGTGGAAATCCCCCCGTGCATGACACAGTTATGGCGTGTACGGAGTCCCCCCTTTCCACTGGCATGGAGCTCTAGCACAGTGTCCAAAATATGTGTATTCAGCCTAATAAGACATAGTGATGTAGGCCTAACTAGCGAGGACAGTATGCCTGAGGTACCACAGCACATCACCTTCCTCAAAATCAAAGGGCACGAATATCCTTCTGTCCAACACCTTGCCCTGGCAGCTGAAAGACATCCACGCTGATAGTGAGGGTAGATACCTTTTTATCAAGGGTACGCTACAGTCAGACATTTACCCTCGCAAACCTGTACCTGCCGAAGGTGGACCAACTGCCGGTACTGGAATCATGTCTGACCACCCTGGCTTCCTTCCAAGAGGGAACATTGGTGCTAGGAGGAGATCTTAATCTTACCATTTATCCCCGAAGAGATTTGACAACGGGATCTTCTGCCCTTTCCCTGAGAGTACGAAACTGTATCAGAGATCTACTGCACTCCTATCGATTGGTTGATATTTGGCGTATCCTTCACCCGCAAGAGAGGGATTACACCTTCTTCTCGCCAGTACATGGCTCATACTCTAGGATAGACCTCTTCCTGGTCTCCCATGCTACGATCCCATTTGTCTCTGGAGCTCAGATTGGGCATATTGCACTTTCAGACCATGCCCCGATCTCCATGACCATAGCCATGCAACGCCCGACAACCAAAACGGCTACTTGGCGGCTTAACGAATCCCTTTTGCAGGATCCCGAGGTTAGAGCGGACGTAATACGAGAACTAGGACTCTTCTTTGAGAGTAACAAGGACTCTGTACCTAATCCCCTAACCATTTGGTCAGCACATAAATGCTACATAAGAGGTATATTCATAAAACATGGCCACAGACTCAAAGTAGCCAGAGAGAAAACATTGTCCGAAATGCTAGCAAGGCTCCACGAGTATGAAAAACGTCACAAAACTCAACCAGACAGGGACCTAGAGGTAGAGGTAACTACCCTCAGAGAACAAATCAAGGAACATTCCTTGTTCCACTCCAAGAACAATCTCTTGAAGGTACGCAGAATTTTTTATGAGTTTGGGGATAAATGCAGCAGAACATTAGCGAACGCCATTCGAACCCAACGTAACCTTTCCTATATTCCCGCATTGTCTACCCCCACAGGATTTAAAATTCACGACTCAGCGGAAATGGCTGAATCTTTCCGGGTTTTCCATGAAGCGCTCTATAATCTACACTCCCACCCTTCGGGAGATCGGCCCCAGAATAGCTTAGAAGCCATAGAGACATACCTGGCAGCGGCAAACCTGCCCTCTCTCAACGAGGAGGAGGTTGATCTGCTTTCGCAGCCTATAACCGCAGATGAACTCACAAATGCCTTAGCTGGTGCTCCGAAGGGAAAGGCACCCGGCCCCGACGGCTTCACAAATTCTTATTATAAAATATTCCAAACTCAACTAGCATCCCACTTTATTACGGCCTTCAACGCAATAATAGATAATCATGCTGTACCGCCGGACCTGCTGCAAGCCAGCATCTCTGTTATTCCAAAGCCAGAGAAGGACCCGCTTCTCTGTGCAAGCTATAGACCTATCTCTTTATTGAATTGCGACTTGAAATTATTTACGAAAACTTTGGCCGAACGAATAGGCGTCGTCCTCCAGCGTATAATCCCTTTAGACCAGGTCGGCTTCATCCGCAATAGAGAGGCAAGGGACAACACTATTAGGACAATAGATGTGGTAACAAGGGCCAAACACCTTAATGTTCCCTTCATCCTACTGTCAATGGACGCCAAAAAGGCATTTGACAGGGTAAATTGGACCTTCCTACTAGCTACCCTGCGACGCCTTGGAATGCCAGCTTCCATCCTATCTTGGATCTCGGCCATTTATTCTAGTCCTACCGCATCAGTGAGAGTGAATGGAGTGGCCTCCAACTCATTTCGGATAAGTAACGGAACGAGACAGGGGTGTCCACTCTCCCAACTTCTATTCATAATCTCCTTAGAACCCCTCCTACAACACATTAGGCTTAACCCAGACATTAGAGGACTCGAAACGAGCACATACCACCATAAAATTGCTGCCTATGCGGACGATCTGCTATTTTACATTTCGAACCCCCACACCTCGCTACCAATTCTATTGTCGGCAATACGCCAGTACGGGTTGCTCTCAGATTTTAAAATTAACCTCCAAAAATCGGAGGCACTGAACGTCTCTTTACCTCCTAGCTCCCGGGCTTCCCTTAGCAACAACTTCCCCTTTCGGTGGTCCCCTCAAGCCATCAATTATTTAGGCACAAAAATCCCAGCTGACCTGCACCTCATTTACCAACTTAATTTTCAACCACTCCTGAACATCTTCTCCTCTGACCTGGATAGGTGGAAAGGCCTGGCAATCTCCTGGTTTGGCAGAAGCAATGTATTAAAGATGAATATTATGCCAAGATTGCTCTACCTTTTACAAGCTCTACCAGTAAAGATACCACGGAACTTCTTCCGTAAGATGCGCACAGTCTTTATTAAATATATCTGGCATGGCAAACCCTCACGGCTCAAAAGCTCCCTATTACAAAGACCAAAACTCAGAGGAGGCATGGGCCTACCTGACCCAGCTCTATACTGCACAGCGGTTCACATGAATAGGGTGGTGGACTGGTGCAGACACAAATCACACAAGTTATGGGTCAGTCTGGAACAAGACTCCGTCCCGTTACCTCTGGAGGGCTTGCCCTGGAGTGGAGCGGGGTCTTCCAGACTCTCCCTCTCCCACCCGTTAATTGAGCCCACTCTACAAGAACTTCGTAGATACTTTAAAATAGCAGACACGCCCAGTTTTCCCTCCCCGCTGACACCTATAATCGGACATCCAGACTTTTTACCGGGTCTCTCTGATAAGTCCTTCCGGTTACACCCAGAACAGAGACTGGTCAGAGCCTCCGCCTTTTGCGGTCCTTCAGATTGGAGTGACCCTTCAAATATATATCCTGGCTTTGAGTCCTCTGGACTGGGAAGATGGAAGACCTTACAACTCTTGCACTTTCTCAGATCCCTGCCGGAAATTGAGGGCTTCCGCAGACCACTCACACCCTTTGAGGATTTGTGCCTGGGAAGGGAACCAATACGGAGGTCCCTTTCCTACTCTTACAATATCTTGCTGATGAATACTTCCCTACATGAGCCCCTGTACCTGAGGAAGTGGGAGAGGGATCTCAACACCACGTTCACTGAAGTTCAAAAAAATAGAATCCGACTATCCCCCCTTACTCCTCGCACTCTCCAGGACAGATGACAACATTACACGCCGGACCCCACCCTACTGCAAAGGTGCAGCGCATTACTACGAGACTTAACGCAGACTAGACGATAAACACGTATTAATATGCAATGTTCGCTAGCTGGAGCTACAGACAGAAACTATACCCATATCGAATATGCTACATTATAATGTGTCGCTGCTTGATTCACTACTGAGACCACCAGCCATACGTCTTCTTTACCTGTCAAACTGAATATATATGAGTAAGGAGTTACCATTGCATCACTGTTCCTACTGTTGAAACACCTACTGTATATGTTAAACTATGTATAAACTTTTTGTTCTCAATAAAAATTTTCATGGAAAAAAAAAAAAAAAAATAGAATCCTCTTTTTTGCGCATAAGTCCTCCTTATGTAGCAAATACCAAGAAATTACATACAAATTACTGACGCGTTGGTACAGGACCCCATCGGTGCTAGCGTCCATATTTCCGGGACATAGCCCCTTATGTTGGAGATGTGGCACACAGAATGGCACAATACTACACATTTTCTGGGAATGCGCAGTTCTGACACCCTTCTGGAGACAGGTATTAGGAATTATTCACAAACTCACTGATATAGATTTGCAAGACAACCCAGCAGCAATATTGCTGAACCTGACTCCAATGTCTAGTAAGCGTTACCGTAAATTCCCAATTAAAACACCTACTGAATGCAGCCAGGGTGTGTATCCCCAGCATGTGGAAGCAGCAACCCCCCCCGACAGTGAAACAGCGAGGATTAGCGACATTCAGCGGATGGAAAGCCTTACAGCAGCCCTGGGGGAAAGGGAGGAAGAACATAACACGCGTTGGACATATTGGGATCTGTTTCGGTATTCAGACAGCTATAAGTCCTACATTTAACCAGGCAGTCCTTGGGCAGATTAGGGCCAGGGGTCGTTGGCCCCGCCAGAGCAACACTCTCACTTCCTCTCCCTCTGCTTTCCCCATTCTTACTCCCCTTTATTGCTATCCTTTCCTTTCTCTAGGGACACCAATGGTGTTACCCACCCCTTTTTCCCATAAATAAGAAAATCCCCTGGAATGCGATACCCCATTTTGGCACCACTCCCATACTCATAGGTTTGAGTCCCATACCTTAAACGAAAGACGACAATTGGACCCAGCTTACTGAAATGGGCTAACTTAATACCTGACCAAGAGGGATAAACCAGTATCATCCCTCAGAGAGTCCCACGCCACTCGGTTGGTCATATTAAATATGTAACACAGCTTCCCCCTGGACAGAAGGTCGCTCATACTGTCAGGGTGGTACTGTAAGATAATTATAGTTGAAATCTAGTTTAACCATAACTTGTTGCTATACCAGCATGTTCTGACAGATCTTAGTTCTTTATCTCATCAATATACATAGACTTGTGTGGGTTCTCATGAATGTTCAATAACAGACACAGATAATTTTTATGTCGTCTTACTTGTATACTTGTATATTCAGCATTCTTTAAATAAATAAAAAGTTAAAAAAAAAAAAAGGACCCTCTCCAAAAATATTTCAAACCATATATTGGAAAGAAAGAAAAAACAAGGAGGGGACTCCAATAGTGTAGATCAAACGGGCAGGTTTTTATTGACAAAAAACAGTATAAAACAAAAGAATAAAAGTGATCACATTTAAAAAGCAGTGTGGGAATGAGTATGACCTGGACCGACGCGTTTCGTCTAAAGTAGACTTCAACTGGGGCATATATATCTACACCATTGGAGTCCCCTCCTTGTTTTTTCTTTCTTTCTTTTGGAGAGCATCCTACGAGAGCCTTTGCCACATCACTAGTGGTGATCCACTAGGTGATCTACTGGCTCGTTTTATTCCATCCGTGGAGTGGCCATCAGGAAGTTCCAGTTTCCGTCTTACCAGTGCTGGTCCAGGTTCCATCCAAGTCATCCACGTTCCAACCATCTGCATCGGATCTGTGAGGTTGCGAGTAGTTCCAGGGAGTCCATCTGTCTAACCTGGAATGTCGAGTCTGTTGGTCGCTTGGAGCCTTTCCATGCCCGTTTGACTCCCTGTTGCTGACAGGGAGTCCACCAGTTCCGGTAAGCGCTCATCCATTTCCATCTGTCTTTAAAGTGTGTACCAGAGGATTCAGTCCAAGATCACCTTGGCTTGACGCCATCTTCATTTTATCACTTTGGGACATTTTGTTTATTTACACTTATTTTTTATACATTGGACATTTGTGTTTTCAATTTGTTCATCTTAAGGAGTACATTTCATTGTCCTTTCTTTTTGAATACTGAATTTTTTTGGTTTATGGGTATCACACCTGTTCACATATTTTAGCGCTGCACTTTCCTTTACACTGTCTATTGAATTTTTGTCACATTCTAGCGCAGCTGCTCTATTTTTATTGTTTTTGAGTTTAGCGCCATCATTTTTTCTATTCACACTAACTTGACAGACAGACAAAGATAATTGAAGAGGGCCTAGTGCAAACATAACCAATAACTTGAACAGTATCCTGGATCATCTCTGAGTTACCTTACCCCGTGTATTCTTTCTTACCTCGGCTGATGCAGACCCAGGACACTTTTGCCTCTATGAGCTTGTCAGTTTTTTTTTTTTTGCCCACCATGCCTGCCATGACCTACATTCAGTAGGTCATGGCAGGCATGGTGGGCAAAAAAAAGGCAAAAGTGTCCTGGGTCTGCATCAGCCGAGGTAAGAAAGAATACACGGGGTAAGGTAACTCAGAGAGATCCTAATGGGAGTCCGAGCTGTCCCTGCAGACAGGGAAAAAGAGTGAGGTCCAAGAGTTCCAAACATCTCATGGCGGAGGGGTTTCCTTGGACTTATTGGATCTGGTGGTTTCCCAAACTGATTGTAGAGGACTAGTAGGAAGCTGCCTTTTCGACGAGGTGGAAGCGCGGCCAGTGGGCGGCAAATTCGGGATTTGCCTGATGAGGCCTAGTTTCAGTTGAATTTTTTTCTCCCTCTCCCTCCAAACATATAGGGCTTGCCCTTGAAGAGGAGCTTGAGTTGGAAAGGAAACAGCCACTAGTATTTGATTTATTTTTCTATTAAGATGTTGAGCAGTGGTTTGAGGGCTCTCCACTTTTGAATGGTGGAAGGAGACAGATCGGCGAAAATTTGGAGCACATGGCCCTGAAACGAGAGCTTAGATGGTGCTCGTGATTTGCGCATTACCTCTTCCTTGACAGTATAGAAATGTGGCTTCACCACTATGTCCCTTGAGAGGCCATCAGACCTTGGTGGCCTCAGGGCTCTATGGGCCGGTCCAGCTCCAGTCTGTGATCAGGGATATCAGGAATCAGATCTTTAATGAGAGTGCAAATTGCATCAGGGACATCTTTATAAGATTCTGGGAGACCTCTAACCCTGAAATTATAGCACCTGTTCCTGTTCTCGAGGTCATCAATTTTAGCATTGGCAGTCTTGAGTTGTTCTTGGAGGGTCTGGATGCAGTTAGTATTTTGATTCATTCTGGCAATGGTGGTATCTAAATTGCTTTCAATGATCTCTATGCAGGATCCTATTGTGTGGAGATCTTCTTTAATGTAATTTGTGATCCTGGTGGCAGTATTGTGAAGGCCCCTGTCCAGGAGTTCAGCAAATTTAGTAAACATA
This sequence comes from Lithobates sylvaticus, assembly GCA_028564925.1. NCBI lineage: Eukaryota > Metazoa > Chordata > Amphibia > Anura > Ranidae > Lithobates > Lithobates sylvaticus. The sequence continues at coordinate 311,319,677 of CM053031.1, forward strand.
TCAGCAACTGTAAGAGGGAGGACTAGGCCCGAATCCCTGGGCTGTAGTGATAGCTGGGGCTGAGGAGGACCGGCTTCCATGGGAGAGAGGCCAAGTTCCTCCAGGGTCTGTTCAATCAGGGACTCCGTGGAGGCAGGGGATACAGGACCCAGAGATGGTGTACTCACAGTTATGCCCATCATCTGTGAGGCAGAAGGAGTGGCGGTCTGAGCACAGGCAAGACGGTCTAAGGCAGTGTGAGGAGGACCGGCCACCATCTTGCGAGTCGCGGCACGCAAGATTGTGGTCTCAAATGCGGTGCTCAGGCTTCTCCTTGCGGACCCTGAATACGTCGGGGGTCACCAGTACTTCTGCTGTCCGTGGGAGGGGTGATCCAGGCGAAAACTAGGGGTACTTGCGGCGCTCGGAGCCTCGGACGGCCGGAGTTGGATGGAGCTCCATGACTACATGTACACGTCAGGAGCTGCCGCGCATGCGCATTGCTTTTCCATTCTTTGGACCCGATCCTGGGTGGGATATGACATATATGAGAGAAGGAGGTTTAAATTGGTTGAATGTTGCTCCATGGTGGAAGGCAATGTCTCCACCAGAGAATAATACCAAGGGAAAGAGAAAGAAGGTTCAGCCCAGCCCAGACTCTAAGATAACGGCATTGCCCTTTCCTCATATTAACCCCTTCTGTACTCCGGCACGGGTATATCTTCCTGTATATAGTCAGATCTGGGGTGTAACTGACTCAGATGTTTTAGTTGCAAGACATCTGTTTCCTACTGCCTTGGCCCCTCAAGCGCAATGGGATATCATGTCACCGGGACCCCTGGTGGTCCCACTACCACCGGGCCAGGTCCAGGACCAGGCTGAAGGGTTAGATGGTGGTCCCCAAGTCAGCACAGGAAAATCCTCTGACCCAGCTGAAGCACACCTAGAAAAATAGCAGGAAAATGAGAAGCAGATGAAAACGTTAAGTGTAAGGCTGACCACAGGTCAGCCTGTATTTGTAGGAGGAGTCAGGCTGCATAAAGCCTGCCCTCCTTTGCCTCCTCCCCTCGTGGTCGTAGGCTCTCGTGTGATGTTATTTCCGGGTCGGTTGGCTGTTGCGCTTCCTCGCCCTTCCTCGCCCCACCCACCTTCTCATCACCCCGATCCTTGCGGAGGCCTCCCGACCGGTGTTCACCCGTGGGGGGGGGGGGGGTTTCGGCCACCTGACGACTCCTCCGTTTCCACGAGGGGGGCGCTTCTCCCACCCGCTTGTTTCTTCCGTCCGCCCTCCCTGCTTGTTTCTCCCGCCTGCCTGCTTCTCCCGGCGTTTTCTGCCGGGGGAGGGGGGGGGTTTGACCGCCTAACAGCTTCTGTCACCACGAGGGAGCCCCTTCTCTCGCCCGCCTCCTTCTCCCAGGGTTTCTGCCGGGGGAGGGGGGATCCGCCTGCCTCCTTCTTCTCCCAGTGTTTCTGGGGGGGGGGGATTCGGCCGCCTGACGGCTCCTCTGTCCATCAGATATATATATATGGAAAAAGGTTAAAACCGCGCTAAAAATGCACAAAGAATACAAAACCAAGAACAAATAAAAACAAAAACAAAAAACAACAGGCAGCTGCTCAAAGTGGGATACACACACCAAACATCGATAGGGAAAAAGGAAGCAGCGCCAGATATATATATATATTTTATATTTTGGTGGCCACAGTCAGTCGCATCTTCCAGGGTTGAGATGGTAACATATTCCTAGCAGTTCGGTGGGTGGTTTGCAGATCTGGCGGCAGTTTGGAGAAGGATGCGGACTTGGATTTTGTTTCATGGGTTTTAACACTACACATGCTATGAGACAACATTAATTGCTGGGTGCTAGACAAATGGGTGGAGCTGAAGTGGACCTGTCATGAAGGTGTGCACCTTGCCGGGGATCGATTGCAGATGTGTGGACATGTCAATCTCATTGGTGTTTTTGAGCTGAGCTCGGTCACATGCTGGCTGCTGGGAGCATTCAAGCTCATGTGTTTACAGTAAAGATGACTGTGCCTGCCAGGGTTTGTTACGTCATCTATTTTCATCAGAAGGAGGGCCGCACACTTGCTCCTCCCGCTCACCAGACAGCGTGGGAGGGGTGTCGGCCCGCCCCGCTCATTCCTCCCGGTGCTCACGCTAGGCTTCAGAGAGGGGGTATTTATGTTTCTCATACAATTCACGGTTCTCACGCAATTTTCAAGCATGTTGCGGTTTTCTAGTGCAATTTTGCGTTTCTCGTGCAATTTACGGTTTCTCATGCAATTACGATTCATCACGCAGTCACGTTCTCATGCAATTACGTTCTCATGCAATTTATGGTTTCTCATGCAATTCACGTTCTCATTCAATTTACGTTCTCATGTAAATCACGGTTTCTCATGCAATTTACATTCTCACACGGTTTACGTTCTCATGCAGGTGTATGTTTCCCCTCCTGAGTTCCACGTGGTCAATAGTGTGGGTCTTCAGGGGTTAATTCTGGCCGTGGAGTTGACATTACACTTTCTCGTCACCTGTCATCTCTTTATATTCTGTGGGGGTCCTTGGGGGCTGCATGGTTCCAGTACATTTCTCATGCAATTTACATTCTCATGCAATTTACGTTTCTCATGCAATTATGGTTCTCATGCAATTTATGGTTCTCATGCAATTTTTCGCTTCTCATGCCAATTCAAGTTTTTCTCATGTTCTTACGTTTCTCATGTTCTTACGTTTCTCAAGTTTCCCATGTTTTCTTATGTGTCTCATGTTTTCTTACGTTTCTCATGTTTTCTTACGTTTCCCATGTTTTCTCATGTTCTTACGTTTCCCATGTTTTCTCATGTTCTTACGTTTCCCATGTTTTCTCATGTTCTTACGTTTCCCATGTTTTCTCATGTTCTTACGTTTCCCATGTTTTCTCATGTTCTTACGTTTCCCATGTTTTCTCATGTTCTTACGTTTCCCATGTTTTTTCATGTTCTTACGTTTCCCATGTTTTCTTACGTTTCTCATGTTCTTGCGTTTCTCACATTTTCTTACGTTTCTCACGTTTCCCATGTTTTCTTATGTGTCTCATGTTTTCTTACGTTTCCCATGTTTTCTTATGTGTCTCATGTTTTCTTACGTTTCCCATGTTTTCTCATGTTTTACGTTTCCCATGTTTTCTCATGTTGCTACGTTTCCCATGTTTTCTTGCGTTTCTCATGTTCTTACGTTTCTCATGTTTTCTTACGTTTCTCATGTTTTCTTACACTTCCCATGTTTTCTCATGTTCTTACGTTTCCCATGTTTTCTTGCGTTTCTCATGTTCTTACGTTTCTCATGTTTCTTACATTTCTCATGTTCTTACGTTTCTCATGTTTTTTACATTTCTCATGTTTCTTACATTTCTCATGTTTCTTACGTTTCTCGTGTTTTCTTACGTTTCTCATGTTTTCTTACGTTTCCCATGTTTTCTCATGTTCTTACGTTTCCCATGTTTTCTTACGTTTCCCATGTTTTCTTGCGTTTCTCATGTTCTTGCGTTTCTCATGTTTCTTACGTTTCTCATGTTTTCTTACGTTTCTCATGTTTTCTTACATTTCCAATGTTTTCTCATGTTCTTGCGTTTCTCATGTTTTCTTGCGTTTCTCATGTTTTTTTGCGTTTCTCATGTTACACCTTTACTACTACCCACCACAATCTGTGGATACCTTTAGCCCTGAGGGTTCTTTTTAAATTTCCTGTCTTGGCGCTGCAGGTTGCTCCGGCTCGCTTACTGCATACAGTAGGGTGGTGTTGTCATTAGGTTCACATTCAGGCGCTGTTGATCTTGTCATTTCTGCACCCTCATCCTCATACTTGTCAGGTACCAGGGGTATTGTTATGTCATGGGCTGGTTGTCTGTTATGTTCTCTGTTTTTTTTTTTTTTACACAGCTGGATTGTCTATGTTCTTCCACTGCAGGTTACCCATCACGTCTATGGGTTTAACAGATTGAGGTGATCATTTTTAATTGGCTTGTTTGGTGGCAAGTCTCCTCATCTGTTCTTACGCTGCTCACATATTTCGTACAAAACTCACGTTTTGTCTGTCTGTCTTGGGTCCAGTTCTCGGAAAAAGAGGCACAGTCTTTTTATAATTCTTTGCGGTTCGGCTTTAGAATGGGGGGGGGGGGGGGGGGGAGCTAGCAGCTATCTGAGTTAGAATTAAGGTCCAAACAAACCAAGCAATGACATAATATTATACATTGAAATAGACATTTTAGCATTCTACCTAATACCTTATAGGATAATAATATTTCATTTTAATACTACCTTAACCACATCCATTACACCAAAGTCCATCTGAGTATCCAAGTACCTGAGTACCTGTCACAGTCCATCTGAGTATCCAAGTACCTATCACAGCCCATCTGAGTACCAGAGTACCTGTCACAATCCATCTGAGTACCTGTCCCAGCCCATCTGAGTACCCGAGTACCTGTCCTAGCCCATCTGAGTACCCGAGTACCTGTCACAGCCCATCTGAGTACCCGAATACCTGAGTACCTGTCACAGTACATCTGAGTACCTGATTACCTGTCACAGTTCATCTGAGTACCTGAGTACCTGTCACAGTCCATCTGAGTACCCGAGTACCTGTCACAGTTCATCTGAGTACCCGAGTACCTGTCCAAGCCCATCTGAGTACCCGAGTACCTGAGTACCTGTCACAGTCCATCTGAGTACCTGTCACAGTTCATCTGAGTACCCGAGTACCTGTCACCAGCCCATCTGAGTACCCGAATACCTGTCAAGTCCATCTGAGTACCCGAGTACCTGTCACCAGCCCATCGGAGTACCCGAGTACCTGTCCCCAGCCAATCGGTGTACCCGAGTACCTGTCACCAGCCCATCGGAGTACCCGAGTACCTGTCACCAGCCCATCGGAGTACCCGAGTACCTGTCACCAGCCCATCGGTGTACCCGAGTACCTGTCCCCAGCCAATCGGTGTACCCGAGTACCTGTCACCAGCCCATCGGAGTACCCGAGTACCTGTCACCAGCCCATCGGAGTAACCGAGTACCTGTCTCCAGCCCATCAGTGTACCCAAGTACCTATTTGCAGCCCATGCCTCATAGAATACACGTTGGGGTGTTTGCTTTACAAAATGGGGTCATTTTGTGGGTAATTCCATTGTCCTGGTGCTCCAGGACCTTCAAAAGTGTGATAGGTAGGAATGAAATGAGATGTGTAATTTATGCTCCTAGAACGCCTGAAGGTACTACTTCAATGTTGGTCCTCTGTATATGGCCAGGCTGTGTAAAAGTCTCACACATGTGGTATCGCCATACTCAGGAGGAGTAGCAGAATGTGTTTTGGGATGTAATTTTTGCTATATACATGCTATGTGTTAGAAATATCTTATAAATGGACAACTTTGTGTAAAAAAAAAAAATAAATTTAATTTTCTTTCCACGTTTTCTGAAGACTTGAGTAAAAAAATGAACCGTTCAAAAGACTCATAATGCTTCATAGAATATACTTGGGGGGGGTTTGTTTTCCAAAATGGGGTCATTTTGTGGGTAATTCCATTGTCCTGGTGCTCCAGGGCCTTCACAAATGTAATAGGTCGTTAGGAAATTAGAGGTGTCATTTATGCTCCTAGAACCCCTGATGGTTCTCCCTGCATGTTGGGCCTTTGTATGTGGCCAGGCTGTATAAAAGTCACACACATGTGATATAGCCATACTCGGGATGAGTAGCAGAATGTATTTTTGGGTGTCATTTTTGCTATGTACATGCTTTGAGTTAGAAATATCTTATAAACTGACCACTTTGTGTAAAAAAAAAAAAATGTTTTCATTTTTTTTCAACGATTTCCGAAGACTTGTGGAAAGAAATGAACTGTTCAAAAGACTCATTATGCCTCATAGAATAGATGTTGGGGTGTTTGCTTTCCAAAATCGGGTAATTTTGTGGGTAATTCCATTGTCCTTGTGCTCCAGGGCCTTCACAAATGCAATAGGTTGTTAGGAAATTAGAGGTGTCATTTATGCTCCTAGAACCCCTGATGGCGCTCCCTGCATGTTGGACCTCTCTGTGTGGCCAGGCTGTGTAAAAGTCCCACACATGTGGTATTGTCATACTCGGGAGGAGTTGCAGAATGTATTTTGGGGTGTAATTGGAAGTATGCATATGCTGTGTGTGAGAAATAACTTGTTATTATTACAATTTTGTAAAAAAAAAAAAAAATCATTCTTCTTTTTCCCAAGAATTGTGGGAAAAAATTACAACTTCAAAAAAATCACCATGCCTCTTACTAAATACCTTGGACTGTCTACTTTTCAAAAAGGGGTAATTTGGGGGGGTATTTGTACTTTCCTGACATTTCAGAGCCTCAAGAAATGAGATAGGCCGTCAGTGCATCAGGTGTAATCAGATGTGATCAATTTTCAATGATTTGCACCATAGCTTGTAGACTCTATAACTTTCAAAGAGACTAAATAATATCCACTAATGTGGGTTATTTTTACCAAAGAGATGTAGCAGTATAAATTTTGTCCCAAATTTATGAACAAAAATTACTTTTTTGCAAAATTTATCATAGAAACTACAAAAAGGTGTTTTTTTTTTTAAATCGCTCTTTTTTCACTTGTGTCGCAAAAAATAAAAAAAAAACAGTGGTGATTAAATACCACCAAAGGAAAACTCTATTTGTATGAAAATAATGATAAAAAATTTTGTTTGGGTACAGTGTTGCATGACTGAGTAATTGGCATTCAAAGTGTGAGAGCGCTGAAAGCTAAAAAATTGGTCTGGGAAGGAAGGGTGTATAAATGCCCTGTATTGAAGTGCTTAATTGTGTGAACACATCACAATTAGGGTTGAGCGAACCCGAACTGTAAAGTTCGGGTCCGTACCGGACTTTTGGGTGTCCGGGACCCGGACCGAACCCGAACTATTGGCTGTAAGTTCGGGTTCGGGTCCGGTGTTTCGGCGATGTATTGGCGCCTTTTTAACAGCTGCAGGGCAGCCAATCGACGCTAGTTTCACTAGTGTGCCCTTAGAAGCCATCACAGCCATGCCTACTAATGGCATGGCTGTGATTGGGCAGTGCAGCATGTGACCCAGCCTCTATATATAGTCCAGACACACAGCACACAGCGTCATTCTGCTATAGACAGGTTCCTGTGCTGCTGAGAGAGAGGATTTTAGGAGTTAGTGTGATAAAGTCAGTCAGTCAGTCCACATTCCTTTAATTTTCTTCTAATTAGTTAGATCAGTGAGCGATCTACATAGCTAGAGTAGAGTAGGGAGTTTCTTTATTAAGCAAAAGAAAGAGGCAGAGAGAATTATTGAAGAGATTCCTAAATCAATTGTACCCTGGCTGGGGTGCAGTGCACAGTCTTTTAACAGTGCCATGAGGCCAGTGCCAGACAAAATATAAAAGTTTTACCTGCAAGCTCAGTGCACCATTAGGACCAACACTGCATATAGTAAGAGATACACCATAGTCTGTGTGTATTCTGCTATTGGAAAAACATTGCAAAAAAATTTAATTTTGCTGTGTTTTTTTTTTCCCCAATAGCATTTTCTGCGTGTTCATACACGCTTTAGATACTGTCCGTGTATTCTGATATTGGAAAAACATTGCAAAAAAAATTAATTTTGCTGTGTTTTTTTTTCCCAATAGCATTTTCTGCGTGTTCATACATACACGCTGTAGACACTATCCGTGTATTCTGATATTGGAAAAACATTGCAAAAAAATTTAATTTTGCTGTTTTTTTTTTTTTTCCCAATAGTATTTTCTGCGTGTTCATACATACACGCTGTAGACACTATCCGTGTATTCTGATATTGGAAAAACATTGCAAAAAAATTAAATTTTGCTGTGTTTTTTTTTTTTTCCCAATAGCATTTTCTGCGTGTTCATACATACACGCTGTAGACACTATCCGTGTATTCTTATATTGGAAAAACATTGCAAAAAAAATTTAATTTTGCTATATTTTTTTTTTTTTTTTTTCCAATAGCATTTTCTGCGTTTTCATAAACGCTTTAGATACTGTCTGTGTATTCTGATATTGGAAAAAAACATTGCAAAAAAAAATTATTTTGCTGTGTTTTTTTTTCCCAATAGCATTTTCTGCGTGTTCATACATACACACTGTAGACACTATCCGTGTATTCTGATATTGGAAAAACATTGCAAAAAAATGTAATTTTGCTGTGTTTTTTTTCTTCCCAATAGCATTTTCTGCGTTTTCATAAACGCTTTAGACACTATCCGTTTATTCTGATATTGGAAAAACATTGCACATTGCAAAATTTTTTTATTTTGCAGTGTTTTTTTTTCTTCCCAATAGCATTTTCTGCGTTTTCATAAACGCTTAGACACTATCCGTTTATTCTGATATTGGAAAAACATTGCAAAAAAATTAAATTTTGCAGTGTTTTTTTTCTTCCCAATAGCATTTTCTGCGTTTTCATAAAGGCTTTAGACACTATCCGTGTATTCCGATATTGAAAAAACATTGCAAAAAAATTTAATTTTGCAGTGTTTTTTTTCTTCCCAATTGCATTTTCTGCGTTTTCATAAACGCTTTAGACACTATCCGTGTATTCTGATATTGAAAAAACATTGCAAAAAAATTTAATTTTGCAGTGTTTTTTTTCTTACCAATAGCATTTTCTGCGTTTTCATAAACGCTTTAGACACTATCCGTGTATTCTGATATTGAAAAAACATTGCAAAAAAATGTAATTTTGCAGTGTTTTTTTTTTTTCCCAATAGCATTTTCTACGTTTTCATAAACGCTTTAGACACTGTACGTGTATTCTGCTATAGACAAAAACACCCATTTAGGGCGAGATCATACATTTTGAAAATATGAGGAGATCATCAAAAAGGGGACGTGGCCCGGGTCGTGGTGCTGCTGGTGGAGCTCCTGTTGCAGGGAGAGGACGTGGTCGATCTGTGCCAGCTACACGCACTAGTGAAACACCTTCCTCAGGTGCGAGTAGGTGACAGAGCCTGCAGCGGTATTTTGGCGCGCCTAATGAGGCTGTACGAATGTTGAGGCCAGGACAAGTACAGGCGATAGTAGATTGGGTTGCTGACAGTGCCTCCGGTTCCTTCACATTGTCTCCCACCCAGTCTCCTGATGAAAGTTAATAATTTTTTCCAGAAAGTGCGTATTCTGGGGTATTCCCGCCATATGTGCGGCATCTTGCCGTTGAGTTTCTGAGGTTCTTAATGACTTCCTGTACCTCTTCTGCTGAGAAGGGGGCCTCCAGCATTTTATTTTTATTTTTTTTTTTTTTATGTTATTTTAAGTTATTTCCCTATCCACATTTGTTTGCAGATCACTTGCCATGCTCTTAACAACATTTTGTTGTCATTTGCAGCCCTCTAGCCCTTTCCATGACTTTTTTACAGCCATTTTAGTGTTCAAAAGTTCGGGTCCCATTGACTTCAATGGGGTTCGGAGTTCGGGGTCAAGTTCAGGTCAAGTTCGGTCCTGAACCCGGACTTTTTTCCGAAGTTCGTCCGAACCCGCCGAACCCGAATATCCAGGTGTCTGCTCAACTCTAATCACAATACATGTTTACATATAATTAATAATATAGTATCCTACTTAAATTGGCCTACATATACCAACATAACTACATCACTACACATGTGTGGTGATGGTGTCACCCAGATTATCTAGTCTTGATAGTGCATTGATCTTTTGACCTCCACTATATTATTTTCTACAACTGTAGCCAGCCCTCTGCACTGTTACATGTTGGTGTTTGCCTAAATTATGACCTTTCAGTCCTAAATTTAGTTTTTGACTCTCCATTAAGGCTTAAGTTTGGTTAATTTGTTTTAAATCGGCAGAAGGAATGGTCCTTGAACTGAAAGGTGAAAGGTGTTAGTGGCTTCTCTTTTCCTTGAACTCGTCAGTCTTCTGTCCCCTCATACCCGATCAGAGGTGATCTTTGGGTGCTGCGGACGAAGGTTAATATGAGTCTCTCAGCCTGTCACAGGCACTTGCCTACTCCGCCCTCCCTGCTCATAAAAGCTGTTCTATAGCTGACATCAATGAAAATGCTCTATAAATGGAGAAGGGAGACCTTTTATCCATTCACCCGTCCTGACGAGCCTGTTTTTAAACCAGTTCCATATGATTCAGCTTTATAGGAGGTTATTGGTCCTCTGATTGATGTAATGCATTAAGCACTGCTTTTAGGAGGTCTGCCTGTTGTTCCAGGCATTGGGTTTTATAGAACTGTAGAACCTTACATTACATTTTGTTTGTAAATGTGTCCTTTATGAGTACTGGGTGCAACCTGTGGTGTCCTAGCTCCCTAAATTCATTGTAGAAGTGCTTTCTCCCTTAGATAGGGAATTTCTTGATAAGTGGTCCTTACCCACCATGGATGTTCCAGCCCAGCAATGAGCTCCAGGTTTGGACCAAAGTTTACCTGTTCAGAGGTTCAGATTAAATCCACATTGCCCAGCTTGGTGTCCCAAAATGCATTGCAAAAAACCCCCAAACATTATTGGCCAAGTTTTGCATCCTAACTTGTGGTCAGGTGTAGGGATCAGCTTGGAGTTCAAGTCAAACTCATGTTCGACTCGAACAATGCCTGTTCACCTGTTCACCGAACAGCAAACAATTTGGGGTGTTTGCGGCAAATTCAAAAAGCCGTGAGCACCCTGTAAAAGTCTATGGGAGATGTCTAAAGTGCTAATTTTAAAAGCCTATATGCAAGTTATTGTCATATAAAGTGTTTGGGGACCTGGGTCCTGCCCCAGGGGACATGTATCAATGCAAAAAAAAGTTTTAAAAACGGCTGTTTTTTCAGGATGCTTAAAGTGAAACAATAAAAGTGTAATATTCCTTTAAATTTCGTACCTGGAGGGTGTCTATAGTATGCCTGTAAAGGGACGCATGTTTCCCGTGCTTAGAACTGTTCCTGCACACAGTGTCGTTTTTGCAGGAAAAAAAAGCTATTTAATATCACTCGCAGCTAATGAATTGCCGGATCCCGTAACACAGAGAACAGTCATTGAAAATCATTGATAAAAAAAAAAAAGCGTGGGGTTCCCCCCAAATTCAATTACCGGGCCCTTTAGGTCTGTTATGGATATTAAGGGGAACTCCGGGTCAAATAAAAAAAAATGACGTGGGGTTCCCTCTAAATATCCATACCAGACACTTCAGGTCTGGCATGGATTTTAAGGGGAACTCCACGCCAAATTTAAAAAAAAATGGCGTGGGGGGTCCCCCTCAAAATCCATACCAGACCCTTTTCCGAGCACGCAACCTGACAGGCCGCAGGAAAAGAGGGGGGACGAGAATGCGCCCCCCCTCCTGAACTGTAACAGGCCACATGCCCTCAACATTGGGAGGATGCTTTGGGGTCTGTGACCCCTCAAAGCACCATGTCCCCATGCTGATGAGGAGAAGGGTCTCTTTCCCACAACCCTGGCCGGTGGTTGCGGGGGTCTGCGGGCGGGGGGCTTATCAGAATCTGGAAGCCCCCTTTAACAAGGGGACCCCCAGATCCCGGCCCCCCCTGTTTGAAATGGTAAGGGGGTACAAAAGTAACCCCTACCATTTCACAAAGAATGTGTAAAAAATAGTTAAAAAACACACAGACACCGTTGGGAAAAGTCCTTTAATTAAAAATAAAAAAATAAAAAAAGATTCCAGCAGTGGTAATCCACTCTTGCTATCCAGCGATGAGTGGTCTCTTCTCCGGGGTCCAGCGATGGCTGATCTCTTCCGACGACATCCAGTGCAGCGCATCCTGTCTCCATGGAGACACTGAGGGAATCCCTCTTAGCAGAGGAGGACCGGGCCACTCCGTCACCTGACCCCACCCCCCTCTGACGCAACGCAAGGGGGAAGCTGGGATTCCCCAGTGATGTATGGGTGACCCTGCCCCCTCTGATGTAACGGAAACCTGCATTATATCAGAGGGGGCGGGGTCACCCGTACGTCACTGGGGAAACCCAGTGATGTGGATGCATATGTAAAGATTGAACAGATTAACTATTAATTTTCCGTTTCAGTTTTATTCTTATTTATTGGTATTTTTAAATATTTAATTGTAGCTGGTGCGGCTTTCTAGTTGTTTTTTCTATTGTTTGTGTGTGTATCCCACCTTGAGCTGCAGCCTAAAAAGTGATTTAGACATTATTCATTTATCATTTCATTTTGTCTAGCGCGGTTTTTCTTTTTCTATACCAGAGAGGTAAAAGGGATTGAGACCTGGAATCTTTGAATGTATTGGAAATGTCCTTAAAGGAGTTGTAAAAGCAGAAGTTTTTTTTTTTATCCTAATGCATTCTATGCATTAAGATAAATAGCTTTCTGTGTGTAGCAGCCTCCACCACAGCCCCCCTAATACTTACCAAAGCCACATCTCTGTCCAGCGTTGTCCACGAGTCCAGGACTCTCTTCCTGATTGGCTGAGACACAGCAGTGCCATTGTTCCCCTGACTGTGAATCAAAGTCAGTTAGCCAATCGGGGGAGGGAGGGGTGGGGCCTAACAACAGCTCCATGCCTGAATGGATACATGGAGATGCAGCTCGGCTTGGGTGCCCCCATAGCAAGCTGCTTGCTGTGGGGGCACTTAACAGGAGGGAGGGGCCAGGAGCACTGAAGAGGGACCTGAGAAGAGGAGGATCAGGGTTACTCTGTGCAAATTCACTGCAACAGGGCAGGTAAGTATAACATGTGATTTATTTAAAAAATAAAAATAAAACAAGACTTTACAATCACTTTAAGCGCATCAGACCTATGTCATGTGGGTCCAGTTAAGAAGGTGAGGGCACTGTATGCACATTGAGGGGTGGAGCTTGTATGCTTAATCATGTTCAATGGAGATTGGAGTGCATTGTTTGAGAGAGTGCTTTCATGAAGAAGAAATAAGTTCACTATTTGGTCTGGACACAATATTGCTTTATTTGAGGGACTGTTTCATGGAATGAATAGGTTGACTATTTCATTTTGGCATACAGTGGTATAGCTTGTGTGCATTTGTTTACATAGGGTTTACACTTTATCAGATAATTTTAAATAGTTACAAACTTATTTGTTACCATTAGTTGTATATTGATTGCACTACACTTTTTTTCTATATTATTTGTGATTCACTATAAAGGGCTGCTCTCCCATTAGCCCTTTGTAAGTCTGTTGGCATTTAGTGAAAGGACAGCTGACATTGCTTTCAGCCCCCATTCATACTTGATGGTTTTCTTCTCATTTCCATATGCCTTGCTATGCTTGGCTGTGCAGAATCCCATTTCTTCTAATTGTCCCTGTTTATACATGTACATTCTATGTCCTGCGCTCCAAAAAAGTACATGAGTGTACCCAGACATATTTGTTCCCAGAGACTTCAATGGGATTGCCTGTAAATGCACGATTTGCATGTTTCACATGCATTTTTTACACCTCAAGAACTCTCCTTCTATAGATGGAACACAAGTTCTTTATTAACGAATATATTAACTGCAATACCAAATTTTGTGTTGATCGGATAAAATGTCCCTGTTCCCTGGTTTATATAAACTCCTGGCCCTTTAAATGCCATTTTGAGAAGCACTGCAGTGACATTAGGGTGGTCATCAATCTCCATCAACTCATAAAACCTATTAATTGCAACAAGAAAGCCGCTGGTCACTTTGTGGAGGTACAACATCGAATCCACCAACTCCATGGCATGATTAGATAGCATATAGGGGTGCTAATTAACAAAAAATTATACCACTCTAATCACGAATGAGGAGTATACCACTCTTTTTCAGGGGAGCAGCACTACAATAATTAATTTTAGGTTTATTCATTTTTGTCCCAGAGTTCATTGTAAACTCCATGACATGGTAACTAACCACATCCCTAAACCCCATAGCGGTTGTGAGAGTTACATTTTACTCCAGCATGATTCACGTCATATAAATGGTTAAACCCGAGAGGGGGGGGGGGGGCGTGGGCTCAGAACCAATTTGTCAATGGTGTTCTTCTTCCCAGAGTGTTAATCCCTTTCCTTTTTGATTCCATCTTTATTGGGGACAATGTACCCGATACTTATTCACATAGGGGGAGTGGGATCTGGGGGCCCCCTTCTTAAAGGGGGGTTCCATATTCCGATAAGCCCAAACCCAGAGACACCGATAATCCCCCTCTCTCTCTCCCCCTCCCCTCCCTCTCTACCCCCTCTCTCTCTCCCCCTCCCTCTCCCTCCCCCTCTATCCCCCCTCTCTCTCTCTCCCCTCCCTCTCCCTCCCCCTCTCCCCCTTTTTCCCCCTCCCCCCTTCTCTTTCTCCCCCCCTCCCTCTCCCCCCTCCCTTCCCCGCTCCCTTCTATCTCTCTCCCTCCCCAACTTTCTCCCCATCTCCCACACCATCCCCCTTCTCTCTATCTCCCCCTCCCTCCCCATTCTCTCTCTTCCCCTCCCTCTCCCCTCTCCCTTCCCTCTCCCCTCTCCCTCTCTCTCCCCCTCTCTTCTCCCCTCCCCCTCTCCTCCCTCTCCTCTCTCCCTCTCCCCCTCCCTATTCCCCCTCCCTCTCCCCTCTCTCTCTCCCCCTCTCCTCTCTCTTTCTCTCTCTTTCCCCCTTTCTCCCCCTCTCACTCTCCCTCTCTCTCTCCCTTCCCTCTCTCTTATCTCCCCCTCTCCCCTATCTCTCCCCCTTCTTCTCCCTCTATCTCGCCTCCTCCCTCTCCCCCTTCTCCCCCCCTCTCCTCCCTCTCTATCCCCTCTCTCTCTCCCCTCCCCTCCCTCTCCCCATCCCTCTCTCTCATCCTCCATCTCCCCTCTCTCTCCCCCTCCCCTCTCTCTCTCCCCCTATCTCTCTCTCCCCCTCCTCTCCCCTCTCCCCCTCCCTCTCCATTATCTCTCTCCCCTCCCTCTCATCTCCTCTCTGCCCCCTCTCCCCTCTCTCCCCTCCCTCTCTCATCCTCCATCTCCCCTCTCTCTCTCCCCCCCTCCCTCACCTCTCTCCATCTCCATCTCCCTCTCCCTATCCTCTCTCTCTCCCCTCCCCCTTCTTCTCTCCCCCCTCCTCTATCTCTCTCCCCCCCTCTATCTCCCCCTCTATCTCCCCCTCCCTCCCCTTCTCTCTCTCTCCCTCCTCCTCCTCTTCTCTCCCTCCCTCTCCCCCTCTCTCTCCCTCTCCTTCTCCCTCTCCTCTCTCTCCCTCTCTCCCCTCTCTCCCCTCCCTCTCTCATCCTCCCTCTCCCCTCTCTCTCTTCCCCTCCCTCAACTCTCTCCCTCTCCTTCACCTTCTCCCTATCCTCTCTCTCTCCCCCTCTCTCTTCCTCCTCTATCTCTCTCTCTCCCCCTCTCCTCCCTCTCTCTCCTCTCCTCTCTCCCTCCCCCGTCTCTCCCTCCTCTCCTCTCCCTCCCTCTCTTTCTCCTCCTCTCCTCCCCCTCCCCTCTCTTCCTCCTCCTCTCTCCCCTCCCTCACCTCTCTCTCTCTCCCCTCCCCTCTTCCTCTCTCTCTCTCCCCTTCCCTCTCTCTCCTCTCCCTCTCCCCTCTCTCCATCCACTCCCTCTCTCCTCTCCCCCCTCTCTCCCCTATTTCTCCCCTCCACCCTCTCCTCTCCCTCCCTCCTCCGCCCCTCTCCCTCCCCTCCCTTTCCCCCTCTTTCCCTCTCTCTCCTCCACTCCCTCTCTCTCTCATCCTCCTCTCCCTCTCTCTCTCTCCCTCTCTCTCCCCTCTCCTATCTCTCCCTTCCCTCTCCCTCTCTCCTCCCCTCTCCCTCTCCACCCTCCCTCTCCCCCTTCCTCCTCTCCTCCTCTCCCTCTCCCCCCTCTCTCTCCCCCTCCCTCCCCTCTCTCTCACCCTCTCTCTCTCTCCCCCTCTATTTCCCCCTCCCTCTCCCCTCCCTCTCCTCCCCCTCTCCCCACTCTCATCCCCCCTATCTCTCCCCCTCACTCTCCCCCCGCTCTCCCCCTCTCTCCCCTTCCTCTATCTTTCCCCCTCCCTCTCCCCCCTCTCCTCCCTTCCTCTCTCCCCCATCCTCTTCCCCCCTCTCCCCTCTCTCCTCTCCCCTCCCTCACCTCCCCTCTCTCTCCCCCTCTCCTCTTTCCCTCCCCTCCCTCTCCCCCCCCTCTCCCCTCTCTCCTCTCTCTCCTCCCCCCTCTCTCCCCCTCCCTCTCTCTCCCCTCTCCTCTCTCCCTCTCTCCCTCCTCCCTCCCTTTCCCATCTCCCCCTCTCTCTCCCTCCCTCTCTCCCCATCCCCCTCTCTCTCTCACCCTCTCTCTCTCTCCTCCCTCTCCCCTCCCTCTCCTCCCCCTCCCCCCCTCTCTCTCTTCTCTCTCTCCCTCTCCTCTCCCCCTCTCTCTCCCCCTCTCCCTCCCTCTCCCCTCTCTCCCCCTCTCCTCTCCCCTCTCTCTCACCCCTCTCTCCCTCTCTCTCTCTCTCCCTCTTTCCCCCTCTCTCCCTTCCCTCTCTCTCCCTCTCCTCTCTCCTCTCCCCTCTCTCTCGCCTCTCTCCCCCCTCTCTTTCCTCCCTCTCCTCTCCCCTCACTCTCTTCTCCCTCCCCTCCCCCCTCCCTCTCCCCTCCCTCTTTCTCTCTCTCTCTCCCCTCTCTTCCCCCCTCCCTCTCCCCTCTCTTTCTCTCTCCCCTCTCTCTCTCTCTCCCTCCCTCTCTCTCTCTTCTCTCCTCTCCCCTCTCTCTCTCTCCCCTCTCTTCCCCTCTCTCTCCCTCTCTCCCCTCTCGCCCCTCTCTCCCCTCCCCTCCCCTCTCCTCTCCTCTCTCTCCTCTCCCCCTCTCTCTCTCTCTCTCCTCTCTCCCCCTCTCTCCTCTCCCCCTCTCTCCCTCTCTCTCCTCTCCTCTCCTCTCTCTCCTCTCTCTCTTCCTCCCTCTCTCCCTCTCTCTCTCTCCCCTCTCCCCTCCTCTCTCCCTCTCACTCTCCCCACTCTCCCCCACCCTCCCCCTCTCTCTCCCCCTCCCTCTCTCCCCTCCTCTCACCCTCCCCCTCCCTCTCACTCTCCCCCTCCCTCGCTCTCTCCCTCTCCCCTCCCTCTTCCTCTCTCTCTCTCCTCCCTCTCCCCTCTCTCCTTCTCCACTCCCCCTCTCTCTCCCTCTCCTCCCTCTCCCCTATCTCTCGCTCTCTCTCTATCTCTATCTCTCTCCCCTCCCTCTCTCCCCCTCTCCTCCCCCCTCTTCCTCTCTCCTCCTCTCTCTCTCTCTTCTTCCTCTCTCCCTCTCCCCTCTCCCTCTCCCACTCCTCTCCCCCCTCTCCCTCTTCTCTCTCCCCCCCTCTCTCCTCTCCTCTTCTTCTCCCCCCTCTCTCTCTCCTCTCCCCCTCTCTCCTCTCTCTCTCTCTCTCCCTCTCCCTCTCTCTCTCCCTCCCCTCCCTCCCCTCCCTCTCTCTCCCCTCTCTCCCTCCTCTCTCCCCTATCTCTCCCTCCCCCTCTCTCTTTCTACTCCCCTCCCTCCCTCCTCTCTTTCCTCCCTCTCCCTCTCCTTCCCTCTCCCTGCCCCTCCCTCTCCCCTATCTCCCCCTCTCTCTCTCCCTATCTCTCTCCGCTCTCTCCCTCTCTCCCCTCCCCTCTATCTCCCCCCCTCTCCCTCCTCTCTCCCCCCTACTTCTCTCTCCCCTCTTCCTCTCCCTCTCCCTCCTCTTCTCTCTCTCCCTCCCCTCTACTCTCTCTCTCCCCTCCTCTCTCCCCCCTCTCCCCTCCCTCTCTCCTCCCCCTCCCCTCTCCCTCTCTTCTCTCTCTCTTCTCTCCTCTCCCTCCCTCCCCTTCCCTCTCCCTCTCTCCCTCTCCTCTCCTCCTCCTCTCTCTCTCCCCCTCCCCCTCCCTTCTTCCCCTCCTCCCCTCCCTCTCCCTCCTCTCTCTCCCTCTCCCCTCTCCTCTCTCTCTTCTCCTCCCCTTCTCTTCCTCTCTCTCTCCTCCCCTCTCCTCTCCCCTTCCCCCTCTCTCTCTCCTCCTCTCTCCTCTCTCCCCCTCCCTCTTCCACCCTCCATCTCTCCTCTTCTCCCTTCCTCTCCCCTCTCTCCTCCTCCCTCCCTCTCTCTTTCTCCCCCCCTCCTCTCTCTCTCTCCCTCCCCCTCCCTCTCTCCTCCCTCTCTCCTCTCTCTCCTCTCTTTCTTCCCCTCCCCCTCTCCTCTCCCCCTCTCCCCTCTCTCTCTTCCTCTCCTCTTCCCTCCTTTCTCTCCCCTCTCCTCTCCCTCCCCTCTCTCTTCCCTCCCCTCTCCCCCCTCTCTCTCTCTCTTTCCCCCCCCTCTCTCTCTCTCTCTCTTTCCCTCCTCTTTCCCTCCTTCCCCTTCCCTCCCCTCTCCCCCCTCTCTCTCCCCCCCTCTTCCCTCTCCTTCTTCTCCCTCTCTCTCCCGCCCCTCTCCCCTCCTTCTCTCTCCCTCCCTCCCCTCTCCTCCCCCTCCTCTCTCCTCTCTCTTCTCCCTCTCTCTCCTCTCCCTCTCTCCCTTCTCTCTTTCTCTCTCTCTTCCCCTCCCTCTCTCCTCTCCTTCTTCTCTCCCCCTCTCTCTCTTTCTCCTATCTCCTTTCTCTTCTCTCCCTTCCTCTCTCCACTCTCTCTCTCCTCTCTCTCTCCCTCTCCTTCTCCTCTCTCTCTCTCTCTCTCTTCCCTCTCTCCTCTCTCTCCCTCTCTCTCCCTCTCTCCCCCCTCTCTCCCTCTCTCCCTCCCTCCACTCTCTCTCCCTCCATCCTTATCCCTCTCTCTCTCTCTCTCTCTTCTCTCTTCTCCCTCTCCTCTCCTCTTCCTTTCTCTCTCCCCCCCTCTCTCTTCTCTCCCTCTCTCTCTCTTCTCTCTTCTCCCCTCTCTCTTCTCCCCTCTCTCTTCTCCTCTCTCTCTTCTTCTCTCTCTTTCTCTCTCCTCTCTCTCTCTCTCTCTCTCCCTCTTCTCTCTCTCTCCTTCCCCCACTCCCCTCTCTTTCCTCTCTCTCACCTCCCTCCCCCCTCTCTCCTCTCTCTCTCTCCTTCTCCTCTCTCCCTCTCTCTCTCCCCTCCCTCTCTCCTCTCTCCCTCTTCCCTCTTTCTTCCTCTCTCTCTCCCTCTCTCCTCCCTCTCTCTCTCTCCTCCTCTCTCCTCTCTCCTCTCTCCTCCTCCTCCTTCTCCTCTCTCTCCTCCTCCCTCATCTCTTCTCTCTCCCTCTTCTCTCTCTCTCTCTCTCTCTCTTCCTCTCCTTCTTCTCCTCTCTCCTCTCCTCTTTTTCTTCCTTCCTCTCTCTTCTCTCTCCTCTCCCTCTCTTTCTCTCTCTCTCTCTCCTTCTTCCTCTCTCCCTCTCTTTTCTCCCCTTCTCTCTCCTCTCCTCGTCCTCTCTTCACTCCTCTCTCTCTCCTTCCTCTCTCCCCTTCTCTCTCTCTCTCCTTCTCTCCTCTCCTCCCTCTTCTCTCTCTCCTCTCTCTCTCTCTCCCTTTTCTCTCTCCTTCTCTCTCTTCCTCTCTCCTCTTCCCCCCCTTTCTCTCTCTCCTCTCCTCTCTCTCTCTCTCTCTTCTCTCCCTCTTCTCTCTCTCTCTTCCTCCCTCTTCTTTCTTCTCTCTCTCTCTCTCTCCCTCTCCTCTCTCTTCTCTCTCTCCTCTCTCTCTCTCTCTCCTCTCTATTCTCTCCTCTCTCTCTCTCTCTCTCTCTCCCTCTCTCTCTCCGCTCCTTCTCTCTCTCTCTCTTCTCTCTCCTTTCCTCTCCTCTCCCTCTCTCTCACCCCTCTCTCCTCTCTCCCTCTCCTCTCCTCTCTTTCTCTCTCTCCCCTTCTCTCTTCTCTCTCTTTCTCCTCCCCTCTCCTCTCCCTCCTTCTCTCTCCCCTCTCTTTCTCTCTCACTCTCTCTCTCTCTCTCTTCCTCTCTCTCTCTTCCTCTCCCTCTCTCTCTCCCCTTCTCTTCTTCTCTCTCTCTCTCCTTCCTCTCTCTCCCTCCTCCTATCTCTCTCTCTCTCTCTCTCCTCCTCTCTCGCTCTCCTCCTCTCCTCTCTCTCCTTCTTCTCCCTCTCTCTCCCATCTCTCTCTCTCGCCTCTCCTCCTCCCTCTCTCTATCTCTCTTCTCTCCCTCCCTCCTCCTCCCTCTCTCTCTCCTCTCCTCTTCTCTCTCTCTCTCCTCTCTCTCCTTCCCTCTCTCTCTCTCTCTCTTCCTCTCTCTCTCTCTTCCACTCCTCCTCCCTCTCTCTCTTCTCCCTCTCTCCCTCTCTTCTCTCTTCTCTCCTCTCTCTCTTCTCCTATCTCTTTCTCTCTCCTCTCCTCTCTCTCTTCTCTCCCTCTCTCTCTTCTTCCTCTTCTCTCTCTCTCCCCCTCCTCTTCTCTCCTCCTCTCTCCTCTCCTCTCTCCTTCTCTCTCTCTTCCCTCCTCGCTCTCTCTCTCCTTCTCTCTTCTCCCCCCCTCTCCCTCTCTTCTTCTCTCTCTTTCCTCTCCCCTCCTCCCTTCTTTCTCTCCTTCTCTCTCTCTCTCTCTCCTCTCTCTCTCTCTCTCTCTCTCTCCCTCTCTCTCCTCCTCTCCTCTTTCTCCTCTCTCCTCCTCTCCCCTCCTCACTCTCTCTCTCTCTCTCGTCTTCTCCTCTCTTCTCTCTCTCTCCCACTCCCTCTCTCTTCCTTCTCCCTCTCTCTCTCTCTTCTCCTTCTCTCCTCCTCTTCCTCTCCTCTCTCTTCCTCTTCTCCACCCTCTCTCTCTCCTCTCTCCCCTTTCTCTCTCTTCCCCTCCCTCTCCCCTCCTCCTCTCCTCTCCTTCTCTCCTCTCTCTCCCTCTCTCTTTCTCTCTCTCTCACTCCTCTTCTCCCCTCTCCTCTCCCCTCTCTCTCTCTCTTCTCTTCACTCTCCTCTCTCTCTCCTCTCTTCTCTTCTCTTCCTCTCTCTCCCCCTCTCTCTCTCCCCTTCTCCTTCTCTCTCCTCTTCTCTTCTCTCTCTCTCTCCTCTCTCCCTCTCTCTCTCCTTCCTCTCTCTCTCTCTTCTCTTCTCTCTCTCCCCTCTCTCTTCTCTCCTTCCTCCCCTCTTCCCTCTCTCCTCTCCTCTTCCCTCTTCTCCTCTTTCTTCTCTCCCTCCTCTCTCTCTCTCTTTCTCTCTCTCTCCCTCTCCTCTTCTCCCTCTTCTCTCCTCTCTCTTCTCCCTCCCTTCTTCTCCTCTCTCCCTTCCTCTCTCTTCCCCCCCCCCCTCCTCTCTCTCTCTTCTCTCCTCTCTCTCCTCTTCCTCTCTCCCATCTCTCTCTTCTCCCTTCTCTCCTCTCTCCTCTCTCTCGTCCTCTTCTCTCTATCCCTCTCTTCTCTTCCTTCTCCCCTCTCCTCCTCCTCTCCTCTCTCTCTTCTCTCCCCCTTCCTCTCTCTTCCTCTCTCTCCCTTCTCTCTCCTCTCCTCTCTCTTCTCTTCTCTCTCCTCTGCTCTTCCCTCTCCTCTCTCTCTTCTCTCCTCTCTTCTCTCTCCTCTCACCTCCTCTCTCTTCTCTCCCCTTTCCTCTCACTCTCTTCTCTCCTCTTCTCCTCTCCCTTTCCTTCTCCTCTCCTCCTCTCTTTCTCCTCTCCTCCCTCTCACTCCTTTCTTCTCTCTCTTCTCTTCCTCTCCTCTTTCTCTCTCTCCCTCTCCTTTCTCTCTCCCCTCCTCTCTTCTCTCCTCCTCTCTCTCTCCTTCTTCTCTCTCTTCCTCTCTCCTCTCCCCTCTCTCTCTCTCCCTCTCCCTCTTCTCCTCTCTCTATCCCCTCTTCTCTCTTTTCCCTCTCCTCTCTCTCCTCTCTCATCCTCTCCTCTCTCTCTCCGCCTCTCTCTCTCCCTCCTCTCTCTCCTTCTGCTCTCTCTCTTCTCTCTCTCCCTCTCTTCTTTCCTCCTTCTTCCCTCTCCTTCTCTCCTCTCTCCTCTCTCTCGTCTTCTCTCTCACTTCCTCTCCTCTCACTCCTCTCATCTCTCTCTCAATCTTCTCTTCTCACTCTTTCTCTCTTTCTCTCTCCCCTCTCCCTATACTCTCTTTGCCCCCTCTCTCTCTGCTCTCTCCACTTCCTCTCCTTCCCCTCTCTCTTCTCCTCCTCTCTTCTTCTCCTCTTTCTCTGTCTCTTCTCTTCTTCTCTTCGTCTCCTCTCTCCTCTCTCTCTCTCCCTTCTCTTCTCCCTCCCTCTCTCTCTCCTCTCTCTTCTCTCTCTCTTCTTCTTCTTCTCCTCACTTCTTCTCTTCTCTTCTCTTCCTCTATCTCTCTCTCCCCCTTATGTCCCCTTATCTTCTCTTCTTTCCTCTCTTCTTCTCTTCTCTCCTCAGCTCTTCTCTCCCTTCTCTCTCTCCCTCTCTCTTTGACTCTCCCTCTCTATCTCTTTTCTGTCCTTCTCTTCTCTCCCTTCGTGTCTCTCTCTCCTCTATCTGCTCTCTCATTCTCCTCTCTTCTCTTCTTATCTTCTCTCTATGCTTCTTTCTCTATCTCTCTCTTTACTCTCCCTCTCTCTCCTTTCTCTCTTTAACTCTCTCTTCTTCTCCATCTCTCTCTTCTCTATCTCTCTCTCTCTCTCTCCTCTCTTACTCTACTCCCTCTCCTCGCTCTCTAGTTCTCCTCTATCTTCTCTCCGTCTCTCTCTCTCTCTCTTTCCTTCTCTCTCTCTCTCTTCTTCTATATCTCTCTATCTCCACTCTCTCTTCTCTACTACTCTCTCTCACCTCTCCTCTCCTCTCTCTCTCTTCTCTCCTCTTCTCTCTCCTCTCTATCCCTCTTCTCTCTTCCTCCCTCTCTCAATCTCTCGTCCTCTCTCTTCTTCTCTCTCTCTCTCTCTATCAGCTCTCTTCTATCTCTCCTCGTTCTCTCTCTCACTCTCTCCTCTATCTCTCTCTCTCTCTCCTTCTCTCTCCAATATCTCTCTCTCTCTCTCTCTCTTCTTTCTCTCCTCTCTATCTCTCTCTCTCCTCTTAACTCTCTCTCTTCATTATCTCCTCTCTCTCCTCTCTTCTCTCTCTTATCTCTTTTCTACTCTCCTCCATCTCTCTCTCTCTCTCCTATCTCCTCCTCTCTCTCTTCTCTTCTATCTCTCTTCTCCTCATCTCTGCTCTCTCTCTCTTCTCTTACTCCAACCTTTCTCTTCTCTTCTCATGTCTTTCTCTCTCTCTCTCTTCTCTCTCTCTCTCTCTATCTCTCTCCCCCTTCTCTCTCATCTCTTCTCTCTCATAACTAAATCTCTCTCTATCTCCTCTCTTCTCTTTTCTCTATCCTCTCTCTCTCCCTCCTTCCCTCTCTCTCTTGGCTCTTATCTCTCTCACTCTCTCTCTTCTCTCCCTTCTCACTCTCTATTTCTCTCTTCTCTCTCTACTCTCCTTCTCTCTCTCTCACTCTCCCCTTCTCTCTCTCTCGCTTCTCTCTTCTTCTCCTCTATATCTATCTCTCTTCTTCTTCTCACTCCTCTTCTATCTCTCTTCTTTCTCTCTCTCCTCTCTATCTCTCTTCTCTATCTCTCTCATCTCTTTCTCTCACTCCTCTTTAACTCTCTTCCTCTCTCATTCCCTCTCTTATCTCTCTCTCAATCTCTTCTCTTCTCTCTCCTCTCCTCTCTCCTTTCTCTCCCTATCCTCTCTATCTATCTATCTCTTATCTCTTCTCGCCCTCTCCTATCGTCCTCTCTGTACTATCTCTCTTCTCTTTCTCTATCCTAGATCTTCTTTTAACCTCTTCTCTCTACTCTCTCTCTCTCTTCCTCTCTCTATCTCTCTCACTCTCTCTCTCTTCTCATCGGTCCCTTATCTAATCTTCTTCTCTCTCCCATCTCCTTTTCTATCTTCTCTCCTTCTTCTCTCTCTCATCTCCCTTCTTCTCTTCTCTCTCTATATCTCTTCATCTCTCTAGCTTATCTCTCGCTCCTCTTCTCTCACTCTTTCTTTCTCTCTCATACTTCTCTCTCTCTTCTCTCTTCTCTCTTTCCTTCTCTTTTCTCTAACTCTCCTATCTTCTCCTAACTCTCTTCCTCATGCTTCTCACTCTCTATCTCTCCCCTCTTCCTCTCCCTTCTATCTCTCTCTCTCCCCTCCTCTCTCCCTCCTCCCTTATCTCTCTCTCCCTCCATCTCTTCTCTCCCCCTCCTCACTCCCTCTCCCCACTCTCTCTCCCCCTCCCGCTCCCTTCTCCTCTCTATCTATCCTCTTTGCTCTCCCTCTCTCTCTCCCTCTCCCCCTCTCTATCTCTCCCTCCCTCTTCCCCCTCTCTCTCTTCTCCTCTCCCTCTTCCCCTCTCTCTCTCCCTCTCTCTCTCCCGTCCTCTCCCCCTCTCTCTCCCCTCACTCCTCTCTCCTCTCTCTCACTATCCCTCTCCCTCTCTCCATCTCTCCTCCTCCATCCCTCTTCCTCTCTCTCTCTTCTCCTCCCCTCTCTCTCTCCCCTCCCTCTCTCACCCTCCCTCTCTCCCTCCTCTCTCTCCACCCTCTCTCTCATCTATCCACCATTCTCTCTCTCCTCTCGCTTCACTCCTCTCCCCCTCTCTCTTCTCTCTCACTCTCTCCTCTCTCTCTTCTCTCTCCTCTCACTCTCTCTCTCGCTCTCTCTCTCCCTCTTGTTCTCTCTCCTCTTTCTCCCTCTTCTCTCCCCACTCTCCTCTCTCTTCCCTCTCTCTCTCATCTTATCCCTCCCTCTCTCTTACCACCCTCTCTCTCTCTCCCCTTCTCACCCCTCTCTCTCTCTCCCTATCCCCTCTCTCCCCCTCTCCCTCTTTCTCTCTCTCTCCCTCCATCCCCATCTCTCTCCCCTCCTCTCTTTCTTTCCCCCTCTCCCCTTCTCTCTCTCCTCTCTCTCTTCCCTCCCCCTCTCCCTCACCTCCTCTCTCCTTCCCTTCCCCTCTCTCTTCCCCTCCCTCTCCCCCTCCCCTCTCTCTCCCCCTCCCTAATCCCCTCCTCTCCTCCCTCTTTCCTCTCTCACTCTCCCCCATCCCTCTCTCCCCTCCCTCTCCCCCCCTCTCTCCCTCTCCTCTCTCTCTCTCCCTCTTCCCCTCTCTCTCTCACCTCCCTCTCCCCCCTCTTCTCTCTCTCCCTCCCTCTCCCCCCCTCTCTCTCCCATCCCTCTCCTCTCTCTCCCCCCCTCCCTCTCCCACCTCTCTCCCCATCCCTCTCCCGCTCTCTCTCCCCCCTCCCATCTCTCCCCCCTCCCTCTCTCACCCTCCCTCTCTCCCCCTCTCTCACCCCTCCTCTCTCTCCCCCTCTCTCTCCCTCCCTCTCTCCGCTCTCTCTCCTCCTCTCTTCTCTCCCCTCTCTCTCTCCCCATCCCTCTCTTCTCTATCTCGTCCCTTCCCCCTCTCCTCTCTCTCTCCTTTTTAAGTGAATTCTATTTTTTTTTTTGTACTTTTTACATATTTTTAAGTAAAGCTTTTGCGTTTTCTGTATTGAATTTAGATTTCCATTTGAATCTAGACTGGGTTTGTGTATAGTGAAACTAGCTTTGCAAGTGTATGGGAGTGTCTCAGATGGTTATTCATTGTTCTTTTTAGGCTTGTATTGTTTAAGCCTGCACTTGAAAATCTAGCCTCCCTCCCTCTTTCCTCGTCATTGATATTTAAATTAACCAGTTTGATGAGTTTTGATGTATCCACAGGAGGGGAGGGGCTTTGATTGTTTGTGGCCTGCAATGGAAGGGAAAGGCTTTGATTGCACTGTTGTGTGGTATTCTGTTTTTAAAACTGGTGGTTTGACTTCCCAGGGGGATATGTGAGTCAAGGGGGATTTTTATTGGCTGATGCTAGCCATAGATTTTTCTAATGTCTGGATAGACAAAATAAGGTTTATATTGTAATACTGTTTTGGAGAGACATTCAAATTATTGTAATATCAAGGTACAGAGAGAAGCCATAATATTTGTTTTGAATAGTGGAGGATTTCATGGTGTTTTGTAGTTTGTCTGACAACACATTTAACCGGTAATAGAGTAAATGTGAGGATTAGTACGCTAGCATACTAGTAGGCCGTGTATAATAATCGGAAAACGCTGGGTGCCAGTACTGTAAAAATAAGTCACTAGCAGTACTGATCTGATTAGTGCATGGGTGCCCTGGATGAGGCCCCAAACCAGCCAGACAGCTGCCTTACACATGAGATCTGGGTTTGGGGCTCCGGACATGAGACCCCTTAAAGCTGTGGAGGGTATTTTTGATGTCTGGTGGTACGAAACCCCAGAATAAAAAATATTTTGGAAGTAGTTCAGTTGTGGCTTCAGAAATCTGTAATGATGAGTGGGATGATGGATGTGTAGTACATGCTTTTGTGATTCTCAGAGGAGGAGAGGTGAGGTGTTCTCATGTCTGTCCCATTGTATGTAGTTTTTTTTGCTAAGAGTGAAGGCAGAATTCCATCTGGTTGGTTTTAATTTAAATTTTTGATTTAGGAACTATGAAATATCTCCCCCACATTTGTATCAAAAATGTTTGTCTAAAGTTTTAGTTGTGTCATGTTCTATGTGGTAACAAGAATAAGTCTGAACCTACCGCGACAGTCGTGTTGTGGGTGTTGTATTTTAGTAAAAAAAGTATTATCGGTTATGAGGAATGTCATTGACAATTTACGAATGTTGTATTGTTATGAATGACACATTAATAACTTGTGTGTATAAGTATCTTTTCAGGTCCAAGGAGTTCCTGAGGCTCTGCACCATTCTAAATCCTGTATGTTTTCCTCCACTTTGTAAAGGTGAGGAAAATTGATAAAAGAGGATGGGCTGAGTGACAATTTTTCAAACCAATGATACTAACCACTCTAATTCTAGCCAAGTTTGTGACAGGTGACAGGTGACAAGTGACAGGTGACTCGGACGTTGAGTTTGATTCTCAGAGGAGGAACTGTGTTTTTTTTTTTTTTTTTTTGTCATAAGAGTCCTTAGTTTTCATTCTGTCCCTGCCTGCTCTAAAGAGCTGAGTGGGGCAGACTAACGCTGGTTGAGACCTGTTTGTGGTTTTGAACGTAATGGCGTCGAGAAGGCTAGAGTTGGCTTTTTGGGGAGCAGAGAGTCACTACTGTATGGGGTTCAGTTCTGTGGAAGCTATATTTTTTTGTACAATAGAGGGCTCATTTTGTCTTTTAATCCCATTGTGTTATGGGCCGATTGATCAATTGTGAAGGTAGTAGTCGATTGATTTTTTGGTCAAGTAGTTGTTTCAGCCCTAGTATGAATCTTTCTCTTTATAAACTGCTAACTGTGAATCGTAAGTTTTGTAATTAGATCTGTAAACACTGGCGATGTTGTTACTACTATAACTCATATCGCAAAGGTGTGCATCAGTTGACTACCTCCTGTAATAATACGCATAGGGTCCGGATTATCCAAGTTTGTGCTAAACATTCTTGAGATAACAGAAGTAATAAGCTTTTTGTTTTTGGAATATTTCTGAAAAGTCCACGGAAGGGATTGGACTATTATTTGGTTCAGGAAATCTCTAGGCTAATTTTTGAAGGACTATAGCCGGGCAGAGAATATTGCTCTGGCAAGTAGTGAAAAAAAGGCAGCAACGTTGATAGGGGAGGGGCCTATCTACCCACTTCTTGTCCAGAGGGTCGCTACCTCTGAAGTAGGCAACCTCTAACGAGGTTGGGGGATCAGTTCAAGGTCCATTGTCCGTAAAGGATGGGTAATCGAATCGCTTGAAAGAGGGTGTCTAACCGTGGGGAACCCTACCACTTGACCCCGAAGGAAGAAATGATAGATAAATATGGGCCTTGGACTGTGAAATATGCAAGAGTGGGATCAGTGGACAGGGAGAAATTATTCTAAAAAAGGTACTTTTAAACCAAAAGCTTAGGAAGCCCGGTGGTACAATAAAGAGATGCATGGAGCGCATGGATGGTAGAATCCATGCATAGAACTGATGATGTGAATAATTTTATGGTGGGAGGTAAGGAGAAAGCGCACCAAATGCTGAGAAGTAGGGACAAACAGGGGCCAATAGAACCACATCCCCAGAGTAGTGGCGGTGATGATCAGGGGAACAGCCTCCACACCTAAGGTATGTACCAATAATGCTACTAATCCAGTTGTCACCAACAATGTTTCATTCCTGGTGTTTTTGCAAGGATAAATCCCTGGAAGGTGAGCGTTTTTATTATAGAAAATATGAAATATGTGTGACGTCTAGAGTTCATCTTTGACCCAGCTAATTGTGTGCGTGTGTGGAATATGCCATATATATTTCGTGTCCTGTGATTTCTGTTGTCGCAGCTGCTGACAGCCAACCCAAATGACCCCCCCCTTCTTTCTGACCAGGTCAGTGAGTGTAAAGCAAACTGTATTGACATGCAAATTACCTGAGCCAAGATAACTATATGTAATAATGAATTGAAAGGTGCTTTACTAAACTCAGTTTGTTTTCCAGAAGACAGTTCGGCAAGAGATTTTCTGGTGAAGTATGATTTGTTGAAAAATGGAAAAAAAAAAAACGTTTTTTTGCGAGTTGCTAATTTTTTTTTTCTCCCTCACCATGGTGAATATTTTTTTTTGGGGAATTATTGTTATACCATAAAACAAAAATCCACGTGGTATTAATATGTATTAAGTAATACATATTAATAATAAGTTGAGCTCAACAATTTTTGCTATTTTTAAAATAAGGTGCACTGTTTATGTAATGTAAATGTATATTTGTTTCATGTGTTAATGTCTTGTTACAGGTATTTAACCATTGTTTTTTTCAGGCGAAAAAATTGAATGTTTATTACTAAATTTTATTGGTGTTTTTCAGATGATAATTGGTTTTCACGGCTTTCAGAACCAGAAGGAAATCGTAGACAATTTTTTTATTTTCCCTGGGTTCAGCACCATTATGTGGTTTATGCTTCTAGTGGTCAGCCCATTCAGCTGTGTTTTGGACTACCTAAGTGGGTGTGGTATTTTCTAATCCAACCTGTATAAAGAACGAGTTTCTGTGCTCCACTGATTACTTGTGGGGGGGAAAAAATACTGTTTAGGACTGTTTCACCCCCCTGCGGTTATGGTAATTAGTTACCTAGTTGTTCCAGCTCTGCTCATTGCCTCAGGCTAAGGTATGTTAATGTCCCTTAAGCAACCTTTGTCCCCAAGTAAAGATTCAACCCACATCCTGTCCAGTGTCACTATGTTTACGTGACGATGTGTTATGAATTGTCTAATGTGTCTGTGGCATATCTGTCGCTAATATCTGGGGGGTTTCAAAGTACACAGGTTGGCTCGAATTGTACCCCCGACTGTTCAGCGGTCTCAGTGCTGCAAGGGATTTTTTTTTTTTTCTTTGCCCTTTGGCCAGTGGTGGTTGGTAACAGGAGTTTCTCGAGCTGGATATACATTATGCAATTTTTATCTTATTATTTTTTTTTTTAATTTTCTTTAGATTTATCTGCAGAGGTGAAGTACGAGGGCCTGCCGGATTGCATACAAGTTGAAAGTGTATAGGTCTGGCCTCGTATTGTATAGTTTTGGTTGAGTCTGGAGAAAAAGTTGTGCAGGATGTATAGGCATGTCGTATTCTCCTCAGTTAATCTGTGTCATGCAGGCCAGGAAGCCCAGTGCCCCAGTGACGCTATGCCCCTGTCATTCATGTGAGTCCTGTCTGGATAGTATAGGCAGTTTATTTTGTATGGGTGAAGGATAACATGGTCTGATTACCGAATTGATAAAGGAGGGAGAAGGTGTGCAGCCTCTATAAAGAATCGAGTGTACCTGTTGGCAGGTGGTTTTCAATACGGGTTTTCAGACTTTTTCCCATACTTAGGATAAAGAGAGGCTTAATGGAGACTGCCGTTGGAGCTGGAGGGGGGGCACTGGGTAGGTGAGGGTAGTATCCAGGTTGCCTATGAATCATAATAGATTGGTAGATGACTCAGTTCCAGGATCATCAAAATCTAACTTACACTGGTCTCATCCCTAATGACAGGGTTGGAGCATTGTGCAGATATCTCGGTCAATCTGGGTACTAGCCTTTAACAGACTCTACTGTGTTACACCCTGCAGTCCATCTTGTTCTGATGGTTTGAGTCCGGACACCCTCAGATGACTGGTACGAATGAGTGCTGGATAAAGGAAGGTGTGGTGCTATGGGAAAAGGCAACAATGCTGGCACAGGAGGGGGTCGTGTCTAATGGAGGCCGGGGTAGTGTCCCAACTGGTCCTAAACAAAGTTACCAGGGTACTGGTGCTGGTATCACATGTCTAATGATGTACTGTTTTCAGCATCAGGTTAAATGGTAATCAGCAGGGTACACTACCTCGGGGAGTCTATTGTACATCTCCTCTTGCCCTTGGCATGGATATAGCAGGAACACCGGGTTGTACCCCAATCACCCCTGAAGGAAGGTTTTATGGAAAACCTGACCTCCCCTTACACCTACTGAAACTTCTGTTGGGGTTCGGGGAGGAGTTAAAAAATTTGGTAGTTGGGTGGTTTGTGCAACAGGGTCTGATAATGACAACAGTCTGTGCAGGGCGTGAATAGAAGGGCCCTACTCAGGGGTTTATGATCCAAGGAGAGGAGGGTGGTGCAAAATAATAGCTGTTGGGAATTATCTGATATGGAGCTGGCTGAGGTAACATTAAAAGAGTTTCTAGGGATCACCTAGTGGTGGTCAGGTTAGGGGCTGGCTGGACATATTGGGGTGGAGGAGTTCCAGAGCGGTCCTAATGTTGAACATGGGAGGAGTGAAATGGACGATGTGGGTGATCTCAAGATCAAAAGAGGTCAATCCAGATATCTCTAATGTTGAGTTTCTTAGTGGGAAAAGCTAATTCAGGTACAGTCTTAGGGCCACAGCTTTAGTAAACTCCACCCTGTTGCCGTCCTAATTTGGGTAACTATTAGAGACCAACGTAGGGGATTGTGTGCATTTAAAAGAGGACCCGAGAACTATATTTTTGCTTTTTGTTTTTTTGTTCTAGGGATAAGCCTTTTTTTTCAATTTATAGTAATAAGATGCGGTCAGGTTTTACCTAAATTCCAAAAAAGGTTTTGATCATGTTTTTATTTTTTCATTTTATTTCTTTCCTCCCCCTCATTGTTAATATCTGTGTACCTGACCTGAAAAAAATACTGCTAATTGCTAGTATGGGAGAATTTTTTTTTTAGAAACTATATTTTTTTTTTATTTTTTTATTTTTTTTGGTGCTATTTTTATTTTTTCATTTTTTATATTTTTTATTTTTCATTTCTTTTTATTTTTTTTCCAACCATTATATTTGTTTTTTGTCTAACCCAGATTCAATGCTCTTTAACCGTCTTGGTTGGAGTAGCATTGAATCTTTAGGTTTTTTTCTTCCCCTTCCATTATTAATTCCACCATTTCCGTTCATTTTCATTACTCACCTCTCTTCCGTTTCTTTTGCTTCATTCTAATTTTTTCTCTGGTTTTTCATCATCCATCTTCTCAAGATAATGTATCTGTTTAAAAGGATTTTCCCTGCCCGCCAGTAGTGTACCATATTTTGAACCAAAAGTATCCCTGGACATCCCGTGTTTTTATGTCTTAATGTAATGCTACCCCCTTAGTCTACCTACTGCTTTAACCTGAGCCCCGTGAGCAGGTGTGGTGGACCCCGGGACCTTGCAATGACAGGCAGTGTTGACTATCCCTACCATCAAGGGCCATGGATGATACTGGCGGTTGCTTGGACTCCGTTCCCTGTGGGGAGCCCACTTTACTCATCCCCATTGCACCCCTTATAAGTATTAAGTCTTGATGACCATTGCTCCTGTCTGGCATTCCTCCAATATCTGTACACTGACATTCTGTTTTTTTGTTTGTTTTATGTATTCATGTACGACGGTCTGGAGGCCCGCCCAACCACCACCTGAAGACAATCAAGTCATCTCTTGAGACAAATGTGACAAGTAAGACTACCCTGAACTGTTCTTCACCATGCTGAAAAGTGCTGTCTCGCGGTCCGATCCAAGCGGAGAAACCACTACACGGTCTCACCAAGTTACAGGACTAGATATGCCAGGATCCCGCCATCAATGTTGGAGTTCCGCTCTTCCAAGGCAGAGGGGCGATGAAACATTGCAGTACAGACACTCATGGTTTAGATGTGAAGCCTCAAGGGCACCTGGATTTGTTTCCTGTCTTAAGCCTACCTTGAGGAGCTCCGGCGTGTTAGGAGGCCGTGGTGGTGGTGGGGAAGGGTTGGGACTTCTGGACTGTTGTGGGTGGGTACAAAATCATTGAAGGACTACTTAAGTTCAAGAATGAACTTCAGGGGGAACTGTGGTGGAGAGTTTGAATATTTAAAATGGAATTGGATTGCCATGCCCCATCGGATGGGTATGTGTGTGCCTGTATGTGTATGTAAGTGTATATTTATAAATATATATAGAATATATATAAATATATATATATATAATATATATATATATATATATATATATATATATATATATATATATATGTGTATATATATATATATATATATATATACATTTTTTTTGACAGGCAAGCTAGACTTTTTCCATAGATTGACTGTGCCCAGGTGTTAATTGAATATCTCTTGTTCTCTTACAATAGATGGCTACCCAGGGGTCATTAACATACTATTGTCATCTCTAGTTATCAGGACCTGTGAGTCACCAGTCCCTCCCTTTTCCCGGGGTTTCGCTAGACAATGTGGCTCCTTCTCCCCAGGGGTCATTAACATCCTAGGTAGAACTGATGACTCATAAATCTTGAAGACCATCTGACAACAGGGGGTTTGCCTTTAGAAAAGGACCAATCACTGAGCTAGCCCAAAGACCCCCGGGAGCCAATGAACATTGAGACTGGGGAAGGGGCATTTTTGGCATATAAATAAGTCCAGAGTGGGATGCTTGGGCCCCTTTTGCCTGATGATTTTGGACATGTAGCTGCCGGGGTAATGTACTCTCTCTCTCTCTTTCTCTCCCCCCCCCTCTCTCTCTCTCTCTCTCTCTCTCTTTCTCATAGGAAAATAATATGGTTGGGTAACCTTGTTGATCAGTGTATGTCTGGTGTGAACCATGTGGCCTTAAATATCTCCTAAGAACTATCTTTGTAAACACTGGCAACATGGTATTTATAACATCTCTATACTATGTTGGGTAATCTAAAATGTTTCTTTATTATGTTTCTTTAATATAACAATAAATTGTGATTGTTTATCCTATTCGCACGGTTATCGTACGTTTATATACTTATACAGACAATGGTTTAATTGCGTTATTCACTTTATCATGGTTGTATCTATAATCTTCAACTAAGCTAGAAATTCAGATTTAACACTCTCTCTCCCCCTCACCCCTATATCTCTCTCTCCTTTTCTCTCCCCCTCTCTCTCTCCCCCTCCCTATCCCCTCTCTCTATCCCCCTTCTCTCTTATCCTCCCTCTCTCTCCCCCCTTCCCCCCTCTCTCTCCCCGCTCTCTCTCTCCCTCTCCTCTCCTCTCTCTCTCCCTCCCTATCATCTCTCTCTCTCTCCCTCTTTATCCCCCCTCTTTCTCCCCCTCCCTCCTCTCTCTCTTTCTCTCTCCCCTCCCTTGCCCATTACTCTCTCTCTCTCCCTCCTCCCTCTATTTCTCTCTCCCCTCCCTTGCCCATTACTCTCTCTCTCTCTCTCTCTCCCTCCTCCCTCTCTCTATGTCCCTCTCTCTCCCCCTCTCTCTCTCCCTCCCTCTCCTCTCTCTCTCTCCCTCTTTATCCCCCCTCTTTCTCCCCCTCCCTCTCTTTCTCTCTCCCCCCCTTGCCCATTTCTCTCTCTCTCCCCCTCCCTCTATGTCCCTCTCTCTCCCCTCCCTCTCCCCCACCTCTCTCTCTCCCCTCCCTCTCCCAATTCTCTCTCTCTCTTCCCTCCCTCTCCCCCTCCTCCCTCCTCCCCTCCCTCTCTTCCCCTCTCTCTCCCCCCTCTCTCTCTCCCCTCCTCTCTTCCCTTCTCTCTCTCCCCATCCCCCCTCTCCTCTCTCTCCCCCCCTCCCTCTCCTCTCTCTCCCCCCTCCCTCTCCTCTCTCTCTCTTCCCCTCCCTCTCCTCTCTCTCTCTCCCTCCATCTCCTCTCATCGCTCTCTCTTTCTCTCTCTCTCCCTCTCCCCTCTCTCTCTCCCCCTCTCCCGTCTCTCTCTCCCCCCTCCCTCTCCCTCTCTCACTTCCCTCTCCTCTCTCTCTTCCTCTCCCCTCTCTCTCCCCCTCCCTCCCCCTCTCTCTTCTCTCTCCCCCCCTCTCCTCCCCCTCTCCCCCCCTCCCTCCCCCTCTCCCCTCCCTCTCCACTCTCTCTCTCTCTCCCCTCCCCTCTCCTCTCTCTCTCTCTGCCCCTCTCCTCTCTCTATCTCCCTCTCCTCTCTCTCCCCCTCCCTCTCCCCCTCTCTCTCTCCCCTCCCTCTTCTCTCCCCTCTCTCCCCTCCCTCCCTCTCTCTCTCCCTCCCTCCCTCTCTCTCTCTCCCTCCCTCTCTCTCTCTCTCCCTCTCTCTCTCTCGCTCCTTCTCCCCTCCCTCTCCCCCTCTATCTCTCTCTCTCTCCCCCTCACCCCTATATCTCTCTCTCTCTTTTCTTCTCCCCCTCTCTCTCTCCCCCTCCCTATCCCCTCTCTCTATCCCCCTTCTCTCTTATCCTCCCTCTCCCCTCTTTCTCCCCTCCATCTCTCTCCCCCTCCCTCTCCCCTCTATATCTCTTCCCCCCCTCCCTCTCCTTCTATCTCTCTCTCTCCCCCTCTCTCCCCCTCCCTCTCCCTTCTATCTCTCTCTCTCCCCATCTCTCCCTCCCTCTCCCCTCTATCTCTCTCCCCCTCACCCCTATATATCTCTCTCCATCTCTATCCCCCTCCTCTCTTACCCTCCCTCTCCCCCTCATCTCTCTCCCCCTCCCTCTCCCCCCCTCCCTCTCTCCCCTCTATATCTCCCCTCTCCCTCTCCCTTCTATTCTCTCTCTCTCTTCCCCTCTCTCTCCCCCTCTCCTCTCTCTCTCCCCCTCCATCTCCCCCTCTCCCCATCTCTCTCTCTCCCTCCCTGCTCCCCTTTCCCTCCCCTCTCTCTCCCCCTCCCTCCCCCTCTCTCTCCCCCCTCTCTCTTATCCTCCCTCTCCCCTCTCACTCCCCTCCATCTCTCTCCCCCTCCCTCTCCCCTCTCCCCTCCCTATTCTCCCCCCCCTCCCTTCTCTCCTCCTCCCCCCTCTCTCATCCCTTCCCTCTCTCTCTCCCTCTCTCACTCTCTCCCACCCCTCTCTCTCCATCTCCCTCCCCCTCCCCTCTCCCTCTCCATCCTCCCCCCCCCCTCCACTCCCTCTCATCTCCCCTCTCTCCCCTCTCTCCTCCCACTCCCTCCCTCCCCCTCTCACCCTCTTCCCCCCCTCCTCTCTCCCCCCTCCTCTCCCCCTCCATCCCCTCCATCCCCTCTCTCTCCCTCTCTCTCTCCCCTCCCACCACCCTCTCTCCCTCCCCCCCTCTCCACTCTCTCTCTCCCCCTCCCTCTCCCCTCCCTCCCTCTCCCCTCTCTCTCTCTCTCTCTCCCACTCTCTCTCACCCTCTCTCTCTGCACTGTACATGGATTCACCCACTCTCCTTCCTCTGTGGAGATGAAATGTCTCAGTGACACCCCCTCCCCATTCTCCTTAGGCAATGGGGAATTTCCTATAGGGGTTGTCACCTTGCTGGGTCCTAGATGTTTTATTGGCTGAATATGTTTGATGGGGAGGAGGGTGCCCTGGAAGTGGTGCTGATGAACTGTGTGCTAGATTTGTGCATCTTTCTGCACCCATTTTTATTGCTTGAATTATTTTTCCCATTATAGGCGTGTCTCATGTCTAAGTTTCGCCTAAGGCCTCACAAAGCCTAGAGCCACCTCTGCATGTGGGCATTACCAAGGGTATTCTTGCAAATACAGCTTGCCTAAGAACACCCACTCCTCCAGATTGACATACACCAATAAAAGCATTTTGATATTTGCATAACTCCTCCAAAAAGCCAGCCCACTGCTTGCATCAGGACGGAAAGGAGTACTGAGGAAGGGTACTGTGATGTTTTCAGGAAGTTATGTACAGCACCCTGCTGGCCCCTCCCACCAGCCATGATCTGCCTGCATTGGATAGAGAAGCGCAGAGAACCAGTGATGATGTCACTGGCTGTACGATAATATTTTATAATAAAAACAGGTTTTATTTAACAATGTCATTATCATGTTGATGAGGAGGGAGGAGGGAGGAAGGAACCAGGGAAGGCAACATATTAGCAGTTTAAACTTAGACTTTGAATGAAAATGTTTGTGTTCAGAATTCAACTTTCAGTAAATCCTGATTCAGAATCTGCTCGGTGTGCTGATTTTCCTTTATCTGCAGCAATAAACCCTGACAGGAATGGTGACCTTACCCAACTTCATTCACAAAAAAAGGAAAAAATGCACAGATTCCATTTGTATACTGAACATAATTGTATGTAACTATTTCATTGGAAAGATAAAAGATAACTCAATGTTTCATTGCTCTATCACATTTTATTAAGTTGTAATTTAGGAACAGCAAAGTCAAAGGTAAAAGTGTACAAATTCAATATGATCAGATCATTAAAAAATCAAGAAAGCATGCAGTATAGATTATTTTATAGATTAACTTTATTTTAAAACTTCTCTTCTATTTTAGTCAAATTTAACCCACACAATGCCAGAATGTTTTATTGTTTTTGCCTCTTGGGACAACTTTTCTTTCAGACTTTTGTGATACAAAGCTTCAAATGATCATTAAAGATCACATGTACCATGGAGATAGGGAGTCCACCATTGCTGAGCTCTTTCCTAAGCTGGTCATACACTATATGAATTTTGAGAAGTTCCTGAGGAACTTGGTGAAATTTGCTGATGGGTGGTCCTGCTGTCCTTCCCCCATTCAACATTCCTAGATTTTTTTGCAGGCTGAATGAAAAGAAAATATTGGTGTGTGGCCAGCTCTAGGTCCCATGCACACTGGGCATTTAGCTGCAGGTGGAGGGCACAGGGGCACCATCCAGCCCCTCTGCCAGCAGCCACTCAATTCTATTAGAGTCTGACAACTGCTGCAGTTGAATGGGGCTGGGTGGCGCACCTAGTGATAAGAACACTTAGGGCAGTATGCTCCCATGGATGAATATTCAGAAATCAGAGTGCTTGCATTCCAGGAATTTGTCCCTAAGGGCATGCTGCCCTAAAAGTAAATACTGATAGGTGTACCACCCAGCCTCATCCTACCACAGCAGCTTTTAGAGTCTCATAGAATTTAACAGGCTGCAGTAAGTGGGGCTGGATGGAGCACTTTTGCCCTTCAGCTTCAGTTATACCTCAGAGCCCCATGCACCAGGGCTAAATGCCTAGTGTGCATGGGGCCTTATTTTGGCTGCAATTTTCATTTTCAGGGGAAGAGGCTGACAATAGCTACACTTTCTTCAGCTACTCCAGTAAATCTTACATTTGGCCTCATGATGAACATCAAAAATAGGACTAAAACATGTGATCATAATAAAGAGATGGCCATTCGCCACAATTTCTGTTAAATTCTGTTACTAAGCTTCTTAGCCTAAAGAGGGTCCGTCATTATACACCACTTTATGTTTATGTGTTTTTTTCTTAACATCTTTTATTTAGTTGAGAATTTCACCAAAACAGAGAAAAGCAAGCATCAATTACTGAGCAAGTGATTCAATTCCAGTCAGTATATAAAAAAGCACAGAGCAGCTGACCAAAGGCCATAGACATGTAAATACAGCGCACCAACATAGTGAGTAATGAAAAAAACTGCTGGAAATGTTGACAGGGTCCAGCCTGAGGCAGAAAAGAAAGAGGGGTAGCAACATCCTAACTATATTGTGCATAATTGGACAAGCTTTTAAATTATTTTATTCCAAATAATACCAGTTCTTGTTGTGATCTGCAGACATATCTCTGAGGTAAGGTCTTCCATGTCTGAATACCATTTTCCCTGGCAAACCACTGTCAAAGGGGTAGATTGTTCAGAATACATGCCTTGGTGGCATTTACAAATTAATAATAATTTCTTCATCTCTTCTGTGACATGGATGTCAAGTGGAGAAGGGTGGCAACTGGGTTGTCAGTCAGAAACAAATCCTGTAAACTCCTTTATGATCTCTCTAACTTGTTGCCAGAAGGGACATAAAACAGGGCAGTCCCAAAAGACATGTAAAAGGGAGCCAGTATTTAACTCACATCACCAACAGGTAGGAAAACATTTGGCAAGAACCAATGGGGTCCTATACCATTTTGCCACAAGTATGTAAGAAATATTCTGTTATTCATTAGAGATGGAGGCCTTGTAGGCAAAAAACATTATTCTATCCTTTTCGACCTCTGTAAAGGTACATTGTAAGTCTCTGTCACATTTAGCAAGAAAGAGTTATCTTTTGAGTGTACAGCCAAAAGAAGTTGGTAGGAGAAAGACAGGGAATGTTATATGGCTCCATCGTCTTGGCAGACCTCCACAAATGATGTCAAGTCTCTTAGAAAATGGGGAGGTTTAGGTGGGGAGCGTAAATATGCAATAACTGGTGTTGGAGCCAAACATTAGGTACAAGGACATTGTAAGCTGCAAAGATCACAAATGAATATTCCATTCCTGCATTGATATGAACTTTGATGCTGTACGACCCCTCGTATTTTTTTTTTTTTTAAGTTTTTTCAGGAGCAGTGATTTTAATAATGCTTAAAGTGAAACAATAAAAGTGTAATATTTCTTTAAATTTCGTACCTGGGGGTGTGTATAGTATGCATGTAAAGGGGCGCATGTTTCCCGTGCTTAGAACTGTCCCTGCACAAAGTGTCATTTCTGCATGAAAAAAAGGCATTTAAAATCACTCGCGGCTATAATGAATTGTCGGCTCCTCGTAATACAGAGAACAGTCATTGAAAGTCATTGATCAAAAAAACACACACATATATATATATATATATATATATATATATATATATATAGTGGCGGTAGGACCCTGTGCTACCTGGAGGATTGCTTGTTTATGCCAGATTGTGGAGGGAAAGGCACGCTGATTGCACAGCTGTGTGCTGGCCTATTTAGTTGTGACCTGGCTATGGCTCAGGGTTCCACCCAACAGACAGGAAGTCTGTGCATGGGAGTCAGGTGGACTCTCATTCCTCTGAGAGGAGTCAGAGGCTGCATGGGGCAACCAGAGCATGCATGTCTACAGGGGACAGACGTACTTGGTGACAGAGCAGCAAGGAGAGAGCTTAACTCTAGGAAACTCTTTTAGGTCTGAGGAGCAGTCCTAAGGCCTAGGCTAAAGGCCTGAATCAGCCATATGGGAAGAATGTAAGCCAGGAGAATAAAGTATTGTATTGTGCAAGATACAGTAATGGTAGAACCCCCCTGCGTGGGTACTGATGTCTTTGTGAACTTTTCTGTGCTTTTAAATAAAAGTGGGCTACCAGGCCCTTAAAAATACAGTTCTGTACTGGCGTACTCACTGGAAAACGTACCTACTGTTTAAGTCTGATAACCCTAATATTACATGTGGTGGAGATTTGCTTCGGGCAGATTTGGAAGAGTTCCAGATCCTTGTATACCAAAAACAGTGAGTAGCAAGAAACTGTGTGTTTTGCAGCAATGCTGTGAGGAGCAGCTAATGTGAACCAGTGGAGTCTGCATGTGAAAGTGTGCTGTTTGCAAGTCTTAAAGAAGACCTACGCAAAATTTTCCGGTGTTAAAAGGAACTGTGTTAAAAAGCGTTGTGTGCCTGACTGCAGAGATGGGGCGGTCAAAACAAAAAAGGAAGCAATGTTTGCTGAGATAAGAGACAGAACCTTGTGGCTGGAGGGGTTGTTACCGACAGAACAAGCCCCAGACTGGTGCAAGATCCGCTTGGCCACACTGGAGCAAAGAAAAAAGGAAAGCCGTCACCTAGTGCAAAGAGTGAGCAGATGGGTGCGGAGGCAACAAAGCAAAAATCCATACAGCTGACTTCATACCTGCCTATGCTGCCTTCTGAACATGTTGAAGACTTTTTGGATGATTTTGCGATGATTGCTTCCTCCAGAGGATGGCCCAAAAGTCGCTGGGTTGAGCTGGTGCAACCTTTTCTGATGGAGGAGTACCAAGAGGTGTACCATGGGATGTATCATAACCGAGATGACTACGGCCATTTTCTAGGAGAAATCCAATCTAGAGAGCGCTGGAAAAGATCAGAGGGGAGAATGTGGTCTCCCATAGCAACCGGAGAAAGTCTGTTTGCAGAAAGGAGGAGCTACAGCAGAGATGTGGCTCAAATTCTGAGTGAAGAGGCCTGTGCATTCCGGCCAGCTGGGATTCGCCAGGAGAGAATCGCTTTGGGAAAAAATCGTCCAGTTCCATGCCTGGAATGTGGCCAGCTGGGGCATGACGTGTTTTCTTGCCCTAGGTTATGGAATACGGCTGGTGATGATGGTGCTGAGAAAACAGTTTTGTCTGCAGGCCCAGATTCCTGTGGAAATATGTTTGCAGTCACCCCTAGAAACAAGGAGTTTCCTGTTGTGCCTGCAGGGGGTGCTAAACAGTGGAAGATATCTGCTGTAGTTTCATCCCGTGGCCACCAGGGGGAGTTGGCCAGTAAAAGTGCAGCAGAGGATTGGTTTATAAGACAATGTACTCAAATGAAGATGGTGACCCCAACTACTGCGGTGGGTAAGACTGTCTGCAATGAAATGATGGCTGGAACTGCTGATTTCATGTGTAAAAGGACTGTTAAGGACTTGTCTTCAGGCAGTGTACTGTGTAGTAGGAAGACAAGTGGTAAAAATGTGATATTGCATCCAGAAATGTCAGGGGTGACCACTGAGAAATATGTACCGTTGCCCCTGACAACCATGGCAGGTGTAGCAGAGGTGTCCCTGGAGACTGCTCAGGAGCTCATGGTGTCTGAGCTCAGAGATTCCCAGGACAACTGTGTCGCCGCCCCGACTGACAAGTGTGTTTCACATGAGGTGAAAAGTAATGTACTAAATATCCTACAATCTCAAACTGCTAATGTGTTTATACAAGGCAGGAAGGTGGATAATGATGATGTTGAAAAGAGTATTACTGACAATGTTGATAGTTTGGTGTTTCCCATGGTAACCACAGGTGGTGCCGCAGAGGTGTCCCTAGAGACCTCAAGGGAGCTCTGTGTGTTGGAGCCAGAGGTTGCCCGGGACAACTGTGGTGCCACTCTGATGAATAAGAGGGTACTTGGCCTTGGTGATAACGTGCCAAATGGTAAAACTAAAATGGCTGAAATTACTTGTGGTGATAATGGGTTGCTGCGTTCTGTCACTGCTGACAGCAAAAGTCTTCATGAGTTTAATGAAGCATCACCCGAGCAAGGTGGTGAAGTTATGGTATTGTAGCCTGCTGTGTTTTAAAAATATTTTGCCACAGGTTAGCCTAAACAAAAGTGATATGTGCAATGTGCCTGATGTGCAGCCACTCTGTCCTGTGTCTCCTTTGGCAGTTGGAACGGTACTGCGTAGTACCTCTGATGGGAGCCCAGGGAAGGGACAGATGGGCAACAAGTCTGTTGGCTTTATTGAAAGAAATTTCTGAAGGTAAGAATAAGCTGGACACTATTGCTGCTGTGACAAATGGAGAGGCTGCAAAGTCAGTAGACACTGGTGCATTGGCTGTTGCAGAACTTAACCCCCTCCAGGCGGAAGGATTGGAAAAGGGTGCATACATGGCAGAAGTTTTGTTCACAGCAAAAGAGATGAGTAATGTTGCGTATCAGGAAGGTGGGATAATGGATAGGGACTTGGAAGGGCTCAGTATTGCTGAAAATGAGAGGATGAGCGTGACACATGCGATTTGCAGTGCTCATGGGAGCCGCAAGTTTTGTCAGTTGCCTCGGAGAAAATGGGTCTCTTTGAGTGTCTCGGCCTCTCAAGCCTTAGCAAATGAGCCCCTCCACGTCGTTGGTAAAGGAAAAGTCTCTAGAGTTCTGTGTTTAGATGTGGCATGTCTAGAAATAACTGAGATGTTGTTGGAATTGGTAAAAATCTTTCCGCTGTACACCTGCATGTATCCACCGCAGATGGGCGACCTGCGTAGTACCAATTGGTGGAGGCAGGTGGTACAGGCGATGTTAAGCAATGTTGATAAAAAATTGGTTACTGCACTGTTGGTTACTTTTGTGGAAAGTTGTCTAACAGTTCTCTGCAAAAGTGCTTACAGCTGCAGTCATGTGCGGAATGCACTCGGGGAACTGCTAGAGGAATCAGAAATGATAGACATAGTGGAAGTCTCTTTGTATGCTGGTGTGATGAGGTGCATTCCTGCTGGTGCAGTCCGAGGTGAAGCTGAGCAGTGGTTGGTACATGGCGCGTGTGCTGTCTCACCCACTAGTACTCATGTAAAGGAAGGTGCCAGAAAAGATGCGGCAGTAGTGGGAATTTAGTCCATCACTCACAGGGAGGTGCAGTTTGAGGTACCCGGAGACACTTTGACAGGAAATAACAGTGTTGGTAACTGTAATGAAAAAGTGTATGAGAAGCACTGTCGGACAGCTCAGAGGTATTGGTTGAGGTACCAATGGACACAGAAATGCTTAAAGAGATTGGTGTCTAAAAATGTGCATTGCTAGGACAGTCGCTATTGGAGTGTTGGACAACAGGGGGCAATGTGAAACTGCGGGAATGTCCCATAGGGAGTAACTGCTTGTCTGTAGATGGTCCCTCCCTAGACACTGTACTAGCAAACAAGGTGACAAGAGGTCCTGATGATAATGATAATATTGAGTTGAATAACCCCTTTTGGAACATTGCTATTGAGGTTAAACAGAAGCATGTGGTGCTGATCTCAGATGATTTGGTTGCCAAGGGTAACCACACAGGGGTTAGTGAACCTGATAAATGGATGTTGTTGGTTAGTGTTGCATCAGCTAGTGAGAGGGGTCAATCCCTGACAGGTTTCATGGAAGTGGGTCCCCAACAGTCCCGGGAGAATAGGTCTATGGGAGAAAAGATAAAAGGGAGGGTCCCGTGGCCAGAAGGTAGAAGGGATAGAGAGATTAGTGGGATCCCACGGTTTAGGAAGAAGTACTGGTGGAAGCACACCCAGAAGAAGATGTGGGTGGAGGGCCCCTTTAGAAGAAAGGTTGGGCAGATTAGGACTCCTGCTGCTGATAGTTGGCACAGAGGTGCCAAGGTGAAGTGCTGGTGGAAACATACCCGGAAAATGAAATGGGCCTACTCAGCTAATGGCTGGCATATAGGTGTCCCATCCATGGTGACGGGTTTATGTGTTTCTCCCTCCGGTTCGAAACAAGGGGGGAGGATATGTGGCAGTAGGACCCTGTGCTACCAAGAGGATTGCTGGTTTATGCCAGATTTTGGAGAGAAAGGCATGCTGATTGCAAAGCTCTGTGCTGGGCTATTTAGTTTTGACCTGGTTATGGATCAGGGTTCCACCCAACAGACAGGAAGTCTGTGCATGGGAGTCAGGTGGACTCCCATTCCTCTGAGAGGAGTCAGAGGCTGCATGGGTGTAGCCAGAGCATGCATGTCTGCAGGAGGCAAATGAACTTGGTGACAGAGCAGCAAGACGCTGATCAGGAGTGAGCTAGGCGAGAGCCTAACTCTAGGAAACTCTTTTGGGACTGAGGAGCAGACCAAAGGCCTAGGCTAAAGGCCTGACTCAGCCGTATGGGAAAAATGTAAGCCAGAAGGCTAAAGTATTGAGTGTGCAAGATACAGTAATGGTGGCACCCCCCTGCGTGGGTACTGATGTCTTTGTGAACTTTTCTGTGCTTTTAAATAAAAGTGGGCTACCAGGCCCTTAAAAATACAGTTTTGTACTGGCGTAATCACTGGAAAACGTACCTACCGTTTGAGTCTGATAACCCTAATCTTACTAATATATATATATATATATATATGCCCTCTCCCCCCATAACTCTGCAGCAGTAATCTTCCAGTACTGGGGGGGGGGGTTAATATAGTCATAAGAGCTGTCATAGGCACTTGTCAAGAGCTCCAACTATGCTTGCCCTGTCCCCCCCCCTCCATTCATAGAAGTTGTACTATACCTTTTATCAATAAAATGTTCTATGTCTGGATATGGCAGACCTTTCATTCATCCACCCGTCCTCCAATCATAGATTGCTAGGGTCAGTGGAAAGAATATGTGAGAGCTGTGGGTGGGTCACAGATTGGCACTCTTGGAAGTATTGAACTTCCAGCAGACTTCAGGGTGCCATTCCTTACAAACGTAGAGGTGTTCAAAATTGCAGCTGACAGGAAAAGTGAGAATGTACTCTGGTCTTTTACAGTTGTATCTTGCCGGTGTAAGTTTACAATAATTGAGTCACTTTAGGCATTTCATATAAAATGAAAGAATTATTTGTAACATTATCTAGCCAAACTAAAGATGATTTTCTTCAAATAATCAATTTTATGACCAAACGTATGTGGACCCTCTGCAAATGATGAAGTTCAGGTGTTTCTAGTGAAGGGTACAGTTAATGCTATAGCA
Source organism: Lithobates sylvaticus (assembly GCA_028564925.1). Lineage (NCBI taxonomy): Eukaryota > Metazoa > Chordata > Amphibia > Anura > Ranidae > Lithobates > Lithobates sylvaticus. The sequence goes on from CM053031.1 coordinate 311,363,922, forward strand.
TAACAAAGATATTGTAGACGATCGTGCTCTTCCAAACTCGTGGTAAGTTTGGTGAAGACCCTTTTCTGTTGCAGCATGACTGTGCCCGTGTGTAGAAAGCCAGCTCCAGACAGTTACCAGTTTTGTGTGGAGGAACTTGAATGGTCTGCACAGAGCCCTGACCTCAACCCTACTGAACACCTTTATGATGAATTAGAATGCCAATTGTGAGCCAGGTCTTCTTATCCAATATCAGTACCTGACCTTACAAATAGACACACATTCACACAGACACCCTCCAAAATCTTGTGGAAAGCTAAAAGAGTAGAAGATGTTATAGATGTATGTGTGTAGATGATATAGAAGTGGTGGGGTGGAGAAAATCTATATTAAAGGTTATGGGGTTGGAATGGGATGCCCAACAAGCTCATATAGGTGTTATGGTCAAGTGTACAGAAACCTTTGGCCATACAGTGTATCTCTAAACCTTTCAGTTATTTCAAGAGTCATAATGTGGACAAAGGAGGGTGCTATTTTGTTTAGTACTCATTTTGAGTCATCCTAGTTATTTTTATGTGGCCTTCACATTTATTCTCATTCTTGTGTTTCCATATGTTCAGAATTGCATTTCATACACAGATTTCTAGATTTTACCTCTAGTGGCTGCCTACATAGGAGAACAGAGAACCATTCTAAATGAGTGTTAAGATAGACACAGCGAGAGTCTCCGTCTGTTTTAGAAGAAGGATAAAAGGCATTGAGAACATAAAAGGGCTAAGTGCACAACTATCATGAACTTATAATAAAGCTGACCTCAGATTGATGTATAATTAAAAACTATATTCATAAACAAGAATATGAAATTCGGAACAGCGACTTAGTAAAGTATTTATATTGAGTTGATCAGAATACCATATACAGGGGGTCCCCTACTTACAAACATCCGACTTACAAACGACTCCTACTTACAAACGGAGGGAGACAACAGGAAGTGAGAGGAAATCCACCCCTAGGAAGGGAAATTCATTCCTGTAAGGGTTAATATGGGAAAAAGGTGTCTCCACTGATGCTTTATCACCAGTCCATGCTTCCCTAACAACCCAAAATGTTCTAAATCCAATTGTCATTGGGACAGAAGGTGAGGTGAAATCTTCTGAACAGGGGCACAGACAGCAAAACAAATGTTACAGGGGTTATAACCCTTCTCTATGTTATCTAAAAAACTTAAAAATAGATTTTTTGGCTGGAGCTACACTTAAAAAATGTACCTGTTCCGACTTACAAACAGATTCAACTTAAGAACAAACCTACAGTCCCTATCTTGTTTGTAACCCGGGGACCCCCTGTATTAAAACATTATGAATGATATAGGTAAAACTAGCCTAGACCCAGACATTTTCTCTTTTCTATAATTTGATAAATGCTCTTTTTAATTAATAACTGTATCCTGAAATTGAGCTGCACAGGGGACATTGCATCTATGATATTACACATGAAGATGATTTGTTGTCTATCATCTTTTGTAATTCATTTATCTTTTCTTGATACTTGCGGGCTTCTTTATCAGCTGCTTCCTTCATGTATGATTCCTGTTCCTGTGAACACAATAAGAATTATTACATATATATGAAAATGGAGGATAAAATTATGTAAGTTCTCTACTGCAACACTGAAATCTCTTTAAAGATACAAGTAATTCTCCACTTTACATACAATTTGAACCCCACCTTAGATTTTCAATTTTTATCAAAGGAGACTGAAAGGAAGAATACATGCGACTGTTTATAGGAAATCCTTTGGAGTTGCTGTACATATATGAGGCAGTCTGTTGAAAGCTTTAACACAACCGTTTCAGTCCCCCTTCCTCCATAACATTGTTTTATTACCTGCTGGTCCTGCCAGCAGATCCATTATTTCCCACTTCCTGTAATATTGTTTATTGTGCAGTGAAATTGTGCCGCAGTGTTGTCACCCTAGTTTTAGATGGACTTGTAATTCTTTAAATGGGGTTTTAAATAGTTTTTAACAGACTAACACAATAAATTCCAACTCCAGCTAAAAATTTTTACAGTTACATAAATTGTGAAGAATGGTTGGGAAGCTCCTGGCAGCTCTGATTGAAATAATGGGACCAAAACACATCCTGAGCCTCTTCCTTTACAAATGTTACCAGCAATACTAAAATAGAAGGGTGGGCACCTGGTGGAATGGGCAGTCAATCTAAGTGTGCCCAGGGTCAGCAGAAGAAGATATAAGACCGTAAAGGCCATTCAGAATCTCTTATTGCGGTGGCTGTAATTTCCATACTTCAGTTGTGCTGTATGCCTCTGACACCAGGTACTTCTCTAGGAATAAAATATATTTAGTGCAACTGTTTAACCACTTCAGCCCCGGATGAATTGGCTGCCCAATGACTGGGCCATTTTTGGTGATATGGCACCTGCGTCACTTTAACTGACAATTGCGTGGTCGTGCGACGCTGTACCCAAACAAAATTGATCCTTTTTCCCACAAATAGAGCTTTCTTTTGGTTGCATTTGATCACCTCTGCGTTGTTGTTTTATAAACAAAAAAAGAGTGACAATTTTGAAAAAAACACAGTATCTTTTACTTTTTGCTATAATAAATATCCCCCCCAAAAAATAAAAATAATTTCTTCCTCAGTTTAGGCCGATATGTATTCTTCTACATATTTTTGGTAAAAAAAAAAAAATCGCAATAAGCGTATATTGATTGGTTTGCACAAAAGTTATAGCATTTACAAAATGGGGGATAGTTTTATGTCATTTTTATTATTTATATTTTTTTACTAGTAATGGCAGCGATCTGCAATTTTTATTGGGACTGCGACATTATGGTGGACACATCGGACACTTTTGACACTATTTTGCGACCATTGTCATTTATACAGCGATCAGTGCTATAAAAATGCACTCATTACTGTGTAAATGACACTGGCAGGGAAGAGGTTAAATACTAGGGGGTGATCAAGGGGTTAAGTGTGTCCTAGGGAGTGATTCTAACTGTGGGGGGGTGGGCTACCAGTGAAATGACAGAGATATACTGCTCCCGATCACAGGGAGCAGTATATCTCTGTCCTGTCACAAGGCAGAACAGGAAAATGCCTTGTTTACATAGGCATCTCCCCGTTCTGCCTCTCCGTGAGACGATCGCAGGCACCTGGCGGACATCGAGTCCGTGGGACCCGTGGGCGCTCACAGAGTACGTGGCAGGCGCTGGCATGGCGGGAAATTCAAAGTAACGTACAGGTACCTTACTTTGTGCAGCCATGCCATTCTGCTGACGGCAAGCGGTTAAACACTACCTATCAGGAGGGAGGATCCTCCAGCATTCTATATGATGCCATTAAAAATAAACCCAATGAACATTAAGGGCCTCAACAGACCATTTAAAAGATTCAATTCAATGTGACATATTCTAGACGCAAGAAAAACACCTTTGTACTAATAATCCACCCCGGGTTTCACTTCACAAATCCCCACATTACTTTTTTGCCTACTCAGACAAGAAAAATAAGGAGGTCACGATTGTGATTAGAGATACAGTGGTCTGGGGCGGAGTTTGCCGGCATCCATGATGGCCGCGGTCTAGAGGAGCTCTGTCCACAGCGGGACTACAGCGGCTAATAACAGGCTTACCAACCCTCATCGAGTGCCCACAATGCGGCATTCCTGTTCCCCAAGCACTCCGGAGCAGATTCCGACCATGACCAGGCTAAAAACCGGGTTGACCCGGCCCCAGAAGCTGACGGAGTTCTTCCCGCTGGGGCCTAAGCAAAATGGCGCCGGAGCGTCAGCCTCACAGGCCGCGACACACACGCCGCCGCTCTATCCAGAGCATAAGGCGCACAAACGGAGGACACAGCAGAGGGGCTCCTTGTCACCATCAGCTACACCATCATCAGGCAGCCCTGAAAAAGCGAGAGTGAGGATGGATGCAGCCGACAGAGATATGGAGGTGAGCTCTGCATATGACTCTGGGGATGACACTAGGGAACTCCCTGAATCTATTGAACAGTTTCCCACTACTAATCAGCCAGTTATGGATACGGTCCTTAAAGAAATGCTAGTCTCCCTAAGAAGCTCTTTACACTCTGACATGGTCTACTGCATGCACTCACTGAGCAAAGACATACATGCAGTAACAGACAGAGTCTCTCATGTGGAGAACAAAATGGGCCAGTTCGCAGCCACTATCAACGCTCTAGTTGACGCAAATGAGGACACTGAAAATTACATAGAAAGCGTTGGGGCCAAGATGGCGGACATGGAGGACAGGGCCAGAAGAAACAATGTTAAAATACGCGGGATACCGGAATCGGTCCTGCAACATGACCTAAAGGACTATGCAAATCAAATGTTTTCCAAGGTCCTGCCAGAAATGTCTGCCCTGGACTTTACGGTGGACAGAATCCACCGCCTTCCTAAACCAGCCCACCTTCCTACCACTGTGCCTAGAGATGTAATCTTGAGACTGCACTTCTATCACACCAAAGAGAAACTGATGCAGGTGTACCGCCAGAGAGAAAAGGTCCCATCACCTTACGCAGAGTTGCAGATATTTGCAGATCTCTCCCAATACACCCTCCAGAAGCGCAGGAATCTTAATACCATCACCAAGGCTCTTAGGAACCACAAGCTGACCTACAAATGGGGGTTTCCTACTAAGCTCATTGTTACCAAAGATGGCAAAGACTACACCATGGACTCCATGGCCAAGAGCCTAGCATTATTGGAATCCTGGGGCATCATCCCTGAGAAGGAAGCCTCACCTACAAGCTCATTCAGTAACAACACCCAGGACACGGGCTGGCGCACTGTGAACCCTAAGAACGCCCGCACCCACAAGTAACGTGGGTTGGTTATACACAAATCACCTTCTCCCGCTGTGGGGAGACTCATGTGTCCACTGACCGGCTCTCCTAGTTGTTGGTCAGAGAGACCACCTTTCCCCCTACTAAGATATGAGCGGCCTTGCGCCGCACCCATTCCTTTCTACCCAGGTTGGGCTATTGGCCCTGGTTATGTTCCACTTATGTTTACCAAGTGACTTACCCCTTTTTTTTTTATAGTCAAGAACGTTACCGCACCTACCGATTGTTTCAGAAGTCTATGCAGCAATCCACCATGAATACCGCCGTAAGAAGAACAAGAACCCGGAAGCCACCAACAGTAAGTCCCGCACTGTCTACTCGCTGCACTCCCCACTCACTAGACACTCACAATGGTCGTTAAATTTCTGACTATCAATGCCAAGGGTCTCAACCACCCGGCCAAAAGGAGATCATTGTGGAGGGAGGCTATTCAAAACAAGTGTGATGTGGTGTGTGCACAGGAAACCCACTTTGATGACAAGTCGCCACCTAATTGCTCCCATCCTAAATTTCCACACATGTTTTATGCGAATGCTACATCTAAGAAAAGAGGGGTCTTGATAGCCATTAAGGACACAGTGGCTTTTAAACTCCAGAAAGTCATATCCGACCAGCAAGGGCGATACATCATCCTAGTTTGTGACATCAACAACATCGCTTACACGGTGGTTAATGTCTATGCTCCCAACGCCAGGCAAATCCGTTTTTTACACAGGGTAATGAGGAAGCTTCAGGAGGAAAGGAAGGGTAGATTGATTATCTGTGGAGATTTTAACATTACCCTGGATCCAACAATGGACTTGACCTCTACTCCAAAACGGACACCTCCGTCATTAAAAGCTACTCTGAGATCTCACGAACTGCATGATGCTTGGAGATGCATAAATGCTACTGAAAAAGACTTTTCCTTTTTTTCTAATGTTCACAAATCCTATAGCAGGATTGACTTATTTTTAGTAGACAGGCCAACACTGTTTCAATGCAAATCAGCTACTATCAATACCATTACGTGGTCAGACCACGCATCGGTATGCTTGGTGTTAGAGGATTCTTCCAGACAGGGTCCCCCCCTGGTCTGGAGGGTTAATCCTTCTTTACTTCATGACAAAGGTATTAGGGATTCCATAGAGAGATACAGTGGTCTTTTCCCAACAGTTTGTGGACTATGATAAGAATAGACATATGCAGAACAGAAAAATGTGTTTCTTTTTGGATAGATTCATTATGTTACTAATTTCATTACAGTGATTCATTTTGGAATTCCTTTAGTTTGGCTTCGTTTTTAGAAAGATTGGAATTCTGATTGGTCAAAAACAGATCGATCCAAAGTCTGTGTAAAGAATAGCTGATTGTTAAGGAGTGGGCTGGGAAGCTGGCCGCCGCGTCCTTAACAACCAATGACTCATCAGATGTCAGCGGGCTTCCTGGCTAAGAACTGAAATGTAAACAAAAGTATGCCAGCAATTAAAAACAGTGTGGGGTCCACCCTCCAATTTATATCAGGCCCTTTGGGTCTGGTATGAATTTTAAGAGGAACCCCATGCCAAAATGTAGGTGCTTTGCTCCCCCACCCCAAAGCACCTTGTCCCTATGTTGATGGGGACAAGGGCCTCTTCCCCACAACCCTCAGAGCTGGTTGTTGGGGTCTGCACTTGGGAGGCTTATTGGAATCTGGAAGCCCCCTTTAACATAGGGGGGGAAGGGATCTGAGACCCCCTTTTTAATGAGTATGGGGTAAGTGTCAAAAGTGAGTAAAGACACAAAACAAGTTTTTGACAAATCCTTTATTGAAAAAAAAAAAACAATGTTTCTCGGTGTAGATCCATTGTCAATCATACCACCCGCCGCACTGCCACACCTGAAAAAAGAAAAAACCTCTGATCTAGTCGAAGGCTCCCACCATCTAACATTTCTTAACTAATGAAGGGACAGAGTCACCTGCTGATTAAGTGGGTGACCCGGCCTCCTTGTGATGCCAGCATGCCCTGGTTGGGTGACTCTGCCTCTTAGCTATTGAAATGGCAGAGCTGTCTATGTACATCTATGTAAGAGATGTATCTGAATAACCAAAAATGTGTCCAAATTTACATTCGGCCCGAAATTAATTGCACATGTCTAGATGAGCATAGTAGATACAGTATATAATATTGGGAGCCATGCTTAATTATAGATGGTATTATTAGGCTTTTATATAGCAGAGGTCCTTGTTCCTCAGATAGTGTAATGGGTAGTGGTGCGCTGTATAGAACAATCCAATTGTGCTAGAGAAAACTAACTAAATAGACAACAAGAGGTAGGTATTGGTGATGGCAGAGCTTATACGACAGATGCAACCTGTGGGTGCAGGTTGAAACCTTAATCCGGTGCAAATAACGCAAATTGGAATAAAAATGTGTAATAAAAGACTGGAAACCTAGTGGTTAAAATGAGTATCCTGGTACAGTGTAAACTGAGGTAGGTGAGGGTGTAGCAGTGTTGCCAACCACCCGTAGATTTACGGGCAGCCCGTTAAAATGGGCTCTTTTTTCTCCGCCCGTAAATGCCCGTAGTAGCGGGAACGTGCCAGTAAAAATGGCCACGATTGGTCCGGCTTGGAACTGTGCATGCGCAGTGCCAGAGCTTGCCGAGCAGATCCGACCTGTATTCGGCCGGCGGGGGGGGCGGATTTCACAGAGGCTGTGCAGCACCGGCGCGATTTTCTGACGAGGCAAGTGTCAAGTGAGGTGACCGTGACGACGTATTAGAACATCCCGCGGCCGCCAGGCATGCCATCCCACATCCCGCCATCATTTGAAATCTAACTAGGAGGAGCACTAAAGCAGGAGAACTCGGAGGCTGAGCAGCATGCGGCGGCGGAACGAGGAGCCCTGCATCCAGGCAATCCAGAGTCCACGGGGGAGACGGGGACAGAGTGACAGCCCAGCCCACGGTACAGCAAATGATGGTGGCAGAGGAGGATGGAGGTAGGGGGTGATGGTGGCAGAGGGGCCGGTAACATGTAGTTCATAGACTGTGATGTTTTTATATAAACTGTATTGGAAGGTGGAGTATCACATAGTAACCAAGTAGAATGTGATATACAAGGATTCTGATTGGTTCTGCGCTTTGCTCCTTCAACTATTCATGCATTATAAAATGTAAAAGGATCATTAAAAGAAAACCTGCCATTGATCTGTCTAAAAGTGCTAGTTGGCTGGTGGTTTTAGGGGCTACATTACCCACCTGACCTAATGGTGGCCATACACACTTCTATTTTATTATCCAATCGCTATGCAATTTGATCAAAATCATCAAATATGGAGGATGGAGGCAGGGGGTGTTGGCGGCAGAGGTTGGTGGAGGCAGGAGGTGTTGGTGGCAGGGGGTGTTGACGGCAGAGGTTGATGGAGGCAGGGGGTGTTAGCAGCAGAGGTTGATGGAGGCAGGGGGTGTTGGTGGCAGGGGGTGTTGGCAGCAGAGGTTGATGGAGGCAGGGGGTGTTGGTGGCAGGGGGCGATTGAAGGCAGGGGGAGATTGAAGGTAGGGGGCGATGGAGGCAGGGGGCATTGGTGGCAGGGAGCGATGGTGACAAGTGATGGAGGCAGTATTGGACTAAATAATTCACCCTTATTATAACCGAAAATAACAAAAATATGTTTTTTTACCTTTAATATCTACCTTAAATCACATTGCTAATTGCCTACCGTATTTGTTTGTAGCCTAAATACTGAAATTTGCACCTAAAAATTGAATTTTGTAACTTTTCTGAAATGCCAGTAAAAACGTGCTGTAGTGTAGTGTAGTATCAACAATAAATACGATAGGGTGTCCAAGTTTACAAATAAATAAATTCAATAAATAATCCAAATCGATATATAACGGTGTAAAAGCCTTAAAGTGGAGTAGACTGGTAAAGTGTTGGAAAGGAAGAAAAAATATAAACACTATTCCAAGCTCAACAGTGTATTGGTGCTGAAGATGGCACCTAAACTGACTAGTGATCCTCAGTGGTAATATATCTTGTGACAAAGAAAATTGCACAAATACTAAATGATATAAAATATTTAAAATATATTTAAAAATTAGGTCAGCGAAACACAATAAGCATAAAAATAAATATAAGAGTACAGATGGAACATGATCCTAAAGTGATCAGTGCAAATATGGGTGGATAAGCATGCGGGCTGGCATCCTATTCACTCCAATAGGGAAATGCAAGCAAAGAAAAAATATGTAGCTGTGTGACACACATCGTATTTAAACGGTTAACACACAGTGAAAGTCCATAAAGTTTTGGTGCAGTGTGGCATGAACTGAGTCCAAAATTAGAATAAAGTGCAGGTGCTTGGTAACGCAGATCAGTGTAGTGCTATGTGGGGCAGTAGATGATCCGTGCGTTCTCCTTCGTGCAGATTTAGTGGATGGATGTCCCCTTACCTTACGGCTGTAAGGTAACAGCGTATAGTGGAGATCTCGTTTGGGTCCTCGGTGGTCATTCCTGGTATACTGCCTTGGGTCCTATCCTGCCTATGGTTTGCGGTACTGTCTCCTGTTCGTGACGAACACGCGTCGGGACTGTGACACTGGAAGTGACGTCATACGAGCCCGCAGCTCGTTTTTACATTGTCTGCTGTATTGTTTTTAAATGCGAGTACCTTTTCTTGTACTATTAAAATAAACCTTTTACACTGAAATACTGCACCATGAGGTATCCTTCATCTCTCCCTTAACCTATGCTACTGGCGAGCTCCCCCATTGTGGACACACTATAAGGAGACAGTACCGCAAACCATAGGCAGGATAGGACCCAAGGCAGTATACCAGGAATGACCACCGAGGACCTAAGGTAAGGGGACACCCATCCACTAAATCTGCACGAAGGAGAACGCACGGATTATCTACTGCCCCACATAGCACTACACTGATCTGCGTTACCAAGCACCTGCACTTTATTCTAATTTTGGACTCAGTTCATGCCACACTGCACCGAAACTTTATGGACTTTCACTGTGTGTTAACCATTTAAATACAGTGTGTGTCACACAGCTACCTATTTTTTTCTTTGCTTGCGTTTCCCTATTGGAGTGAATAGGATGCCAGCCCGCATGCTTATCCACCCATATTTGCACTGATCACTTTAGGATCATGTTCTATCTGTACTCTTATATTTATTTTTATGCTTATTGTGTTTCGCTGACCTAATTTTTAAATATTTTTTAGATCATTTAGTATTTGTGCAATTTTCTTTGTCGCAAGATATCTTACCACTGAGGGTCACTAGTCAGTTTAGGTGCCATCTTCAGCACCAATACACTGTTGAGCTTGGAATAGTGTTTATATTTTTTCTTCCTTTCCAGCACTTTGCACTTTACCAGTCTACTCCACTTTAAGGCTTTTACACCGTTATATATCGATTTGGATTATTTATTGAATTTATTTATTTGTAAACTTGGACACCCTATCGTATTTATTGTTGATACTACACCCTCACCTACCTCAGTTTACACTGTACCAGGATACTCATTTTAACCACTTGGTTTTTCCGTCTTTTATTACACATTTTTATTCCAATCTGCGCTATTTGCACCGGATTAAGGTTTCAACCTGCACCCCCAGGTTGCACCTGTCGTATAAGCTCTGCCATCACCAATACCTACCTCTTGTTGTCTATTTAGCTAGTTTTCTCTAGCACAATTGGATTGTTCTATACAGCGCACCACTACCCATTACACTATTCACTTTTTGGCTTCAGATATTTGCCCCAGTGTGTGCAGCAGTTATTTCGCTCTATTCGTTTGTGGTGGCGCAGGGATACTTTTATATACATACTCTTGTTCCTCAGATGTCTCTGTATGTCTAACAGTAGCTGCTATATGAAAGCCTACTAAGACCACCTATAATTTGGGAATCTTAACAGCTGGTAAGGGGTTGTGTGTGGTGGTGAATGTTCACCTGGAGGAGCTGGGTACCACTGTGGACTTCTGTCTTCACTCACACACTTTTGAGATATATTTATACTGTACTAATGCCCTTTGATGTTTATCACGGTTTTATTATTAAAGAACAGCACATTCATTTGATGTATCATTTAAAGGCACAGTACATTTGTTGGATGTACAGGTCAAACTCGAAAAAAATTGAATATCATGCAAAAATTCATTTATTTCACTAATGCAACTTAAAAGGTGAAACTAATATATGTGATAGATTTATTACATGCAAAGCAAGATAATTCAAGCCGTGTTTCGTCATAATTGTGATTGTAAGGAAATGTAGGATCACTCTTTAAGGTTATTGCAAGGAGTGTAGAGTTACCCTTTAATATTTAATAATATTGTACAAAGATGTTTTTCTGTAGAAAATGTTTTCCTCACACTAGTTTTTTCCTTTCTCACGCTAGTGTGTAAAGTTTACCAAAAATGCTGAGAACATTGTCAAGGACATATATTGCATGGAACATTCTTAGAATTGTGACGTTGAGTCTGAAGGCAGAAATATTATGAATATCTTGCAGATCAATATTGATTGTATAACAAAATGCTTGAATGTGATTGGTTGTTCATGGGGCGTTCCCCCTATGCAACCCCTTTTTTGATAATTGCATATACTCTGTAAAGCTGGAAATAAACCGTTGTATTCTTGACCAACCATATACAGGGGGTCCCCTACTTACAAACATCTGACTTACAAACGACTCCTACTTACAAACGGACAACAGGAAGTGAGAGGAAATCCACCCCTAGTAAGGGAAATTCACTCCTGTAAGAGTTAATATGGGAAAAAGGTGTCTCCACTGATGCTTTATCACCAGTCCATGTTTCCCTAACAACCCAAAATGTTCAAAATCCAATTGTCATTGGGACAGAAGGTGAGGTGAACTCTTCTGAACAGGGGCACAGACAGCAAAACAAATGTTACAGGGGTTATAACCCTTCTCTATGTTATCTAAAAAACTTAAAAATAGATTTTTTGGCTGGAGCTACACTTAAAAAATGTACCTGTTCCAACTTACAAACAGATTCAACTTAAGAACAAACCTACAGTCCCTATCTTGTTTGTAACCCGGGGACCCCCTGTACTGTGTATGGTGTCCTATGATTACCTGTCCGGGCAGAGAGTTTTTTCCATTGACCGTCAAAGTCCAGCTGAGGGAAAGAGGGGCTGAAACAGAGGACCTAACAGATGGTACCAGAATAGTGGGGTACATTTGAACAGGTAAGCTTTCTTTAAAATTACTTTTTCAAAGTATTTTTGAACAGCTTACTCTGTCAATGTTATAACCCGTTGCATTATAGAACTCAAGGCATAATTAATTAAATAATTGATTTAATTAACTTGCCTGAGAGACAGGGACATTAAACAGGGATACCTGTCTAGGTGGGCCAGGATCCCAGGTATCAAAATATAGGGGACAATGATACCTCGCTAAATTGGCCAGGATCCCTCCCATATATTGTATTAATACCATAGGAGGTTAAAAACCTTGTTTTTAACCAGAAGGACTGGTCATTGGAAACCTCTAAATCATTTAAACACTTAATGTCAGGACCTTGTCCTAAGTGTTTTTCTGCAGGACGCTGCCCAAATTGTGTAACGGGTCTGTTATTTGTGTATGAGGGATTAAATACTTATTTGGTTGCTACTAATCCTGGAGGTTATTACCACAAAGTGGGAAAGGGTCCTTGGTTCCACGAAGGAAAATCACGGAAACAGACTTTAAGGTTTAATATACATAATAGTTTTGTGTTCCAGGAGGGTCTGACAATGAGGGGAGTAATAAGATTCCCCCTTTTGTGAATAATACTTATCAGATCTGTCACAGGTCTTTGATACATTGTGACATCAGGGACATTATAAAAATTTTCTAGGGTAATACATGGATTGGTGAGGCTAACTTTTGATCAAAACATGCTATGTGAATAATTCCTTTTGCCACTGACATCTCTTGCGCAGGGGAAGTCAGGTGCAAATTTGGGATATTTTGGTGTTTTGCCAACAAGGGTTCAAATGCTAATATCTCACCAACCGTAATAGATAGTGGGGAATTGTTTACGGCATTAGTATTACAGCAATTGAAAGTACTAGTGCCTTTTGGCACTTTGCCAAGAAATTTGAAATATAAATAAAAATTGTTTGGTTATAAGAATAAGGAAAGTAATAACGTACAAAGCTTGCTTATGATCAGGGGAACCTCTGGCAAAAGTGAGTGTTTTTTGGCATTTTGCCAAGAATAAAACTTTTAAATTTCAAGAAGGTTTAACTGTTAAAGGTGTCAGGAGTGCTTTTGAACTTAGAACTGGTAAAAGATTTGTGGTTTGTCCTAAGTCATTGACTGTATGTTCTGCAACTTATGTGTATAAATAGAGTTGCAATATAAAATAAAGTATAAGAATTAAACCATGTGAAATCTGCCGGGAAAGGGAGGTTCGGAAGGTAAGCCAGATCAACCCACTCCTTTTAGATTTTGTGTCTGGGAACTATGGAAAATATTATACTGAGCCCTTTTGGAAAAACATATTAACTAGAGCACATGCTCTACAAATTCCAGGACTGAACAGGTGCGGACATTGCTCTGCAGAGGAATGAGGTTATTAAGATGTGTGGGCAACACAAACAGTGTAATTATCCACCGTTTCCTTATGATAAAGAATATATAACTGAATGTTACAAAATATGGTCTAAAGCAATGAAGGAATATAGAAAATCAGCTCACCCTTAGAAAGGTCCCCTCAGAAACTGACATTCGCTTCTGCCCCTGTCCAACCCCATGACTCAAACATGGAAGATTCAGAGGGGTATCTGCATTTAAGGGGTAAGCATTAAATTTGACCTACAAGGGGGAATGACTGCCAAATCAGCAAGATGCGACTTGACTATGCCAAAAAAGAAAAGATTTGACGTTTTACTTTATGACCATACCTGCAGCATTAGAGACTCACCCAATATGGGCAAAATCAAAGACAGATGTAGGACATGTCAAATGCATTCCCTACTTTCAATCCAAATATCATACCATTCTTTCAGAAACAATACCACCTCCATGCTGACAAATTACAAGGCATAGCACCACAAATTACCACATACAAACAGAAAGGCATTCTAAAACCCGTTATCAGTCTGTGGAATACATCAATCAACCCAGTTAAGAAAGCCAGTGGCGAGTGGAGGCTAGTACAGGATTTGAGGGGGGTGAACAAATGTATCCAACCACTTCCACCACTAGTCTCAGACATCACGGGAATTTTTATAAACATCCCTGCTTCCTCCACTGTATATACGGTACTAGACTTGTCCAATGGTTTCTTTAGCATTGATGTTCACAAGGATTTCCAAAAGATCTTTGCCTTTGCCTGGGGCTCGGGCTCGGGCCAACTGACTTGGGCCCGTCTTCCTTAGGGCTTTGTGGACAGTCCTGCAGAATTTTCCATGGTGCTAATAATAACCCTGGATGACTGGGTGCCCCCACAGGGATCAGTACTCCTGCAATATGTAGATGACCTACTGTTATGTAGTGAGAGCGGGGCACAGTGTGCAGAAGACTCTGAAAGCCTGATGACTCACTTATCTCTTAAGGGCCACTTGGCATCTCGCAAAGAGATCCAGTGGTGCAGGGAGAGGGTGGAATACCTAGGATGTATTATCTCAGGCGGGACCAGGCAAGTCTCCCCAAAAAGAGTCAAGACTCTGACCTGTCTCGGCCCACCCAAAGATAAGGCAACGCTCCTTTCTTTTCTTGGCTCTATTGTCTACTGCAGGCAGTGGATCCCAGATTGTTCTTTTTATGATTCAATCTTGCTCCCCTCTACTGCAGCCACTGCCCCCAAACAGGTGATTTACACTGAGGAAATGACACAAGCCTTTCATGCCTTATTACAGTCTTTGGCCAGTGCTCCGGCACTAGGTTTACCAGATCATAAGAAATCCTTTGTGCTTTACTGTATAGTCAGGGGCCCTGCGCTGGCTGCCCTGCTGGCCCAAGCGTATGGTACCCACTACCGACCCGTGGCTTATCTATCCAAAAAACTCCCCGTTCAGGTGCAAGGAATGCCAGCTTGCCTACAAGCTGTCGCTGCCTGTGCAATGGCAGTAAAAGGAGCATCCAAAATCACTTTAGGAACAGATACTACATTGTACCCAACACATACTGTAGTGCACATTTTACAAAACATTTCCACACAGCACATGACAGCACAATGCTCCGGTGGCTATGAAATCATCCTTCTCAACACACATGGTCTCACTGTCAAATCTTGTTCTGAAACAACACCTGCAATCAGACTTCTACATGCATTACTCAGACTTCCATCAATAGAAATCCCAGTAGAGCATGATTGCTCCACACAACTGCTACATTCCACCTCACCAAGAACTGACCAACCCAACTCTGATCCCGACTACATAAATATTTTTGTTGACGGCAGCTGTTCTAGAACAAGTGATGACACCTACAAGACTGGCTATGCTATAGTGACTTTACCAAATGTGATATTAGAAGCGAAACCACTAGCAGCGACTTCAGCTCAGCAAGCAGAACTCTATGCTATGACTCGTGCCTGTCAGTTATTCAAAGGACAAAAAGTAAACATTTACACTGACAGTAGATAGCCCCCAAAAAGCTTTTGGGGTCGTTCACGACTATGGTGTTATCTGGAAGGCCCGTGGGTACAAGACAGCGGATAATAAGCAAATCTCAAATCAAGTCTGGGTAGAGGATTTATTAAGTGCACTCCATTTACCCTCAAAAATTAATGTCATAAAAGTAAAAGGTCATTCCTATGACAAATCTGATGCTACTAAGAGAAACAACTTAGCAGACAGAGCAGCCAACACAAGGTGCCACGAAGAACTGGCTTAATTTTCTTCCCGGGGTGCTCTTCCAGATAAGGACCACCCCCCCAATGCTAGGACAGGACTGTCCCCCTTTGAGATCCTCATGGGAAGACCCGCTCAAAGAGCCCCTAAGATAGGCAAGGAATCTAATTTATATTCCTTACAGGAAGAGCACGTGAAATATCTGGTAAGAAGCCTTGCTGAAACTTATGACAAGGTTGCTGTCACCTTTTCTCCTCTTTTCACAGAACCAACACATCCTTTTGTCCCGGGGGACAAAGCACTGATCAAACAACTTGCAGTCCGCAAGGCCCCGTCTTCCAAGGCCCATTTGAAATCCTCAAGGTCTCCAGGACAGCAGTACTAACTGATCAGAGCCCGCAATGGATCCATGCATCAAGGTTGAAAAAGAGCCCACAGATGAAGGAGTCAGGAAAAGAGATATAACTGCACAAGAAGAGACTCAGCCACTATAACCCCCTGCCCCCTCCCACAAAACCCCGCCCAAACCATTCTTGCCATAAACTTTCCCCGTAAGCCAGGAAAATGGACAGTTTTCCTTATTTCAATTGTAATGACCACCACTGTATTCTTACTCTTATTCTTTGGGTGTTGGCTAAGTTCCTCATACGGGATAGGGAAGGTGACTCAATAATCCACAGGTTACTGAATGGATAAACAGCACACACATGGACAGCTCCTGAATGAGACAAGGTGAAGATAGCATTCCCTCTTTGGGGGATTGGATGTGTTTAGTGGGATTAAGGTCAAGACTGAGGCCCCCAAAGTGGTTTAAGCCCCTCATGTTCCCCATGGATGGATGGTCTGTTGTGGACTATGGTGCCATACCACCTCTTACTCTATGAACAGAAAAACTTCAGGTTGGTGTAGTCTTGCGGAAATGATCCCTCTAATGGGGAACACAGGGTCAGACACACTTGTGTCCATGAAACCTGCCCACGGTCACCTTGAATTTGCCAGACATAAGAGGGAAATAACCACTTGGTGGGACAAAGTTTTTGCATCCTTCGGTGGGGTGGGCGTATACAATGCCCACACACAGGAAGATGAATTTGGGATGTTAATGGATTCATGGATGAATGCCACAGCAATAGACATAGGATTACTCAATGAAGAACTTAGGAAGGTATTGTTTGAACAAGAGATAATTAAACAAAGGCAAGAAAGAATGATGATGGTTCTTACAGGGCTGTGTGACCTAACCGGGGATAAAACCCTATGCTGCACATACATGAACAATCTTACAAAGCCGTCTGAAGATTTAGAAATCCCAGACTATTATGACATTATTAGAGGTAGGGATGAGCTTCGAGTTCGAGTCAAACTCATGTTCGACTCGAACATTGCCTGTTCGCCTGTTTAGCGAAAAGCAAACAATTTGGGGTGTTCGCTGCAAATTCGAAAAGCCACGAGCACCCTGTAAAAGTCTACGGGATAAATCTCAAGTGCTGATTTTAAAAGCCTATATGCAAGTTATTGTCATAAAAAGTGTTTGGGGACCTGGGTCCTGCCCCAAGGGACATGTATCAATGCAATTTTTTTTTTTAAAACAGCCGTTTTTTCAGGAGCAGTGATTTTAATAATGCTTAAAGTGAAACAATAAAAGTGTAATATTCCTTGAAATTTCGTACCTGGGGGGTGTCTATAGTATGCCTGTGAAGGGGCGCATGTTTCCCGTGCTTAGAACTGTCCCTGCACAAAGTGTCATTTTTGCAGGAAAAAAAGCTATTTAAAATCACTCGCGGCTAATGAATGGCCGGCTCCCGTAACACAGAGAACAGTCATTCATTGAAAGTCATTGATAAAAAAAAAAAAAGGGTGGGGGTTCCCCCAAATTCAATTACCAGGCCCTTCAGGTCTGCTATGGATATTAAGGGGAACCCCGCTTCAAATTTAAAAAAAAAAAAACGTGGGGTTCCCCCTAAATATCCATACCAGACCCTTCAGGTCTGGGATGGATTTTAAGGGGAACCCCGGCCCAAAAAAATGGCGTGGGGTCCCCCTCAAAATCCATACCAGACCCTTATCCAAGCACGCAACCTGGCAGGCTGCAGGAAAAGAGGGGGGGACGAGAGCACCCCCCCTCCTGAACCGTACCAGGCCACATGCCCTCAACATTGGGAGGGTGCTTTGGGGGTCTGTGACCCCTCAAAGCACCAAGGGCCTCGTTCCCACAACCCTGGCCATTGGTTGTGGGGGTCTGCGGGCGAGGGGCCGCCCCCCCGCCCCCCTCTGACATCATGGGAAAAGCCATAGGGGAGTCCCCATGATGTCCCCGTGCGTCAGAGGGGGGCGGGGTCACCAGGTGGCCCCGCCCTCCGTTATAAAAGAGCTGTCAGACACAGCGAAGCCTCACATAGCGGGAGCCTCCCATTGCGTGGAGCGGCCCGACACAGAAGAAGAGACGCCGACGCTGTGGAAGAAGATGCCGGACAGGAAGACCAGAGCAAGAAGAAGCGGATCGAAGGAAGAAGAAGAAGATGGAAGAAGTAGATGAAGAAACCGAAGGATGAAGAAAGGAAGAAGGAAGACCAGAAGAAAGAAGATGAAAAAAGATTTTAATAAAGGAATTGTCAAAGACCGTCTCCTGTCATTTTTAACATTTTTGTCACTTTTTTGGTGAAATGGTAGGGGTACTTTTGTACCCCCTTACCATTTCACACAGGGGGGGCGGGATCTGGGAGCCCGCAGACCCCCACAACCAATGGCCAGGGTTGTGGGGACGAGGCCCTTGTCCCCATCAACATGGGGACATGGTGCTTTGAGGGGTCACAGACCCCCAAAGCACCCTCCCAATGTTGAGGGCATGTGGCCTGGTACGGTTCAGGAGGGGGGGTGCTCTCGTCCCCCCTCTTTTCCTAAGGCCTGCCAGGTTACATGCTCGGATAAGGGTCTGGTATGGATTTTGAAGGGGACCCCACGCCATTTTTTTTTTGGCCGGGGTTCCCCTTAAAATCCATCCCAGACCTGAAGGGCCTGGTAATTGAATTTGGGGGAACCCCCGCGCTTTTTTTTTTATCAATGACTTTTTTTTTATATCAATGACTTTCAATGAATGACTGTTCTCTGTGTTATGGGAGCCGGCAATTCATTAGCCGTGAGTGATTTTAAATAGCTTTTTTTCCTGCAAAAATGACACTTTGTGCAGGGACAGTTCTAAGCACGGGAAAAATGCGCCCCTTCACAGGCATACTATAGGCACCCGCCAGGTACGAAATTTAAAGGAATATTACACTTTTATTGTTTCACTTTAAGCATGATTAAAATCACTGCTCCTGAAAAAACAGCCATTTTTTTAAAATAAATTTGCATTGATACATGTCCCCTGGGCAGGACCCAGGTCCCCAAACACTTTTTATGACAATAACTTGTATATAAGCCTTTAAAGTTAGCACTTTTGATTTTGAACGTTCGAGTCCCATAGACTTTAATAGGGTTCTAAAGTTCACACGAGCTTTAGGTCTTTTCGCAGGTTCTGGTGCGAACCGAACAGGGGGGTGTTCGGCTCATCCCTAATTAGAAGTCACAATGAAGAAAGGGCAAAATTGCAGGACCAAATGAGACATATGGGGGACTCATGGAATCCCTTTTCAGGTATAGGAGGATGGTTCGGTTCCATTTCGGAAAGCATTATGAATTTCTTTAAGAAAGCGGGTATGATACTTCTCATGATACTTATTTTAGCTCTGGCCATTTATGTGACAATAAAATTGGTGTTCTGCCTAATAAGTAAAGTAGCAAAATCAAAGAACCCAGTTGATAAGTCTGAAACAGCCATGACCATGTTCTACTCAGGACATAGGTGGTACAGTGAGTGATCTGCGGAGACTTTTTTTTTTAAGTCTCCTATGATCAAAGGAGGGATTGTAAGGAAATGTGGGATCACTCTTTAAGGTTATTGCAAGGAGTGTAGAGTTACCCTTTAAGATTTAATAATATTGTACAAAGATGTTTTTCTGTAGAAAATGTTTTCCTCACGCTATTTTTTTCCTTTCTCACGCTAGCGTGTGAAAGTTTACCAAAAATGCTGAGAACATTGTCAAGGACATATATTGCGTGGAACATTCTTAGAATTGTGATGTTGAGTCTGAAGGCAGAAATATTATGAATATATTGCAGATCAATATTGATTGTATAACAAAATTCTTGAATGTGATTGGTTGTTCATGGGGCGTTCCCCCTATGCAACCCCTTTTTTGATAATTGCATATACTCTGTAAAGCTGGAAATAAACCGTTGTATTCTTGACCAACCATATACTGTGTATGGTGTCTATGATTACCTGTCCGGACAGAGAGTTTTTTCCATTGACCGTCAAAGTCCAGCTGAGGGAAAGAGGGGCTGAAACAGAGGACCTAACAGTGATGATTATGGCTTAGGCCCCATGCACACAAGACGCAGATGCAAACTCTGCTGAACGCATGTTTTAAAAAGCAGAAACCTGCGTTTAAAAACACGCGTTTTGCTGTGTTTTCATGCTGCGTTTAGCCGCGTTTGCGTCTATAAGCATTTGTAAAGATATCATATAGACCCTCCCCAAGCTCAGAAAGCATGTATTATTAACTATTTCTGCCATTTTGATCAGAGTGAGCAGCAGCAGCAGAGAGAGCAGTTGTACACTTGCATTTGCCTCTCTTTCTGTGTTTTTTTTTGGAAATGGATCCCATATTGAATATATGTCAGGAAATGCTCCTGATGTTGCTCTTGATGAGACAGCAACGTCGTCACAAATTTGAATGAGAGGTCCAGAATTGTCGATATTGGACCCGTCCGTTGATGGCACAGTGAATGTCCATTGGATATTTCACAAACATGTATGCATTTCACAAACATGTATGCATTAGTGAGTATATATGCTTTGTGAACTATCTAAACTAATTACGACATTTTAAACCATTTTTTCTAGTATTTTTTATGGTTTACCATCATATTTCTGATTTTTCTGGTCCAAAAAATTGGGTTCCTTTAAAAAGGCTTATAAACGCAAACGCGGCTAAATGCAGGTGCCTGCGTTTAGCCGCGTTTAGCTGCGTTTTGCGTCTGAAGCGTGGAAAAGCAAAGTGTCTGAACGCATTTTTTTGCTTCTGGAAAAACAAGGTTAAACGCAACTGCATAAAAACGGGAAAAAACTAGACTGTGTACATGGACACATAGGATAACATTGCATGCGTTCAGGGGCAGTTGAAAAAAGTGTCCAACTGCCTCTGAACGCGCGTTTAACAGCGTCTCGTGTGCATGGGGCCTTAGGCCTCATGCACACGAGACGCAGATGCAAACTCTGCTGAACGCATTTTTTAAAAAGCAGAAACCTGCGTTTAAAAAAGCGTGTTTTGCTGTGTTTTCATGCCGCGTTTAGTCGCGTTTAGGTCTATAAGCTTTTGTAAAGATAACATCATATAGACCCTCCCCAAGCTCAGAAAGCATGTATTATTAACTATTTCTGCCATTTTGATCAGAGTGAGCAGCAGCAGCGGAGAGAGCAGTTGTACACTTGCATTTGCCTCTCTTTCTGTGTTTTTTTTTGGAAATGGATCCCATATTGAATATATGTCAGGAAATGCTCCTGATGTTGCTCTTGCAGAGGCAGCAACGTCGTCACAAATTTGCATGAAAGGTCCAGAATCAGAGCTTGTCGATATTGGACCCATCCGTTGATGGCACAGCGAATATCCGTTGGATATTTCAGAAACATGTATGCATTTCACAAACATGTATGCATTTCACAAACATGTATGCATTAGTGAGTATATATGCTCTATGAACTATCTAAACTAATTACGACATTTTTAAACCAATTTTTCTAGTATTTTTTATGGTTTACCATCATATTTCTGAGTTTTCTGGTCCAAAAAATTGGGTTCCTTTAAAAAGGCTTATAAACGCAAACGCGGCTAAACGCAGGTGCCTGCGTTTAGCCGCGTTTAGCTGCGTTTTGTGTCTGAAACGTGGAAAAGCAAAGTGTCTGAACGCATTTTTTTGCTTCTGGAAAAACGAGGTTAAACGCAACTGCATAAAAACGAGACTGTGTACATGGACACATAGGATAACATTGCATGCGTTCAGGTGCAGTTGAAAAAAGTGTCCAACTGCCTCTGAACGCGTGTGTGACGGACCTAGCCGGGACACGGGCTGTTGGAGGGGACTGAGTGCGAGCCTGTTGCCTTACGATTATGGGCCCTGGCATTTGGGGGAACAGTGCTCTTTGAGCTGCAAGCCTGGGACCCCTGAGCTGGTGATACTTGGATTCAGGTCCATGCTGGCCCCCCAATACACATAGAATCTGTATGTGTATTTGGCATATTAGCAAGAGACGCTAATGTCATGACTCATGAACTCCAGCCACCTGTGTTATGTAATTGAGTATAGTCTGGCTTGTAGAAGTGTTTCACCTATTGTTGTATGTGCTAATTAACCCTGCAATTGAATGATGGAGCCCAGTGTTGATTGAGATAATTAGCTCATGCTAATTAGGTTAGGCTTGAGTCATCTGTCAACTGTATATAAGTGTGACATGTCAAATAAAGAGTGATTCCTGATGTACCCTACACTGGTGTTGTCTGGTGACTGGGTAAACTAAGGGGGTCTTGGATTGTGTGGTACCGGACAGAGGAAGCAGTTACGGCGGACATCTTGGGTACGAGGTCCGTCACAATTGGCTGGCAGCGGTGGGATCGTGCTTCCTTGTCGTGAACACATCCAAACCATCACCTGGATCCAAGGCCCGCATAGCAGAGGTACAGATACGTCATCATGGAAGAGGAATTCGGAAGGAGGTTGCGAGAGATGCGGATACAGCACAGAGGACCAGTATCGGTGCAGGTCCTGCTGGGATGGTATGATTCTGTTCGCCTACAACTCTGGAAAGAAGTGCTAGCCTGTGAGCAGCGACACCAGGGAAAAGTTCTCCCCTCCATCCATGTAAGGTACTGGTCGCAGTATGAAGTACGAATGTTGTTATTGGGGGAACAACCGAAGCAGGAGTGGACAGCGGAGTTAAGCAGGCTGATCCGGGCAGAAATGCGTTTGGACGAGAGCCACAGAGCCCTCCGGTGGTATGTAGCCCAAGTGTGCCCGTGGACAGCGGATGACAGGCCCACGGAAGGCTTTGATTATAATGGCCTGGGATTGTTGTACTGGAGGCTGTCCGAGGACCCCGACTTTGGGAGTAATCTGGAGTGGCGTTTGGAGGAAATAATGGAGCACAGAGAGCAAAGATTGAACGTCTCGGAAGTGCTCTGGGCACAGGAAGATTTGGAGTTCCTGGCCGCTCAGGAATGGGAGCTGGAGATCGCCTACATACAGCTGCTAGACTCTGCTCAGCAGCAGGGTGGGGCTCCCTTTGCCTGGGACTATGAGGAAATACCAGCAGACAGCTCTGAAATCCTGGCTGAAGAGTCGGCGATGTGGCATAGTAACAGAGTGCTTTGCCCACCTGCCCCCGCAGCTATGGACGAGGAGGTCTTATGGCGGATGCAGGAAGTGCTGACAACAGGGCAGAGCTCTGCTAACCTCTGCCCAGCACCGATGGCATCTTCTAGGTTCCACGGACAGGAGATGGTGAACCTCTATCCCCAGCCATCAGTTGTAGAGACTGGGGATTTAATAGACTTTTCTGCTGAGGAAAAACAACCTCATGAGCCTCCATCAGAAGAGCTGGTATTAGGGCCAAACTTCACTGAGCTCTGCCCAGCACCAACAGCAGTATCTGTGGAGTTACAAGGAACTTCCCCAGCTGAAGCGCAGGTCACCGGACAGAGGGTCCAAGACCTCTGCCCCACACTGGTGGCAGTTATGGAGGCTCAGGATGAGAAGGTGGCAATCACTTCCCAGCAGCAGATACAGGGGGAGAAGGGAGAGGAGGTGTTTGTCGTCCCTCCCCAACAGTTGGCCAGGGTGGAGAAAGCGATCTTTCCTCCCCAGCAAAGATTTGTGCACCTGGGAGACAGTACCAGAGACATGTTGTCCCAGCAGCCAGATGTGGGAGTGGAGGAAGCCAGCCTCCTGCCCCAATGGTTTGCCAAAGCGGAGGATGTGGAGTCCCCAGCAGAAGTGCTGGCAACAGGGCAGAGTGCTACCCACCTCTGTCCAGCACCAGCAACAACTGTGGAGTTCCAGGAAGCCGGGGCAGTCGGCCCCTCTCCCCAACAGTTAGCTGGAGGAGATGATGTAGGGAAGCTCCTACACCCAGCTGAACTGCTGGCAACGGAACAGAGCGCTGCTGGCCTCTGCCCGCAACTAAAACAGCACAGATTCCCTGTAAAGGTGGATGGGAATGCAGTCTCCACCAGTATAACCCAGGGATGCTGGGCGGTCGGCCCAGATCCCCAACAGCAGGATGGAGTGAGCCCAGTCACCCTGTCTTCTCTCCAGCGGCTGAAAAGACTCCAGGGAGAAGGGCCAGTCCAGGCCTCTCCCCAGCGGCAGATATGTTCTTTGAGAGAGGCAGAGGTTGGCTGGGTGAGTGCTCTGTTTGGAACAATTTGTTTGGGGTACTGTGTGGGTACAGGCATTAGAGGACTGGAACCACCGACTAACTTCGGAGTCAACCCGTCTGGGGTCTCCTCCTGTGTTAGTCTCCTGCCGAAAGGGGAGAAATGTGACGGACTTAGCCGGGACACGGGCTGTTGGAGGGGACTGAGTGCGAGCCTGTTGCCTTACGATTATGGGCCCTGGCATTTGGGGGAACAGTGCTCTTTGAGCTGCAAGCCTGGGACCCCTGAGCTGGTGATACTTGGATTCAGGTCCATGCTGGCCCCCCAATACACATAGAATCTGTATGTGTATTTGGCATATTAGCAAGAGACGCTAATGTCATGACTCATGAACTCCAGCCACCTGTGTTATGTAATTGAGTATAGTCTGGCTTGTAGAAGTGTTTCACCTATTGTTGTATGTGCTAATTAACCCTGCAATTGAATGATGGAGCCCAGTGTTGATTGAGATAATTAGCTCATGCTAATTAGGTTAGGCTTGAGTCATCTGTCAACTGTATATAAGTGTGACATGTCAAATAAAGAGTCATTCCTGATGTACCCTACACTGGTGTTGTCTGGTGACTGGGTAAACTAAGGGGGTCTTGGATTGTGTGGTACCGGACAGAGGAAGCAGTTACGGCGGACATCTTGGGTACGAGGTCCGTCACAGCGTGTTTAACAGCGTCTCGTGTGCATGAGGCCTTACAGTTAATGAAAACCCCAAATCCACAATCTTAAAAAATTAGAATATTGTGAAAAGGTGCGATATTCTAGGCTCAAAAGTGTCCCACTCTAATCAGATAATTAAGCTATAACACCTGCAAAGGGTTCCTGAGCCTTTAAATGGTCTCTCAGTCTGGTTCAGTAGGAATCACAATCATGGGAACGACTGCTGACCTGACAGTTGTGCAGAAAACCATCATTGACACCCTCCATAAGGAGGGGAAGCCTCAAAAGGTAATTGCAAAAGAAGTTGGATGTTCCCAAAGTGCTGCATCAAAGCACATTAATAGAAAGTTATGTGGAAGGGGAAAGTGTGGAAGAAAAAGGTGCACAAGCAGTAGGGATGACAGCAGCCTGGAGAGGATTATCAGGAAAAGGCCATTCAAAAGTGTTGGGGACTTTCACAAGGAGTGGACTGAGGCTGGATTCAGTGCATCAAGAGCCACCACACACAGATGGATCCCGGACATGGGCTTCAAATGTCGTATTCCTCTTGTCAAGCCACTCCTGAACAACAAACAACGTCAGAAGCGTCTTACCTGGGCTAAAGAAAAACAGACCTGGTCTGTTTCTCAGTGGTCCAAAGTCCTCTTCTCTGATGAGAGCACATTTTGCATTTCATTTGGAAACCAAGGACCCAGAGTATGGAGGAAAAATGGAGAGGCACACACTGCAAGATGCTTGAAGTCCAGTGTGAAGTTTCCACAGTCTTTGTTGATTTGGGGAGCCATGTCATCTGCTGGTGTTGGTCCACTGTGCTTCATTACGTCCAGGGTCAACGCAGCCGTCGACCAGGAGATTTTGGAGCACTTCATGCTTCCTTCCGCAGATGAGCTCTATGGGGATTCTGACTTCATTTTCCAGCAGGACTTGGCACCTGCCCACACTGCCAAAGGCACCAAAACCTGGTTCAATGACTGTGGGATTACTGTGCTTGATTGGCCAGCAAACTTGCCTGACCTGAGCCCCATAGAGAATCTATGGGGCATTGCCAAGAGAAAGACGAGAGACATGAGACCGAACAATGCAGAAGAACTGAAGGCCACTATTAAAGCATCCTGGTCTTCCATAACACCTCAGCAGTGCCACTGGCTGATAGCTTCCAATGCCTCATCGCATTGAGGCAGTAATTGCTGCAAAAAGGGCCCAAACCAAGTACTGAGCACATATGCATGCTTATACTTTTCACAGGTCCGATATTGTTCTATGTACAATCCTTGTTTTATTGATTGCATGTAATATTCAAATTTTTTGAGATTGTAGATTTGGGGTTTTCATGAGCTGTAAGCCATAATCATCATCACAATTATGACAAATCACGGCTTGAACTATCTTGCTTTACATGTAATGAGTCTATCTCATATATTAGTGTAGCGCTGACATTTTTCATTTTTGCCTACTAATGCAATGTTAATGTGAATACAATGTAAACCTATGGACAGTGTTATTTCTTAGTATTTGGCGCTATCTAGTGACCAAAACTGGAAATGGACTTGGATGATTTTCCTTTTCATAGTGTTGGAAAGATAACAGGAAGTGACTGTTGTTTACATTTTGGCTATGACCTTACCTTCCCAGAATGCCAGGTGACCTACCCATGATCACCCTGTACTGAACTGCATGCTGGGTAGGTTATAAAAGAGCCAGCGCGGCCATTTTCTTTCTCTTCTGGACACATGGCCTCTTCTGGACTTCACACCACAGCGTGCTGGGATAGCAGTGTGGTCGGATCAGGAAGGATCCAGAGGCATCCTGATGGAGGTAACTGAGAGCTCCTGGTGACCTTGTGAAACAGAACAGAGTGACGGCATGGCCGCAGCAAATGGACTGAGACCAGCGGAGTGGAGCTGACTTATTCTTCAAACCCAGTGTAGCACTGACCCCCGAAGGAGCTGCTGGTTTTATTGGGCTTACCATTACCTTCTTGTCTGCTTCTCCGTCTAGGGTTTCCCGTGGTAAATGGCCCAAAGAAATGTGGAAACTGACACTGAATCTTCTTTTGGGTTATTTATTTGAAGTATAAACAGTCTCTCAGTTTAGGGTAGAGGGTTAGGAGTAAGTTTGGGTACTTTGGACTGCAAAAATGACAAGTTTCTTATAGAAGAAATGCAGAGAATAACCGTTTCACAGCTGGATTCCACAACCCCAGGATAGGCCTCCTCTCACTAGGCCTAGCAGCCGGTGGGGTGTTAAGTAAAGTCTTTGCCACAGACTTGAATGTAGAATACTTGAGAAAAGTCTCTGCCACCAACTTGGAGGTAACTGAGGGACATAGACAAATTTAAAGAGCTATAATACGGTACGAGTATATCTCAGCCGGTCCGGCGATACCGTATGAGTGTAGATCCATAAAGTGTCCTTCAACTGAGCCTCCAGGCTCCTTCAGAGAAGCCAGCCTTGCGCACGGCCTTCTCCTGAAGAATCCTCCCCTGGATGCTTCTCCAGTTGCTGGGCCTCTCCCTTAGATGAGACGGCACCGGACCACCTTTGAATCAATAGGACCCGATATCCATTCAGGCCTGTCCCTGCTGTTGCATCGCCTCAGGCTAGCCAGCCCTGAGACTTGGAAATGCATGGCTCCACACCCCAGGCCAGGAATGCCATGGGGGCTGGTCAGGAGGACCAGAACCAAACTGACAGAAAAAAGCCAGTACCTTAAATACCACATCCCAGAATTCACAGCAGGAGAACACTCCCACTGGGCTGGTTTCCGAAAGAAACATGGCATTCAATACACCTAGCTAGACTGCGTTCTCACACTTGCCGGCGGTGACAGTGACACCTGCGGTCAAGGAGAACCCAGTGCAACCCAGCCAGACTGGTACTAAAATCATAAATTTAGTAAAATTAGCCCCAAAACCCAACTATGGTTTCAGGAGAATTAACCATATAGTGCATGCTCGTCAGGAGCCAGCGCTACACCAGTTTGGTGAGAGGGCTGTTGCCCACAGTTTCTTACGCACTTGAATACACCTAGACTTTAACACAGTGTTGCTGGGACCTGTAGTCCCACGGAGGAGAATCTAATAGACAGACTGAGTTTAAGCAGGCCTGAAGCCTATTCATCACAATACTATTAGCACTGGGTTATACCAGAGGCAATTACAGGTGTATCACACTACAGGAACAGTTCTAATATTCATCTCACGTTAACCCTTGTTGTTCCACTGTCGGATAACTGTTGGATTACAATTGTTACAACAACTATAGCTAGCAGAAGAAAGAAGATCAAAGACTGCATCCTTTATTGCAAGGCCTTGCATCTTACTAAAGTAGGGGGAGCTCCCTAGGTATTGTGTTGTATTTCATTATTGACCCTGCCTTTCTGTAGTAACCAGAGTCTGCTGGAAGTGGGAAGGTGCCCAGAGTAAGGCGTAGTCACTCTGAGCACTAGCCCCAATTGGAGACACATTCTCAGGGATCACTTAAGACAACTGTACATGTGCATACTGTTGTGTGTTCCTACTGTACTGTCATGTTATGTTGATGTGACAGTGCAATTGCTTTAATTATTACTTTAAACACAACAATAGTAAAGATACATTTTTGGTTAAGTACTTAGAGCCATTGGATACCCAGGTAATAACAAAGGTATACTGTTATTATATTGTATATTGTGGGGTCATTCTTCACCATTAGCTTCACACCAACTTTGCACCACAGCTGTGTCAAGGGGACTGAGCCAAGTCAGTGGGGGTTCACTAGCAGAGTACAGGCCCAAACAAATTCAGCAGCTCCTTCGGGAGTCAGTGCTACACGTTGGGGCTTGTCCGGGATTTGCCGTTACCTCTTGCAACTTGAGAAAACTGTTTTGTTGGAAGTCTACGCAATAGAGGGTTCTGGACTGTGCCGTACTTTCTTTACAAGGGGTTAATTGCGGGTCACTACCTGGCGCATGAGCTGTGGGCGGAGTCAAGAAAAGCCCAGCGAGTTATGTGACCAGAGGAGCCAATAGGAGGAGTCTCTTCTGTCTACTTGCTGCACTAGGCACTGCGTGTCTGTGTCGAGACGCTGAAAGGAAGAGTTGATCTTTCGCTACATTTACTCCTGTGGCTGGGCCTACATCTTCAAAACCAATTGCTACAACCAATGTTCCTGAGGGAGATGGTACCATTATTGCCATCAGAGGAACAGCCGTGGACATCATGGAAGCTGCTCCTTCAACAATTACTCTGTGACGGACCTCGTACCCAAGATGTCCGCCGTAACTGCTTCCTCTGTCCGGTACCACACAATCCAAGACCCCCTTAGCTTACCCAGTCACCAGACAACACCAGTGTAGGGTACATCAGGAATCACTCTTTATTTGACATGTCACACTTATATACAGTTGACAGATGACTCAAGCCTAACCTAATTAGCATGAGCTAATTATCTTAATCAACACTGGGCTCCTTCATTCAATTGCAGGGTTAATTAGCACACACAACAATAGGTGAAACACTTCTACAAGCCAGACTATACTCAATTACATAACACAGGTGGCTGGAGTTCATGTCATTAGCGTCTCTTGCTAATATGCCAAATACACATACAGATTCTATGTGTATTGGGGGGCCAGCATGGACCTGAATCCAAGTATCACCAGCTCAGGGGTCCCAGGCTTGCAGCTCAAAGAGCACTGTTCCCCCAAATGCCAGGGGCCATAATCGCAAGGCAACAGGCTCGCACTCAGTCCCCTCCAACAGCCCGTGTCCCGGCTAGGTCTGTCACATTTCTCCCCTTTCGGCAGGAGACTAACACAGGAGGAGACCCCAGACGGGTTGACTCCGAAGTTAGTCAGTGGTTCCAGTGCTCTAATGCCTGTACCCACACAGTACCCCAAACAAATTGTTCCAAACAGAGCACGACTCACCCAGCCAACTTCTGCCTCTCTCATAGAACATATCCGCCGCTGGGGAGAGGCCTGGACTGGCCCTTCCCCCTGGAGTCTTTTCAGCCGCTGGAGAGAAGACAGGGTGACTGGGCTCACTCCATCCTGCTGTTGGGGATCTGGGCCGACCGCCCAGCATCCCTGGGTTATACTGGTGGAGACTGCATTCCCATCCACCTTTACAGGGAATCTGTCCTGTTTTAGTTGCGGGCAGAGGCCAGCAGCACTTTGTTCCGTTGCCAGCAGTTCAGGTGGGTGTAGGAGCTTCCCTACATCATCTCCTCCAGCTAACTGTTGGGGAGAGAGGCCGACTGCCCCGGCTTCCTGGAACTCCACAGTTGTTGCTGGTGCTGGACAGAGGTGGGTAGCACTCTGCCCTGTTGCCAGCACTTCTGCTGGGGACTCCACATCCTCCGCTCTGGCAAACCATTGGGGCAGGAGGCTGGCTTCCTTTTCCATTCCCTCATCTGGCTGCTGGGACAACATGTCTCTGGTACTGTCTCCCAGGTGCACAAATCTTTGCTGGGGAGGAAAGATCGCTTTCTCTACCCTGGCCAACTGTTGGGGAGGGACGACAAACACCTCCTCTCCCTTCTCCCCCTGTACCTGCTGCTGGGAAGTGATTGCCACCTTCTCACCCTGAGCCTCCATAACTGCCACCGGTGTGGGGCAGAGGTCTTGGACCCTCTGTCCGGTGACCTGCGCTTCAGCTGGAGAAGTTCCTTGTAACTCCACGGATACTGCCGTTGGTGCTGGGCAGAGCTCAGTGAAGTTTGGCCCTAATACCAGCTCTTCTGATGGAGGCTCATGAGGTTGTTTTTCCTCAGCAGAAAAGTCTATTAAATCCCCAGTCTCTACAACTGATGGCTGGGGATAGAGGTTCACCACCTGTCCGTGGAACCTAGAAGATGCCATCGGTGCTGGGCAGAGGTTAGCAGAGCTCTGCCCTGTTGTCAGCACTTCCTGCATCCGCCATAAGACCTCCGCGTCCATAGCTGCGGGGGCAGGTGGGCAAAGCACTCTGTTACTATGCCACATCGCCGACTCTTCAGCCAGGATTTCAGAGCTGTCTGCTGGTATTTCCTCATAGTCCCAGGCAAAGGGAGCCCCACCCTGCTGCTGAGCAGAGTCTAGCAGCTGTATGTAGGCGATCTCCAGCTCCCATTCCTGAGCGGCCAGGAACTCCAAATCTTCCTGTGCCCAGAGCACTTCCGAGACGTTCAATCTTTGCTCTCTGTGCTCCATTATTTCCTCCAAACGCCACTCCAGATCACTCCCAAAGTCGGGGTCCTCGGACAGCCTCCAGTACAACAATCCCAGACCATTATAATCAAAGCCTTCCGTGGGCCTGTCATCCGCTGTCCACGGGCACACTTGGGCTACATACCACCGGAGGGCTCTGTAGCTCTCGTCCAAACGCATTTCTGCCCGGATCAGCCTGCTTAACTCAGCTGTCCACTCCTGCTTCGGTTGTTCCCCCAATAACAGCAATCGTACTTCATACTGCGACCAGTACCTTACATGGATGGAGGGGAGAACTTTTCCCTGGTGTCGCTGCTCACAGGCTAGCGCTTCTTTCCAGAGTTGTATGCGAACAGAATCATACCATCCCAGCAGGACCTGCACCGATACTGGTCCTCTGTGCTGTATCCGCATCTCTCGCAACCTCCTTCCGAATTCCTCTTCCATGACGTATCTGTACCTCTGCTATCCGGGCCTTGGATCCAGGTGATGGTTTG
Source organism: Lithobates sylvaticus (assembly GCA_028564925.1). Taxonomy (NCBI): domain Eukaryota; kingdom Metazoa; phylum Chordata; class Amphibia; order Anura; family Ranidae; genus Lithobates; species Lithobates sylvaticus. Next base: position 311,395,434 of record CM053031.1, read on the forward strand.
GATGTGTTCACGACAAGGAAGCACGATCCCACCGCTGCCAGCCAATTGTGACGGACCTCGTACCCAAGATGTCCGCCGTAACTGCTTCCTCTGTCCGGTACCACACAATCCAAGACCCCCTTAGCTTACCCAGTCACCAGACAACACCAGTGTAGGGTACATCAGGAATCACTCTTTATTTGACATGTCACACTTATATACAGTTGACAGATGACTCAAGCCTAACCTAATTAGCATGAGCTAATTATCTTAATCAACACTGGGCTCCTTCATTCAATTGCAGGGTTAATTAGCACACACAACAATAGGTGAAACACTTCTACAAGCCAGACTATACTCAATTACATAACACAGGTGGCTGGAGTTCATGTCATTAGCGTCTCTTGCTAATATGCCAAATACACATACAGATTCTATGTGTATTGGGGGGCCAGCATGGACCTGAATCCAAGTATCACCAGCTCAGGGGTCCCAGGCTTGCAGCTCAAAGAGCACTGTTCCCCCAAATGCCAGGGGCCATAATCGCAAGGCAACAGGCTCGCACTCAGTCCCCTCCAACAGCCCGTGTCCCGGCTAGGTCTGTCACATACTCATTTTCCTGTATCCACCCAAAAGAAGGTGGGATATGTGAAAGCAGTCGAGACCTACCTGAGAGATTGCCTGGACTGGATCTGGAGAAAGTGATCACTCCCAAGGGATCCACTACAGGAACGGGTGAGAACTCAGGGGAAAATGTACCTAGTGGGACTGTTTGTAGATACCTACCGGCAGAAGAGTTACGTGACTCTGAGATAGACTCTCTGTGGGATATAGCTGGGGACTATGACTTGTTTGAAACCATGTCTCAGGAGATGTTGTGGACAAACGCTGACGATGTTGCTGCAACATGTAATGTGTCTGGTTGGCTAACTTTAAACTCGAGGAGTGCATCGCCTTGGGCGGGAACCACGGTTACCATTAGTGAGACTTTGCCCAAAGATAACAGTTTGTTCGGGTCAAAGAAATTGCCCGTGTATGCCATGGTACAAAAGTCATCTAGTTCATGTGTGCCTCCCGGATTGGGAAGCGCCCGATCTTTGCCTAGACTTGCCCGATCACAGCAGCTGCTGAATAAACGGGTAGCTACAGAGTATGGGCTGGAATTCCCTTACGTTCCTAAAGAGGTCATGCAAGAGATTGACAGAACAGAGAACGTTGGTATGCCGATGATGTTTGGGACTATTTGAAAGTACCAAAACCCTTCAGGAAGCCAGGGAGTTACGGGAGACACATTTATGCAGATAAAGTAATCATTTGCCGGCCGGGAAAGGACAACATTGTGTATTTCATCACAACTGTGGATGCTAAGGGGAAAGCCGTAACTTTGCCAGATCCCCGTTTCTATTGGTGATGGATCACAGTGACTTTTCTTTGGTGCCAGTTCTAAAAAAAAAAAAAAAAAAAAACCTTCCCAGGATACAAGGACTGTGGGGACTAGTTAGGTAGTGTAATGCCGCGTACACACGTGCGGACTTTTGCCGGTGGACTTAGTCCAGCGGACAATCCGCCGGACTTTCCAGCTGGCTTCGCCGGACTTTCCGAGCGTGTGGACTTGCCCACACACGTGCGGACTTGCCCACACACGCGCGGACTTCTCCGGCGGACAATCCGCCGGCCAAAGTCCGCGGGACTTTTGAAAATGAACGGACTTGCCCACACACGGAGCAGTCCGTTCATTTAGAACGTAACTTCAGGTTACGTAGCTAGCGTAGGCAGTAAATGCCGCCGCGCTAGCTCCGTAACCTGGCATGGATTTAAAGGGACTCCCCACGCCGAAAAACGGCGTGGAGGTTCCCCCCAAATCCATGTCAGACCCTTATCCGAGCACACAGCCTGGCCGGCCAGGAAAGGGGTGGGGACGAATGAGCGCCCCCCCTCCTGAGCCGTACCAGGCCGCGTGCCCTCAACATGGGGGGTGCCCTGGTGAAAGGGCACCTTGTCCCCATGTTGATGAGGACAAGGGCCTCTTCCCGACAACCCTGGCCATTGGTTGTCGTGGTCTGCGGGCGGGGGCTTAGTACAAAAACACACACACTTTTGAAAAAATATTTTATTGCACTGCAACGGGGGTCTTCTTCCGTCTTGGGGGTCTTCTCGCCGGACTCCTCCGCCATTTACCAAGCTCGTTTACCGAGCGGAGAAGTCCGGCTACCTTCTTCGTCGTCGTCGCCGCCGTCGTCTGGGGGTCTCGATCCGCCTTCGGGGGTCTTCCGGGGGTCTCTTCTGTTCTTGCGGCGGTCGTCGTCTTCCGCGCCGCCGGCGCCTTCTTCTTCTTGTTCTTCTTCTTGTTCCGATGTTGACCCGTCGCTGTCTCTGCCCGGAATGGCAGAGCCGCGCTGCGCTGGGACTTATATAGGGACATGGGGACAGGGTCACATGCTCATGTCACATGGTGACCCCGCCCCCTTGTGATGTCACAGTCCCGGAGGATGCTGGGACTGTGACATCACAAGGGGGCGGGGTCACCATGTGACATGAGCATGTGACCCTGTCCCCATGTCCCTATATAAGTCCCAGCGCAGCGCGGCTCTGCCATTCCGGGCAGAGACAGCGACGGGTCAACATCGGAACAAGAAGAAGAACAAGAAGAAGAAAAAGAAGAAGAAGGCGCCGGCGGCGCGGAAGACGACGACCGCCGCAAGAACAGAAGAGACCCCCGGAAGACCCCCGAAGGCGGATCGAGACCCCCAGACGACGGCGGCGACGACGAAGAAGGTAGCCGGACTTCTCCGCTCGGTAAAAGAGCTTGGTAAATGGCGGAGGAGTCCGGCGAGAAGACCCCCAAGACGGAAGAAGACCCCCGGAGCAGTGCAATAAAATATTTTTTCAAAAGTGTGTGTGTTTTTTTTGTACTTTACATTTTACACCTTAGGTGAATGGGTAGGGGTACATCGCACCCCATACTCATTCACATAGGGTGGGGGGCCGGGATCTGAGGGCCCCCTTATAAAAGGGGGCTCCCAGATTCCGATAAGCCCCCGCCCGCAGACCCCGACAACCAACGGCCAGGGTTGTCGGGAAGAGGCCCTTGTCCTCATCAACATGGGGACAAGGTGCTTTGGGGTGGGGGGCCGCACGGCCCCCCTTTCCCCAGGGCACCCCCCATGTTGAGGGCACGCGGCCTGGTACGGCTCAGGAGGGGGGGGGCGCTCGTTTGTCCCCACCCCTTTCCTGGCCGGCCAGGCTGCGTGCTCGGATAAGGGTCTGACATGGATTTGGGGGGAACCCCCAAGCCGTTTTTCGGCGTGGGGATTCCCTTTAAATCCATGCCAGGTCACGGAGCTAGCGCGGCGGCATTTACAGCCTACGCTAGCTACGTAACCTGAAGTCACGTGCTAAATGAACGGACTTGCCGATGAGCGGCAAGTCCGTTCATTTTCAAAAGTCCGGCGGACTAGCCTACTAACGGCGGGATTGTCCGCCGGACTGCCAAGTCCAGCGGATAATTTTAAAACCAAACTTAAAACTTTGGTCCGCCGGACTTTGGCGCCAAAAAGTCCGCCGGCGCCCACACACGAGGGGATTGTCTGCTGGACTTGAGTCCAGAGGATAATCCCGCGGGATTGTCCCTTCGTGTGTACGCGGCATTAGGTTTCCTGGAAGGAAGCTTTGGGTCAAGAATATCTACCGGCCACAGTACTTGTATAAAGGACTTGTATTTAAATGCTTTTGCCACTAGATGGTGGAGGTTTGCCCAACAGGTTGAACTCTTGCACTTAGACACACAGTTAAATATATTGGAAAGAAAGTGTCATTGCCTTTTGAAATGGGGCTTTGCTTCCTAAAGTTGTACATTTTATATTCTTTTGTTTTTCTGCTTTTGTGTGTTTTGTTTCAGGAATGCAACAAGATCTTCTATCAAGCTGCTGGAGAGTGGGCGGTTTAGATAGTTAGAGGTTGGGAGTTATGTGTTATATAACTTGTCTATATGGGAAATTGTTCAAATATATTATGTGTTCGCTTTACCTTTTTTTCTTTTCCTTTCCCTATCCAAGTTTTGAGTTCAGGTACCAGACTTTCAGGACTGACAGTCTTTATTTTTCCAGACTATGGGGACATCGTCTAATGCGGAGGGGGGAGTATGTAGCACCCTGCTCCTAATGAGCAGACGCTATTATTTTTTAAATTTAGTTGTCTGAAGCTGCAGTTGGGCTTAGGCAATTTCTTTCCTAAAAGTTCTGGTTTCTTTGCTAGTCCAGCTGGGTTGCACTGGTTCCCACTTGAACGTAGATGCCGCTGTCACCGCCGGTAGGTGTGGAAATGCAGCAAGCTGGATGTACTCAATAACACCTCTTGCTCGGAAGTAGCTCAGTGCGAGTGGTTTCCCTGCTGTGCTTCTGGGAGAGGGTATTTAAGGTACCAATGCCATTTTTGGTGGTCTTTTTCCGGGGTACGCTATCCCGACCTCATGGCCCTCCTGGCCTGAGGTCTGTGTCGCATGGTCCTGTGCCTCGGGCCGGCTGGCCCAAGGCTCTGCAGCTGAGAGGGTAGGCCCAGAAAAGTCTTGGGGCCTACTGATCCAGGGGTGGTCCTGTGCTGTCTCGCCTGCGGGGAGAGGCCAAGAAAACTGGAGGATCCAGGGGAGGACTTTTCTAGTAGAGGACCAAGTGCAAGGCTGGTATCTCTGGAGGAGCCTGGAAACTCAGAGGACGCAACCCGGATCAACACCCATACAGTATCGCCGGGTCGGCTGAAAGAAAACTGGTACTGTATGGTAGTTCTTTAACCACTTTAAGACCAGCCTCGTTTTGGATTTTAGGTGTTTACATGTTTAAAACAGTTTTTTTTGCTAGAAAAAAACTTAGAACCCCCAAACATTATATATTGTTTTTTTTCTAACACCCTAGAGAATAAAATGGCGGTCGTTGCAATACTTTTTTTCACACCGTATTTGCGCAGCGGTCTTGCAAGCGCACTTTTTTTGGAAAAAAGTCACTTTTTTGAATAAAAAAATAAGACAACAGTAAAGTTAGTCCAATTTTTTTATATATTGCGAAAGATAATGTTACGCTGAGTAAATTGAAACCTAACATGTCACGCTTCAAAATTGCGCCCGCTCGTGGAATGGCATCAAACTTTTACCCTCAAAAATCTCAGTAGGCGACGTTTAAAAAATTCTACAGGTTGCATATTTTGCGTTACAGAGGAGGTCTATGGCTATAATTATTGCTCTCGCTCTACCGATCGCGGCGATACCTCACATGTGTGGTTTGACCACCGTTTTCGTATGCGGGCGCTACTCACGTATGCGTTCGCTTCTGCGCACGAGCTCATCGGGACGGGGCGCTTTAAAAAATTTTTTTTTTTTTTTCTTATTTATTTTTCTTGATTTTATTTATTTTTACACTGTTTTTAAAAAAAAAAAATAATTGGCTCACTTTTATTCCTATTACAAGGAATGTAAACATTCCTTGTAATAGAAAAAAGCATGACAGGTCCTCTTAAATATAATTTCTGGGGTCAAAAAGTCCTCAGATCTCATATTTGGACTTCAATGAAAAAAAAAAAAAAAAATAAATAAAAATGTCATTTAAAAAAATGACATTTGAAAATTCCTCTTTAAGAGGTATGGGCGGAAGTGACGTTTTCGACGTCGCTTCCGCCCTCCTATGGTATAGAGATGAGTGGCAGCCATCTTAGCGTCACTCATCTCTAGATACACAAGGGGAACGGACCCGATCGCCTCCGCCGCTGCCGACGGTTCCGGTAAGTGGCGGAAGGCGCGGGAGAGCGGCGGGAGGGGGGGGCACCTCTCCCGCCGCCGATAACGGTGATCTTGCGGCGAATCCGCCACGATGACCACCATTATCGGACAGCCGACCGGCGCCTGAAGAGATGGATACCTCGGTTGTGGCAGCAGCTGCTGCCGTTACAGAGATATCCCTCTTCAAAAAAGGGACGTACATCGTCGTGCGCCAGTCGGAAAGTGGTTAAACCTCTCAAGATCTTTCAAGAATGCTTTAGTTTAATTGACAAGGTGTGGCAGAGACTTTGTTGAGCATCTCTTCGGCTGCTAGGTCAAGTGAGAGGGGCCTATCTGATGGTTGCTGGATCCAGTCTGTGGAGCTGTTTGTCCTCTGGATCTGACCAATACCGCTAACCCGCAATTACCAGGTGCCTGAACTCCCCTTTATCCTTTGACCCTCTATTGAAGGACTTTGTGCTTATCCTGAATAAATGTTTAAAAAAGGACTAAGTGTCGGATTCAACATCATTTGGGCTACTTTCCAAAGGGACTCTTGTGACGGAGAAGCGAACAGGCGAGGTAACGGTAAGCCCAAATAAAACCAGCAGCTCCTTCGGGGGTTAGTGCTACATTAGTTTCACCTTTAAGTTGCATTAGTGAAATAAATAATTTTTTGCACAATATTCAAATTTTTCGAGTTTCACCTGTATACTTATTTGATGTATTTGCACATTTATTTAGCACACCTGCTATAAATAATTGTGCTTGTTATTTTTAGCATTTTGGATTGTGCACTTATATATTTTAGTTTGCTTACGATTTAATGGCACAGCACAACAACATTTTTTTTTTCATTATTTCAACAATATGTTAGACACATCCCTAGACTCCTCTACCCTTACTAGAAGACGCTCTGCTGCCCTAAGAAGTATCCTAAGCAAAGGGAATCTGGAGAAGTTTACTTGGTCAGAAAGGTATTATACTTTCCAATCCTCTGCTCTCCATGTATGCTTTATATTCCAGGATTGATTTGTTTCTGGGGGACAAATGTACTCTAATACACAATACTGAACCCATATCAACTAACTTGATCTGATCATGCTCCAGTTTCACTAACTCTCTGTTTGGATAAGAGAGCATCTCCCACTAACCTATGCAGGTGCTTGCTTGTCCCCCCATTTCCTGTCCTGCCAGGCTGCCTGCTCGGATAAGGGTCTGGTATGGAACTCTTATTTTTTAAATTTACTATTTTTCTACCCGCAAATGTTGTGTGTTTTTTTTTACTTTTCAATAGATTTTTAATGAATTTCAAATAGAGAAAAGCAAACATATGAGATGGAACATTGTAAAAACAAAGAAAAGTAATACAGAGAAAAAAAAACAAACACACTCCCATTAGCAATAAAGGACAAAGGGGAGCATATCTCTGATAAATGTGTGACATACATCAAAAGTTATGCTGATACAATTCGAGCCATTCTGACCAATGTTCGCTAGTGGGGATAAGGCATCCTTCTGATGCTGCAAACATACGCTCATATGAACCGTAAGTATGCACTAGGGGTACTTAAGTTAGTAGTATCAGATTATTGGACTTCCAGTGGCGTGTAGGGATGAGCTTCATGTTCCAGTCGTACCCATGTTCGACTCGAACATCGGCTGTTCGCCCGTTCGGCAAATTCCGAACATTATGGGCCATTCGCGCCAAATTCGAGTGGCACGTCACGGCCCATAATTCACTGCGGCATCACAGTGCATTGCTGGCTGATGATTGGCCAAACATGCACTATGACCCACATGCTTTGGCCAATCACAGCGCAGAAAAAAACGGAGAGCCATGATTGGCCAAAGCCAGGGTGGCTTTGGCCAATTATGGCTCTGGGGGTTTAGTACACGCCCCACACTATATAAGGCTATCTGCGCGGCGGCCTTGCGTAGTGTGTTGTGTCGGTGGAGAGAGAGATAGAAGGAGAGACAGTGTCTTTGAATTTCCTTTGAAGCTGTTACAGTTGGTGTATTGTGCCACCTGCACAGTGTACACCTAAAGCTACCCCAAATGCTGGTGTTCTTCTGATCCTAATAACAAATATAGGCGCACTAATCCAAAGACTCAATTGTTCGCCCAAAGCAATTTAAATTATGTTCTATATTGGAAAAAAAGTCCATATAATGAAGCTTTAGTTAAAAACGTCTCTGTAGAATGTCAATGGAAAAGGGGCTCAATCCAGGGGATGCACGCAGGGCTGCCATCAATGTAGAATAGAAACCATATTCTGAGGCTCTAGAAAAAACAAGAGGAGAGATGCCTCTTGGTTCAGTAGTTTTCAAACACGATTTTAATGTATACAATAGTAGCACTCGCATTTAGATGAAGGAAAGCAAACATGGTACATTGGATGTCATGAGTTTCCCAAAGTCCACGCTGTAAACATCACTGCTGATAGCACTTCCAACAGGTGGTATGGCCGGCTCAGGAAGGCTGCCTTAAACCGAGGCTTGGAGCGAGAGATGCAGATGCATCCCTTAAGCCCCATACACACGGTCGGACTTTTTCATGGATTCTGTCCGATCGGACCATGTTGTCGAAAAATCCGACCGTGTGTATGCACCATCGGACAGTGTACGTCGAATTGTCCGACGGACAAAGTCTTATCTCCTGCTGGATAGATTTGCCTACAACCCGGTCCGATCACACCAAATTCGATCGTGTGTACGGTTGTCCGACCGGACAAAGTGCTACGCATGCTCAGATCACATTACAAGACCAAAGCTATTGGCTACTAGCCTCTACGTAGTCCCGTCGTAGGCAACAAACGTCACCACGTTCAGAATGATCGGATTTTTCGACAACTTTGTCCGACCGTGTGTACGCAAAACCAACATCGGACAAAGTACGACGGACAGGATCCGACGCACCTGGTCCGCGGATTGTCCGACCGTGTGTATGGGGCTTTAGAGATGATGTCATCCCTTTTGAGCCAGCTGCATCTTGCGCTCCAAGCCTCGTTTTGAGGCCGCCATCCTGAGCCGGCCATACCACATGTCGGAAGTGCTATAAGCAGTGATGTGTACGGCGTGGACTTTGGTAAACTCATCATGACATCCAATATACCATGTTTACTTTCCTTCATTTAAATGTGAGTGATACTATTATATACATTAAAGTCATGTTTTAAAACTACTTCACCCAGAGGTGCCTCTCTTGTTTTTTTTCTTCTGATCCTATACCACAGGCAGCTGCTGCAGCAGCAATTACAGTCAGTGTATTGTGTCATCTGCACAGTGTACGCCTAAAGCTACACCAATTGCTGGTGTTCTACTGAATCTATCCGCAGGCAACTGTAGCAATTACAGTTGGTGTACTGTGTCATCTGCACAGTTTGCACCTAAAGCTACCCCAATTGCTGGTGTTCTGCTGATCCTATCCGCAGGCAGCTGCAGTAATTACAGTCGTTGTATTGTGTCATCTGCATAGTGTGCACCTAAAGCCTCTCCAATTGCTGGTGTTCTGCTGATCCTATACCACAGGCAGGCAGCTGCACTTAAAGCTACCCCAATTGCTGGTGTTCTCATAGTAATAATACTACAGGCAGGCAGTTGATTCTGCTAGCTGCAGTATAATCAGCATATACGTCCCAGCTTTGTGCAGCTACATCTCCCTGCAGGCCATTAGTATGTTTGGAAAGCCAACAAGGAGAGGCAGACAGTCACGAGCCAATAAAAGAGGGCAAGCAGGCTCTGTGTCTAGAGGCAACAGTGCTGGTCGTGGATACGGTCCTCATCAGCACGTGGCCATGGGACGCGCTTGTCCTTATTTTCGGCAGCTGGACTTATTAAGGTGCAACAAGCCGAACACTTGGTAGAGTGGATGACCAAGCCGTCCTCATCCTCCTCTCTCACCCAGGCTCAGGGTACTAGCAAAGCAGCTGCCAACGCGGCCTCTTCCCTCGTCTCAATGGCATCAGTCACTCCTTCCCTAGCTCCACCATGTCCTCCTGAGGAGTCTCCCGAACTGTTTGAGCACAGTGTTGGGTACATGCTCCATGAGGATGCCCAGCGTTTTGAAGGCTCTGATGATAATACCCAGCTAGAGGAAGGCAGTAACCTGAGCTCAGAGAGGGGATGCCCAAGAAGGGGAGCAATCTGGCAGTCATGTCCCCCCAGCTGCAGCATACTAAAATATATTTTTTGACTGGAGCTACACTTTAAAAATTTACCAGTTCAAAATTACAAACAGATTCTACTTAACAACACACCTACACAGTCCCTGTCTTGTTTGCACCGCCTATATACTGCTGTTGTGAGTATATAGGGCCTGGGGGGCCCCACGCCTTTCCTTTTTTTAATTTGGGTGCGGGGTACCCCTTAATATTCGTACAAGACCCAAAGGGGCTGGTAATGGGCAAGGGGGTACTCATGCCATTTTTCTCAATGATTTTCATCCATATTGCGAGGACCAGACATTACATTAAAACTGCAAGCAGTTTTAAATGACTTTTTTTTTGTTAGAAATGTTATTTTGTGCAGGGACTGTTCTAAACACGGGAAACACGCGCCACTTCACAGGCATACTATAGACACCCCCCAAGCACGATATTTAAAGGAATATATTTCACTTTATTTTTTTTCACTTTAAGCATCATTAAAATCAGTGCTCCCGAAAAAAACTGCCTTTTTTAAAACTTTTTTTTGCATTGATACATGTCTGCGTTGCCAGATGAATGCGAGCAGAGCAGTGTGTATCTTTTGAACATCGGTATGCTTCATTAGTAAAGGTAGGGTCTGTTATGGATACAGTAATCTCGTGAACGAGACCATCTTGAAGACGTGGCATCTGACGAATAGTGAAATGAGCAGGCCCGCCCATGCTTCCAACTCCTGTACAATCTTGACTATCAAAGGGGGGGGTAGTTCAGGCTATATAGGGAAGAAGGATCCCTGCCAATGTGGATGCCCAGGTAGGTGATTTGATGTTTTGCTACTATGAATGGGGATGATTCCATCCACGCTCGAGACAGCTGTGGGTTAAGAGGCAGGATTTTGCTCTTGTCAAAATTTATCCGGAGCCCCAAACAAGTCCGGAAAATCGCCAATAGGTCTCGAAGGAGTGAGATATCCGCGGGAGGATTGGTTGAGAATAGGAGGACATCACCGGCGAATAGGGCGGAGTGTACGGCTTGGTTGCGACACCACTAACCCCTGAGGGGAGAGTTTAAAAGTCTGGAGAGTGGTTCAATAGCTATGTTGAAAAGAAGAGGGGATAGGGGGCAGCCTTGCCGTGGGCCCTTGGGGAGCGGAATGCCGGGAGAGACGAAATTAGAGGTCACAAGGCGGCCGAGGGTGAGGCCGGAGTACATTTTTTGGATAAATTGCAGTAGGGGGCCAGTCCGTCCAATCGCTCTCATGACCATGAAGAGCCAGGAAATGCTGATGTTATCATCGAAAACCTTCTCGGCATCGAGCGATATAATGGCTATATCAAGGTCGGAGTGCCTCTTAGCAACTTCAAGGGCTAAGAGGACCTTTTCGGATATTGAGGGTGGCAGAACGACCTGGGACAAATCCTGATTAGGCCTGGTGTAAGATTGTTGGGAGGATGCACGCTAGTCGGGATGCAATGATTTTAGAGAGAATTTTCGCATCTACATTAATTCTGGATATAGGCCTATACGAGCCCAGTAGGAGGGGGTATTTTCCCTTTTTTGCAATGAGTTTGATGTGTGCTTGCACGCCCAAGGGAAGGTAGGGACCATCAGCCCACATTGCTGTATAAACAGGGGCAAGGGTCTTGGGGCTGAAGTCGGCTGTCATTTTAAAGAATTCCGCTGAAAAGCCATGGGGCTTTTCCACTGGACAGGGCTTTAATGGTAGAGCAGATGTCTTCCTGGGAGATAGGGGCGTTTAGAATTTCCAAATGGTCAGGGGACAGAGTGGGATGTTTAATTGACGCAAGCAGTTTGTTTGCTGCCTCTTCGTCTATGGGGTCTACTGAGTATAAATTAGTATAGTATTGGGTTAGGATGTCTCTAATCTCAGCTGGCCCATTAGTGATGCCTCCATTAGGGGAGCGTAGGGCTCCAATATGTGTTGGCCGGCGATGTCCCGAGCACAGCTAAGAGCTTGCCTGCCTTATTTCCGTATCTATGGAATTGGAGAGCAGAGTAAGATTGTCTAACATTTTCCTGTTGCGCGGACCAGTGGTCAAAGGCACGCTTGGCTTCTTGCCATGTGAGTGAGTAGGCTGTAGTGTAGTTTTGCGTTAAGTCAGAGTGTACCCCGCGTAAGGATTCGCTGGCCTCCAGATATCGGAGACGAGTTTGTTTCTTAAATTGAGCTGCATATGAAATAATGCGCCCCCTGAGAAAAGCTTTCCCAGTCTTCCAGAATAGATTTGGCGTAGAGAGATGGGCTCCGTTAGTTTCTACAAATTCATCCCAGGCAGTGCAGAGAGTGAGTAAAAAATCGGTGTTGTTAACCAAATAGGATAGGAAGCGCCAGGTAACTGCATTGTGGGGGGTTGCGAACCCGGTTAATTGGACACTAATAGGGAAGTGGTCAAATATGACCATGTCTTCGATGGTCGACGAGGAGGCGAAGGGGAGTATACCCATCGAGCAGAAAATGTAATCTATGCAGGAAAATTTATGATGGGGAGAAGAAGGTGAATTCCCTCTCAGTAGGATGTGAGACGCACCAGGTGTCTGTAAGGTGGAGCGAGGAGGTTGTTTGCTCTAAGATGGTGGGAGTGTCGCCCATGTGTCCTCGAGTTGCGGGGCCTGGGGTTCGGTCATGCGCATGACAGTATTGAAGTCCCCCCCAATAATATGATAATGTTCAGGGATTTGTAGGACCCAGGTGGTGAAGTCGTGAAAGAAAGGCTGTCTGGGGGAATTAGGAGCATATATATTAGAAATAGCGATGTTGCGTGAGGCAACCGTCAGGTGAAGGGTAATTCTGCGGCCCTATGAGTCCGTCTCCACTGAGCGAACGGTGTGGCAAATATTTTTATGGAGCAAAACTACTACCCCAGCCCTACGACCCACAGCTGGCAAACCAAAAACCTCACCTACCCATAGCCTGCACTAGGGATGAGCTTGGAGTTTGAGTCGAACTCATGTTCGACTCGAACATTGCCTGTTCGCCTGTTCAACGAACAGCAAACAATTTGGGGTGTTCGCGGCAAATTTGAAAAGCCGCAAGCACCCTGTAAAAGTCTATGGGAGAAATCTCAAGTGCTAATTTTAAAAGCCTATATGCAAGTTATTGTCATAAAAAGTGTTTGGGGACCCGGTCCTGCCCCAGGGGACATGTATCAATGCAAAAAAAAGTTTTAAAAACGGACGTTTTTTCAGGAGCAGTGATTTTAATAATGCTTAAAGTGAAACAATAAAAGTTTAATATTCCTTTCAATTTCGTACCTGGGGGGTGTGTATAGTATGCATGTAAAAGGGCGCATGTTTCCCATGCTAAGAACTGTCCCTGCACAAAGTGTCATTTTTGAGTCCCCACCTAAATCCACTCCTCCACTCATGTGGCAGCCTAGAGGAGGGGGGTCCAGAGAATAGGGGGGGGGTAAGTTAGAGGGGGAGGGGGAAGTGGATAGGGGGGAAGAGAGAAAGGGAGGCGGAGGCGGCGAGAGGGCCCTGAAATCAGACAGAGGTAGCACACGTGCAGCAAGTTTAGGAATAGCCAGGTACAACAAACAATGTAAATAACATTGATCTTAACATTAGGGCCAACCAGGCAAGATCAGAGAAGGCAGGCTGTAACTGCTGGGTCCATGAAGATCGGTTTCTCAGTATCAATAGAGGAAAGAGAAGCCGTGCAGATTAGGATGAGCATGGAGTCAGCAGTGTGTTGAGCGACCCCCGGAAGGGGCGACGCGCACCCTTTTGTGGGGAGGTTTTTGGGGACTTTGCTGGCTCCTGGCGGGCAGAGGAGATTTCCTGTGCAGAGATGACTGGCCAGAGGCAGAGGGATCCTCCTGCTCCATGTCGGAGGGTTGTGTTGTATTAAGGTAGTTCTCCACTTCAGATGGGGAGGTAAATGAGACCTGTTCCCCTGATGCAGGTTGGATCGCTGGTTACACCAAAGTGAATTTCATATGGTTGTTATAAAAGGGACGAGCAGATCTCTGAGAAATCCTTGCGCCGTCATTTAACTTCGACTGAGTAGTCAGCAAACAGTAGTAATGGGTGCTCGTCCACAGAGAGGTTCCGTTGACGGCAGAAGTTTTGGAGTATAGCTTGTTTTTCCGCATAATTTAGATACATGACGATCATAGGGTGGGGCTTAGAGCGGGATTCCGCTGGTTGAACGACCCGGTGCGCCAACTGCTCCGGGATGGTAGTGAAGCATATGGCAGTGAGTGTTAAGGCAGGATAGGATTCAGGGAGACCTATGATACGTAAATTATTTCATCTGGAACGATTTTCGAGATCATCCACTTTATCCTGGAGTTCCCGCTGGATTGAGGAAAGTCTGGCAACGGCGGCAGAATCATCTTCTATGGCGGAAATTCGGTCAGTTCTGAAGGTTTGTAGCTGTTTTTCCTTGTGAAGGTGTTCTAGCCTTTTAAGAACAGCTTGGTCGACTGCCTCAATAACCATTGGGGTGAGGAGGGTCACCACAGCCTGTGCAATACTAGCAGGAGAGGCAGGGTCCATTTGAGTGAGTGTGGAGGGCTCCAGAGGGAGAGCAGGGACCTGGGCTGTGTTCTCAGGGTTAAAATCCCCCAGTGCCATGTTGGCTGCAGCATGTGCTGTGTCCCCTGCTTGGGGAGCGGGGGGCGTTCGTGCGGCGGATCGCTCCACAAAGGGGTCCATGTTGTAGCCGAGGAGAGAGGGTTGTAGGGGGGGAATACCTCTTGGCTGGCAGGCTAAGTAGCGATATACAGAGGAGAAAGCAAGCTGAATTCCCAACTGTGCACAAAAGGCTCACCAGAACCGGGAGACAAACTGACTAACACTGTCCGAGACAATCACCTTGGGTAGCCCGTGTAAGCAAAAGATCTCCCGAGAAAAAATGGAAGCCAGTTCCTTAGAAGTGGGCAACTTCTTAAGTGGAATATAATGACACATCTTTGAGAACCGGTCAACCACCATAAGGATAACAGTGTTGCCTTGGGAGTTGGGTAACTCCACAATGAAATCCATAGACAGGTGGGTCCAGGGCCTCTCTCCATTGGTTATGGGTTGTAGGAGACTAACTGGAAGGTGTTGAGGAGTCTTACCCTGAGCACACGCGGAACAGGCAGCTACGAAGGCAGTTAAAACAGCCCGTAGACTAGGCCACCAGAATTGTTGGGAAATTGCCCAAATGAGTTGATTCTTCCCAGGGTGGCCAGCTGCCTTGGGAGAATGGTAAGTCTGGAGCACAGCAGTACAGAGACTCTCTTGGACAAAGCAGCGGTCACAAGGTTTCTCAGTAGGAGCATGGACCTGAGCAGCAAGAATTTTGTCACCCAAAGGAGAAGTAAGACTGGTGCGAACCGTAGCCATAATACAATCAGGAGGAATCACAGGAACTGGAACCGACTCCAACTTGGAAGTGGAGGAAAATTGTTGTGACAAGGCGTCAGCCCTTACATTCTTAGTACCAGATAAGAATGAGACAATGTAATTGAAATTTGACAAGAAAAGAGCCCATTGCGCCCTTCTGGGAGAGAGACGTTTAGCCTCTGACAAGAATGTGAGATTTTTATGGTCAGTAAGAATAAGAACCGGCACAGTGGTACCTTCGAGGAGAGGTTTCCATTCTTTCAGGGCTAAAATGATAGCCGACAGCTCTCTGTCACCAATCTCGTAATTACACTCCACAGGTGACAATTTCTTGGAAAAGTAGCCACAAGGATGCATAGCACCCTCAAAAGGTAAGACGTTGAGACAGAAGGGCGCCAACACCAGTCTCAGAAGCATCAACCTCAAGTATAAAAGGCAACGTACGATCAGGATGTGCCAACACAGAGCAGAAACAAAGGCAGCTTTGAGACTCTCGAAGGCCTTAATGGACTCCGGAGACCAACTCTGTGGGTTACCGTACTTTCTGGTCATATTAGTCAGGGGCTTGACCAGAGACAAGAAGTTACGAATAAACTTACGATAATAATTGACCCACGGGTCTGGCCACTGTAGGACTGTGGAAAGTTTCTCTGGGTCCATCGAAAAACCAGCAGTGGAAATGCCCAGGAATTTAACCTGTTCACGATGGAACTTGCACTTTTCCAGTTTGCAATAGAGATTGTTCTCTCTTATTTTCCGAAGCACACTACAGACATCTGTGTGGTGGCTCTCCAGGGACTTGGGAAATATGAGGATATCATCAAGATAAACCACCACACATAACTGCAACAAATCTCAGAGGACATTGTTAACAAATTCCTGGAAAACTGCCGGGGCGTTAGAAAGGCCAAATGGCATTACGAGGTACTCGTAATGGCCTGTTCTGGTATTAAAAGCAGTTTTCCACTTGTCGCCCTCCTTAATCCGCACAAGATTGTATGCGCCTCTCAAATCAAGCTTTGTGAAAACCGTTGCTCCCTTGAGGCGGTCAAATAACTCTGTAATCAACAGAATTGGGTAGGCATTCTTATTTGTGAAACGATTGAGACCCCTATAATCAATACAAGGTCTCAGTTCACCGCTCTTCTTCTTCACAAAGAAGAAACCAGCACCAGCAGGAGACAAGGATTTTCGGATGGAACCTCGAGAAAGTGCGTCTGCAACATACTCCTCCATGGCCTTATCCTCCAAGACCGACAAAGGGTAAACTCGGCCACGAGGGGATATGGCACCAGGTTGAAGGTCAATTGCGCAATCATAAGGCCGGTGTGGAGGAAAACTACCGGCTTTACCTTTGTCAAAGACAACGCTAAAATTGCAGTACTCCTCCAGCAGGGAGGAGAGTGAAGAGGTGCACAGGACCTTGGCTACCTTCTGGAAGCATGTCTCTGCATTGTGGTGACCAGGAGAGAACCTCAGCACGGAGCCAATCAAAAGAGGGGTTGTGCCTCTGTAACCAAGGGTAACCAATAACCAGCGGAAACTTAGGTGAGGAAATAACTTGGAAATGGATTATCTCATGGTGAAGAACCCCTACGACCATGGACAACGGAAACGTCTCATGAGTCACATGGGCAAGCTATAGAGGTCTCCCGTCAAGAGCCTCAATGGCAAGTGGAGTGTCACGCAGCTGAACCGGAATCGAGTGCTTCGATACAAAGGCAGTATCAATGAACAGGCCTGCAGCCCCAGAGTCGATTTAGAGCCTGTATCTCGATGGACGACTCAGCCCAAGAAAGGGTGACTGAAACCAGGGGCTTATCCTTCTGGATAACTGGAAACGAAACAACGCCACCTAAGGTCTGTCCATGACAGGACCTCAAGGTTCGGGCATTCCCTGGATGGGTAGGACAAGACTTCAAAAAGTGACCTGCCTGGCCACAATAAAGGTGCAATCTCTTCCTCCTCCTAAAGGTTCTCTCATCCGCAGAGAGATGCGTGAAGCCCAAGTGCATGGGTTCATCTTCACTGACGACTCGTACCAGGAGGCGTGGGAGGTGAGGGAGGCACGGGTGGGACTGCAAAGGTCGGAGGCAAACGTACAGGAGGCTTCCGCAAGCGCTCCTTAAAAAGAGAGCCTTTCTCTGAGTCTGGAGTCAATAAGGGTGGAAAACGTGATCAACTTCTCCAGCTCAGTGGGTTATCTCATCCTTGATGAAATCCGAGAGACCATGAGAAAAAGCAGCCACGAGGGCCTCATTGTTCCAAGCAACCTCTGCTGCCAGAGTACCTAATTCAATGGCGTAGTCGGCAACAGTTTTCGTACTCTGTTTGATGGACATGAGGCACTTGGCAGCAGAAGTGGAGCCTGCGGGAACTTCAAATACCCTTTTAAAGGAGGCCACAAACTCAGGGTAACTCAAGACAACAGGTTTTTGCGTCTCCCATAGAGGGTTTTGCCCAGGCCAAGGCTCTCTCAGAAAGCAAAACTATCACTAAACCTACTTTGCTTCTGTCCGTGGGAAACGCCTGGGGCAGCATCTCAAAGTATATCTCAATCTGGTTGTGAAACCCTCTGCATTGACCAGGACCACCCCAAAATCACTGGGGAAGCGGAGCGGAACCAGACATACCTCCTTATAGAGGTAATAATTGAGGCGGTAATGGTCTGTGCCTGCACAGAGACTGGCACAGCATCAAGGACGGCCTGCAACTCAGGTTGTACCAGAGCAGTCACAGTGGGAGATTCCCGGTGAGCCGTGTGACTCAGGAGCGTTTGTAAAGCTATGGCAAACTGATCCATGCCGTGATCTTGCTCATCCAATCTGGAAAAAATATTACCAACAAGTGGATTGACTGTATATTCTGAATTCATGGCCTTTGCCTACTATCAGGAACCATGAATCAGACCGAGACAGAAGTATAGTTAAATCAACATGTTTAATAATAATAATAAAAACGGTGAACAGAGTAAGCGTAGTCAAAACAAGTGAGTTCAGTAACCGGATCAGAGAGCCAGAGATAAATGTAGTAGTACAGGAAGCAAGATAAGGAGCTCGAAGGAACATCAGCCGAGCAAGTCTTCAACAGGAACGCAGGAGAAAGTCTCTGTTATGTTGACAAAGGCGAAGGCAGAGCTCTTCTGGACTGGAAGGCTTAAGTAGGCAGGACTGACTAGCAGAATCAGCAACAGCTGGGTAACTGTGGAGAGAGATGGGGGCTGGCAATTGGCTGACAGATGAGCGGCCAGCTCAGAGAAGGAAGGGCTGAGCCCAGCCCTGACACAGTGCCCATAAGTTCAGCCTCATCAGTGCAGCATATCCGTGCAGTCTCATTTGTGCCCATCGGTGCAGCCTCATCTGTGCCCACCAGTGCAGTCTATTTGTGCCCAACAGTGCAGTCTCATCTGTGCCCACCAGTGCAGTCTCATCAGTGCCCACCAGTGCAGTCTCATCTGTGCCCATAAGTGTGGTCTCATCTGTGTGCATCAGTGCAGCCTATCTATGCCCACCAGTGCCCATAAGTGTGGTCTCATCTGTGCCCATCACTACAGTCTCATCTGTGCCCACCAGTGATGCCTATTTGTGCCCACCAGTGCCCACAATTGCCATCTCATTTGTGCCCACCAGTGCCGTCTCATCTGTGACCGCTAGTGCCGTCCCATCTGTGCCCAGCAGTACCATCTCATCTGTGCCTCCCAGTGCAGTCTCATCTGTCCCTACCAGTGGCCATCAGTGTGGTCTCATCTGTGCCCACTAGTGCCCATCAGTGCTGTCTCATCTGTGCCTACTAGTTCCACCTACCAGTGCCATCTCCTCTGTGCCCACCAGTGCCATTTCATCTGTTTACATCCGTGCCGTCTCATCTGTGCCCACCAGTACCATCTCATCTGTGCCTTCCAGTGCGCAGCAGTGTGGTGTCATCTGTGTCCAGCAGTTATGTCTTATCTGTGCCCACCAGTGCCGTCTCATCTGTGCCCTCCAGTGGCCATCAGTGCGGTCTCATCTGTGCCCACCAGTGCCCATCGGTGCCATCTCATCTGTGCCCACCAGTGCCACCGCATGTACAGTTATATATACCATACCTTCCTTCCTGTATATAAAGACCTTCCTGCATCATCACTGACTGCACATATAAATCATCTGTCCTGTATACAGCTATATACACAATAACAGGACATATGATGTATATCTGCATGGAGGAAGGTCTCTATATACAGGAAAGAAAGAAGGTGGGTGTATATAACTGTATACACTACACTGGACAGATGTAATCACAGTTTGTGTATATTATGTAGTGTATATACACACATAACATCCAGGCACTTGGAAGAAGACAAATAAACACCAAAAAAGGCCCCCTGATGACCAGCTGTGCATTGCGATCATCCGCCCTGCCCTGGCCTGGTGTCTGACTGAGTGGAGTTGTGGATCAGTCATCAGTTCTGCATAGGGAACCAGTGTGTGACTGTACGGAATGGAGGGGCGGGCAGCAAGATCTCAGACAGACAGAGAGAAGAGTGCAGAACATAGTGATTGTCTGAGGCCCGTGGCGTCATCACTTACCTTAGTCAAAGGCGCCGCTCAGGCCTCAATCCACCGCACTCACACACTAGTCGACTCATTCCCCCAATAGTATGGCCAGGGGAACCCTCTCCTCCAGTCCCCGCCATGCCAATATAAAATCAGTTAGTGGAGCCACAGAAAAATTACAGTAGAGTAGGAGTGTTTGCGGGCACATCGCTTGGACCCCAAACACTCCCTAAACACGGGCAAATCAGCTTCCCAACCTGCAATCACCTGTTTGCAGGCTGGGGAGCTTCAAATAGACCGCTGTGTGTCCGGCACCTGGTCACTCTTAAAGTGACTTTTTCTTTAACGCATGGGGGTGGGGGGAATGCCCGTGCACCCCCTATGGATGGTCCACAAATGAATAAGGAAGAAAAAGCTTTTGGAGTAGCCTTTGGTCCCTTTTTCTAAGCAGTGTTTTGAGAACCGAAACCACCCAAAATAACACTGAAATTCAGATTTAAAAAAGACAAAAAAACATACATGATATAAATTAACACAGCATCAAATTTGTGTTCAATCTTACACTGCCAAAATTTGAGAGGTAAAGGATAAGTTCACCTTTCGGAACATGTTACATGTTCTACCTGTATGTAGGATGAAACATGTAACGCGTTCCAGCTCCTGCAGCCTATCCCCTCACTCTCCAGCCCCTCCCATTCCCACAGTCCCAATTAAAAACAGTGTGGTTGTGCGGCACACTGCTCACGAGGCAGTATCATTCATTCACAGTTTCCTGTGAATTAATAG
This sequence comes from Lithobates sylvaticus, assembly GCA_028564925.1. Taxonomy (NCBI): domain Eukaryota; kingdom Metazoa; phylum Chordata; class Amphibia; order Anura; family Ranidae; genus Lithobates; species Lithobates sylvaticus. The sequence goes on from CM053031.1 coordinate 311,415,977, forward strand.
ACTACAACTATCATCAGTAACCACGACTGACAGCCTGTAGTTCTGAATGAACTTCGGGGTTACTGATGAGCGCTCTTGTAGTTCATTCACAAGCCCTCCCGATTTTAAACAGTCAGCTTGTATGGGAGGTGTGGGCTGAAAGCTGCAGGGCTTGTCTTCAGAAGCCTGATATTGCACCACTGATCCATTGATCAAGGGTGCGTTGCTTTCCAGGCTCCTGCAGATTTTTTTTTTTTTTTATAAATGCACAGTTTTTTACTGCAAAATATGTGCATTTATTATTTTTTCTTAAAAGAACTTATCCTTTGACTTGAATCGTAATGACAAGTCCATGCAAGTGATAAGTAAATTGTAATAGAATAAAAATACACACATTGCATAATATACACACATACTGTATACAGTGCCTTTAAAAAGCGTTCATACCCCTTGAAATTTTTCACATTTTGTCATGTTACAACCAAAAATGTAAATGTTTTTTGGGGGATTTTATGTGATTCCTGGGCATTCCCCAGGCCTTTGTTGTTACCTGTTTTAGCCCTCCAATGCCGCTTACTGCGATAGCCAGCTATAGATAAGGGCGGTGGCAAGCTTTTGTTATCACGTGCGTGTTTGTATTGGTCCAGCAGCACACCAACACATTTGCAGCCATTGTGCTATCGCTGGGTGTTTGGTGTGCTCCTGTACCTTTAAGGAGGGATGGGCTCCCCTTCAGTCCACCTGCTCTCATTTATCCATCAGAATGCATGTGCCTCCACTGCGGGGACACTTATATTTTAGTGTTAGGACCACAGATACCAGGGTGCCGTGACGTGGCTCTCGCATGCGTTTGCAAATGCGTGTGAACTAAACCCCTGTTTTTAACGCATACTGTTAGACAGGTCAATTTGGTTGTCTGCAAGCTGGTGGTAAGTAGACTTGTTTTTTTCCTGGGCATTCCCCAGGCTTTTGATACATATTTTATGTGATAGACCAACACAAAGTGGCACATAATTGTGAAGTGGAAGGAAAATGATAAATGGTTTTCATTATTTTTTTTTTAAAGCAGGGTTGCGCTCCGCAATGGCAGTAAGCCGCTATCTCCGGGAAACCTCCTCACAGATCCTCACAGGCAGGCAACGCGATCCCAAGAGACCTAAGATGGCCGCTCAGGTTCCTTTTATGGCCTACCCAGCATGCACTGCTTGAGAGAGTGTTCATGGGTAGGTCACTGAGCCTCCTGGGTAAAAGGGGTCAACCTACTGATCAAAAACACCAGTCACTTCCTGTATTAGTCTTTTGTGCTTGTTCTGAGGTAATCATCATATAAATGCATTACCAGTATTTGGTCACTAGATGGCTCCAAATACTGAACCATAGCAATGTCCATAGACTTTGTATTAAAGTATGAAAACACACATCAATATGCAAGGATGTCAGCGCTACACACTCCCCCTACTTTATCTCTTTGGTCCCCAAAGAGGTTCAAATTGCTAACTCTATCCTGTATTTTAGCCTCTATACGGTCATACAATATAGATAGAGGAGCTTCCCACCAATTGTCATATGATGGGGAGCTATCCTGTGCACTCACAGCTGATACTACCGTGTCTGGTACAGATGTGCCAAGGGGTGAGTTGGGGTTGTCCCTTACTGAATCAAAAGTAGAGGGACCAGGCAGTTTAAGGTTTCTTTTGCTGACAAACTGAGATGCTTCAGAGCATTTGCCCAATGTATCATAAGTCAGTCTGCGTGGTGGGCGAATGTCTCTCTTTGCTCTTTGCACTTTCGGAGTATCCATTCCTTCTTGGCAAATGTCTTCATCCCTCCTCTCAGTGACTAAAGATGGAGAGTAAATAAGAGTACTGGGCTCTTCTGCGTGATGAGTTGCAGGTACAAATTCTGGGGCCTCTGCCCTGAGAGTTACGTTATTATCCTCCTCTACTTCTGAAAAGATATCAGCATCTATCTCTGAAGTTCCCGGAGGCCACAGCCAACTCATCTCCACTTCCTCATCTTCATCTGTGGAGGGTGCAAGCTGAGATCTGGTTATTGGCCTATGCACATCGGTGGATGTGGATGGGAGTTCCTCCTCTGTACATATCCTAAAGGCCTCGGTGAGAGGTAAGAGGTGATTCCGATGCCAGGTTTTCACTGGCCCAGTGTTTCCTTCTGGCTTGATTTCATACACTGGGAGCCCTGGAAGTTTCCTACACAGAACATAAGGCTGTGATCTCCAGCGATCCGCCAACTTATGCTTGCCTGGGATGCCTAGATTCCTCAGCAAAACCCAGTCACCTGGTTGAAGATCCTGAATTCTTACTTTCAGGTCAAAGTTCCTCTTATTCCTGTTTTCTCTGGAGTTCGAGATAGTTTGAGCCTGCTCGTAAGCTATCTTCAAGTTCCTCCGCAACCTGTCCAAATACCCTCAATTGGAGGTCTCTGATGTGTGATCCAAAGAGGTACCTAAAGCCAGGTCCACTGGTAATCGGGCTTCACGGCTGAACATCAATCTGTAAGGTGAATACCCAGTGGCTTCACTTTTGGTACTGTTGTAGGCATGAACCAGTGCAGTAATGTGTCTACTCCAATGGGGTTTCTGTTCTGCAGTCAACGTCCCCAACATATTCAGGAGGGTCCTGTTGAACCTTTCCGGTTGAGGGTCCCCTTGTGGATGATAAGGAGTAGTCCTGGACTTTTGTATGCCTAGTAGATCCAACAGTCTTTTTATCAATTTGCTTTCAAAGTCCCTTCCTTGGTCCGAATGTATCCGTTAAGGTAAGCCATAATGGACGAAGAACTTTTCCATGAGAGTATTTGCCACTGTGGTTGCTTGCTTGTCTATAGTAGGAAATGCCTGGGCATAGCGGGTAAAGTGATCTGTTACCACTAAGATGTCCCCCTGCCCACTCAGGTCGGATTCCAAACAAAGAAAGTCTATGCAGACCAGGTCCATTGGGCCCTGGCTCTCCAAGTGGCCCATTGGGGCAGCCCTCTGGGGCAGAGTCTTCCGCTGTATGCACCTGGGGCAGGAATGACAATAGCTGTCCACTTCTTTCCTCATGTGAGGCCAGTAGAACCTGTCCCTTACTAGCTGAAGAGTCCTCTCGGCTCCCAAGGGACCATGATGGTCGTGCAGAGCAATCAGTACTCTCTCTGCGTTTTTCTGGCAGGAACAACTGACACTTCTCTTCTGGATCATCAGAGGGGCCCCTTCGGTAGACCACCCCTTGTTGCAACTGCAACCGATCCCATTCTTTCAGTAACAGCCGGGCCTCTTTCTTGGGGCTTTTCTGCAGCACATCAGACTGTTGATGTTCCAATGCCTTCAGCACCAGCCCACAGAGTGGATCTTCCTCCTGATCTCTCCTGAGATCCTTTCTGGATAGCTTGGGGAGACCTTCTTGTACAACTTGGGAGACGTTGCAATAGCACCTGGGTACTCCCACTGAGGACACTCCTACTTCTTCAGCTCTGGCCCCCCCTGTCCTGTGTTGACTTGTCCCTTCACACAGGGCTCTTACCCCTTCTGGAGTAAGTTGAGTCCAGTCTTCTGAGGGATTTTGGGGGTCATGAGGCCTTCTTGACAAAGCGTCCGCATCTCGGTTACCAACCCCTGGTCTGTACTTCAGGCTGAAGGTAAATGCCGAGAGAGCAGCTAGCCACCTGTGACCAGTGGCATCCAGCTTTGCGGTAGTGAGCAAGTAGGTGAGGGAGTTGTTGTCCATCTTTACAACAAATTCAGCCCCATAAAGGTAGTCCTTCAGCTTGTCTACCACTGCCCACTTCAGAGCCAGAAATTCAAGCTTGTGAGTCGGATAGTTTCTTTAGGCAGGAATCAAACTTCTGCTCAAATAGACGATGGGCCGCAGGTGCCCTTCATGCTCTTAATAGAGCACTCCTTCCAGTCCGTCTCGGCTGGCATCCACATGCAACTCTTATGGTTTCCTTTTTTTTAGCTTCCCAGACTGGTCTGGGTCTACACCAGCTTCTTCCTGATTCTTTAGAAGCTCAGTGGGTGGGTGGTCTATTTTTGCGAACCCTTCAACGAACCTTCTGTAGTAAGAGCAGAAACCTAAGAATGACCTGAGTTCAGTCACGTTGGTGGGCCTGGGCCAAGAATTGACAGCTTCTAACTTCTTGGGATCGGTTGCCACTCCCTCTTCAGACACAATGTGTCCCAAGTAATTCACTGAGGGCTGATAGAACTGGCATTTTTCCATAGAGAGCTTCAGGCCTTCCTCATGAAGTGTCTTCAGGACCTTCTCCAGGCGTTGTTCATGCTCCTCCAATGTTCTTCCAAACACTATGATGTCATCAAGTTAGACTAGTACTTCAATTAGGTTCATGTCACCCACTGTCTTTTCCATCAACCTCTGGAACGTTGCTGGGGCCCCAGACAGGCCCTGCGGCATCCGGTTGAACTCAAAGAAACCCACTGGGGTGATAAAAGAGGTCTTATGTCTATATACGGGGCACATGGGGATCTGATAGTACCCACTCTTTAAATCCAGCACACTGAACCACTTCGCTCCCGATAGGCTCTGTAAAGCATCCTCTATCCGAGATGTGGTGTACTGGTCAGGAATGGTCCTCCGGTTCAGGGTCCTATAATCGATACATAGGCGTAGGGACCCGTTCTTCCTGACCACCACTATTGGGGAGGCATAATGACTCCTGGACTCTTGGATAATGCCCGTCCTTTTGAAATCAGACAGTTGTTCCCTCAAGTCTTCCAGATCTCCCAATGGGATTCGCCTAACCCTTTCCCGAAAAGGCTTGTCTTCCTCCAATCGAATTCGGTGGGTGGCACTCATCGCCAACCCCACGTCAAACTCACCCTTTTGAGAAAGCTGCCCTCCATCACAGAAGTTGGGCCTTAGCTCTTTCCCTCCATGTGGGTGTAAGATGTGTTTTTTGGGCAGAATTCTTCCTGAGGGATCTCTGCTGCTGGTCCTTCCGTCAAGTCACATGCTGAGACTGGGGTTGCTCGGCTTACCTGTCCTAACAGTAGTCTGGCTGGCATCCTCACTGGCACAGCTGCTGTGTTGTGAACACTGACTGGAACCTTGCCATGGTTCCTCTTCAATGCCCTGGTGGGCAATACTTCAGGGATAAGTTCTAACCCCTTTTGCTCTTCCTGGCTGGTATTTTCAAGGACAATGAAAGGACCTGGCTTTTTCCAGCTTAGCTTTAATGGAGGCTCTCAGGCAGTACTTCACCTGGCTGGTCCAACCTCTTTTCCCTATCCAGGAGACAGATTTTCCCCACTTCCTCTTCAGGAGCCTCTTCCTCCTGTCTAAAGTCTTGGTATGTCTGGGCCAACATTGGATGTATTTTAGCGGAGAGGGTCCTCTTCTGCAGCACAAGTGGTGCAAGTAACCTCCTTACTAAGTCAGTGTTCGTCCCAATGATGCGGGAGCTCTTGTCAGCCCCCGGGGGGCGAGGGCACACCATGACCAAGGTGTCGAAAGTCTCAGCCTCTCCTGTTGTACTTCGGTCAAAGGTGAGCCTGACCGGCAGGTAACAATCATATGGGAAGTTCTAAGTGCCTAACCCCCATATCTCTAGTTCCTCCAATTTCTGTAACGGCAGGTCCTTGAGATGTCTGTCGTAGAAATCCCTTTAGGAGCAAGGTCACTTGGGCTCCAGTGTCAAGCAGAGCTTTTGTATAAATCCCCTCTACTTGGATGGGGACAATTGGGAAGGGTCCAAATAGCTTGGGGGGAAAACCCACTGAATGCGGTACCTTTGGCCTGCTTGGTGGCTTGTACCTTCGCCTTTGGTTTTGGGGGCCTCTCTCTCTCTTCAGTCTTGGCTTCTTGGTGCCCCCAGAGGTTTGAGGCGTAGGAGTCGGTGTGGAGTTAGCTATGGCAACCGGGCGCCCAAGTGACTTCTTCACTGGGGCCCTCTGAAGTTTTCTGCCGGCTGTTTGGACTTTGTCTCAGCTACTGGGCTTGGGCACACTCGCCTGAGATGTCCTACTCCTCCACATTTTGAAGCAGATTTTCTGTACTGGTTTCATAGGGCGGTTAGTGGTAGGGGTCTCCTGAGCCTTGGGTGGCGAGACTTCTTCTGTCTTGGGTTTCACCAAACGAGTCATCAACATTGTCATCATCTCCAGTATTTCTTTCTGGGTCTGGAACAGCTTCTCCAGCCCAGTCTGACTTGCGGGTAGGTGGTGAGTAGGTGAAAGCCATGGTCCCTGTTCAGCGCTTGCTGCCAGTACACTGAGTCCCTGAGTGTCTGAGGGGACATCTATTTGTTGTACTTTAGCACTTGTCCCTCTCAATCTCCACCTTATCTGCTTCATTCACTTTCTCAATGAGTACCTCATCCGGAGTTGAGGGATCTTCCAAGTGCTGCTTCAATTGTAGCTTGATATAGTCATTCCTCAATCCCGTAGTCACAGATCTCCGGAATTTCCTTTGAACTAGCTCGGCCCCAAAGTGCTCTCCAGTTCCTTCTTCTTTTGATGCGGACAGCAGGCGGTCCTTGAGCTCAATGGCCCGGAATAGGAAGTTCTGAGGAGTCTCTCGACTATTCTGTGTCATATTTATCAGCCGATGAAATAGCTCAGCAGCATCTTTCTCCTCATAATAGCTTTTTAGTATCCTTTTTAGCTGGTTCAAGGTCAATCAACTCTTCCTCCCCAACATGCCCCTGACACTTAAACCTGGGCTGATGGCATGTATTACAGCCTCTCTAATTTCAGATTCCAGATATCCTTTCTGTAGCCCCAACTCTATTTGGTGTAGGAGGTTGGTGTAAGACTGGATAGTTACTGGATAGTTACTTCCTGCAAGCGGCCCTGAGTGCGTTTCTTCAGTACCTTCCCAGGGTTGGGCGTTCTCCGGCCATCCTTCTGATCCTCCAAAGCGACACGTAACCCATTAATGCATTCAGCTATCATACTGGAGGTCTCCTGAAACCTCTCCTGTGTGTTACAGTACTGTTGTTTCAGATAAGCCAGCTGTTGTCCTGCCTGTGATTCAACAGCAGCCCCTGCTTTCCTGTCTAAGGGTTCTAACTGCTTCTGACTGGGAGAGTCCCCTTCATGCTTGCTGGGATGTGTCAGGTGAAACTCTGTCTTTTCAGACAATTTTACACTGGCACCGTGGAAGTTTTCAGGGACATCCTGTCCCCACTCTATCAGTGCGTAGGTGCAGTCGGTCCCATGGTCTGGTCTCACTGCGACCACGTAAGCCTTTCTGTCTGGGGACAATGTTTGTACCACTTCTTTAATTTGTTTCTCACCCCAGTCGCTTCCTGAAAGTTCAATGGCCATGCTCGCTTCTGAGCGTGTCCCTTCTGCTTCGCACCATTGGGCCACTTTGATGGGGTCCATGGTAGTACCAAGGGGGCGGGCTTGCTTGCAGTGTGACAGGATCCTGGACGAGCCCCAACGTGTAGCACTGACCCCCGAAGGAGCTGCTGGTTTGATTTGGGCCTGCACTCTACCAATAACCCCACTAACTTGTCTCAATCCCCTTGGCACAGCTGTGGTGCAATGTAATACAATACAATATAATACAAATGCAAAGTACCTGTATTGTAACCTCAAAATCCACTGGCTCCACCTGGTGGGGAAAAACAATATGCCACACAACTGGACACTTAACCAGAAATATATTTTACTGTAGAATATTCAGAAAGGTGATTACAGCAATTGTGCTGTCATCCCAACATAGGACAACAGCACAATGGATTTAAATATAAACAATTTGAAACTGTGTGCGTGTGTGTGTATATATATATATATATATATATATATATATCAAATATATATTTATATTTATATTTATACCTGGGAGCTCCCCCTACTTTAAAGGCTATGTGTGAGATCTCACTTAAAGTACTTAGTCCGTGATCTTCTTTTCTTCGCTAGCTAAAGTAACTCCTTGCGATTTGTTATCCACAGTTTATGATAAGTTAAGTTGAGGTGAAAGTGCTCCTGGTGTAACTTCAATAACTAATTTACAATGCTTGAGGCTTCAGAGTAGATGGGCCTCAAGCCTGCTCAGTGTCAGTTGCTCTTTTCCTCCTCCGTGGAGCTACAGATTCCAGTGAGGGCTGTATGTGAGTCTAACTGCGTGTGAAAGTTTAACTGTGGGCCGTGACCCGCTTACAAATCGGATTGAAGCTCCGTGTAGTAACTTTAGTCCGGTGACTGCGGCTTGCTTCTCCATCAGCTGGGCCAGGCGCTCCGTTCCGCTCCGCTGGGTGGGCCCCATCCTCCGATGCTCAGATGAGTGTCTTTGGATCTACTCAATCCGGTCACTGTCCCTTAGGCACCGTCAGGTCACTTGCACAGACAAGCGGGGTTGCGCTCCGCAATGGCAGTAAGCCGATGTCTCCGGGAAACCTCCTCACAGGCAGGCAACGTGATGCCAAGAGACCTAAGATGGCCGCTCGGGTTCCTTTTATCTCCTACCCAGCATGCACTGCTTGAGAGAGTGTCCATGGGTAGGTAACTGAGCCTCCTGGGTAAAAGGGGTCAACCTTCTGATCAAAACACCAGTCACTTCCTGTATTAATCTTTTGTGCTTGTTCTGAGGTAATCATCATATAAATGCATTACCAGTATTTGGTCACTAGATGGCTCCAAATACTGAAACATAGCAATGTCCATAGACTTTGTATTAAAGTATGAAAATACACATCAATATGCAAGGATGTCAGTGCTACACCACTATTCCATAAAGGCCAGATTTGTGGAGACCACGACTAATATTTGTCCTGTGGACAGATTCTCCCACCTGAGCTGTGGATCTCTGCAGCTCCTCCAGAGTTACCAAGGGCCTCTTGACTGCTTCTCTGATGAATGCTCTCCTTGCCCGGCCTGTCAGTTTAGGTGGACGGTCATGTCTTGGTAGGTTTGCTGTTGTGCCATACTCTTTCCATTTTTGGATGATGGATTGAAAAGTTCTCCGTGACACGTTCAAGGCTTGGGATATTTTCTTATAACCTAACCCTGCTTTAAAGTGCTCCACAACTTTATCCCTAACCTGTCTGGTGTGTTCCTTGGTCTTCATGATGCTGTTTGTTCACAAAGGTTCTCAAACAAACCTTTTGAGGGCTTCATAGAACAGCTGTATTTATACTGAGATTACATTACACACAGGTGGACTCTATTTACTAATTAGGTGCCTTCTGAAGGCAATTGGTTCCACTGGATCTTAGTTAGGGGTATCAGAGTAAAGGGAGCTGAATACAAATCCACGCCACACTTTTCAGATATTTGTAAAAAAATTGAAAACCATTTATCATTTTCCTTCCATGACAAAATGTGTAAAATTTCAAGGGGTGTGAATACCTTTTCAAGGCACTGTGTGTGTGTGTGTGTGTGTGTGTGTGTGTGTGTGTGTGTGTGTGTATATATATATATATATATATATATATATATATATATATATATAATATATTGTAACCTGGGGGACACGTAGCAGGTACAAGCAGGTGCATCACCTTAAATAACTTGCACAGCTCCCTAGTTATTCGCAACATAAATGGGGTACCCTGGACTTCTTTAGGGATGCCAACCTGACTGAACACCATAAACAGCTCTTTGGCAATGTTTTTAGCAGACATGGTGCGTATGGGAACTGCTTCGGGGTAACGGGTAGCATAATCCATGATTACGAGGATATGCTGATGACCCCGGGCAGACTTGGGGAGTGGACCCACAAGGTCCATGGCAATCCTCTCAAAGGGCACTTCAATAATAGGCAAGGGCACTAAAGGACTTTGGCAGTGGGGTAGTGGGGCTTACATCTGACAAACAGGACAGGATTGACAATAATTCTTAATATTTTTCTGTATCCCGGGCCAGTAAAACCTGCGCAACACCCTTTCAGTAGTTTTTTCAACCCGTAAATGGCCTCCTAGCAAGTGCCCATGGGCAAGTTCCAACACCACCTGTCTCTATGGCTTAGGGACCACCAACTGTTCAACCACTTCATCATTCATTTTACATACACGATACAGTAAATCCTCATTGCTGCTGAAATAGGGAAAACAGGGCCTGTCCCCGGGTTCGACAGGTACATCATTAATCACTATTACATTTTCCCAGGCCCTGGCAAGGGTATGGTCTTTTCTCTGCTCAGTTCCAAAATTGTCCTTGTGTACAGTAAGGTCAGCAAACTCCAACGTAGGCTCGGATTCAGCAGACGGCTGTCCAGCTCTACTGGTGGTGGGGACTTCCTCAGGCTCCTCCAGCTCTCCTGCCATACCCAATAGAGGAAAACCCAGGGAGCCCTGAGAGGAGTCCCCTGAACCCACATTGTCAGTAGTGGCCAGGAGCTCTGGCTCTGCCACTGAGTCAGGTACTGCGACCGGGTCGGGACGATCCCACAGTTCACAAAACTTAGGGAAGTCCCTACCAATGATGGCCTCATGCACTAAGTGGGGGGCAAGTCACCGTACCTAAGCCAGTTTTAAACTGAACAGTGGTTATAGGATACTCCCAGGTATCCCCATGTATACAGATCACAGCAACTTTTTTAGCATGACAATTCACAAGTTCAATCATTTCAGCTGTAACCAAAGTCACTAGACTTCCAGAGTCCAGCAAGGCTGTAATAGGCTTATCATTAATAGTCATTTGGCACATTTGTTTTCCCATATTTGGCACCACAGCGCATGAAACAGCTGCAAACATAGATTGCCTTCTAATAGATAAATCACACTGCATTGGTTCATCTGTCAATGGACAATTTGCTGCAACATGTCCCAGTTTTTGGCAACAAAAACACCTGACGTTTCCCCAGTTTGGTTTGCTGACAGGCAGTGGCTTCTCTTGTTTGGGATGCCAAACTTCAGTTCTGGCACCAAAATTCCTTCCCCCTATTTCTTTGCCATATTTACCACCCACTTCCCCTGGAACAGTCTTACCAGTTGCCTGGGGAGACCGTGGCTTTGGGTGGAAAGTCTGTGCAGTTGTAGGGGTGGTGACCAGGCTCTCTGCAGCAAAGTACCTTTCAACGAGTTCCACCAGGTTGTCCGCTGAGTTGGGGTCTCTTTGACTCACCCACTTCTGCAGGGGAATTGGTAGTGATCTCAGGAACCGGTCCATGACCACACGCTCCACTATTTGTGGCCCAGACAGGGACTCCGGCTGTAGCCATTTCCTCACCAGGTGAATTAGGTCAAACATCTGCAATCTTGGGGGCTTCTCGTCTTGGAAGAACCAGCTGTTGACCCGCTGTGCTCGAACTGCCAAAGTGACACCAAGTCGTGCCAGGATTTCCCGTTTGACCTTTTCATAGTCTCCCGCTTCTGATGATTCCAAATCATAGTAGGCCTTCTGCGATTCTCCAGAAAGCAAGGGAGCAACCAGTCCTGCCCATTGGGTTTTAGGCCAACCTTCCCTCTCAGCGGTCCGTTCAAACGTTAGCAGAAAGGCCTCTGGATCATCATCTGCAGTCATCTTAGAAATAAAGCGACCCACATGGTGGTTGAGGGTTTGTCTCCAACATCATCACCTTTAGCAGGTGACCACTGTGCTAGCGTCTCCACAACTTCAGCCAAGGTTTTCCTGTCCGCTTTTGCATCAGTGGCTAGCTGTTCAAACAGCCTCTGCGATTGCTCCTGTACGATAGCATTAGCTTGCCGTAGTTCAGCGTTTGCTTGGTTTAGTGCAGTGTTTGCTGATGTGCAGCGTTTGCTTGCTGTTGTGCAGTGTTTGCTTGCTGTTGTGCAGCATTGGATATCATCAATTGTTTTAGAATTTCCTCCATGTTTAGTCACTCTAGGTACTGGCCTTTTAAGTAGTAACTTACTACAGCTAAAATGTAAATGTAGTATTCCCGCGCTACAACGGAAAATAATGATGCAATAAGTGTGTGAGGTGCAGCGAACACCGAAAGGGTTAAAACAATACCCAAATGGGAGAAATGGAAAAAATCAATGTATGGTGTCGCGCTCCTGAACTGATGTCAGTATAAAAATCGCATACAGTCGCTGTGGTGTCAAATCAGCGAATAGGGAGTGATATGCAAATTAAAGTGACTGTGTGTCACTTAAAGTGACCATCAGTGAGGCAATCAAATACATATAATGCAATACGCTGGCATCAACTGTAAGGCAACGATAAATATAAGAAAATGCATAAAATATATACGTATATATATAGAAAGTGGCTAGTGTGCAAAAACCATAATAAAAAAAAACACTCAAGTGCATAAATGGATTACTATGCAGAACACAAAGGTGGATAAATAAAGTGACTAAAATAAATAGGATTCCTTAGGTCGCTGTGAAGCAGTAAAATAAAATAAAAAAAGTAGAGTGGTAATCAGTGGTTCAGGTTTGTAGAAATAACCATAAGGTATATAACCAAAGAGATGAAGGGAGTGGTGAAAACCAATACAATATTGGTGGATGTGATAGCAGCAATTATAAGTGCTGGTAATAACGACCAGTGTGAACAGTAGTACTAGAAAATAGCAACAAACGGAGGTGATCGGGGTAACGATCGATAAAAGTGGAGATTGTAATGTGATAGGAGAGATCAACATATACAAATCAATAGGTGACAGTCCATATGGCATATGACTCTATAAACAGCGTGGAGGTGATGATGGCAAATGTGATCCAATCTGGGCTGCACTATGGTGCCAAGTGCCAGGTGGGGGTGGGTGGTGGTGGATGAGCTTGCCCAGGGTGATGATAGTGCTGAGGTCTTCGGTGCTAATGACACCCGTGGGTGTCCTCCCTAATTACCTTTCAACTGCAAGGTAAGCAGCGTTTATGTAGATGCCAGGAAGGTGAACTCTCTCTGGGGGGTACTTCAATGGTCTCTCAGGGGGATGTTGCTCATGGGTCTCTTGCACGGTACTCCTCTCCTGTCCGCAATGTGTGGAGCCTATATGGTGGTTGCTTCCTGGTACTCAGGACCAGGTTCCGCTCAGCGTGTACCATGGTATAGTAGGTATAGAGGGGGGAGAGAGTAACAAAAGGGAGCCGTATAGTGTAGTATTTGGTGGAAAAACAATGAATGAGCTTTATTTAAAAAAAGGGGTACTCACATAGACAGTATGGTAGCAATATACATTCAAAACGAGTGCCGAGCTCGTGGCCAGTGCGTCACTTCCGGGGTCCGTATCCTACGCGTGTCGTCACCGTCACGTGACTTCATCGGGGATAATGAGAGGACCGTAGGAAGTGTCTTTAAATAGGGTATAGCGGTCGGCCATTTTATTGTGGAATCCCTATATTTATAATGGAGCGGCCATTTTCTTAGGGATAGGCTACAACCGCGGCCATTTTTTGTGGATTTTAAGAGACACAGGCGATAGAAACTCGCTGTAGTGATTGCCAAACTAAAAATTAAGGGATATAATGGGACTAAGAATATACTTTAAGTATAGCAATAAAAACAAAGCCCAGATGTAGTTAAAATATTGTACACAGAGCGGGGGTAGATGTGACTCGGCTAAAACGGATTGTAATACACCTGAGGTCATATAGATAGGTGCGCTCGGTATAATGCGCAGTAGTGGGACACAGTAATATGTATACATATAAGGAATTGGGGGTAAGGAGTGTATATAAATATAATACTCAAATATACAAAAATATGTCTAAAAAATATAGGAGATATATATAATATAGGAGGCCCAGGTAGTAAAAGGGAAATATATCTGTGTAAAAGATATATAAAAATATAAAAAGTATAAAATTCATATGTTTATATAGATTAAAATATAAGGGTGACCCGAGTAAATAGTTTATTAAAATTTCGGGACAACCCAAATAAACATGTAAAAAATATTAAATGTTATAGTGGAGGGTGAATATAAAAATGTAGATTAATCTATAATTAAAATACAAACCGTAAGAGGATGGAGAATCGTATGTATAAATAAATAATAACGGACCCCGGAAATGATGTCAGGCAGAGAGTGGTTACAAAATAAAAGAGTGACATGAAATGCCAACTAATATAACATCATTAAAATCGCATTAAAATCGCAAAATGTCTTTGGGTGAGGATACGGCTAACCAAAACTTTTAAAAGACGCTGGTTTGCTATAAAATAGATAAAGGAGTGGCATGCAGGTGGTAAGTGTTGAGACATTGAATCGCATAATGACCACGGATAAGAATGTAACTACAAATATTAAAAATCGCTAATAAAACAATTGAGGTCAAATTCAATGTGTAAACCGTGTGGCGTAGCAGTGTCTAGAATAAATATCCACTTTGACTCAATCTGGCTGAGGGTGCGGACCTTGTGTCCGCCTCGCCAGTGTCTTTTATAGGGTTCGATGCCCCAGAATTTGAGGTGTTTAGGGTCTCTGTTGTGGTGTGTGGCGAAGTGTTTGGAAACACTGTGCTTATCAAAGCCCTTCAGAATGTTTTGTATGTGTTCCTTTATTCTCACTCTCAGAGGTCTTTTTGTTCTTCCGATGTACTGGAGGCCGCAGCTACATTCCAGCGCGTATACGGCGCCTTCAGTGTTGCAGCAAATAAAGTCTGAGACTTCATAGGATTTGCCAGTACTAGTGGATTTGAAGTTGAATACATTTTCAGCAGGTTTTCTAGCCTTAGTACACGCAAAGCATTTTTTGCATGGATAAAATCCTTTGCCAGTGAAAAACGTGTAGCCAATTTTCGGGGGATCCGGGATGTTCTTCACTAGTTTGTCTCTAAGGGTTGGAGCTCTTTTGTACACGAACTTCGGTTTTTCTGGGAGTAGTGATCCTAAATGTGTGTCACTTCTTAAAATATGCCAGTGGCTCTTAATTATCTTTTCAACCGCTTTGTGTTGGGCATTGTAGTCTAGAATGATTGGCACCCCACTGATTTTGGAGTAATTTTTAGGTTTATCTTTGATCAACTCTATTCTGTTCATTTTTTCTACTTCTTCTATTTTGGTGTTGATGTCTTGTTTATTGTAGCCTTTGTCGATGAATCTGTCGCCTATCTTCTTAGCCTGGGTGATAAAATCACTATCTTGTGTACAATTCCTTCGCAAGCGCATCAGCTGTCCTTTCGGGATGTTGCAGAGCCAGTTTCTGTGGTGGCAGCTGTCTATAGGTAGATAGCTGTTTTTATCCACATTTTTAAAGTGCGTTCTAGTGCATAGTGTGTTATTCTCTTGGGATATCTCTAGGTCCAGGAATGTTACACTTTTTATGCTTATGTCCCATGTGAGTCTGATGTTTTTGTCGTTCTTGTTCAGATTTTCTAGAAATTGTACCAGTCTGGATTCGGCTCCTTTCCATAAAATAATAATATCATCGATATATCTTTTAAAAAAAGACAAGTTCAGTGGGGGTATCTTTAAAAACCATCTCGTCTTCCCATTTGGCCATAAAAAGGCTGGCTACGCTGGGTGCAAACTTTGCACCTATTGCAACGCCCGTTTTTTGGAAATAATAATTGCGGTCAAACCAGAAGTAGCTGTTCTTTAGACAAAAGTCTAAGCAATTCACTAGATATTTTTGCTGGAAGCATGGAAGTCCCGTATAATTTCTTAAACCCCATTTTGTAGCATCACAGGCCTGGTGATGAAAAATTATAGTATAAAGTGAGGATACATCTGCAGTGGCGAGGATCCATGGGCCTCCATTTTTTCCAGTAAGTCTTCTATTATCTGCAGGATTTGTTTTGTATCTCTTAGGTATGCTTGTGTGTTTTTCACTGCTGGTTGTAGATAATTGTCAATATATTGACCCATTCTAGAGGTGAGAGAGTCGATCCCATTCACTATGGGTCTAGGTGGAGGATTAATGTTATCCTTATGTAGTTTTGGTAATGAATAAATAATGGGTGTGCGGCATGCTTCTGGAATAAGGAATTTGGCCTCTTTTTTATTTAAAATGTTCTTTTTTAGTCCCAAATGAACTACTAGTTCCAGTTCTTTTCTACATTTAAAAATGGGATTGCTTGGAAGTTTTCTGTATGTATCCTCATCCTTTAGTAAGTTTACCATACAGTCATTATATTGTTTTTTTGACATAATTACGATCCCGCCTCCCTTATCGGCTGGACGGATCACTATGTCTTTCCTCTTCGTGAGTTTCCTGATGCCACTTTTGATACACTTGGGTTCTTCTTGCTTTTTGATTTTCAATGTCTTAAGATCTTCTAAAACCACTTTTTTAAAAACATCAACAAATTTATTATTACTAATCTGGGGGTTAAAAACAGATTTGTTTCTCAGTGTACTGTGTACAGTCTCGTTGTCTGTTCTCAGTGGTTTAGGTTTAAATGGATTGCTTGCGATATATTTTTTGATGTTCACACTTCTTATGTATTTTTGTATACCTATGTAGGTTTGGAACTTGTCGAGGTTTTTTGTTGGTGCGTACTTCAAACCTCTGTCTAGTACTCCAATTTCTTTGTGTGTGAGTGGGGTTCCACTTAAGTTAAAAATGCCTTCTCCTTTCATTCTCTTTTTCTTTTGTGATCTCTTTCCTGATCTACATCCTCTCTTCTTCCAGGACTCTTTCTCCATGGGCCTTTCTCCATTAGCCTGGGTGGGTGGTTTTCTGCTCCCCTCCCTAAAAAAGACTTATTATACTGGGGTTCTTGGTGGTAAGGTTGATGGTATCTATCCTCATCTTCTTGGTAACCTCTCAGTGGTGCATAATGGTTATAGGTGGATACAGGGTATTGTTCATACGGTCGGTTGTATCCCTGTGGTTGAGGGCCCCAATTTTCTCTTTCTCTATAGGTGTTCTCATAATAAGGCATGGGGTGCCCCCCTTGTGGGCCGTATGTGTTGTGTGGTGGGCCCCTTTGTTCATAAGGAGGCTTGTACCAATTATTGCCATTGTGTGGTTTTTTATTATTGTTCTTCCAGAACGTTTTTTTACCCCCATTGTGTGGCGTTTGATTATGATGGGGGGGGTTTCTTTGTGGGGTTTGATGTTTAGGGTTGCTGGGGCCATCATTGGAGCGTGGATGTCTTGGTGAATCCATTCTATTTCTGTTAGAGGATTTGCTCTGTTGAGGTAGTCTATATGATACATTACGATCAATTTGAGGATTAGCATGTGGTGTGTTCATTCTATTTGGTTTTTCAGGCATGGAATAAGTGGATATTGGGTCTAGATGTCCTAATTGACTCTGCCATTTGAACACTTGATCGTTTTTAAAATCGTTGATATCCCTTGAGTATTTTTTACTTTTTCTGGTTTGGACTTCTTTATCTTTTTTAATAAGATCTTTATTCAATTGTGTGGTGAGTGTGATAAATTCAGCTGATTCTTTGTGTGTTTCCAGTTCTTCTTTAATTTCTCCTATGTTTTGGTCTATCTTCTTTATTTTCCTTAGTTTTCTTTGTAATAGAAATCTAAGTAATTCTAGTCCCTTCTCGTTGAAAAATTTGAACCACTCATCGATGGACTCCTGGTCCACCAGACCGTCATTCGGTGGAATGTCCCATCTAGGACATCTGGGGACCAGGCTATCCTTCAAATATTGCTCAAAGGTGGTCGTGTCCCACCACAGGCTCACCTTTTTTTCCATATTGTGGCCTAGTTTTCGCATTAGGTTCTCTAGGTCTCCATTATTTTTTGTGCTAGTGTCATCAGCACTAAAGACGTCTTCTAAATTAATTTTTCTTTTTTCCATAAAGGAGAATACTTCCATATCAGCAGCAGGAATGGATGGGTTTTAAAAGGCAGTAAAATGTAAATGTAGTATTCCCGCGCTACAGCGGAAAATAATGATGTAATAAGTGTGTGAGGTGCAGCTACCTGGGCCATTCCTATATTATATATATCTCCTATATTTTTTAGACATATTTTTGTATATTTGAGTATTATATTTATATACACTCCTTACCCCCAATTCCTTATATGTATACATATTACTGTGTCCCACTACTGCGCATTATACCGAGCGCACCTATCTATATGACCTCAGGTGTATTACAATCCGTTTTAGCCGAGTCACATCTACCCCCGCTCTGTGTACAATATTTTAACTACATCTGGGCTTTGTTTTTATTGCTATACTTAAAGTATATTCTTAGTCCCATTATATCCCTTAATTTTTAGTTTGGCAATCACTACAGCGAGTTTCTATCGCCTGTGTCTCTTAAAATCCACAAAAAATGGCCGCGGTTGTAGCCTATCCCTAAGAAAATGGCCGCTCCATTATAAATATAGGGATTCCACAATTAAATGGCCGACCGCTATACCCTATTTAAAGACACTTCCTACGGTCCTCTCATTATCCCCGATGAAGTCACGTGACGGTGACGACACGCGTAGGATACGGACCCCGGAAGTGACGCACTGGCCACGAGCTCGGCGCTCGTTTTGAATGTATATTGCTACCATACTGTCTATGTGAGTACCCCTTTTTTAAAATAAAGCTCATTTATTGTTTTTCCACCAAATACTACACTATACGGCTCCCTTTTGTTACTCTCTCCCCCCTCTATACCTACTATACCTTGGTACACGCTGAGCGGAACCTGGTCCTGAGTACCAGGAAGCTACCACCATATAGGCTCCACACATTGCGGACAGGAGAGGAGTACCGTGCAAGAGACCCATGAGCAACATCCCCCTGAGAGACCATTGAAGTACCCCCCAGAGAGAGTTCACCTTCCTGGCATCTACATAAACGCTGCTTACCTTGCAGTAGAAAGGTAATTAGGGAGGACACCCACGGGTGTCATTAGCACCGAAGACCTCAGCACTATCATCACCCTGGGCAAGCTCATCCACCACCACCCACCCCCACCTGGCACTTGGCACCATAGTGCAGCCCAGATTGGATCACATTTGCCATCATCACCTCCACGCTGTTTATAGAGTCATATGCCATATGGACTGTCACCTATTGATTTGTATATGTTGATCTCTCCTATCACATTACAATCTCCACTTTTATCTATCGTTACCCCGATCACCTCCGTTTGTTGCTATTTTCTAGTACTACTGTTCACACTGGTCGTTATTACCAGCACTTATAATTGCTGCTATCACATCCACCAATATTGTATTGGTTTTCACCACGCCCTTCATCTCTTTGGTTATATACCTTATGGTTAATTTCTACAAACCTGAACCACTGATTATCACTGTACTTTTTTTATTTTATTTTACTGCTTCACAGCGACCTAAGGAATCCTATTTATTTTAGTCACTTTATTTATCCACCTTTGTGTTCTGCATAGTAATCCATTTATGCACTTGAGTGTGTTTTTATTATGGTTTTTGCACACTAGCCACTTTCTATATATATACGTATATATTTTATGCATTTTCTTATATTTATCGTTGCCTTACAGTTGATGCCAGCATATTGCATTATATGTATTTGATTGCCTCACTGATGGTTTAGCCTGAGTTGCACACAGTCACTTTAATTTGCATATCACTCCCTGTTCGCTGATTTGACACAACAGCGACTGTATGCGATTTTTATACTGACATCAGTTCAGGAGCGCGACACCATACATTGATTTTTTCCAACTTACTACAGCTGCCCACATTCTCCACCATATGTAACCTGGGGGACAGGTAGCAGGTACAAAAGCTTCCTGGGGTAAGCAGGTTTTCATGCACAGATACCAGATCCAGTGAGGTAGTGACAAACAGTGCTGTGTTTATTTGTATTATATACAAGTCTATATACAGGTGATGTACAGTGTTAGTGATAGCAAAACAAAAATCCTAGCCGTGTCTCGGCTCTAACTACACAATATGCAGGCCCTAAATACCAGGCTGAGCAAGCCTACTGCTTGTCAGTTTTTTCATATAATGCTTAACAGCTTTACTAACCTTTTGCTCTTCACAGACCAGTGGTGTCTGTGTTTCCCAGGCAGAGAGCAAAGGCTGTCTGCTCAGGTGAGCTTAAATTAGCCTGGGGAAGAGGACTAAGACCCGAACTGGATCATGGATCAGAGATTTCTGAATGTGAACGAGAGGAGCCTGGGCTCTGCTACAACATTATGTGTGTGTGTATATATATATATATATATATATATATATATATATATATACACATACTGTAAATAACCATGAACTTGTATTATATAACCCAATCCCATAAAATGAACACATAATATCAATACATCTTTGGATCTATGAGGGGTGAATCTTGTCCCAGCCTGTCCCTGCTATCCTTTTGGTGGCTTTATGCCTATGAATGGCACCTTTCTAAAGTCTGGTTAGGCTCCACTCATGTTCTGCCTTCATCTTAAAAACACGAGACGTCTTTCAGGTCTCCATTAGCCTCCTAAGCTTTGCCTCTATTTTTTCCCCGATGCGTTTCACTCTGGCGGGCATTAGGGATATTTTGTTGGTGTCAATGGGTGGCACGTTGCCTCCTGTTGTGCAGCTTTTCTGGCCCCTTGCCAGATATCATTTCTAGTTGCACTTCATTGTGAAACACACTGGCTTCTGAGCGGGCAACATCAGATGCAGGGTGTGTGTGTGTGGGGGGGGGGGGGGGGTCCAGATTCCCTGCCTGGGCCCAATTTCGAGGGCATTTGAGTTGCTGTGGGTGGGGGGGAGTGGCTTCTTGGAAGGTATGCTTCTTCTTAGTTCATCCCAATGCACCATTTTATACTACACATGGTTCAGTTCTGTGTTTGGTGGGTTGTGGATTGTGGATTTGCATGTTTGTGAGTTGGGCTCAAGACCCCCTTTTCTTTTCATTAATTATATTTTTTCTTTTTTAAACCTCTAGGATTTTTTATACGTTTGTCTGAGGGGAGCATCTGCTGCTTATTTTCACTCACCTATTTGCCTGCTTCTACCACTATTGTGGGCATGTACTGTATATATTTACCTTTTTTATACCCATTTTTTGTGTGGATAGCTACATTTATATTTTTTGTGTAAGCATGTACTTGCAGTAATTGCAAGTACCGCACATGAATGTGCCCTTATATTTACAAGGTACTCTGGTTGACTAATTTTTAAATTCGCTACTTACAATCTTGTCACTAATAGAGGTTGCCCTCCTAAAGGTGAAAAGAGGTTTAGTTGGCACAAATTGACCCAAAGCAGGGTCTAGAGTCAACATGTGCCAGAATTGTTCAATAATGTTCTGGATTTGTTGGTGTTGTTGATTGAATCTAGTAATAATTCTTAATTCATTATTCTTCTCATGTATTTTTTTGACATGTAATAAATCGCTACTAGATTTTAGTAAAGCTTTTTTATACAACCTTTTTAAAGAGGCATTTGTATTCACTCATGACCACCTGGTCTCCCACAGAGGGCGCTCTCCTGTATGTCAAGGTGGGTGTATCTGCTACAAATGGAGATAGTGAGTGGTCCATAGTAAGTAAGTGCCAGTACTTGTTTAGAATTTGTTTTAGTTGTTTGTGCTGTGTTGTATATGTAGGGATGATTCTAGTTGTGTCATCAGTAGAGGGTTGTTTTTGTGTGTAAAGTAGAGCCATTTGTAGCAGATACACCCGCCGTGAAATACAGGAGAGCGCCCTCTGTGAGCGACCAGGTGGTCATGAGTGAATACAAATCACATAGAGGGAACACGTGCAAAACACTAGGCACTTTCCTGCGGAGGGTGCTCACATTGTCAATACTTGGACGGACGTAAGGATATATATCTACCTTTCTGCTTGTTTTTTATCCACCTTACCCCTAATGAGTCTAAACATGTAAGTACTATATACCCTGCTGCTTTGTACAATGGCATAATAGGCTATAAACTGTTTTGATGTCTTTGCTATGTCATTATGTCAATATTTATTTATATATATATATATTATATACAATATATACGTATTTATTTTTCAGACAAAATAATCATTTTTACCCAACTGTGTAAACTTCCCTGAAGGAAAAGATACGTTCCAATGCGAATTTCCAAAACATGTCAGGATGTAAACAACAGCTATCAATCCTAAACCAAACCTAATTTCAAATTAGGATTGTTAGCTTTGAGTGATACTAATTGTATGTCTAAATATTTCACACTAACTCATTAATATACTGTCTTTAAAAGTGATCTGTATTTGTCTTTTAAATATCTATTTTTGTACACCAATAAAGTTGGCATTTTTGTGCCTTTTTATACATATATATTATACTCTCTATTACTCTTTTTCTGCCCTATAAAGTCCAAGGGGGCGTCCTTTCTATGCACTTTGTTGCAACTCCTTCCATAACATTATTTAGGATGTTGGCAGGCCAACACCATTAAATTCTCATATCTTTATTTTCTCAGAATAGAATAAAATAAAGGAATAGAATAAAATAGAAATAATATAACCATCTTCTTTGAATAAAAAATAATAGAGTAGAAAATAATATAAATAAAAATAAATAGAATAGAATAGAAATTCAAATTTGAATAGATTAGAAAAGAATAGATTGGAATAGAAAATAACAGAATAGTATACAAAAAAACAACAGAATAGAATATAAAGAATCAAATCATCTTCCTATTCTATAGAAATAATATAACCATTATATAATATAACCATCTTCCTATTCTATTCTTTCTTTCTTTCAATTTAAAACAAATTGATTGTTATATTCTTCTATACTATTGTTTTTTTTTTAAATTCTATTCTTTTTCTGTTTGTTCTATTCTATTCTTTTCTATTTTATCCTTTTCTATTCTTTTCTATTCAAATTTATTCGATTTTAAATTCTAATTTCAGAAGATGGCTATATTCTTTTTTTGATTTTATCCAATTATTTTTATTCTATTCTATTCATTTCTATTATATTCTAATATATTCTATTTTGTTCTGCTTTACTCTAATATATTCTATTCTTTTATTTTTTGTTATTTTCTTTTCTATTCCATTCAACATGTGCGCTTTGTTTCGTACGAATTTCCGGAAATTCGTACATTCGTATGAATCCGAAATACAAATTTTTACGCATTCGAATTCCGTACGAAATACAAAATTTCGTTTACGAATTTCGGATCCAAATTCATAACGAAAATTCTTAATTGTTACGAAAAGTTAACAAATTTAAAAGTTAAAAACCCAGGAAGTCAGCACTGGGATGGTGGGAATTTCTATGCTTACGAATTTTATACTAAACGCGAAATTTCGTTAACGAATTTCGGAATTTCGGATCCAAATTAACAGAATTGTGACTGGTGTTTTGTTCACCAATCAGAGGAAGTCAGCACATCACAGGAATGGTGGGAACCCCTCATAATGGGCACAACGGGTGTACAGACCTGGGAACTCAGCACAGGGATGGTGGGAACCCCTCATAATGGGCACAGCGGGTGTACAGACCCGGGAACTCAGCACAGGGATGGTGGGAACCCCTCATAATGATAAATTCATCATAACAAACTTTTGTTATTATAACGAAAAGTTTAAAAATCTAACGAAAATTCGTATTTCGTATAAATCCGAATTGAATTTCGTACACGAATTACGAAGTACGATTTATTTTTTTTGTACGGAACAAAACAATTTTTTTGACAGCTCCCATGTCTAGTATGCGGCAGGTGGAATCTGATTCCTGGGACACAGTGAGAGGAATGGATGTCGTTCCTCCCACTGTGTGACATCAGAGACAAGGATTTTGTCACTTTTGGTTTTGGTCTCATGTAAAAAAGCCATTACCAACTTGTATGAGCATTTGATCAAACTGATCTTAGTTTGATCAGATACTTGGGAGGACAGAGGCGGTATCTGGGACCTCTCCATAAAGAGGACCTACCACTGCCCATGCTATCACAAGGGATGCTGTTCATCTCTTGTGATTGCAAAAAAAGTTGTAGTGTAAAAAAATTAAAATAAAAAATGAAATAAAATAAATAATAATAAAAAAAATTCTAAAGCACCCCTGTCCCCCCATTCTCACACATAAAGGTAAATGTATACGACGGTCCCACACACATATGTAAATGGTGATTGCACCACACATGTGAGGCATCTCTGCAAAAGCAATAGTTCTATCACCAGACCTCCTGTGTAATCCTAAACTGGTAACTTGTAAAGGCCTATAAAATTGTCCCCTTTGGATATTTTTATGTACCATAGTTTGGAGCCGTTCTATGAGTGTGCACAATTTTAAAGCGTGACATGTAAGGTATCTATTTTCTCAGCGTAACATCATCTTTTATATTTTAACAAACAATATTATATTATATTGTGTTTTGTGCATTCAAATTCACTAAAGTGTGCTTTCTACATACAAAATTGAGTTTGAAAACCACTACGCAAATGCCGTGTGACATAAAAAAGTGCAACATCCACCAAGGGCCTCTGCTTAAAAAAATATATAAAATTTGGGGGTTCTAAGTCATTTCCTAGCAAAAAAAAGTAAGTTCCACCTTCTACATTAACTATTATAGTCACAATCTTTTGCTTGCTTTAACCACTTCAGCCCCAGACCAATTGGCAGCCAAAGGACCAGGCCCCTTTTTGCGATTCGGCACTGCGTCGTTTTAACTGACAATTGCGCGGTCGTGTGACGTGGCTCCCAAACAAAATTGGCGTCCTTTTTTTCCACAAATAGAGCTTTCTTTTGGTGCTATATGATCGCCCCTGCGGTTTTTATTTTTTGCGCTATAAACAAAAATAGAGCGACAATTTTGAAAAAAATGCAATATTTTTTACTTTTTGCTATAATAAATATCCCCAAAAAATATATAAAAAAACATTTTTTTTTCCTCAGTTTCGGCCGATACGTATTCTTCTACATATTTTTGGTAAAAAAAATCGCAATTAGCGATTATTGATTGGTTTGCGCAAAAGTTATAGCGTTTACAAAATAGGGGATAGTTTTATAGCATTTTTATTAATATTTTTTTTTTACTAGTAATGGCGGCGATCAGCGATTTTTATTGTGACTGCGACATTATGGCGGACACATCAGACATTTTTGACACATTTTTGGGACATTTGTCATTTACATAGAAATCAGTGCTATTTAAATAGCACTGATTCCTATGTAAATGACAGTTGTAGTGAAGGGGTTAACCACTAGGGGGCGGGGAGGAGTCAGTGTGACGTGTTGTGTTTATTTTACTGTAGGGGGGCGTGGCTGTACGTGTGACGTCATTGATCGGCGTTCCCGATGACAGGGAACCGCCGATCACTGACAGTCAGTGTAGGAAGCGCGGGGAGAGGTTTGTTTACACAAACCTCTCCCCGTTCTTCAGCTCCGTAACCCGATCGCGGGACACCAGCGGCGATCGGGTCCGCTGGTCCCGCGGCCGGGGTCACGGAGCTCCCGGCCGGGTCGCGAGCGCGCCGCTAGCGGCGCGCGCGCGACCCCACAGGCAGGCACATGCACGATCACGTACAGGTACGTGATTTTGCCTGCCCGTGCCATTTTGCCGACGTATATCGGCGTTAGGCGGTCGGGAAGTGGTTACGTCTAATGTAAAAAATAGAAAGTCTTGTTCAGTCATTTGACATTAGAAAAATCACACAAATGCATTTGTATTACCCTCTCCTTCTCCTTTACGACTTTTGACAGTTTATTTTCCATTATTTCTCTTTCTTCAACCAATTTGTCCATCAACTCTTTAATGGTCTGCTTAAGACTGGTCTTCTCTTCCTTACGCTTTTGAGTGATGCATTCTTCTTCCATTCTCCTCATCTGTCTTTCAATCTTCTCAAAGTCTTCCCTACTTTTTTCCTCTGATAAAATAATAAAAAATAGGTTTTACTACAGTCCAGTGCATACAATTAAAAAAAAAAAAAAAATCTTTCACTTTGTAATTTTAAATGTAGAAATGTTATAATCTGATTCTACAACCTACATAATGTAAAGCCTGCTGAAACTCTCCATGTATACCTTTAGCCACTACATAACTGTTGGTAAATAAAAAGGAGAGTATACTATATTTCATCCTTGTATGTGAGATGTGTTTGTCTGTATTTTACAAAGAAGCAAAATGTAGTTAATGATGTCACCTGGGATTCCTGGTGGTAAATTTACATTAACCACTTCAGCCCCGGACCATTTGGCTGCCAAATGACCGGGCCACTTTTTGTGATTCGGCACTGCGTCGCTTTTACTGACAATTGCGTGGTCGTGCGACGTGGCTCCCAAACAAAATTTACGTCCTTTTTTTCCCACAATAGAGCTTTCTTTTGGTGGTATTTGATCACCTCTGCGGTTTTTATCTGTTGCACTATAAACAAAAATAGTGCTACAATAAATATCCCCATTTTTAAAAAAAAAAAGCTATTTTTTTCTCAGTTTAGGCCAATATGTATTCTTCTACATATTTTTGGTAAAATTGCAATATGGGTATATTGATTGGTTTGCACAAACGTTATAGTGTCTACAAAATAGGGGGTAGTTTTATGGCATTTTTATTATAATTTTTTTTTTTACTTGTTATGGCGGTGATCTGCAATTTTTATTGTGACTGCGACATTACGGCGGAGACATCGGACACTTTTGATGTTATTTTGGGACCATTCACATTTACACAGCGATCAGTGCTATAAAAATGCACTGATTACTGTGTACATGTGACTGGCAGTGAATGGGGTTAACCAGTAGGGGGCAATCATGGGGATTCTAACGTTAGGGGGCGTGGCTTACTGTGGCACATCACTGATCGCTGCTCCCGATGAGAGGGAGCAGATGATCAGTGTTGCCTCACCAGGTAGAACAGGGAGATGTCTTGTTTACAAAGACATCCCCCAGTTCTGCTGTTCCGTGACCCGATCGTGGGACACCGGCAGACATCGAGTCTGCAGGCCCCGCGGGAACGGTCACGGAGACCATGGCAGGTGCGCACGCCCGCTAGGGGGCAGGTTCGGGAGTTCGGGCTGGGAGTAAACTTCTTTTGACGGTACAGCAGCTGGGGCAGGGAAATTTGCCTGGTACAATCGGACGTCGGTGTACTGCTAACAGAGTGCCCGCAAGTACTTGGCTGTGACACACCTAATTTTACACATTCATTCCTCTCAGTGCAGGTTTCAGAGAGGACTGAAGGTATAGTGGGGTTGGAGATCCCAGCTGATGAGGAGCAAGGGGAGGTCCGCTTTGTTCTTTGGTGTGGGTCTTTAATGTGCACTTGCCAACAAGCGGCATGGCAGGTCGACATATGTCTGGTTATGCTTGTGGTGCCCAAGCGGCTGATGTTTTGGCCACGCGAGATACGCTTGAGACATATGTTGCAAATAGCAGTGGTGCGATCTGATGCACTCGTCTCAAAAAAGGCCCACACCAAAGAACTTTTGTGATAACGTGCAGAGGCAGCGCCCTGCACAGGCGGAGCTCTGCGGTGTGATTCAGTTGGTGTGCTGGCCTCAAGCTGGCCCCCGGAGGGCATCCTGCCTCGTTGGACATGTGCCGCCTCCTCCTTTTCCTCTCTCGCTTCAGGCACCCACGTGGAGTCAGTGACCTCATCATCCCCTCCCTCTTCACCACTAGAGCAAACCTGGCAGTAAGCTGCAGCTGGTGGAACATGACTGCCAGATTGCTGTCCTTTAGCATCCCCTCTCTCTACGCTCACGCTACTGCCTTCCTCTAGCTGGGTATCATCATCCAAGACTTCAAAACGCTGGGCATCCTCCTGGAGCATGTACCCAACACTGTGCTCAAACAGTTCGGGGGACTCCTCAGGAGGACATGGTGGGTCTAGGGAAGGGGTGCCTGATGATGCCATTGAGTACGCGTTGGCAGCTGCTTTGCCAGTCCTGGGTGAGAGAGGATGAGGAGGATGAGGAGGGCTTGGTCATCCACTCTACCAAGCCTTCGGCATGATGCGGCTCAACATGTCCAGCTGCCGAAAAGAAGGACAAGCGTGTCCCATGGCCACCTGCTGATGACGGTGCACCACGTCCACGACCAGCACTGTTGTCTCTAGATACAGAGCCTGCTTGCCCTGTGTTCTTGCCTCGGGACTGTCTGCCTCTCCTTGTCGGTCTTCCAGGCATTGTAGTGGGTAGTGTATATTGTGCTGGAGTCACACAGCACACACACTAACTCCTGCAGATGGCTGCCTTAGATGACAACAACAGGGCCTTAGGGCAGATAGAGGCTGAGGTGGTGGCTGCCTTAGATGACAACAACAGGGCCTTACGGTAGATAGAGGCTGAGGTGGTGGCTGCCTTAGATGACAACAACAGGGCCTTATGACAGATAGAGGCTGAGGTGGTTAATTGTGTGCTGCACTCTACTCACACAGCACACACACACGCTAGCTCCTGCAAATGCCTGGCTGCCTTAGATGATAACTGTGCTTTACGGCAGATAGGGGCTGAGGTTGTGGCTGCCTTAGATGACAACAGGGCCTTACGGCAGATAGAGGCTGAGGTGGTGGCTGCCTTAGATGACAACAGGGCCTTACGGCAGATAGAGGCTGAGGTGGTGGCTGCCTTAGATGACAACAGGGCCTTACGGCAGATAGAGGCTGAGGTGGTGGCTGCCTTAGATGACAACAGGGCCTTACGGCAGATAGAGGCTGAGGTGGTGGCTGCCTTAGATGACAACAACAGGGCCTTATGACAGATAGAGGCTGAGTTGGTTTATTGTGTGTGCTGTGCTGTACTCACACAGCACACACACACACGCTAGCTCCTGCAAATGTGTAAAAAAGTGCAGCGCTCAAAAATAAGGTGAGTAGATACCTAACCTATAATAGTGGATGTAAATGAAGTAGATCCAAGTCAATCAAATCGCGCATGCGCGATCGCTTAATACACTCCCAGGCCAGGAGTTTTTTATCTCTCTCTGCTACTACGTAGCGAAAGTTTTTTTATTTCTTATCTTATCGATGCTTTGTACTGAGCTTATTGAGCCACAATAAAGGCACCACCTGTTTTATCGTATCACACGATCCGGAGTTTTTTTTGTATCTTTTTGGCATCCTTGTGGGACCTTGGCTGGACCGCTGAGAGGGGGTATACAGGCACCTGGGGGATCCTGACACACGCTCTAATAGGCAAGGAATCGCCTAGCCGCTCCGCTACGAGGGAGGACACCTGCACTTGGGATCTCGGTTGATGGGATACGTGCATTAAAGACCAGGCATCTGGTAAGCCTCCTTTTCTTACTTTAATATCTCCTGATGGGAACTGTGTGGTCAATCCATTACATCATTTAGGATAACCCCACCACGTTCAGAAGTGTTCTTTGTAGGAGATCATCGAACGTTATTAGGCACTATGGACTTTGTTTGTTAATCTCTTTTGCATTTTTTGTATCTGGGGTTTCACTTTATGCAATTTTAGATGTATTATTTTTATTATTTTGCACGTGTTTAATTTATAGATTTGTGTACTAATACACTTCCCTTGGTTGTCACTTTATGTATTTAATATTTGTTGTCACGGATTTTTCGTTTGATGTGCACACTGTAATTAATTTTCTGTGGTTTACTGCAAACATTTTATATGCATTTATATTGTCGCATGCACCAGTATTCACTTATGCATATTTGATTGACTTTGATCTACTTCATTTACATCCACTATTATAGGTTAGGTATCTACTCACCTTATTTTTGAGCGCTGCACTTTTTTACACATTTTTCTGTTTTGGTTTGGTATCTAGAGCCATAGTGTTTAGCTGCTCTGGTCACATACAATTTTCTCCGAGCGCAGATTTCTTCCACATTTTTTTTAGCTCCTGCAAATGCCTGGCTGGCTGCCTTAGATCACAACAGGCCAGAAGGATAAGAAAGGTAATGTGATACTGCAATGCTGTACTAACAGCACGCACACACTAGACTAATCCCCAGAATCACAGCAGATAACGTTAGACTCAGGACTCAGATACAGATACTCACCACTCAGCACAGCAGAATGTATAACACAGCACAGCACTGCAGATACTGTCAGCAGCAGTGCAATCAGCAGAATGAATATAAAATCAAATGATCAGAATTCAGCATCAGCAATGTAGAATGATCACAGTCTGTATTACTGATATAGTCACCGGAACACAGTACACTAGGCTGCCACAGCGGCGGCCTTTTATACTGTGGGGCGTGTACTAAACCCCCTGAGCTATAATTGGCTACAGGCATCCTGCCTGTAGCCAATTATGGCTCTCCTCGCTGCCAGCGCTGTGATTGGCCAACCATGCAGGGTCACAGTGCATGCTTGGCCAATCATCAGCCAGCAATGCACTGCGACTGGCGCAGTGCATTGCGGGCCGCTCGCATCACACGAATGTGTCCTAAGTGTGTTTGTGTACTGTTGTTTGCCATAAATGAAGAAGGCTGGGGTTTTGTTGAAGTAGTAGAGCCAGGATAAAGAACTGAGTCTCTTGGTTATAAACCCTTATTCCTGGAGACCGCACACGTATTGTTGTTCAGATTAAATGTGCATTACCCAGTCAAATTTGTTTGTGGTAAATTATTGAAAGTTATAGCAGCGTGATCTAGAATAAGAGGACAGGGAGACGAGAGGTGTCCCTTACAGGTTGACCTTGAACAACCAGAAGGACTTGAAGAGGTGGAAGAGAGGGCGTGGCCTAGCGGCGGATGTAACAGGCAGCAGGAGAGCGCTGCTCCGTCAGACATCCAAGTGAATCTCCTGTATACAGCCTCAGAATCCGCAGCACAGACGACACAACAGGCCCCAGACCACGGCCAGAGGACCTGGGCACAAGTTCCAGCCGTTGACAGACCCTACAGCCATGTCAAAAAGAAATTCAGCGGCCCGGCCAGCTCCGGACCACGCGACCCAAGAAAGGGCGGCGCCCAGCAGCGCGAACAGCGTGAGACCTACAAGGCCGCGGCCTTGAAACTAATCGGCAAAATGACGACCAAAGAAGCCCCACACTCATTCCTGTGCCATCCGGAACCTCCAAATCCCCACAGCGATGCGGATGACACCATAACGCTGGACGATCCGGCGACGCCATGTCTCCCATGGGACCGCGTGAGTACTCCACCAGGCCTCACAAGCCAACCCACGGCTAACTCCCCTACACAGGCCGACTCAGAACCCACATTGAGAGATATCATGTCAGCAGTCCTCTCCTGTAACCAGTCCCTACATACCCTCACCTCAGAAATAAAGGGGGTGAAAGCAGAGCTTACCTTTGTAAGACAGGACATGCAGAAATTGAGGGACCGCACTACAGCAGTTGAGGACAGGCTGGGGACCCTAGAAGATGAGTGGGACCCTGTAAGAAGAGATGTGCACTATAACTCCATGGCAGTTGACAAGCAGGCAGCCCGTATCGATGACATGGAAAATAGGATGAGAAGGAACAATGTCAGAGCAATAGGCATTCCTGAAAAGATGGAGGGAAAGAACCCAGTGCAATTCATAGAGCAATGGCTTCTGCAAACATATGGGAAAGAAGCATTCTCCTCTCTGTTCTGTGTCGAAAGAGCCCACAAAGTCCCCATGAGACCCCTGCTTCCAGGGAACCCTCTTTCCTATTTAAAATGTTAAACTATAAAGACAGAGACGCCATACTGTCGAAAGCAAGAAATTTGGGTGACGCACTGAGAATGGACAACTCCAAGGTGTCCTTCTTTCCTGATTTCTCAGCAGCAGTTCAGAAGCAAAGGGCACAGTTTAATGAGGTCAAGAGAAGACTGAGGGCACTTAATATCCAGTACTCCATGTTATACCCCTCAAGACTGAGAGTGGTCGCTAGAGATCAGATTCATTTCTTTGAAAAACCTCAATTGGTATCACAGTGGCTGGACAGACAGGAACGTTCCCTCAGAGAGGATGCTGCCCGACGATAGCATACCTGAGGCGCTGATGTAGAAGAAGGGTCACCTGATCCTGTTCAAAAGACAAGCTTTGGGAAAGAACCTGTTGCTCCATACCCCTACTGAGACACACAAAGTTCTTTCTCGGCTGACATCCCCTAGACAAGACGGATGCAAGAGATCAAATTACAGTGATTTTGTTTTTGTACCCTGTCTTAGTGATGGGAGACCCCGTTTATGGGCCCCAAGCACAGGAGCATAGTGAGCCACGTCCCCCATGGTTCACACTGCCCCGGAGACTGCAGGGCAGCCAGCATTTTCCACCTATAATTTTTATATTACTGGCCATGTTGGCCCCTTTTATGTTCTTGGTTTCTTGCTTTTTTCTCACAGGTCATGCATCTACCAGACCCCTTAAGGGGAACAGACTCTCACGTGCAATTAACATGGCGGATATGAACAATCTACCACTGACGCAAGTACAATCACTAACCTGGGCTCTTTTTTTCTTTTTAGCTCAGCACAACGGCCTTCCCTTTTTTTCTTTTCTACTTTTGCTAAGACCACTCTGTCTGGTTACCCAGGCCTATCTTTGTCCGGTCCCCCCATAGTAACTACTGGTCCCATACAGGGGAGAGATACCAGTGGCTATTTTTTCTGGCCAGCCCAAAAACCCCCGAGAGGGGATAAAGGACCTCTGGTTAATTATATACCTAACTGTCGATTATGGGTAAAACATATGTGATACTTAGCTGGAATGTGAGCGGTTTGGGAAACAGAGTGAAGCGAATGGCTGTAACTAACGTGGCCAAGAGACTGAGGTCCTCAATTATCTGCTTACAAGAAACACATATGAATCCGGAACGAGAGCTACAGTTTTCAGCCCGTATGTTCGGCCAGCAGTTTCACTCTTTGTATTCCACATTTTCCCGAGGGGTAAGCATTTTGATCCCACAGGGTGTATTATTTGTATGCTCCAAATCCATGCTAGATGACAAGGGGAGATATATTTTTTTGAGAGGTAACTTGGAAGGGCTAGAATGTATTTTGGGTAATATATACATACCCCCACCGTTTTCTTCAGAAGTAATGGGGATTCTTACTAAATTCCTGGCTGACAACCCGAATGTACCGGCTTTTATTGTTGGAGATTTTAATAATTGTCTTAACCCCCAGCTGGACAAGTTCTCGATTGCCCATCGGGGGGGAGAGAGTCGCAGGGACCAGACACCATTTGCGCACCTGTTAAATAGTATGGGTCTACATGATGTCTGGCGCCTGAAGAACCCGCATGCCAAGGTGTTCTCTTGCCACTCAGCCACACATAGGGGGCTGTCTAGAATTGACCTCGGTCTTTGTAATGAGGAGATGCTACCTTATGTTACTGATGCACAGTATGAGCCTAGAACGGTCTCTATCCATTCCCCATATTGGGCAAAAATCACTAACAGGGCCGGATAAACGCACTCTATGGAAGATAAACCCATTTTGGTTGTCCCTCTTTCTGGACCCTGACCCGATTGTATCCGTCCTGACTGATTTTATTACCATTAATGAACATTCTGCATCCTCAGGAATGTGCTGGGATGCCCTTAAGGCATTCCTCTGAGGCCAGTTTATTAAATCTATATCCTCAATAAAGACTGAGACCAAAGCATGGGAGTTGCTGGTACTTCAGAAAGTTAAATATGCAGAAGCTGAGTTAGTTTCCAATCCCATGGAGGCAGCAGAAAGGGGGTGGTTGGAGGCTCAAAAACTGGCTAGTGCAGTAACCACCACAAAGGCAGAAAACAAACGCTTCTTTTTGCAACAGAAATATTATGAAGAAGGGGAAAACACTGGTCATATGCTTGCCATGATGGCTAAAGCTGGGAGGGACTCATCCTATATAGCCGCAGTGAGAGACCTGGCGGGTAAATGGTAAATACTCATGAGGAAATACTAGATACATTGAGAAACTTTTATAGTGATGTGTACTCCTCTAGGGTGACAGCGGCCCCCACGGCGATACGTGACTTCCTCGAGGAGTGCAACCTACCATGTCTGGAAC
This sequence comes from Lithobates sylvaticus, assembly GCA_028564925.1. NCBI lineage: Eukaryota > Metazoa > Chordata > Amphibia > Anura > Ranidae > Lithobates > Lithobates sylvaticus. The sequence continues at coordinate 311,449,581 of CM053031.1, forward strand.
AATCTGATAGGGACATGCTAGGTGCCCCCCTTTCTATTGAGGAACTCTCGGAGGCATTAGCTCTCTCTCCCCCTGGGAAATCTCCGGGGGCGGACGGTCTACCCGTGGAGGTATATAAAAAGTATGCAGACGTTTTGCTCCCTCGGCTAAGGCAAACACTGACAGAAGCCCTGGAGGTGGGCCAGCTTCCCCCCTCCATGGCTGAAGCCACCATTATACTAATTCTAAAGCCAGGAAAGGATGCACTACAGCCAGACTCATATAGACCAATCTCTCTGTTGACAACAGACGTCAAGCTACTGGCTAGAGTGCTGGCGACTAGATTGGCCTCGGTCATACAGAAGATCATACACTGAGATCAATCGGGATTTATTCCCTCCAGATCTACTGCCCTAAACATTAGAAGACTACAAATTTGCAGATTCCAGTGGAGAACCCGGGGAATAGAGCAATTCTGTCGCTCGGCGCTGCCAAAGCTTTTGACAGCGTCGAGTGGCAGTACCTTTGGGAGGTGCTGGGGAGGTTTGGGCTGGGAGAGAGATTTATTAGGTGGGTGCAACTGTTGTACGCCTGCCCCACGGCCAGGCTGAGAATCAACAGAGACCTCTCAGACCCTTTCTCCTTATACAGAGGCACCAGGCAGGGGTGCCCACTGTCACCCCTCCTGTTTGCCCTGGCCCTTGAGCCACTGGCAGAAATGGTAAGGGGTTCCCCGGACATAGTGGGTTTTGAAAGGGGGAGGGCCACTGACAAAATTTCGCTCTATGCGGATGACACGCTTTTGTATCTGGGTGACACGTCATCTTCCTTGATTAACGTCATGTCCCTGATTAAACGTTTTGGCTCATTTTCTGGCTTCTCCATTAACTGGAGTAAGTCGGCCCTGCTTCCTCTCTCGTCATTTAAGTACGTAGGGGTGATGATATCCCCTAGATATCTCGTCATTTAAGTACGTAGGGGTGATGATATCCCCTAGCCCTACGGACTATTTGTCCCTGAACCTTCACCCCATTATCTCCAAAATTAAAGCAAAGTGTGGAGCTTGGTGTAAGCTGCCTATCTCACTCATAGGTAGAGCTAATTTGATCAAAATGGTGTGGGCCCCCCAATTATTATATATCTTACACAACTCCCCACAATGGATTCCACTGATATGGTTTACCAGGATAGATAAAATCTTCAGAACACTGCTATGGAAGAATGGAGTGCCTAGGATTAAGCTCTCCACACTTCAGAGGGGAAAGGACCAAGGGGGGCTAGCAGTCCCCAATATGCGATTGTATTTTCAGGCCTCACAGCTACAGCACCTCAGTGGGTGGGGAGAATTAGACACTGCAGATCCCACTCGCAATATAATACTGAAAGTAGCTGATAATTTATCGGCTGCTTCAAGTTTAGAGGTGAATATGTCACAGCTCCCTAGCAACGCGCCAACAGTAATATTGTTGAACAAGCTTTGGAGCTCACTCAAGCAATCCCTAAAAATGCACGGCTACACAATCTACACCCCAATATGGAACAACCCCCTCTATCCCGAGCTTTGCGTGCTACAGGGGTTCCAGTCCTGGAGAGCAAGGGGTCTTGTCATGTTGTCACAACTGTATTCTCAGAATGTACTCAAATCCTTCAGGGAGTTACAGGACGAATTCCAGCTCCCTAATCAGGATTTCTACAAATATCTACAGCTAAGACATGCTCTACAGACACAGACACGCACCTGCAGATTGACGCTGGTTGCGCACCCCATAGTAACGTATATCCTTACCTCACAAACAAAGAAGGGCATGATCTCCCAGGTCTATGCCTCTCTGCTAGAAAAAACGCAAGACATGACAAGACTCCCTTGTAGACACAGGTGGGAACAGGATATAGGAGAGATAGGAGGGGATGATTGGGAATTATGTTTACAGTCCTTACCAAACGTGTCGGTCTCTCCATCAGGGAGGCTATCCCAGCTTTTCATCCTTCATAGATCTTACCGTACCGCGGTGTTGTTACACAGGTGGGGTAGGAGGGATTCTCCTCTGTGCCCCAGGTGTGCGGCGGCCAATGGTGATCTGATACACCTCATGTGGCGATGCCCAAAGCTTTTCCGATACTGGCAGGGGGTGACCAAAACCATTTCAACGATATATCAATCCACTGTTCAGTTCAACCCGGTTACATGTTTACTGGGAGCAGTTGACGAGGAACTTTTTACCCCGCCAACACACATAGCAGTGATTAGACTGCTGTATATAGCCCGCAAGCAAATTGCCAGAGTATGGCTGTCTACTAGTATTCCCACGACTAAACAGTGGATTGAACAGGTTAATGGATCACTTATAAAAGAAAAATTAACATATCAACACAGAAACGCGGTTAAAACGTTTTATAAAATCTGGCAGCCTTGGTTGAGCACCCCGGGATTGGCACCCTCCCAGCTAGTGTTAGACAGATTGTTCCAGTAGGGAACCATTGTGCTGTGAACCGAAATTATTAAGGCCTCCGCTCTTTTACTCGAACATATGGTATTTCAAGAGAGCACGTTGAACAAAAATATGCACATTCAAATGTATACCTGTGAGAAGTTTAGTTCTCAGTTTTCTTCCCGTTGGAAGATGTTTGGCAGACACCTATACCTATGCAAATGGTAGTTCCTAAAAATGTGTCAGAAACTTTGCATAGTTGCAGGCAGACGACAATATGGCTGAATGAATGAATGACTTGTATAGCGCAACCTATGCGAACTGAATCGCCTCAGGGCGCTTTTTGCCACTGGTGTCCATCTGTGGTATAGTGCGGTCCTTGCCCTGTGGGGTCCTGACACGCTTACAAACACATACACATACAACATACACATATTTGGCCAATTTTATCGACAGGATCTTTTTTTTTTTTAATAGAACCACAATCCTTTACTTTACAGGTTTTACTTTTAAATTTCCTCCCCCCGACCCGATCCCTCCCCCCGCTCCGCTTCGCTGTGTCCATTGGCTTGGTTTAACCATCGATGATTTGGGCTCACAATTTTGGGTTCCGGGACTTCAACCTTTACCCTACACACGTACGGCTTCTGCGTAATTCCACGTCTTTTTGAACTTTTTCCACATATCCCACTTCTCTGCTAGACCTCCCATTCCCTCTTCCATGTTAGTTCTAAGAAACTCCATCGTTCGAGTATTCTCGACTAGGTCTAACCACTCCCATATTGCTGGGCCATCCTGTTTCCTCCAGTTCCTCGCTATCTGGCGCTTTGCGGCATTGAGTAAGTGCGGGACTAGGGACCTTTGATAGTGCTTGACAGCTCCTTTAGTGCCGTGGAATAAAATCACCCATGGGTCGTTTTCGAGGTTTATTCCAGTAATATCCTTGATATAATCTATTATTTTCCTCCAGTAAGCTTTTATCTTATAACAATCCCACCATAGGTGTGCCATCGTCCCCTTCACCCTACAGCCTCTCCAACACTCGGCCCCCTTGTTGAAATTGGCATGACTTTGATGGAGTTATGTACCACCTTGATAGACACTTGTAATTCGTTTCAGTGGCCCTAGAATCTACTGCTGAACTATAGGTTAAATTAAAAAAAATTCTCAGTGTATGTGTGTCAATTTTTGTGCCCAGTTCCCTCTCCCACTTTTGAACGAATGGGGGTATCTCCATTCCGTCCGCATCCCGCAGAAGTCTGTAAATCTTCGCAATTGATCCTTTTGTCTCGCGAGCTGTAAAAGTTCGCTCTAGACGGGTCGGGTCCTCACTCACCCTAATTGGTTGCGGCAGACTTCTGACAAAGTGAGACAGCTGGAGATACCTCCACTCGTTCATATCAAATAAGTCCCCCCTGTTTTTTAATTTGTTTAGTGAAAGAATTTTTCCCTTATATAAAATATCTTTGAGTTGTGCCCGGTCATCTTTAATCCATCCCCCTCCCACTAATTTGTTCCCTGGTGCAAAATATTCATTATTTTTAAGTGCTATTAAAGGAGAATTATATTTAACGTTAAGAAGTTTATGAATTTTATCCCATATTTTTAGTGTGTTTGTTGTCATAGTGTTAGTGCCTTCACTCAGTGTTCTATACTTTGGGGGGTTCCAAATATCTTTTCCTAATTGTGAATTGCTGAGATTTTTTCCAAGTTAACCCATCTTTTTGTACTGTTGTTATTACTCCAGTCAGGGATTCTAGATAGGACCGTTGCATAATAGTAATTTACCACGTCAGGTACCGCTAAGCCCCCTTTTTTTTTTCCTTTTTCAATATGTGGAGTGCGATTCTGTGCTTCTTGTTTTTCCATATAAAATTCATTATGAGGGATTTTAGTTTATTAAGATACGTCTGGGATAGAGGGATTGGGAGCATTTGGAATTTGTATGTGATTATGGGTAACAGAGTAATTTTCGCTGCGTTAATGCGACCCAGCCACGAAAGAGGTCTCGTAGAATAGTCTTTGCTTTTTTTTGCTATCTCATCTAGCAGCGGAATGTAGTTAGTTCTGTATATTTCCTTAATTGATTTTGCTAAATTAATTCCCAAATACTTAATATGTTTTTTCCATGGGAAGACAAATTTCTCCTGTAGAATCTCTTTATCCTTTTTAGTTACGTTTATATTCAAAATAAAAGATTTTGAGGTATTTACTTTAAAGTTGGAGATCTCTCCATATTGTTTCAAAATTTGCATTAAGTTAGGAAAAGTTCTTTGTGGGTTGCTTATGTAAAATAAAATATTGTCAGCGAAAGCAGCTATCTTATGTTCGTCACCGTCCACTGCAATACCTTCAATGTCTGGGTTCCTCCTGATTGTCGCCAGGAGGGGTTCCAGGGACAAAATAAAAAGGAGGGGGGACAGCGGACATCCCTGTCTTGTCCCGTTTTTCATACAGAACCGGGAGGATGTTACTCCGTTGATTTTAATCTTAGCTTTAGGGTTGTCATATAAAACCCTGATTCTTTGTAAGATTTTTGGTCCAAAGCCCATGTGGGCTAGTGTTTGGAACATGAGTCCCCAGTCTACCCTTTCAAATGCTTTCTCCGCATCAATTGACAGGAATAGACCTGGGGACCCCGCTTCTCTAATTCTTTGAAGCAACAGCAATGTTCGGACCGCGTTGTCCCGCCCCTCTCTTCCGGCCACAAAGCCTACCTGGTCAGGGTGGACCAGTGTGCTCAGGTACAGCTTGACCCTTGCTGCCAAAATCTTGGCGTATAGCTTGGTGTCGGCATTAAGTAGCGAAATTGGTCTGTAACTTGAGCACACCGATCCATCCTTCCCTTCTTTCAGGATAACCGTAATATTAGCCGTTAGGGAGTCTTCGCTCATTTTATATTCTGAACCCAATCCGTTAAAATAGGTGCATAATCTAGGGATCAATAGCTCATGAAATGTTTTATAATAGGAAACAGTAAATCCGTCCGGGCCCGGACTTTTCCCGGACGGAGAATTCATCAAGGCCTTTTTTACTTCTTCTTCAGAAAATGGTCTCTCTAGGGCCTCCATATCGTCCAGAGGGAGCTTAGGCAAACCGGCGTTATCTAAGAAGGCTTCAATTTTCTTTATTTTTTCACCTTTTCTCGGGATGTTTTGCTCGGCCGCGTAAACTCCCTCATAATATTCTCTAAAGGAATTTGCTATATCGCCCGATAGATATTTAACCTCTCCTGCCTTATTTTTTATTTTTTCGATATAATTTCTTGCCTTTTTTTTTGTAGAGTTTTGGCTAAATGCTTGCTTGATTTGTCTCCCCATAGGTATCTTTCTTTTGCTATTCTATTAAACGTTTGCTTTACGTCCTGTTCGAATAATTCCCTTAAATCGTCTCTCCTATCGGTTAATCTTAGCAATAATTCCTTGTTTTGGCCCGGTAGCTGTTTATGTTCCTGTTCGAGAAGACCAATTTCTGCTTTTAAGTCCTCAATTTTATTACGGTGTTCTCTTTTCTTCCAGGCTCCCTTTGATATGAAAGTCCCTCTGATAAATGCTTTATGAGCATCCCAAACATGTGATCCCTGCACCTCCCCATTGTCATTGCTATTAAAGTATTGTTCTATCTCTACTTTAATCTGGGCTACAGTCTCCTTGTCCCTAAGAAGTTCCTCATTTAGTCTCCAGTTATTATATGGTGCCTGTATATCCGGAAAGTGAAGCCTCATCGAGACCAGGGCGTGGTCAGACAGTGAGATGATCTCTATTTTAGTCTCTAGGACTCTGTCAAGCAAGCCGTGGTCTAATAAAATATAGTCAAGGCGCGAGTACGTCCCATGTACGGGGGAGAAAAATGTGTAATCTCTTATTTTGGGGTGGTGAACCCTCCAAATATCTACCAGTTGACTGATGAGCAATTTTTGTTTGATCATTTGTTTTACAACATTACATGTCCCCCGTACATGGGACGTAGAATCTAAGTCCTGGTCCATATGAAAATTTAAGTCTCCCATCAGAATCACATATCCCCTTTTAAAATCCCTCAGTTTGGCAAGGATCCCCCTCAGGTATTGTACTGGCCTAGTATTGGGGGCATAAATATTTGCAAACGTGTATTTTGTCTGTCCAATAGAACCTCTAAGGAACAAATATCTCCCTTCCGGGTCCACAAGTCTGTTCTCTAAACTAAAAAAAGTATCTTTAGAGAAGCCTATGGCCACCCCCCCTTGATCTATTCATTATAGTGTCCCCATAGAACCAAGTTGGATAATGGCTAGAGAAGAGTTTTATATTGGACCCGTGTGAGATATGTGTCTCCTGAAGGAAAGCTATACCTGCTCCGTATTTTTTAAGTTCGTCTAAGATTTTAGCTTGTTTATTGGGTAGGTTGAGTCCTTTTACATTATAAGATATTAATTTAATGTTAGTCATCGAGGCCCTTTGGATGGCGCTTCGCGGTTGATGGTAATAGGATCACAGCGATGAAGGAGCTCGTTTCCCCCCTTCCCTTCCCTCCCCTCCTATCCCCCCCGTACTCTTTATTCCCTCCCATGAGTCCCCATCCACCCTCCCTCCTCCTTTCCCGTCCCCCCCACCCTATCCCACCTCCTCCCTCCCTGACCCCTTCTAAGGTCATAGAGACGTTGGGGGCCATCCAATTGCAGCTCCCCTCCGTTCTCTCGGTATCTCAGGTGAGGTGGGGCTCTGATCGGCAGCTATGTCTTACCCGAACCCTGGTTGCTTCAGGGTATCGGGGGTCAGCGGGCGAGTTATGTGCTGCTTACTTCTGCCCTGGTTGGTGGTCGGCCATCCTCCGCCACCTCCCCTCCTCTCCTCCACCCCCCCCACTCCCCCCACTCTCCGCCACCGTCTCCCATCCTGGTAAGGCCGGGACTTGTAAGTCCAGCTTTTGGCAGAATTCACTCAGGTCTTCCGGAAATTTTAATCTGGCCGAACGTCCATCTTTTGTGCCTATCAAGCACGCGGGGAAGCCCCATGTATATTTCACATTTGAGCATCGCATCAACTCAAGTAGAGGTCTCTGCAACCTTCTCCTCTCCAACGTCTGAGGGGCTAAGTCTGCGTAGATCTGGATCTCGGAATCCTCATATTTCAGGGGAGTTTTCCCATACAATTTTGCCCAAATTTCGGCTTTGTCCTCGTAGAAATGGAATCTAGCTATGATATCCCATGGTCTAGGTGCGCCAGTTTCTAAGAGTCTACCCACTCGATGAACCCGTTCTAATTTGGGGAACTCCTCTTCTTCTTTACCCAGGAGGGGTTTAAATATGGTTGTTATTATCATCCTTAAATCTTCTCCCCTTTTTTCCGGAACATTTCTTACTCTGAGATTTTGTCGCCTGTTCCTATTCTCTGCATCTTCAAGTTTATATTGGGTGTCTCGTTGTGTTCGTTGTATGGATCTTAACTGGTCTTTTAATATGTGCATTTCTTGTTCCTGTATGTCCACTCTTTTCTCAGCGGATTCGACTCTTGCCAATAGATGCCCTAGATCTTCTCTGAATAGGTGGAAGTCCCCTTTAATCGCGTTTTCCATTTTTAAAAGCATTTCTTCCATTTCGTTTTTTGTAGGGAGATGCACTCTCCCCCCCCCCCTGTTCATCGATCCTACTGACATCTACTTCGTTTTCCAGCGTTTGATCGGGTGTAGATTGGGCAGGCTGGCCGTCGGCTTTCTTATCCTTCGGTTTCCTTCACTCCATCGTTGGTTCTGGATGAATCTCCGTGTGGTTTGATTGTGGGCTTCAGCCTGTTTTCAAATATTGTTTAATAGTGCTCACTGTTGTTTTAGGGGTTTTGGGGGGCCCTTCTTGGGGACTTTGCTCATGTTTCCTACACGGACCTTTCTAATTCTCTTTCCCAGGTTGTTATCTGTTTGGTCCCTAGTAAGAAACCTACTGTTCCCTCTCTCCCCTTGCTTTTTCCTTTTCTTTTTTTTTTTTTTTTCTTAGGTGGAACTTGTCTTCTATGTAAATAGATTTATCGCTCGCAAGCTGGTGTTCGGGAGTAACAGTGAGATTTTTAATGGTTAAATATACCGGGTTTTATGGGACACCCTCTAGCCCCCTATGTATGTAGGAATGCAAGAGATCCCCCGTTTTATCTTGGGGCTGTAATAGTTGTCCCTCAGCACTCTCCCCTTTCAGGTGTGCTATTTTGGCCGTGTCGCAACAGATGTATGTGTCCTTTTTTTTTTATCGACTTTTCAGTGTTGGTTTTCTGCTCTGCGGCTTCACCCTATTGCACCCCCTAGTACCAACTATCCAGGGAGGGTAAACGGACAAGAGAGAGAAGGTGGTACTGATCAGTCTGCCTGCTTTAGAGACTCTGACCGGCTGCCACTTCCGAAGGCGAGAGGAACCCCTCTTTATCATGCCGTACGTCTCTCTCACTTGGGCACCAAAATTGCAGCCCACGTACCCCACAAGGACCCGGCAAGGTCACAAACCAGAGACTATAAATTAAGTGTGATATGGCCCACCTAATGTACCCACTGATATATTCCCATTCAGTGACGATGGGAAAGAAAACCGAGGGATTGGTCTAAGCTTTGCTAGAAGTCTACTCCAGTCCGGGTAGACAAGGCACTGTCCGGGCACTCCGTCCTCTTCTGTTCCCCCCTCCCCGACCAACACAGGGATGAGCAAAAAACAAATAATCACTTCAGAGCATTACTCAGTTCATATAGATAATGATCACAGGTTTAGCAGATAAGGAGATACTGCCAGGCTTGTAAAGGCATCAGGGCGAGTACTTGAATGCAGGAAAGATTGTTCAAGAAATGCAGACCACGTTGGAGATATGACATTTGCTTACCTCATCCTTCCGTTTAGGCTTGCAGAGAGGGAATATACTCACGGCTTGAGGCGTTTACCTAGGAGTTTCCTGGGCTTAGCGTAGGGGGGAGAGATCGATCCAGGCTGGCGGAGGGTCGGAGGAAGAGATGATGGTGCGCGGGACAGGTAGCTGGGCGCGCAGCTAACGTATCCCGTCCCTCCACGATCTCATGTGTTGGCGCGGCTCACCATCGGCTGTGCGTTGATCCGGAGAGGCGGCGCTGACGGTCTCGGAGTCTCTCACTCTCCATGGAGCCTCAGCGTTCCCCTCTCCTCGCCGTCTCTGCTACACACATCCGCCCGCTTATCAGGCCCCTCCCTCCGTACTGCGTTCTACGTCAGTACGTCCCGCCCCATTGGAGGATGTGCGTTATCGACAGGATCTAATTAACCTACCAGCATGTCTTTGGCTGATGTTCGGAAGGTAATCCGTACGGTTATACACACCCGTGCACAGATTGTTTGAAGGCCCAAGTCTATTCCATTTATGTACCTTGAATCTATTTGATAATTACTGTGATGTAATAGTAATTCTTGTCTGACTGCACTTATACTGTATATCTGTTGATATGTTATTTTATGACACAATAAAACTTTTTCTGATAAAAAAAAAAAAAAGAAGAGGTGGAAGAGGTAGAGTGAGAAATTTGGGCTTTGAGCTGGGACATGTAAGAGCTTTGAGCTGGGACTTGTAAATTAAAGTGAAGTATTGAATTTCATCTTAAAGTGGTGCATTGAATATTAATTACTGTACTCCTTATCTGTTTGTTAAATGTCTTGTTGAGAGTAATAAGTGGTCACATATTGCTCGGCTCGCTCCCCTACCTGTGGCCACCTCGGGGGAATGGCGCACTCTTTTGAAAGGAAAAAGGGGTTTGCTGTCAGACCATGGGCTGCTGCGAACTGCAGATGCTTGGTTCAAAGTTGCTAAAGCTATTCATGAAGAAGGGTTTACAAAAAATAAAAATAAAAATGGTTGTATTGTTTATGTGTATAGAAAACCAGAAAAGAGGAAGTCAAGTAGTCAGCCACTGCCCTATAATGGCGTCTGGTCCCCAGGAAGTAGACACTGCCCTTCGTCTACCGCCCCTCTGTTCCAAGTGACACCTCCCCCACTGTGCTATGTCTTCCGGGACATATTACAAGGGTGTCTTGATTATTTCAGCCAGAGTCTGACTTTAAGGACTGTTTTAGTTGTAGTTGCCTATCCTTACATTATTGAAGTTAAAAGGTGTTTCTTTTCCAACAGCAAATGTAGCAAATGTGCTATATTTGTGCAAATGTTTTTATTTTTTATTTTAGTTTAGTTTTTTGGGGGCCCCCCCCCCCCCCCCCCCCGTGGCCTGGACGGAGACCGAGATGGCCGCTTAACTTGTGAGCTCCTGCGTGCCCGGGACAATCTAGCGACTTGAAAGGGAGCCTACCGCACTTTCCCTGCTATGCACAGGTCCACTAGGAGCTCGTCCACCTCCCGCACCCCCAGAGACTCTCAGACCCACCTGGGGAGGAATATTCCGGAGTTATTCCGGGCCCAGAAGTTACAGGCCCTCGCGCCGCTGCACGCGCCACTACAGGCCCAAGCCTCGGCCTCGCCTGACAGACCTCTAACTGTCCCCATGCTGGGAGCGTCCTCTCCCAACCCTAGCGGGGCTCTACCCCAAAGCCTTCTCGACTTGGAGAAAGTGGCCTCGGATATTAAAAAAACCATAACGGCGGCAATAGCGGACCTGAGGACAGATTTATTAGCTGTTGCCCACCGCATTGATGGCGTGGAACAAACGACACAGACGCACGCGGTGGCCATTCGCCAGGTACAGTCTGCTTATGATTCCCAACTGGCACAAGTTTTTGAACTACACAGGCACGTGGAAGATTTGGACAACAGGGGACGGAGGCACAATATCAGGGTACGAGGTGTCCCTGAAACTGTCGATCCGGGCGCTATTCAGCAAACCATCAGTGCCATCTTTAACGACTTGATCGAGCGCCCTGCGGACTCCCCCATCGACATGGAAAGGGCACACCGTGCTCTCCGTCCCCCCCCCCCACGGGACAACGAACCTCCCAGAAACATAATATGTTGCATCGTAAATTTCCCCCTCAAGGAAGAAATCCTCCGCAAAGCAAGGAAAGGGGGCGCATACTTTTTAATGGAACTGAGGTGAAACTTTTTCAAGATCTTTCCCAGATCACTCTCCAGAACAGGAGAGTGCTCAGACCATTGCTGGATGCCTTACGAGCCAGAAACATCCAGTACCGCTGGAAATTTCCATTCGGCCTCTCTGCCTCCACCAGGGGGCGCTCAGCACTACTCAGAACACCGGAAGATCTCCAAGCTTTTTGCGAACAACTCGACTACCCAGCATTGAGCTTCCGGAATGGTACGCTCTCTACTTCCCTGGCTCCCGGTGTCCCTCAACCCGTCTCCAAAAGCATCCCGCCAAAGATCGAGGCGCCGCAGACCAGACCCGATGTCTCCGAATGCCCGCCCTTCACGCCGGGACCTTCATCAACGCAGCCCGTCGCCTTTGAACATGTGACGTGACGTGCCGGACGACTGATCGCCTGCCACATGGACAATACGCTCAAGCCTGTGAGTACCCCACGATACCCTCCTCGTTTACTCTCCCACCAGAGACCCCCCCCGTGACTCTTCCTCACCCTTTCCTTATCACCACTCTCATCTCTCCAGACAAAGACTCGCCGCCGGCGACCGTCATACGATGGTCTGGCTCCCCTAAACAGGCCTTCGCTCCAATGCCTGCTGCCCCGAGCCTCGATAGATGTGGCACCCATGACCCTGGCCCTCACACTCTCTCACAGTAGAGCTCACATCCTGGACAGTCGCCTTAGCCTTATCTCCCTGATGGCGATTGACGCACAGCCCTGGTACAGGATCGCGGTTTCACTCCTGCATGGCTGAGATGTCTCCCTCCCAGGGATGGCCACCAGACCCATAGACTCCGCCTCCACCTCCGTACACCGGCCCAGCACCTCAAACTACCCACCGCAGATGCCCGCTCGGCAGTTGGACTTCCGAAGGCTCCCCTCACACCTGAAACACGGACTGCTGCTCTACGGCCTTCTGCGACACTCCTTCGAGGGACGCTTCTGCACCCACCTCGTACATCATGAAGAGGCCCTACATCCCCACTAGAGACGACACGTCTAACTCATCTCAGGCAATGTATCCATGTATTTTTCGCTTTTTTCCTGCCTGAACCTCATGGGATTTGGGTATCACACTTTTATTGTGGACTTTGTAACTTGTGCCTCTTGCTTTTGCTTACTGCGGTCTGCCCAGTGCCCATCCCCCGCCTTGAGGTGAAGGGGGCGGGGCACTGGTCCAACTGACTAAATGTAAAGGTTCCATAGCAGGTTCCAGGATAATCCCCCGCCCTAGCCCTGATCCCCCCCCAATCTTCCCCTCCCCCTCTCCGCTTTTCTCTCCCCCCCTCCTTCCCCTTCCCCCCCTCTCTTTCTTCCCCCCCATCCCCGCTCCCTCTCCGATACCCCCCCCCCCCATTGCTCTCCTTTCCCCCGGGTTGGACCCCGTCCCCTCTCCCTCCCCCCTCCCCCCCCTCTCTTCCCGGGGGCCCCCCCCCAATCTTCCTCCTCCATCTTCCCCTTCCTTGCCCTCCCTTCCTCCCCCCTTACCCTCTCACTTTACCCCTCCCCCTTTTCTTCCCCTCCCTCCCCCCCCAATCCCTCCCCCTCCCTCTCCCTTTTCTTCCCCCCTTTCCTTTCCCTCCTTTCCCCTCCCTCCTTCCCCCCTACCCCCCCTCCACTCCCCTCCCTCTCTCCCTCTTCCCCCCCCCCTCTCACTTCTTCTCCCCCCCCCCCTCTCTCTCCTCCCCTCCCCCTCCCCTTTTCCTTCCCTCCTCCCCTTCCTCCTTCCTCTCCCCCCCCCCTCACCCCCTCTCCTCCCTCTCTCCCTCCCCCCTCCCCCTCTCTCCTCCTCTTTCCCCCCTCCCTCTCCTTGCCCCCCCCCTTCTTCCCCCCTTACCCTCTCACTTCTTCTTCTTCCCCCCTTCCCCTCCCCTCTCTCTCCTTCCCCTTCCCCCTCTCCCCTCCCTCCTCCCCCCTCCCCTCCCCCTGCCCTCCCCGCTCCCTCCCCCCCTCCCCCCCCTTCTCTCCCCTCCCCCTCCCTATCCCGTTCCCCTTCCTGAACCTTTCGTCCCCACCCCCATTTTCTGTCTGACTACGCTAGACAGTATATGGAAGTGACCTACTCCGTGGGGCACCCTCACAGGCTGCTGACCTCAATTGTATTATGTTCGTCTCAGAGTTTTATTTTATTTTATCTTTTTTTTTCTTTCTTTTTACTTTTATTTTTGATAGGCAATGTTTACTTGATATACCCAGACCCCGTGTGCTGGACAGTTTGTATTATGACATGTTATAGATTGTCTCCTGTTTTACCACTTGATGCATGTGGACCCTCTACAGGTTCTTCTCCATTACGGTAGGCTCCCTAATACGCTACATTGACTCTTATCCCAGATAAGATTCCTCCCCTTTATTGTCCGGACCCCCGGGCCGCAGCAATGCTGTGGTCTTCGTTCAACCTTCTTCCCCCACACAGCAGTCTCTTGGAGACTTTGCTGACATACCAGGAATTTCCTATAGATTCTATAGGTGGATAGCTAAACTACCTCCACCTCTGGTGCTTCTACCCCCTTTTCTTCTTCTCGTTTCTTTTCCTTTTTTTTCTTCTCTTCCCCTCTACCCCTGTCACGCTCTTACACTCTCTTTTATCCCTCTCTGCTCCCCACACTCTAACCTTCTCCTCCGTCTAGTGACCCCCTGATCCCACCCCCTCTCTGTTTCCCTCCCCCTCCCTGACCTCTGATCCCTCCTTAGGGGAGTGGTCCCAGCTCACACCCCCATCATCGAGCCGCAAATTACTGAATAGACAGGCGACCGCCTTGGACAATAACTAACCCTCCCACAATGGAATTGAGAAACCCACTGACGTTGAAGTGTGTCTCACTCAACGTTAAAGGCCTCAACATTCCAGAAAAGAGGTCACAAGTTCTCTCCTCTCTCTCCAAACACAAAGCTCACTTCATTTTGCTACAGGAAACCCACTTCCGCTCTGACGCCATCCCTAAGCTTTCTAATCATATATATCGCTCAGTACTACACGCCACCAACCCTGAAGCCAAGTCAAAAGGGGTCGCGATCCTTATCTCTAGACATGCAAATTTCCTTCTGACTGACTCCCTAGTGGACCCAGAAGGCAGGTATATATTTATCAAAGGAACGTACGCCTCCAAGCCAGTTACATTAGCCAATATTTATTGCCCTAATGACCATCAGGTATCATTCTTCTGCAAAACATGTGCTCTTCTATCCTCATTTCAGAGCGGGCTGGTTCTCCTGGGTGGCGACTTCAATGTCCCCTTGAATCCCCTCCTGGACACCTCCACAGGATCGTCCTCTCTCACTTACGCGGCTCTACGACAAATCAAGGCCCAACTCCAGACCCTAAACCTACACGACGCATGGCGTATACTATACCCATCATCCAAAGATTTTACTTACTACTCACCCCCTCACCAAAAATATTCCAGGATTGACTTTTTCTTCTTATCCCAGACTGACCTAACTGCTCTACACCATTCCTCCATTGAACCGATGTTCCTGTCAGATCACCACCCTATTACGATTACGTTCTCATTCCCGGAAACAAATCCCAAAACCAAGGTCTGGCGTTTCAATCCTTCGATTCTACGGGACCCAGTTTCCCTTGAACACATTCGTTCGCGCATCAAATTATACTTTCAGGAAAACACTAGCCCTGACATCTCCCCTATATCCCTTTGGGAAGTGCACAAATGTGTGATACGGGGCGAACTACTAACCCTGAACGCGCTGTCCAAAAAATCTCACCAAGAACGGGTGAATAATCTTCTCAAAAGGCTGAGATCACTTGAGTTAGCCCACAAACAGACTCAGGCCCAACACACCTTACAGGACCTGATCCAAACTCGTGCCCTCCTCACAGAAGAACTGGGGAAACGCACAAGGAGACGTTACATTCTAGGTCAACAAATTTTCTATGAGCAGGGCAATAAGAGTGGACGCTTACTGGCGCGCTCAGTCCAAGCTGCTAAATTGTCATCCACCATTCACTCCCTGCGCGACCCCAAAGGTACTCTCTTAGCCAAAAGTGAGGACATAGCGAAGGAATTTGAAAACTTCTACCATAGGCTCTATAACCTCCACCCTAACCAACCGCCCCACTCCTCAGGTGACACACGCCAAACACTCATAGCAGACTTTCTTTCCCAACATGGCCCCAAGCCCATATCCCCCCAACAAGCGCGTTCCCTGGAGGGACACTTTTCTATCTTGGAACTGGAGTCCGCCCTGAAACAAATGAAAGTAGGAAAAAGCCCCGGCCCTGACGGATACACCCTCCAGTACTATAAATCCTTTGCGGACGTACTCACCCCTAGCCTTCTACAGACATTTAACGCCCTGGCAGTCCCACAAAACCGACCGAACAGATTGCTAGAGGCGCACATTACCGTGACCCCGAAAGAGGGTAAAGATTCCCTCCAGGTAGCCAATTACAGACCAATATCACTCCTCAACGTGGATATCAAACTTTATGCGAAAATTATCGCGAATAGGCTGCTTCCACTGATCCCCGACCTTGTCTCCACTGATCAGGTAGGTTTTGTCCCGGGCAGGGAAGCCTGAGACAACACCATCCGCACCCTTAACTTGCACCACTGGCTTACGTCCTCTAAAACCCCAGGATTCCTCCTTTCACTTGATGCAGAGAAGGCGTTTGACAGAGTGGCCTGGGACTATATGCAGGCAGTTCTAAAAGGCATTGGCCTTGAAGACCGTATGCTCACCTCGATAATGTCTCTATACGCCGGCCCTACTGCTGCGGTGAGGGTTAATGGCCACCTGTCAAACGCCTTCCCCATCAACAATGGCACGCGCCAGGGATGCCCCCTCTCCCCCTGATCTACGTTCTTTCCCTAGAACCCCTCCTGAATAAGCTTAGAGGGAATCCAGACATTAAGGGTCTGAGAATTAAGGATAGTGAATTTAAAGTAGCCGCCTTTGCAGACGACATTCTGCTTTCTCTTACCTCCCCACGCACATCCCTACCATCCCTCCTTCTGGATCTTGGAGCCTTCGGCTCCATCTCGAACCTGAAAATAAATTACTCCAAATCACACGCCCTGAATGTCTCCCTACCTCTTCAGGAAGTAGCGGACTGCCAGGAATCTTTCCCGTTTCACTGGGAGAAGACTGCCATCACCTACCTCGGAATCCGGATTCCGCCTTGCCTCTCGGACCTCTACTCCCTTAACTTCCACCCGGCCCTGACTAAAGCACAGAATCACCTTAAAGAATGGTCGACACTCAATGTCTCTTGGTTTGGCTGGGCGGCTCTGATCAAAATGATCATATTACCACGTTTACTGTACCTGATCCAAACCATCCCAATGGCCATCCCTGCGGGGTTTTTTTCCTCATTTAGGAGGGCATGCTCGACTTTCCTTTGGAAGGGCTCCCCCCCTAGGATTAAATATTCCAGACTCACCCTTCCTAAATCTGAAGGGGGCATAGCACTCCCAGACCTGCACAAATATTATGTAGCCTGTCACCTCACGAGAATAGCAGACTGGAATATTCACTCCCAAACGAAGATATGGGTCTCTTCAGAAAATGCGTTCTCACCCACGCCAATACACCTCCTCCCATAGCTACTCCCTAAACAGTGGCCCCCGAACTTAACCACACACCCTTTTATCTTCACCTCCCTGACGCTCCTCAGGAAATCCCCAACTGGAAGAACTCTTGCACCTACTCCTGGCCCACTAACCACACTGAGAGGGAACCCTGACTTCCCTCCAGGTGAAGTATCCTCCTTCCTTAGACAGGAATGGCCCTTCCAAGATATCCTTGCCTCCCAATTCTTCCCTGGGGGTAAGCTGGCATTGATAGATGATCTCAGGAACATCTCTATAACCTCGTCCTTTTCTTTCTGGACCTACAGGCAAGTCTGCCACTTCCTTTCCACGTACTCTACTTTTGCCAATTGGACGAGACGACTCACCCCGTTTGAAACTCTTTGCTACAATAGGACACCCCAAAGACACCTTATTTCCCTGCTGTATACCTCTCTTACAGACACCGGGGACTTGCCCCTGTCCTCCTCACAGAAATCTTGGAACAGGGACCTTCCCTCCCCCTGATGCACACGGAATGGACCAGAGTCCACGAATACGCTCACAGGGGTTCCTTGAACGTCGCCACCCAGGAGAATGGGTACAAAGTGCTCACTAGGTGGTATAGAACGCCATCCCTCCTTCACAAATCTTCACCCTCAATATCCAACTTATGCTGGAGATGCAAAACTGAAGTTGGAACCATGCTCCACATATGGTGGGATTGTAAGCTCATTCAAACCTTCTGGAGGGAAGTCCACAGACTCACTTCATCGATCACCACCTATTCCTTAGATTATACACCGGCACAGTTTCTCTTGCACCACACATCCATACCAAGGAGAGCATACTACAAATCACTCACCATGCATATGGTTAACGCTGCTAGAATCTGTGTCCCAAGACATTGGCGTACTACTCAGATTAGGGAATGGTTTATGACCATTTCAAGAATTTGTGATATGGAAGAGTTGATCCACATCTCACAGGAGAGAATAGAGACCTTCTCGATCACCTGGGCCTGTTGGTCACACTTCAAAACCACTCCTGACTACAAACAGCATGTTCCCCCCGATTAAGGCGAAACATATTCACATCTAACCGGCATATTGGGATGGAGTATGGGACCACTCCCCTACCTCCACCTTTCTCTATTTACCCCACCCCCCACCCCACCCTCCAGTACCCTTTCTTGCCTCTCTTGCTGACCCCCCTCTTCCCCTACCCCCCTCCTTTCCCTTCTTTTTCTTCCTCTCCTTTCCGATATCTTTATCATACAGGTGCTATAGACTAGACACCTGGAGCACTAAATCATTTAACCGGATCAATTGAAATTAGGCCCCACCCATTAATGGCTCTAACCCATATGCCCTCTCTCACCATACTGATAGAAGACCTGGAGCCGCATTTATGTTTATCATTGATGTCTTTCTGTTCTGTATTTACAGTTGATCTGTGTTATTTGCACTATTGTATACTTTACTTCTATGTAACTTCTGTATATGTTCAATAAAATCTTTATGGAAAAAAAATAGTAAAATTATTTCCCCTAGATTCTTATTATACCATAATGGGGTGTTCTCATTCAACCCGTTGGATCCCATTAATAGTTTTATTGCCCTCCATACTCTGGACATTAAATCACTCGTCGGGCACCTATGTATGAAAGAATCTGCTTCCAGCACCTCTATTAGTGAGTTATGGGGAGCACCCAGTATCGCCATTTTATTGCCAACACTCCCGCCTTCCAGGAGCCCACCGTTCGCCATTTGCTGGAGTTGAGCCGACAGAAAGTATAGCCGTGGGTGCGGGATCGCCACCCCCCCCCCCCTCGCAACAGGGAGCTGCAATGTTTGCAATCCGATCCGGGCTTGACCCTTTTTCCATATTAATTCTCTAAACAGGGATTCAATCTTCTTGAACCATTTCTGGCTAATCCAAGCTGGAGAATTGTGAAGGATATAAAGGACTTGCGGGAGCCAGACCATCTTAATTAAATTGCAGCGCTCTGCTAAGGAAAGGGGGAGGCGACTCCATTTGTCCACTTTTTGTTTTAGTTAAAGCAGTAATGGGGCTATGTTGTCACTGATGTAGTGGTTTGTATCGCTAGAGATCCAGACCCCCAAATATTTCAACCTAGTCACCACGTCTAAGGCAGGAACTATAGGGGGTCTGATCGCCAGGTCGAGTTAGCGGTAGTAAGGCTGACTTACTCCAATTAATGACTAAACCGGAGTGCTGCCCGAATTCCCCCATCATGCGCATCACTACCTCAAGTGAAGAGTTAGTGTCTCCAATAAAAAACAAGACTTCGTCGGCAAACAATGCAATTCTTTCCTCCCCTAACTGGCGCCGGAATCCCTGGAGATCCAGACGTGTTCTCGTCAGGATCGCCAGGGGTTCCATTGCCAGAACAAAGAGGAGAGGAGACAGGGGGCATCCCTGCCTAGTCCCCCTTCCCAGTTGAAACAGCTCAGAGTAGTCCCCACCCATTCTAATTTTAGCTCTAGGCTCATTGTATAGAAGTTTAACCCACTTGATGAAGGAAGGCCCGAAACCGAATCGCTCCAGAACCAGCCATAAATAGTCCCATTCCAGGCTGTCAAAGGCTTTAACAGCATCCAAGGCCAAAATGGCCCTGGAGCTTGCGTTGTCAGTTGGAATTTGCATATTGAGAAAAACTCTTCTTTTTTTTATTATCACATTTTATTGGTTTTTCTTTCACATTTCCATTAAAAAGCCAACTTGTATCATTTATACACACTTTATAACATCAAAATCATCCTAATCTCTTATTCCCCCTCCCCCCCAAAAACAAAAGAGAAGATAAAAAAAAAAAAAAAGAGAAATTTTATGTTCCTCCCCTCTCTCTAACTCCCACCCCCCCCCCCCCCCACACACATCTATTCTCATATATACGCTTACACTTCTATCCATATGTCTACAAAAAAAAAAAAAAAAAAAGGGGTGTTCAAAAAAAAAATCTCCAAGTGGTTTGTGTTTATAATTTAATCCATAATATCATATATGCGCTTACACTTCTATCCATTTACCAAACAAAAAAAAAAAAGTGTTCACTAAAGTCTCCGTGCAGTTTGTGTTTATAATTTAATCCATAATATACTTCCCATTTCAATGGGGAAGGGGGGGAGGATGGGAGAGGGGGAAAAAAAAAGAGAAAAAAAAGAAAAAAAAAAAAGGAAGAAATTCCTCTCTCCCCCGCCCCCTCCCCCTCTCTCCCCCGAGGCATTCCGGGTTCAGTTGTTTTTGTTCTAATTATTCAATCTCTGCTTTACACAGCTCCCATTCTGTCCATATTTGCGCAAACCTCTCTTTTCTACCCTCAATCCTATGTATCCATCTCTCGGCCTCCATTATTAATTCCACTTCCTTCTTCCAGTCAAGAATAGTTGGACATTTAGACTGTTTCCATAACCTCGGTATCAGTAATTTAGCTGCGTTTAATAAGTATGGTATAATGCTATTCGTATATTTCTTACGTGTCTTCATTGACCCATGGAATAGAAAGTTTAAAGGTGTTAGTTCTATCTGATCTTGTGATAGTCTCTCTATCCAAGGGGCAATTTCTTGCCAAAACCTTCTTATCTTGGGGCATGTCCACCATAAATGAAATAGGGTGCCTCTCTGACCACAACCTCTTCAACATCTGAAATCTGCTGTCGGGTATATCTGTGCCAGTTTTGCTGGAGTTCGGTACCATCTGGTTAGGAGTTTATACGATGTTTCCTGAATATGTGAGCTTTGAGAGGTATAATATGTTGAGTCAATAAGTTCTTTAATTTGTGTCGTAGTGAAGTTACATTTTAATTCCCCTTCCCATTCTTTAATATAATATGGTGTTATGAGAAAAAACTCTTCTAATGCTGGTTGACCTGCCTGGAATAAAACCTGACTGGTCTGGATGGACTAGTTTATGTATGCATTTGTTTAGGCGAATCGCCAAGACCTTGGCCAGGATCTTAATGTCGGAACATAGCAGCGAGATTGGGCGGTACGAGGTGACTTCCTGCCGGTCCTTCCCCTCTTTAAGTATCAAAATTATATTGGCCTCGAGCATCGAGGTAGGCAATCTGCCCCCATCCAGTGCCCACTTCAGTGTTTCCAGCAACTCAGGCAGCAATACCTCACCATACCGTTTATATAACTCTATTGGCAACCCGTCTGGGCCTGGGGACTTTTGATTGGGCATTGCTGCAACTGCAAATCTCAGTTCCTCCATAGTTACTGGCGCCTCCAATTCCATTCTGTCCTTTTCTGATAGGTTTGGAAATGTTATCTGCTGTAGGAAGTTGAATACTGCTGTCTCGCTCCCATTCCTAGTAGATTTGTAGAGAGTTTTATAGTAATTACCAATAAGGTTCGTTATCTCCAGTGGGTCAGTAACCAAATCCCCGTTTGCCCCCCTGATCACCGGGATCTTGAAGGGAAATTATTAGTTTTGATCAAGAGAGAGAGGGCGTGGCCAACCCTTTCACCTTCTCCAAAATAATATTGGCGCTGGAAAATTTGCCTATTCCCCATTCTCTTAATAAGTAACATTTTATAGGTTTGTTGTTTGTTAAGCCATTCCCTCTCACTAGCGGGAGTCAGGTTTTCAACGTAGCATCGCTCTGCTAACGTTACCTCGTTCCTAGCTTCCTTCTCTTGCTCTCTCGACCTCCTCTTAATTGCTGCCATCTTCTGGATTAGTAGGCCTCTTATGTAGGCCTTTAAGGAATCCCAGATCACTCCAGGCAGCACTGTACCCACATCATCTGTATAAACTCCCTTATCCTGGCAGTTAAATCGCTGGGGTTATCAATCAGTTCCAGCCAGCAGGGATTGATCGTCCATTCCCTAAGGCTGGCTCTACCCCCAGTACATATATTGAGCATCAGCGGGGAGTGATCTGAGATCCCTCTCAGGCGTCATTCCACAGAGCAATCATCAATTCTAGAGAGGGTGCGGTAAGAGCCTGAGAAGCAAGAGTACTGTCTATCTTGTGGGTGGCGCGTTCGCCATATATCACTTAGCCCTATTTCCTTCAAAAACCGTGACAGCCGGTTCCCCTCCCCCACAGTGAGCCTATCGGGCATGGGGAATCTGTCTAATCTCGTATCTAGCACCTCCTTGTAGTCCCCTAGTGCTATCGTTGGAATTCCTGGTTTATCCAGGACAAACTCAAGTAACTTGTACAAGACTTCAAGCTTAAAGGGGGAGGTATATAAATATTTGCGATAATATAAGGTTGACTGCCGATCAGGCAAGACAAGAATATATACCGACCCTGTTCGTCAGCAGAGATTTCACTACAGGAGAAAGGTACTCCTCTCCTAACCAGAATACTCACTCCCCTTGAATAGGAGGAGTGAAATGAATGGTATTGGACCGGGAACTTGCGGCTAGATAATTGAGAAGCGGTGTCAGGAGTGAGATGCGTTTCCTGCAGGAGCAATATTCCGGGTTCCCTCCCATCCAATGCTGACAGGACTAACGCTCTTTTATTTAGGTTGCCCAAACCCCGGGTATTCCATGAGACCAAATTTACTCTATTTCCCTCCATAAAGATTTTAACCATAAGACACAGGGGGGGAGGCGGGGAGGGGAGGGGAAGCCCAACAGCGAACCAATGAGCTCACCCATCCCCTCCCCCCATCATCCCCGGCATCTGCACCCGCGCACCGACCTCCACCGACCCTGTGGACACTAGTAGTGTGTACTGCCCAACCCTCCCTATCCCCACTAAACCAACCAACCCATCCCTCCTAATCCCTCGCCCCCCCCCATGCCCGACTGGGCCTCCCCCAAGGGGTTTGTCTGCGACCCTAACATTCTCCTCCCACCCAATCACCCAGGTGTCCCATCCCCACCATAATACTATGTTAAATAGGCTATCCTAATCCAACCCTTTACCTATGGCGTCATTGTAATGATGATATACAAACAAATGTCCTGCCCTCCCTGACAGGGAGGAGGGGAGAAGGGAAGGGGGAGATATAAAGTCCTCCCTCCCATTCAATCCCCCCTCTGGCGCCCGCTATGATCCCGCCATATTGTATAATTGACAGTTTATAGACCGTCAGGTGAGCGAGAAGGAGAAGTAGGAGCGTCCGTGGAAGCTCCCCCACTGCCCCTCGGTCCTAGTCTAATGTCAGTGCAATGTGTTCAAAAACCATTATTATAAAACATTTGTGATGCCGTTGACAGTTAAGTGTCAGGAAAAAATAAAAAAAAGGGTGTGAACAAGGAAAATAAAGGCAGTTAGTGATGTCCCCATCAACCCCATCCCGCTACCTTTAGTGCAATAGACAATGGGGCAATATCGTTATTAGGGTTGAGCGAACCCGAACTGTAAAGTTCGGGTCCGTACCGGACTTTTGGGTGTTTGGGACCCGGACCCGAACCCGAACTATTGGCTATAAGTTCGGGTCCGGTGTTCGGCGATGTATTGGCGCCTTTTTAACAGCTGCAGGGCAGCCAATCGACGCTAGTTTCACTAGTGTGCCCTTAGAAGCCATCACAGCCATGCCTACTAATGGCATGGCTGTGATTGGCCAGTGCAGCATGTGACCCAGCCTCTATATATAGTCCAGACACACAACACACAGCGTCATTCTGCTTTAGACAGGTTCCTGTGCTGCTGAGAGAGAAGATTTTTAGGAGTTAGTGTGATAAACTCCACATTCCACATTCCTTTAATTTTCTTCTAATTAGTTAGATCAGTGAGCGATCTAGATAGCTAGAGTAGGGTAGGGAGTTTCTTTATTAAGCAAAAGAAAGAGGCAGAGAGAATTATTGAAGAGATTCCTAAATCAATTGTACCCTGGCTGGGGTGCAGTGCACAGTCTTTTAACAGTGCCATGAGGCCAGTGCCAGACAAAATATAAGTTTTACCTGCAAGCTCAGTGCACCATTAGGACCAACACTGCATATAGTAAGAGATACACCATAGTCTGTGTGTATTCTGCTATTGGAAAAACATTGCAAAAAAAATAATTTTGCTGTGTTTTTTTTCCCAATAGCATTTTCTGCTTGTTCATACATACACGCTGTAGACACTATCCGTGTATTCTGATAATGGAAAAACATTGCAAAAAAATTAAATTTTGCGGTGTTTTTTTTCTTCCCAATAGCATTTTCTGCGTGTTCATAAACGCTTTATACACTGTACGTGTATTCTGCTATAGACAAAAACACCCATTTAGGGCGAGATCAAAAATTTTGAAAATATGAGGAGATCATCAAAAAGGGGACGTGGCCCGGGTCGTGGTGCTGCTGGTGGCGCTCCTGTTGCAGGGAGAGGACGTGGTCGATCTGTGCCAGCTACACGCACTAGTGAAACACCTGCAGCCGATGTGCATCAGTCTTTCACCTAACCCCCTTGCAAATCAGCCAATCAGTCTGTACCCCAAATCATGCAGCAGTCTCTTCTGCTTTTTGATGACTCTGTTAGCAGGGTTTCCCAGGGCCATCCACCTAGCCCTGCCCCAGAAGTGGAAGAGATTGTGTGCACCGATGCCCAAACACTTATGTTTCATGATGAGTACATGGGAGGACCATCGCAGCACGTCTCGGATGATGACGAAACACAGGTGCCAACTGCTGCTGCTTTCGCCATTGTGCAGACCGACAAGGAGGGCAGGGGTGAAGACTGGGTGGAAGATGATGTGGAGGACGATGAGGTCCTTGACCCCACATGGAATCAACGTCATGCAGGTGACCAGTGTAGTTCGGAGGAAGAGGCGGTGGTCGCACAGAGCCCCCAGCACAGCAGAAGAGGGAGCAGGGTGCAAAAGCAGAGCGTCCGTCCCCTAGACAGTACGTCTGCTACTGCCCAACGCAGCAAGGGAACGAGCACACCAAAGCCAGGTCCAAGGAGTTCCCTAGCGTGGCAGTTCTTCAGACAATGTGCTGATGACAAGACACAAGTGTTTTGCACGCTGTGCAATCAGAGCCTGAAGCGAGGCATAAACGTTCTCAACCTGAGCACAACCTGTATGACCAGGCATCTAAGTGCAAAGCACGAGATGGAGTGGAGTAGACACCTCAAAAACCAAGAAAGGTCTCTGGCTCCTCCTGCTTCCTCTTCTGCTGCAGTCTCGGCCTCTTCATCCACCTCTGTAGTGACGGTGACACCTGCCAACCCGAAAAACAGAGGATCTGCCAGGAGCACTACCACCTGGGTCACCAACCATCTCCACAATGTCCCATGGAAGCGTTCAGCTCTCTATCTCCCAAACACTGGAGCGGAAGAGGAAGTACCCCCCTAGCCACCCGTGATCCCTGGCCCTGAATGCCAGCATTTCAAAATTCCTCGCTTTTGAAATGCTGTCATTCCGTCTGGTGGAGACGCAGAGTTTTAAAAGGCTGATGTCATTGGCTGTCCCACAGTACGTTGTGCCCAGCCGCCACTACTTTTCCAGACGAGCTATCCCTTCCCTGCACAACCAATTGGGGGACAAAATCAGGTGTGCACTGCGCAACGCCATCTGTGGCAAGGTCCACCTAACTACGGATGCGTGGACCAGTAAGCGCGGTCAGGGACGTTATATCTCCCTAACAGCACACTGGGTAAATGTAGTGGCGGCTGGGCCTGAGGCGGATAGCACTTTGGCGCATGTCCTTCCACCACCGAGGATTGCAGGGCACTTCAGTTTGCCTCCTGTTGCTAACTCCTCCTACTCATCCTCCCCATCCTCTACCGCCTCCTCATCCGATCAGCGTAACACCTTCACCACCAACTTCAGCACAGCCAGGGCTAAACGACAGCAGGCTGTTTTAAAACTTTCCTGTTTGGGGGAAAAACCCCACACCGCGCAGGAGTTGTGGAGGGACATGGAACAAAAGACCGATGAGTGGTTGGTGGCAGTGAGCCTCAAGCCCGGCCTGGTGGTGTGCGATAATGGGCGAAATCTCGTAGCAGCTCTGGGCCTTGCCGGTTTGACGCACATCCCTTGCCTGGCGCATGTGCTGAACTTGGTGGTCCAGAGGTTCCTTAAGAATTACCCCGATATGCCAGAGCTGCTGCAGAAAGTGTGGGCCGTCTGTGTGCACTTTCGGCATTCTCACCCTGCTGCTGCTCGCCTGTCAGCGCTGCAGCTCACCGTCTCATATGTGACGTGCCCACAAGGTGGAACTCCACCTTGCACATGCTTGCCAGACTGTGCGAGCAGCAGCAGGCGATAGTGGAGCCTCAGCTGCAGCACGCACGCGTGAGTCACTCTGCGGAACAGCACCACTTCACCGCCAATAACTGGGCCTCCATGCGAGACCTGTGTGCCTTGTTGCGCTGTTTCGAGTACTCCACCAACATGGCCAGTGCCGATGACGCCGTTCTCAGCGTTACTATCCCAGTTCTATGCCTCCTTGAAAAAACTCTTCAGGCGATGATGGAAGAAGATGTGGCACAGGATGAGGAGGAGGAGGAGGAAGAGGGTTCATTTCCAAGGCTTTCAGGGCAGTCATTTACAAGTGGCTACGAGGGTGGGTTCCTGCACCAACAAGCGCCAGGTACACAATTGTCTGGCAGCAAGGGCACAGTTCTGGAGGATGACGAGATGGAGGATGAGGAGGAGATGGAGGAGGAGGAACCATGTTCACAGCAGGGTGGCACCCAGACCAGCTCATGTCCATCACTGGTGCATGGCTGGGGGGATACAGAGGACACAGACGATACACCTCCCACAGAGGACAGCTTTTCCTTGTCTCTGGGCAGCCTGGCACACATGAGCGATTACATGCTGCAGTGTCTCCGCAATGACCGCCGAGTTGCCCACATTTTAACTGGTGCTGATTATTGGGTGGCCACCCTGCTGGATCCCCGTTACAAGGACAACGTGCCGTCCTTAATTACCTCACTGGAGCGTGATCGTAAGATGCGCGAGTACAAGCGCACGCTGGTAGACGCGCTGCTGGTGGCATTCCCACTTGGCAGCGGGGGTACGATGGAAGCACAAGGCCAAGGCAGAGGTCGCCAACGCAGCCGGGGCACCGCCAGCACCTTGCAAGGCAGGGTTAGCATGGCCGGAATGTGGAAAAGCTTTGTCAGCACGCCACAACAACCCGCACCACCAGCTGAGATGGAACGTCTTAGCAGGAGGCAGCATTTCACCAACATGGTGGAGCAGTATGTGTGCACACGCCTACACGTACTGCATGACGGGTCTGCCCCTTTCAACTTCTGGGTCTCCAAATTGGGCACATGGCCTGAGCTTGCCCTTTACGCCTTGGAGGTGCTGGCCTGCCCTGCCGCCAGTGTATTATCTGAACGTGTATTTAGCACGGCAGGGGGCGTTATCACAGACAAGCGCAGCCGCCTGTCCAGAGCCAATGTGGACAAGCTCACGTTCATTTAAATGAACCAGGCATGGATCCCACAGGACTTGGCCGTACCTTGTGCAGAATAGACACATATACCGGTGTTCTGACGAAAACTGTCTTGCTATCGGATAGTGTCCGGCCACTTACTGCGCAGGTGCAGTGCTTGCGCAGTACGGAGGACAAGGAGATTCACAAAATCTCCAAAGATGAACGTCGCCTGCGCAGTGAGTGCAGGTTCAAGCCCGACCATCCAAGTGGACATACGGTAGCACATAGTAACAGGGCCCCTCACGGGCTCGCTTGGCTAGGCTTCAACCTCGGATGATGTGGCTTGAACCTGGAGTCACCGCGCATCGTCTTCGGAGAGTTTCAAAATCCCCTTGTCCTACATACTGAGCAAGCGCAGTACAGGACGGACACTATGCGACGGGGGACAGAATTTGACACATCATTCACCACTAGCCTTACCCAGCCATTGTTGTATTTTTGAACCAGTGTTGGCTACCTCGTCCTCCTCCACCGCCGCTTCCACCTACACCGCCACATCCACCGCCACCTCAACCTCCTACTTCATTTGAATTTCGTCCTCCTAGGTCAAGATTATAATCTTTTCATTTTTTTTAATTTCCAAGTATTTTATTTTCCCACTATCTTATCCATTAAATTGAATAATTTTTTCCAGAAAGTGCGTATTCTGGGGTATTCCCACCATATGTGCGGCATCGTGCCGTTGAGTTTCTGAGGTTCTTAATGACTTCCTGTACCTCTTCTGCTGAGAAGGAGGCCTCCAGCATTTTATTTTTATTTTTTTATGTTATTTTAAGTTATTTCCCTATCCACATTTGTTTGCAGATCACTTGCCATGCTCTTAACAACATTTTGTTGCCATTTGCAGCCCTCTAGCCCTTTCCATGACCTTTTTACAGCCATTTTAGTGTTCAAAAGTCCGGGTCCCATTGACTTCAATGGGGTTCGGAGTTCGGGGTCAAGTTCGGTCCCGAACCCGGAATTTTTTCCGAAGTTCGGCCGAACCCGCCGAACCCGAACATCCAGGTGTCCGCTCAACTCTAATCGTTATTCAAAATAAGGAAAAAAAAGAAAAAAGAGACCAAGAGAAAAAAAAAGAAACAAAAAAAAAAAACCAACAAACAAAAAAAAAAAAAAAAAAGAAGAAGAGTATATATATATATCCTACCCTCCCAAACAGGGAGGGGAGAAGAAGGGAAGGGAGAGATATAAAATCCCCCCCCCCATTCCCCCCCCCTGATGCCCACTGTGATCCCGCCACATTATATAATTGACGGTATGATAACCTTCAGGTGGACGAGAAGGAGAAGTAGGAGCATCCATAAAAACCCCACCTCTGCCCCTCAGTCCTAGTCTAATATCAGTGCAACGTGATTAAGAACCATTTATAAAACATTTGTAGTGCAATTGACATTTAACAAGTGTCAAAAAAAATTAATAAAAATGTTGAACAAAAAAATAAAGCGATTTGATATCTTATAGATCTTTTCTATGTTCCTCCAGCCATCTCTCGACTTCAGCAGGTGTATTGAAATGCAAAGTCGAACCCAGAGCAGTTATCCGCAGGCGGGCGGGGTACAACAATGCATATACAATTTTGTGTTGCTGAAGGGTACCTTTGATTGGGATAAATTCTGCCCTCAGTTTCTGGAGATCAGGGGAGAAATCCGGATAGAAAGAAACCCTAGCCCCCTTGTAAAAAATGTCCCCCAGTTCTCTAGCCTTACGTAGTAAAATCGCCCGATCGTTGTAGTTGACAAATTTTTACAATAGTGGGCGGATACGTTCGTCGTTTTGCCGGGGGCTTGTGGGGACTCGATGGGCTCTCTCTATCGCAAATAATGGCGTAAAGGAGGAATCCCCAAATATTTCCTTAAACCAGTTTTCCAAAAAGGCTACGGGATTGGGGCCCTCGCTCCTCTCGGGTAGGCCTATTAAGCGCACATTGCTTCTGCGACTTCTATTTTCTAGTTCGTCAAGCTTGGCAGCCTGAATAGCCATTTGTTTCTGAAGACCTATGATTTTTTCCTGTAAAGGGGGGAGTTCGTCATCGATCGTGCTTAACCTCCCCTCAAGCACCGTGGTCCTTTCCACTGTGCTGCTCAATATCTGGCTCATTGAAAATAATTCATTTTTATTGCCATTCAGTTGACTATCGAGGCCAGATATAGAGTCCTTGCAGGCATTGACAGCTTCAAATATGTCCCTAAGTGTGGGTTTCTCCTGGCCCCCTGTTGTAGGGCATGCCAATGAGCTTACTGCCACCTGTGCCGCCTTACCCTCCCCAGGGTCTTTATTGCTCGTGGTTCCTCTAGCAGGTAGAGTTGTAGCGTTCAATGATAATTGACTTGAGTTTTTTCTATCAGATGCCAACCCCTGGGTCTTTGCTTGTGTCACTTGTAATTGGTGCCCCCCCTTACTTGGTGATTGTGTGGGAGCATGAGCATGGGCAAAGTGCTCGAGTTTTCCTCCGACAGCTGCGGCTGCTGCCGCAGACACCTGATTTGCTTTCTCCTTGGCTGAACGGGTTTTTTGGGCCCCTTCCAGGTGCACCGTCTCATCAGCAGCATGTTTGCTGAGCATGGTAAATTTCTACAAATGGTGGATACCCCTAAAAAAAAAAAAAAAAAAAAAAAAAAAGGAAAGTCTTTCCCCCTCCTTTCTCCTTCCCTACTAGTGGTGATCCAACCAAATCAATACATTTTAGCAACCTTATAGTCTTGCAACTCTGTCCTAATATTATTTTTAGGTAAATGATGGTAAGAGGTCAGGGAGCACCCGAAATAAAGAAAAAAAAAAGAAAGAAAGAAGGGAACACAGCTTAACAGTCCGGCGTCACCGGGGAGCCCGTGCTATTTTCTTATCTTTTTCCTTTCTTTTTCTTCCCAACGGGCAAAGCAGCAATGTACTAGTGTAAACACCAATGATCGCATTTGGGGGTCCCTAGGCTCACAATTATACCCCGGATCCTCACATTACCTCTATCGGGCAGCACACAGTCCATTTATTCAGACAAGGGGGGTCTTTAGGCACTTGGCATATTACCCCCTATCCCAGGCTCACCCCGTTACCTCGATCAGGTGGTCCGTCCATAGCCCATTGCTCAAGCCGTGTGAGGATCAGGCTATCCTGGGGAGGTACTGCAGAGGCTCTGTCAGGTCAAGTCTTTGCACGGGCTACCCACAGCTACCCACGGCTCCACTCGGGCACACACAGGGATCCAGCACTCAGCGGGGGTAGAGGAGGCAGAGCACACCAGCACTGTCCGTTGCAAGTCCCGCACGGGCTACCCACGGCTCCACTCGGCCACAAGGGGATCCAGCAGTCAGCGGGGGGGTTGGAGAGGCAGATCGCGCCAGCACTGTCCGCTACAGGTCCCGCCACAGCACCAGCCCTGTAAGCTCCAGCAGGAGGGAAGGCAGAGAGAAAAGTGGGCGGCGCTGCTAGCAGAGCGAGCGCTCGCCTCGCTTCAGGCACAGGCACTACACAGCGTCTCAGCAGCGGTGATTCAACCAGCGGGCCACTCGATATGATGGAAAGTTTTCTCGGGCAGCATATAGCAGGCTGGGAGAGAGACTAGAGGAGCGGAGGTGGGACGGAACACCTGTGCTTCATGCTCGCTCACTCACTCACAGCTCCATTCGGTCACACCCCCCGAACACGTGCAGATGGTTTTAATTGTGTTTAAGCTGTATTAGCAATAATTTGGTAATTTAAATGTTGATTTTTAACCAGATATAAGTTTTAAGAATATTATAATGGGGAAGTTATATATATTCTGGGCGTTATGCCAGGTGAATTGTGGTCAGTAATAAAAGGGAAGTGATTTAAAGTTGCATAATCCTATGCATTAGAATCACACAAATGTTTACTGATTTGGGTATTAGCATGTTGAACAAAGTATACAAACATGCCGCATTTGTCTTGGGTCTTAAATAGTCAATCCAAAAGCGTCTGCTCTATCACGCCCAGAGTATAGAGTAATGGATCTTAAGATGTTATTATTAGTAGCAAAGGGCCTAGAATCTGCACAGTAAAAAGGTAGCTTCTCTCATGATGGCCTCTGACACACCATATTCATGCCCACCCGTACCAACCCTGTTGTTTGTTACAACTGCACTCCAGAAGGGAACGCCGGAGCGGAAGACCCAGAAGTCTGCCCACAAGCAACTAGGTCCCCAACCATGACCCACATGAAAGTGCTCAGTACCAGGGACATGACTGCCCACCTTGTCCACCACCCCTGCCCTTCTCTGGATCACATGTACCTTCTCCGCTAGGATTCAGGCAAGCCTGTGTCACCTGCCTGCTACACCTGGACTGTTATGCCACAAAGTGCCCAGAACTCCCAATTCAATCCAAGGCAATGGCCCTCAAACTGCACACCTGGATGACATCTCAAACTTCTCTGAAAGCCTCTAACCTGCTACCCCTCTCCTCTTTCCGGCAGACCTGAGATAGGCTGTGCAGACATGAAGCTTAATATCTCTTTCCCAGCCACTGGCTGCCAGAAGCTTATTGAAGTTGATGATGAACGCAAGCTGGGTACTTTTTATGAGAAACGCATGGCCAGAGCAAGGTTTCCCCATGAAACAGGGAGTTCTCACCCACAGCCATGTTCGTCTGCTATTGAGTAAGGGTCACTCTTGTTACCGCCCCAGGAGGACTGGCGAGCGCAAACGCAAGTATTGTAGATGCTAACTTAAGTGTGTTGAACTTGGTGATTGTCAGGAAAGGTGAGGAGGACATCCCTGGCCTCACAGACAACACTGTTCCACGTCGTTTGGGTCCTAAAATGGCAAGCAGAGTCCGCAAGCTCTTCAACCTGTCTAAAGAAGATGATGTGCACCAATATGTGGTTAGAAAGCCTCTTGCTAAGGAAGGGAAGAAGGCCAGGACTAAGGCCCCCCAAGATCCAGCGTCTTGTAACACCTAGAGTTCTTCAACACAAGCGCAGATGTATTGCCCTGAAGAAGCAGCACACTCAGAAGAATGAGGAGGAAGCATCAGAGTATGAAAAGCTCCTTGCTAAGAGAACAAAGGAAGCAAAGGAGAAGCGCCAGGAGCAGATTGCCAAGAGGCGTAGACTTTTATCACTGAAAGCCTCCTCCACTACGTAGCCAAGCAAGGATTCAAGGCCTCAAAGCAAAAGGTCCAGTGGTGCAAAGAGAAGGTGTTTTTTCTAGGTCACTGCATCTCCCAAGGCACTCGAAATCTTACTGAAGAAAGAGTTGCTGCAATCAAGGCCATCCCTTTGCCTCAAGGTCAAAAGCCCATTCACACCTTTTCTAGGATTAATCTCCTATTGCCGCTCTTGGATCCCGGGCGCCTCCCTCTTGATGCAACCTCTCTATGACGTCCTGAAATCCCATCCCTTCTCACTTTCCCCAGAATCTGTGGACAATTTTGAAGTTCTGAAGGAGATCCTCTCCACGGCCCCTGCTTTGGGCATCCCAAACTACGAAAAGACTTTCAAACCGTTTGTCTCAGAGAGACAGGGACATGCCACAGGAGTTTTGGCTCAGGCCTATGGCAACAGGCTCAGACCCGTTGGTTATTACTCCTGCCAACTGGACCCAGTGGCCAAGGGGGGACCCTCCTGTCTTAGAGCCATCTTTGCGGCCCAAGCCCTTTTGGACTTGGTGTTGGGTCATCCTTTAATCCTCCTTGCCCCTCATGACATAACTGCCATACTAAACCGAGTACAGCCCAAACATCTGTCTTCAGCAAGACACCTCAGACTCCAGTGTGCCTTGCTTCTTCCTGATAACATCACTCTTATCCTATGTGATACCCTCAACCCATCGACTCTACTTCCACTTCTTGAGGGGGGAACTCTTTGGAGTATGATCCCCACCTCGCCCCTCATGACTGCTTTGAGGTGATGAAAATGGAGACTTCACACCTACCGACAGTTAGTAAAATGGCCCTTGAAAATCCTGACTTGACAATCTTTGTGGATGGTTCCAGGTATGCAGACAGTGCTGGACGGTACCACACAGGGTACGCAGTCACCACGAAGATACAGTTCTTCAGGCTTCAGCATTGCCTTCCTCCATGTCTGCCCAGGAAGCAGAACTCCAGGCCCGAACAATGGCATGCAAATTGGCAGAAGGAAAAATAGCTAATATCCATACAGACTCAAGATATGCCCTCCGCATCGCCTGCAATTTCGGGGTCATTTGGAAAACCAGAGGGTTCCTAACAGCAGCAGGTACACCTGTAAAACACAGTGCAGCTATCAAGGACTTAATGGACACCCTACTCCTACCAGCACAAGTGGCTATACTTAAGATAAAGGCGCATAGAAAGCTAAATTCTCAAGAAGCACGAGGCAATCACCTGGCAGACACCGCTGTAAAACAAGCTGCAAACAGGACGCAAGAAGTGGCCAGCAGAGTGAATGCACCCATCCTGGATGATACAGTGGATACCCCTGAAGAAACTGTAACCCTGAAGACCACCATGATTCTACAAAACCCTCCTGTGAGCAGGACCTACCTCAAGGAGCAACAAGAAGCAGTTGACAAAGAAGAAAAAGAAGTGTGGATAAAGAAAGGAGCTACAGAAACTGAAGGGATCATGGAATTAAACATGGTGCCTCTCATCTGTCAAAAACTTTGATGAACGCCCTGATCAACAAATACTATTTAGCTCCGGGGATTACTGCACTTACCAACAACTTCTGCAAGTCATGCACCATCTGTGCTAAATGTAACCCAGGAAGAATGGAAAAGGTACCCATTTGTTGATCAGGGCGTTCATCAAAGTTTTTGACACATGGAGGAAGGTAATGCTGAAGCCTGAAGAACTGTATCTTTGGTGGTGACTGCGTACCCTGTGTGGTACCGTCCAGCGCTGTCTGCATACCTGGAACCATCCACAAAGATTGTCAAGTCAGGATTTTCAAGAGCCGTTTCACTAACTGTCGGTAGGTGTGAAGTCTCCATTTTCATCACCTTAAAGCAGTCCTGAGGGGCGAGGTGGGGATCATACTCCAAAGAGTTCCCCCCTAGGCTACAGAAGCACTGAGACGGACACAAGTCAGTTGGCGCCCCAACGCAGGCCGTGGAATTAAGTCCAAAGCCAGCCGGTTCGGAAGGAGACAGAGGAATCACCACGGTCGGGTCGGAGTCTGATCAACTCCGGAGAAAATGGTAAGGCATCTTTTTGATATATTGTCTACTGTTTTATCCCGAGTCCGTGTTGGTTAATTTTTGTCTCTGTACCGGCTTTCTGCAGACTTCAAAGACAGGTATATATCTTGTCTCACGGCATTTGATAAAATAAGGAACCTGCATATATCTGCCTTGCCTGTATTTTATGTATTTTGTTCTGTAAGTCTTGTGTCTTGCTGATGGCTGTTGATAAAGAGGAATTACTTATATAGTCACGGATGAGAATTAATTGACGTGGTTAAACTCCTCCTGATTGAATAAACAATTTGATTGTGGAATAGTGCTAGTGCATGGGAGAATCAGGAGGAGGCATCAGGAATATGCCCAGAGGTGGCGTGGGGATCCCGTGGGATCTATTTGAGTAGTCCTGTATAATCTTACAGTTGTTGTATATTTTGTTCTTGGTGGTAATGTCATGTTCTAGGTGTGTTTGTGGATTGATGTTAGGGATTTATGAGGAAGGTTAGGGTCTGGTTAGAGTGATAAATCAAGGTTATGAAATAGAATGTCTTGGTTATAAACCCTTGGCACCAGAGATCCCACATTTTATGGTATTGAGAGTTAACATACATTATCCAGTAGAGTTTGTTCTTGGACAATCATTGGAAGTCATAGAGGCACGGTCTAGAATAGCCGGACAGGGAGCCAAGAGCTGCCCCTTACAACCTGAGATACCAGAGGGACTTGCAGAAGCGGAGAAAAATAGAGTGAGAAGTTTGGGTGGTTTTGAATTGGGGCATGTCCATGATGTTTGAAACAATGTATTGAATATCAATTGGTGTGTTTTCTAATACTGTTGTGTTTTCTTTAAAATTTCTTCTATAAATCTATCCCATTTACTATGTCTTGTTGAGGGTAATAAGTAGTCACATATTACCCGCATCGTTCCACCTGTCAGCGAGCCCGGCTGAAAAGGTCCGTGTGACTGGTCTACGTTTTGGGAAGGCGCGCATTTGCGTGGCAGCCGAACACTGCAGACGTTCTTTTTCTCTTATCCTCTTCTCTATCTCTCTGCCTCTCTTTCCTCTCCTCTTTTCACTCTATCTATCTTTGTCCTCGTTAACTTGAGACTGTGATATAGTCTGAACCGGTACCAGGGAACGGATAGAGGACAGCCTCGTGACCCGTCAAAACTCCTGAGCAGACACACATAAATATCCCAGTCATCAAGTCAGAACATAGTGAGACACTGTTATATTGGAAAGTGGTCCGAAAGAGGACAGGTGGTGGTCAGAAGAATTGTTGGACCCTCTGAGTCCAGACAGCTTCATAAAACCGCTGGACAAAACCTGAGCCCGGGCACATAAACTTTTCAATAGTCAACAATGGGACAAAAGTTAGAAAGACCAAAAGAAGGTAGTTTGGCTTGTGACTTGGTACTAGAGCGAGAAGGGGAAGATGCTGTTAAGAAAGGAAAAAAGTTGGCAAAGGTGTGTGGAATTACTATGCATTTAGGCGGACGCCTACAGCCAGATCAGTGGTGCACTCTTTTAAAAAGAGTAAAAGGGGCTTATTGTCAGATCATGGGCTGCTACGGGCAGCAGATTCTTGGTTTAAAGTTGCAAAAGCCATCCATGAAGAAGGGTGGATAGAACAGGAAACAACCCCTGATATTCCTCCAGCACCCCTGGGAAGCATTGCGGTGCATGATTCCGACCAGAAACAAGGGCAAACGTCGCTACAATCATTCCCTCACAAACTACCTTCTAGGCCTGGAAAAGCACAGCGTGAAGATGTCCCAAAATGGCGCCGACACGAGGACGGTCTCACACAGCTCCTCACAGAAACTTCTCCAGCCTGCAAGAGACAGTGAGTACAACTCCCCTCTTTCCAAGGCAGACCTGGATGCAAGCCTTTCTGCCATTTATGACAAATTAGCAGAAAAAATCTAATTTGAACTGCACAAATCTACTAGTGCTTTAACACAGGAGATTGCTAATATAGGGGGCCGCACTGATGTTTTGGAGACTAAACATGATGAACTCTCTCTTGCACACAGTGACCTCAGAAGGGATTATGAGACCTTGGCTGATAGCTTCTCCTATATGCAAGCACACATAGAAGATTTAGACAATAGAAATCACAGGAACAATATCAGAGTGCCTGAGTCCACCATAGAAATATTCCCTGCAGTGGCCAAAGTATTCCATACGCTCCTGCCCGATAAACCAACATCAGCCTTTGCATGTGATAGAATACATAGAGCACTTCTCCCTAAACCTCCTCCTGACAAACCTCCATGCGACATAATAATGTGCATGAAGGACTTCCTCACCAAGGAGGACATAATGAGAGCCTCCTGAAACACACCTAACATAGAATTAGATAGTTTTAGACTGCAAATCTACCCTGACATCTCTCCCGCCACCCTGGATCGCAGATGCAGGATGAAGGAAGTCACCACAGCCCTTCAGACGGCCAGAATTAAATACCGGTGGGGCTTCCCCTTCAAATTATCTGTGATGCACAATTGAACCACACACACAATCTACAACGTCATTGACGGAAAAGAACTCCTGGTCAAGCTAGGCCTGCTGGAACCAGAACCCCCAAACCGCCTTCCTGCGACTCCTCGCTCTTCGCCCATCTGGACCACACCTTCTACCCGACGTAACCCAAGAGACCAGAGGAGATGGCGACATTCTCTCCATGATCAAGATTGATTGAAGTCTCCTCTTCTCATCTTCATGCGTTTTCTCATTTTTCACTTTTTCACCTTTTTCTTTTTTTCTTGGCCCAATTTTTACCCCCTTGCCCTAATATTTTTATTATGAGTACTGTTTTTCCCCCCAGAATTACTAAACTTTCTGATGATATTTATTCAATTTAAACACGGTCCCCACCCCCCCCCCCCCTTTTTTTGGGAGGGGGGTAGGTATTTTGGTTGGTTGCAATACTATCAAGAGTACTTTGTTTACACTCATGCTCTGATTTTTCCTCCTCGTGTTGCCTCCCTCCCTTTTCCCACCCAGATCGTGGCTCCTCCTGACTCCTGCTTTTCCCCACTCCATTTCCCACCCCTCCTCACATATCGCAGACTTTTATAGGGATTTTGCCCTCTCAAAAGCAGGAGCTTGGATGACCTTGATCTTTCCTCCCCTCCCTTCTCTCTAGTAATTGACCTCTGGCAAAAAAAAAAAATCTCTTTTGTGTTTTAGGCTTCTCTCTCTCCTCTTCCATTTCCAAGTGGGTGGAGACAGAGAATCTGTATATGCAGTCAAAGTATTTGAATATTTAAATACTTCTTCCTTCTTACTCTAATTCTTCATATGCAGTTTTGGTATAATTCACATATAAAAATATTACGGCCTTCTTAAATGGCTCTATACTTATATATCCTTATTGTTGAATCATCTTCTGTTGTTCTGGTTCAAATGGTTTGTTTGCCTTTATGTTCTTACCCCTTTACATGCACACAGCTAAACTAAACTAAATTACATATCCTAGTACATCCGCCGCTGCTGGTTTGACCCCACACTCTCATCCGTATCCCAGCATGGCTTCCACTCTGGTTTGGTGGTCGTGCTGGGCCTTGGTTGTGAGTTTTGGACTTTTTTGTCCCCTTTTACAATTTATTAGGTCAGTCGACTCCCAATCCACTGACCCCCTTTTATTTTCTCTCAGGTTAGTTACTTATATAGATTACTATATAATTGACAAAAATTATGGAAGATTACATTTTAAATGGTCAGTAGTCACCATACTACCTGACCTTACTTCAATATATTACAAAAGGTTCTTGCTGCCAATGAAGCATTCTTTGTTACTAGAACTCTTTTAGTAGTTCCCTACAGTTATGTTTTTATCATGACTTTTTTGAGGATATTCAAACCATTATTATATGAACACCTTACTGCTACAGGTTGTTACCACAGTTGTTTTATCACTCTCTTATACTCGTTGTACTATGTTGTATATTATTTGGGCACACAACTCTCTACTGTACCCTTTATCAAGATTTATACCTCATGCAAAAATCCCGTCACCCTATTCCATATAACTAGCGTATACTTCCCCTTTATTAATGGGTCTTAACATTTTCTCCCATAACACCCAAGGGTTTAACTCCCCCCACAAACGCAAAAAAGCTTTCAGGCACTACAAAAGGCTTGGCGCTGATATCATTCTTCTCCAAGAAACCCATTTTTCCTCTGGTAACCACCCTAATTTCTTTGATAAAACCTATAACCAACACTTCTTTACTACCTTCTCCAATAAGTCAAAAGGGGTTGCTATATCCATTCGTAACTCTATAATTTTTGACATACAGAGTATCTATAGAGACACGGATAGCTGCTTCATCATCCTAAAAGGTACAATAAACAAAAGATCGATTACGATTGCCTCCATTTATGCACCCAATGAAGCACAAGCAACATTCTTTAATACTTTCTTTGATACTCTGGACCGATATAATTCCCCTCATATTGTGATAGGTGGTGACTTTAACTTAGCTGCACACCCTTCCCTAGATAGGAGTAAAGTTACTCTTTCTTCAAAAGCCTTTTCTAGATCAATGAGTCGCACACTCAACAAATTCCAACTAATTGATTCATTGAGGTCCCACAATATTGGCATAAAGGCCTATACTCACTACTCCCATCCTCATGACTGCTATGCCAGACTAGATTATATTTTCTGTACCCCCATCCTCCTAGCAAACTCTTCTAGCGCTCAAATTCACCCTTGTCCTTGGTCTGACCATGACATGACTTGAATTTGACACATCTCATGTAGGACTTGCCCCCACTGCATTTAACTGGCGTCTTAATGACTCCATTTTATCTGACCCTCACATGTTACAAGACATAAACTCTCACATAGTAGACTATTTTACTAACAACTCAACTGACGACATTGCTCCTACTTCACTTTGGTCTGCTCACAAAGCGGTCCTGAGAGGACACCTGATTAGCATCGCTACAGCTAAAAACAAAGCCAAACTTACAGAAATCAAAGCTCTTACGAAAGACTTAGACCTCTTATACAACAAATTAGCCCAATCTCCATCCCCAGAAATCACGAAACAAATTCAATCCAATCGCTATTCCCTAGACACGATCCTCTCAGCTGACACTGAGAAGTCCCTTAGATTTTCCAAAGCCAAATTTATGTTACATGGCAACGCTACCTCCAAAATGTTTGCAAGAAAACTCAATCAGGAACATAACCCCCCTCACACATACAAACTGCAAAACCACAAAGGTAACTTGGTTACTCACCCCCGTGATGTTTTGGACATCTTCTCCTCTTTTTATAAAGATCTCCTTTCAGGTCCACAGACTCACCCCTCTTCCTCCTCACTCCGTTGGCTAGATAATATACACCTTCCCTCCCTTAATGACCAAACAAACTTCCACACTTAATGACCCATGCACAGAGCCATAGATAACAAATATTATCAAATCTCTTAAGACCTCAACTGCGCCAGGCCCTGATGGCTTTTCCACATTATACTACAAAAAATTTGCACCCCTACTAGTACCTAGATTAACTAAACTATTTAACCATATCCTCTCAGGCGGCCACTTCCCTGAAGACATGCTCCTCGCAAATCTGTCTCTTATCCCTAAACCTCTTCAGGACCACTCCCTTCCCCCAAATTTTCGCCCAATTTCAGTTCTTAATAATGATCTGAAGATTTTTGGCAGACTTCTTGCAGACAGATTGGCTTCAGTGATTACCTCCCTCATCCATATTGACCAATCTGGATTTATTCCAGGCCGTCAGATTACAGATAATATTAGACTTGTCACTAACATCATTCAAGATGCTAATCTTTCCTCCCTCCCACTTTGCCTTCTAAGTCTCGATATTTATAAGGCCTTCGATAGTGTAAATTGGTCCTACCTTAACCATCTTCTCCCTAAGTTTGGCATCCCATATAAATTCATTCATGGTTTCAACGCCCTCTATCCCCCAAACCAGAATCAAAATCCCAGGTCATAATTCTGACTCCTTTTTTTCTTTGAGCAGAGGTACCAGACAGGGCTGCCCCCTCTCCCCTCTTTTATTTGCCCTGGCCATTGAACCTCTAGCACAGGCCATCAGAAACAATTCAAACATCAAAGGCTACAGCAAAGGCCCAAATTAATTCAAACTTAGCCTGTATGCCAATGACGCCCTAGTGTTTCTATCTAATCCCTTAACATCCCTACCAAACCTTATCTCTGAGCTCAAGGTATTTCATAATCTGTCCGGTTTAGGCATTAATGTTAACAAATGCTCTGCTCTTCCTATCAACCTACCCCCCCCCCCCCCCCAACTTAACCACTACCCTGAGAAAAGACTTTAACTTCATCTGGTGCTCTAAGTCATTTAGATACCTTGGGGTCCTTATCACTTCCCATTATAAATCATTATATACCACCAACTACACACCCCTATTCCAACAGATCAGCTCCCTACTCAAAATATGATCCTCATACCATATCTCCCTCCTTGGCAGGATATGTGCCTTTAAAATGACCCTCCTCCCAAAACTATTATATTTTTTTAGAGCTTTACCTATCACTGTTCCCAAAACAAGAATTGAAGCCCTCCAAAGGGAGATTAATAGATTTATCTGGTCTACCAAAAAAACAAGATGTGGCTACCCACTCATGTTTAGACCCCAGAACAAAGGTGGCCTGGGCCTCCCTAATATCTGGCACTATTTCATTGCCACTAAACTTTCACAAGTAGCTCAATGGCATGCTTTCTCCTCACAGCTCCCTTGGCTTAAATTCAAATCTCTTTCCATCGCTCCATACCACTTACAAGGCCTCCTCTGGTCGAACTGTATACACCATAAAAAAATTCTCAAACTAAACCTCAATATGGCTCATCTCCTCCGTCTATGGCTGATTCTTAGTAGAACCCTCAAGCTATCCTCCATTACACCCCCTCTTGATTCCTTTCTAGGAGATCCTAGGCTCACACAAAACCTAAATAACACACACTCGTTTCCACTGTGGCGAAACAACAACTTGTCCTCCCTTAAATTATTGTCCGCTAATAATGCATTCCTCACATTCCCCGCACTCCAAGCTAAATACGATCTCCCCTCCTCGGAATTCACATACTACATTTAAATCAAAAAATTTTTCAATGAACATTCCTCTCTAAGCACTTGTCCCTCTACAACGATTTTTGAACATGTTTGCATGAATTCCTCAAGAGATAAGGGCTTATTCTCTCTCTTTTACAAAGACCTTAATAGTTCCATGTGACGAAACGTCCCTACACTCCTCTTGAGTGCGTTCGTCATATATCACTTCCTCTCAGTCTGGATATACAGTGGTGTGAAAAAGTGTTTGCCCCCTTCCTCATTTCCTGTTCCTTTGCATGTTTGTCACACTTAAGTGTTTCGGAACATCAAACCAATTTAAACAATAGTCAAGGACAACACAAGTAAACACAAAATGCAATTTGTAAATTAAGGTGTTTATTATTAAAGGTGAAAAAAAATCCAAACCATCATGGCCCTGTGTGAAAAAGTGATTGCCCCCCTTGTTAAAACATACTATAACTGTGGTTGTCCACACCTGAGTTCAATTTCTCTAGCCACACCCAGGCCTGATTATTGCCACACCTGTTCACAATCAAGGCATCACTTAAATAGGAGCTGCTTGACACAGTAAGGTCCACCAGAAGATCCTTAAAAGCTACACATCATGCCGAGACCCAAAGAAATTCAGGAACAATTGAGAAAGAAAGTAATTGAGATCTATCAGTCTGGAAAGGGTTATAAAGCCATTTCCAAAGCTTTGGGAATCCAGCGAACCACAGTGAGAGCCATTATCCACAAATGGCGAAGACATGGAACAGTGGTGAACCTTCCCAGGAGTGGCCGGCCGTCCAAAATTACCCCAAGAGTGCAGCGACGACTCATCCAAGAGGTCACAAAAGACCCCACAACAACGTCCAAGGAACTGCAGGCCTCACTTGCCTCAGTTAAGGTCAGCGTTCATGCCTCCACCATCAGGAAAAGACTGGGCAAAAATGGCCTGCATGGCAGAGTTCCAAGGAGAAAACCACTGCTGAGCAAAAAGAACATCAAAGCTCGTCTCAATTTCTCCACAACACATCTTGATGATCCCCAAGACTTTTGGGACAACATTCTGTGGACCAATGAGACAAAAGTGGAACTCTTTGGAAGGTGTGTGTCCAAGTATATCTGGCGTAGAAGGAACACTGCATTTCAGAAAAAGAACATTATACCAACAGTAAAATATGGTGGTGGTAGTGTGATGGTCTGGGGCTGTTTTGCTGCTTCAGGACCTGGAAGACTTGCCGTGATAAAAGGAACTATGAATTCTGCTGTCTACCAAGAGATCCTGAAGGAGAATGTCCAACCATCTGTTAGTGTACTCAAGCTGAAACGACCTTGAGTTCTGCAGCAGGACAATGATCCTAAACACACCAGCAAGTCCACCACCGAATGGCTGAAGAAAAACAAAATGAAGACTTTGGAGTGGCCTAGCCAAAGTCCTGACCTGAATCCTATTGAGATGTTGTGGTATGACCTTAAAAAGGCCGTTCATGCTCGAAAACCGTCTAATGTAACTGAATTAGGACAATTCTGCAAAGATGAGTGGCCAAAATTCCTCCAGGACGCTGTAAAAGCCTCATTGCACGTTATCGCAAACGCTTGGTTGCAGTTGTTGCTGCTAAGGGTGGCCCAACCAGTTATTAGGTTTAAGGGGCAATCACTTTTTCACACAGGGCCATGATGGTTTGGATTTTTTTTCACCTTTAATAATAAACCTTCATTTACAAATTGCATTTTGTGTTTACTTGTGTTGTCCTTGACTATTGTTTAAATTGGTTTGATGTTTCCGAAACACTTAAGTGTGACAAACATGCAAAGGAACAGGAAATGAGGAAGGGGGCAAACACTTTTTCACACCACTGTAGGTATAAGATATTCCAACCGCTCCCAAGCACCAAACGAGACAACACTTGCTTGGTGCCAACATGGACTGATCTTTATTTGACATGTCACACAATTTTATACAGCCAGATGAATAAGACCTAACTTAATTAGCATGAGCTAATTATCTTAATCAACACTGGACTCCTTCATTCAATTGCAGGGTTAATTAGCACATACAACAATAGGTGAAATATTCTTTAGGATCTGTGTCAAGCCAGACCAGCCTCATCTACATTACACAAGACAACAGACAGGCTGTCTGGAGTTGACGACATTAGCACCTGACAGTGTGTGTCCCAGTCTATTGCTAATGCCAAATGCATATACAGACAGTGGGTCTTGGGGGGCCCGTAATCAGCTGGAAGGAGGCTCGCATGTAGTCCTCTCAAAAAGCCTGTGCCCCGGCTAGGTCTGTCACATTCCACAATGCCTGAAAAATCCACCCAGATGCTTCACCAGAGCCCACACGGATTTATCCAGTGATAGATCAATACACTGGGACATATTACAAACCACCTCAGCCCATTACTCCACTAATGACAGGCATTGATGACAGTATCGATGAAGCTGAAGAGAAGCATACCGATCCATCCTCAGCTATAAAAGCCCAAGGTCCCAAACAGCCAGACCAACAACCGCCAGATCAGACCCCCTTGGTTGACTTGCAAAGTCCTGATCAAAGCCATATTGGCCCTGCCAACATGTCCCAATTCGGCGCGTATGGTGGAAAAGGTGCAACCCCAAAACAACGAAATGTCACATTTGGAAGTACACCACGTGTTGGATCTCTTCCCCAGTATGATCCGGGTTCGCCAATGAGTGATTGGCGACTCGATGATAACTCAGCCTTTACTGAGGGCTCACAACATCCCTCACAATCCAATACGTTAACCCAACAGTTGTTAAGGATCCCGATCAGAAAGATTTGAGGGATCGGAAGGATCGGAGATATATGACACCAAACATGGGGAAAGAGATGGGACTGACTACGAGAAATGGTGTGGACAGGCCATGGAGTAGAGGGGAGGAGTTTCAGTGATCTACCAGTCACTGGCTAGGGTGGATTCTAAGTCCCTCTTCATGCTGCAATGAGAGAGGGACATGGGACACACCTGGAGCTTAGCAGAATGGCACAGGGCCTCGACCTCCTCATTCAAAGGAATTTTGAATACAGGATAAGGAAAAAACAATATATAGTTGCGCTACTTGCAAATTAAAAGT
Source organism: Lithobates sylvaticus (assembly GCA_028564925.1). Classification (NCBI taxonomy): domain Eukaryota; kingdom Metazoa; phylum Chordata; class Amphibia; order Anura; family Ranidae; genus Lithobates; species Lithobates sylvaticus. The sequence goes on from CM053031.1 coordinate 311,494,205, forward strand.
GAAACAAAGCAGCCGGCATCAGCAATGATACAATTGTGACAATAAATGAAAAATAAAAAATGCAGCGCTGAAAAAAACTGATTAAAGTGATATATCCAAATAAATGCATATAATAAACCAGTAATAAAAAATAGGTGAAAAAGAAAAACACTTGCCCAATGCCTCTCACGGCATAGGACAGTGAATCATAAGTAAAAAGTGTCCTCTGTGTGCTAATAATGAAGTCCACTTCAACACAATGAAAGTGAAAAAAAAATGCACGTGATAAACACAATAGAACATAAACATACACACAAAGTCTGTATAACAGTGATGTGGATGTAGAACTATATAGTTCAATGCCAGTTCCCAAAGCAGTATGGGATTTTCACCACAGGGGGTCACCTGGTTTCATGCATGGAGACCCAAATATATGAAATGCCTTAGGGACGCATATACCTCCTCTTCCAGCACGCAGTAGAAAGGAAAACAAACTTTAAAATGAAAGAAATCAGTACTCTTACCAAATGGTGTGGACCCACACACCGTAGCGGTGAGTCAATCAGGCATAAAGAGTAATCCACAACAGCCGTTCTTCCCTTTAAGGTGACATGGCATCAGATGATATGGCCACGGTGCATGTATCAAGATGTCACATATGCGATAGCCACGTCCAAATACCGATTCAGAAGGGGGTATACTCATCAACATATGAGATGTTTCATGGAGAAAAAAGGGAGAAAAAAAAGCCTCCACATAGAGCAGGTCACTCCGGTAAAAAGTTTATTTAAATTGAATAAGCAATAACAAATGGTACAAAACATCAAAAAAGATGTATGCAGACAATAAAAAGCATGGTAAATCTGGCCCGCAGGCTATGTACCCGACATGTTTCGTACGAGAGTACATCAACTGGGGCATAAACCTGCTGTTTAATCCCATGCTATATATAAAATGCTTAAACAGAACAGAATAGGTATCAGCTGTTGTTAGATAGATGGCACCAAAACATTGTCCAATCAGGACCAAAAAGTTTAGGAATGGGACCTACCTTGCTGACAGTGCAAAGAATGTAACCAATCAATGAACAGGAACGTCAGAACAGCAGTCAAACGTCCATCATAGTGTCAATGCAAATCACCTGCTCAGATGAATCACACCCAGCCTCATAATATCCCCCAAACCCTGAAGGGTATGTGTGGGCAGAGCAGCGTGATATGAATAAAGCCGGTATTAATGTATTTGGGGCATATAAAGGAGAGGGGAAGCCGACTAAGCTCCGGTATAAACGAAAATACCAGGCCTAGCCACGTCATTGCGTAGCCGGTCACATGTCATCACGCACCGCCAATGCGCTCCAAGCCTCGATATAAACTCCGCTCAGCAGAGACACAGCATAGAGAGGAAACAGGAACCACTGACGTGAGACGCTTGCAGATGGCCCCATGAAAAACAGAAATAGCACAAGGCCAGTTTCACTACTTCATCTTTTGGGCAAAAATAATATCTACAAGGCACCTATCCACAAAAGCTGATAAACCCATAAATGAGGCTAAACACCTACACATCATCAGATATTCAGAATATGAACACCAAAAGCTGACCTAATGATAAAGGAAACAGCTACAAAGAGAGACCATAATTAATAGCATTTACAACCTTAACAATCAAATAAAATATACCCTAATAAATTCATCAATAGCAAAGTAACGCATGCTCCGCCAGCTAGAGCATAAAACGTTGATGTGCGTTTTTTTTTTTTTTCTTCTTTTCCCTTTCTTAATATAAATTAAACATACAAAATATAAAAATTCATATTTTAAACTGATGGCAAAAAAAAAAAAAAAAATAAAAAAAAAAAAAAAAAAAAGAAAAAGATGTTCAAAAAATTCCAGAGAGTGAATAACGCCCACATAAATTGGATCCATTATTAAGACTTGTTAATAAATGCATTGATATCCCAGTCGAGATTCATCCCAAACGGGAAATAACACTTCAACTGATAGATGCAGAATGTTTCTAACTTAGAAACTCCCCTCACTCTAGATTCACCTCTCCAGTGTGGGGAGAAGCAATCTATCACCTGTAATTTAGTCCCGAAGGGATTTCTATTATGACAATGCAAGTAGTGTTTAGGTACGCTGTGATTAGTAAGTCCTAACTTGATGTTAGCAATATGTTCGTTTACCCTAATGGAGAACGTACGGATAGTGATAGATGATTTGCATTGACGCTATGATGGACGTTTGACTGCTGTTCTGACGTTCCTGTTCATTGATTGGTTACATTCTTTGCACTGTCAGCAAGGTAGGTCCCATTCCTAAACTTTTTGGTTCTGATTGGACAATGTTTTGGTGCCACCTATCTAACAACAGCTGATACCTATTCTGTTCTGTTTAAGCATTTTATATATAGCATGGGATCAAACAGAAGGTTTATGCCCCAGTTGATGTACTCTTGTACGAAACATGTCGGGTACATAGCCTGCGGGCCAGCTTTACCATGCTTTTTATTGTCTGCATACATCTTTTTTGATGTTTTGTACCATTTTTTTATTGCTTATTCTATTTTAAATCGTGACCTACTCTATATGGGGGCTTTTTTTTCTCCCTTTTTTTTCTACATGAAACATCTCATATGTTGATGAGTATACCCCCTTCTGAATCGGTATTTGGACGTGGCTATAGCATATGTGACATCTTGATTTTTTTTTTTTTTTTTCCCAGAAAAAAGTTTATTGTAATCAATCAAAACTGTAAATACAACAAGTGGTAAAACGTATAGAAGCCGAGCATCATGTACAGTAATACAAAGAGACATCAGCCATCCGAAACAATGAAATCAGCAATGAATAATTAACGTTTCTGATTAGTAAACTAACGTTCAGGTTGCTGTAAGTGCGGATAGTGGCAGAGATGTAGAACCCGTAGACCACGACAATAGGAGGGGCTAGACCCGCAATCGTGTTGGTTAACAAGATAACATATTAAACATTATGGTAGTTTAAAAGACTACCGGGCACCTGCGCGTGCCGGATTATTGTATCGGTGTCCCAGTGGTCACTAGGTGGTGTAAAAGTCCATGGATGCGGTCTCGGACCACAAGCATCCACAGATGTTTTACTCCTGGGAGACCCGGGTAGGTCTTTCAACAAGGCCCTAGGGGAAGTTAGCCAGTAGTAGGAAGTGGGGAAAAGACATATATGTATCCTAACTTAGAGTAGCTCGGGAGTCTCACATAGGTAAGGGTGTGGAGTAAGATATCGCTTGTGGACTGTGAAAATAGATCAAATGGAAGGGTGGAAGGGGAGTGGATCCCTAGCGTGTGTCTAGATGGTTCGGAAGTGGGGAGGGAGTAGGAGACAACAGCCTTTTATATTCGTCAGTTGTAGTAAAGTGGTGCCAGCATGACCAAACAGTACTAAACTTAGAGGGGGAGTCTCTGGCTTGATGGATTAAATTTTCCAGTTCTGCAATTTTGGAGACGCGTTTAAACCAATCTGCAAGAGTCGGGGGGTTGGGAGCCTTCCAAAGAGTGGGTATGCACATTTTTGCTGCATTTAGTAAATGAAGCGTGAGGGATTTATGATAATGTCTGAAAGGGATGGGGGAATGATGAAGAAGCATTTGTTCAGGAGAGAAGTCTAAGTGATACGTAGTGATCTGTGAAATAAGGCGATGGACTTCACGCCAGAAAGGTTGAAGGGAGGGGCACGACCACCATATATGTAACATAGAACCCTCCCCCGTTGAACATCTCCAACAATCAGAGGGTATGGTCGGGGATATCTTATGGAGTTTAGAGGGGGTTTTATACCACCTTGAAAAAATTTTGAAGCCGGTTTCTTGTGCTGATACGTTCGTGGATCCTTTATGAATATGGGTGTAGATACGTTCCCAATCTTCCGTTGAGAGATCGAGGGACAGATCCCTTTCCCACCTCTGGGTGGCAATGTTAGATTGAGCGTCGGTGTCAGCGAAAAGTAAGGAGTATATTTCAGAGATCATGTGTCGTTGTGGTTCCGTTTTTGTACAAAGTATTTCAAATGGGGTCAGCTGCCTACTGAAGTCTGGACGGTTGGTGGGGTCATTAAGAAAGTGTCGAATTTGAAGGTAAATCCAATGCGGGCAAGATTGGCCAGTCTCACGTTTAGGTATGTCAGATCTGTCGACAAATGAGGCGTCGGAGAAGTGGCGTGCCTGTATAACAGTATAAGGCCAAAAGTCGGTCAGAAATGAGTCAGAAAGACCCGCTGGGAATCTCGGATTGTGCCGGATGGGTGTCAGTGGGCCTTGTGTCTTGGAGATGTGGTGAGTTTTACAAGCTTTTTGAAACGTTTGCAAAGTGCAGGCAATGAGTGGGTGACGTTTACAGGTTTGGGGAACGTCGGTGGGGGCAATCCAGGGCAGTTGGTGGATAGGGATCGGGGTGAACTTGTCTTCAAGGCTTATCCAAGCCTTGGAGCGAGCATGTACGTTCCAGTCTACAATTCTAGTTAATTGGCACGCCCAATGGTATTTTAAAATATCAGGAAGGCCTATCCCACCCTTCAGTTTTGGCAAAGAGAGTCTTGCTAGACTGAGTCTAGGCCGATCTTTTCCCCAAAGAAAGTCAGAGCACGCCTTACGGTATGATGCAAAGAAAGCTTGAGGCAATTGTATTGGGATTGTTTGCATGACGTATAATATTCTAGGGAGAATGTTCATTTTTAGTACGGCCGCCCGGCCGAACCAAGAGAAAATGCCAGTTGACCATTTTTTAAGGTCTGTTTGGATGCGTTGGAGGATGGGGACATAGTTTTTGGTGTATAGATCCGATAAGCGGGAAGGGAGGGAAATGCCTAGATAGGTAATGGCGTCTCGGTTCCATTTGAATGGGTAATTCGCTTGACACAGCGATACAGTGTCTTGATGTAAAGAGATGTTCAGTGCTTCTGATTTAGAGAAGTTGATTTGGAGGTTTGAGAGAGCGTGGAAAGTATGGAGATCCGAGAGTAGGTTAGGGAGTGTAACGTGAGGGTCAGTGAGGAATAATAAGATATCATCTGCGAAGGCAGAGAGTTTGTAAGTGTCATTCAGGACTGTCACACCTTTGATGTCGGGGTTGTCACGGAGGCATTGAAGTAGTGGTTCTAAGGTTAGTACAAATATTAAGGGGGATAGGGGGCATCCCTGGCGAGTCCCATTGGATATGGAGAAGGCATCCGACAGGTGGCCATTGACTCGAACCTGCGCTGATGGGGAAGAGTAGAGTGCCATGATAAAGTGGAGCATGCGATCACGTATCCCAATCGTTTTGAGAACTTCTTCCATGTAGTCCCAGGCCACTCTGTCGAACGCCTTCTCCGCATCCAGTGAAAGGAAAAAACCCTGTTGGTCAGAAGAGGACAGCCAGTGTTGGATGTTAACCGCCCTGATAGTATTGTCTCTTGCCTCCCTACCAGGTATGAAGCCCACCTGGTCGAGAGATACGAGATTGGGTAGGAGAGGCAAGAGACGGTTGGCCAAAATTTTCGCGTAAATTTTCAAGTCGACATTAAGAAGGGAAATCGGTCGATAGTTAGTCACCAATGAGGCGTCCTTGTTTGGTTTAGGAATTACTGAGATGTGGGCGGCTAGAAGGTCTCTGGGAGGGAGATTGTCACAGGATATGGAATTAAATGCATTAAGAAAGTGGGATTTTAGTGTGTGAACAAAAGTCTTATAATACGCCGTTGTTAGTCCATCTGGGCCTGGGCTTTTACCGGGTTTCAGTTGTTTGAGTACTATATCCAATTCAGAGGGTAGAATAGGTTTGTTCAAGTCAGTAGCCTCGTCGTCAGTCAAGGGAGGCGGGCTATATTTGTTGAGAAATTCCTTGATAAATGATCGTCGTGGAGCGTCCGTGGCGTGGGGGTCAGTGGGGTGCAGGTTGTAGAGTCGTGTATAGTAGCTGACGAATTGCTTAGCTATTTGATCGTTAGCCACCATTTTGTGTCCGTGTGGGTCTGTTATCGAGTGTACAGTAGTAGAGGCTTTCTTAGCCCTGAGCGCTCTAGCCAAGAACTTACCTGATTTATTGCCAAATTCATAGAATGTTTTTTGTGAGAGGATATAGTTTCTCCTAATTTGTTGATTGATAATGTCTAGTAGTTCTGTGCGTGCTTGGAGGAGTTCTGGGAGGGTACTTAAAGCGAGAGAACTTTTGTGCGCACGTTCCAGTGCCTGTATAGTATTAGATAATTTAGTGATATAGGCTTGTCTGTCTTTTTTACGTTTAGCCGAGATCGCCATGAGTTCTCCCCTTATCGTACATTTGTGAGCTTCCCATAATGTCATTGGTGACGTTTCTGAAGAGGTATTTTCTCTAAAGTACAATTCTAGGCGTTTCGTGACATCGGCAGTGATGGTTTCATCAGCTAAGAGGGAAGGGTCTAACCGCCAAATTCTCGTTCTGGGGGGGGTGTGTGCAAGGACCAATGTCATTGAAATGGGGTTGTGGTCTGAAATATACATGGGATGAATTGAGGTCGAAGTCAAAGCAGGGAGGTCAGTCTGTGAGATAAAGAGATAGTCCAATCTGGAGTACCGGTCATGAGGGGCAGAGTAGAACGTGAAGTCCTTGGCATTTGGGTTTAGTGTACGCCAGGTATCGTGTAAGGTTAGTTCTTGTAGACGTGTTTTAATTGACCGTAGAGCCCGGTATGGCATAGTGGAAGTACCTGCCGATGTGTCGTGTGGTGGATTCAATGGGACATTAAAATCACCCCCAAGTATCAACATTCCTTCTTGGAATGAGGAGAGTCGGTTTAAGGTGGCGGTAAAGAAGGAGACTTGACCTGTATTGGGAGCGTAGATATTGGCTAGAGTAACTGGTTTGCCGTAAAGGGAACCTTTTAAGAATATGAAGCGTGCATCGTCGTCAATGCACGTGTCCCTAACCTGGAACGGGCAGTGCTTAGCGATCAAGATTGATACCCCTTTGGTCTTAGCAGCATTGTTAGTAGCATGAAAGGCAGTAGGGAAGCGTGCATTAGAGAATTTGGGGATCGAAGTTGTTTTGAAATGGGTTTCTTGCAGAAAGGCAATACTAGCCTTATATCTGTGGAGGGAGATAAGGACTTGAGATCGTTTCTCTGGGGTATTGAGTCCACATGTGTTGAGAGAGACCACCGTAGTCTCCAAAGTGGATGAAGACCTATTGGGCCTAGACGCCATATTCGAGCGTGTCCGGACACAGTGGGCTAATGGTCGCCGTATGGGTATAAATTATGTGTAGGTATACGGCTGGGGTCTGAGGTTTAACTGGGCAAGCCCAGTATAGGATCGTAACGCACACTAAGAGCTCCACTGGGGGCGGGAACGGGCGGTACGGATAGGGGGAACTACAGACAAGGTGTGGGTCACAAGAGGTTGAATGGAAGTGCGATATCACTCACCTTCGTATGTGGGGGTTGCTAGAAGGAAGTAGGGAAATAGATTCGGAAGTTTGCAAGTACCAGCTTGCGAACCTGAGGAGACAGACAAGCTGTGTCCAAGAGAGACCGAGGCGGTTCAGTGGCCGTGAGTAGGAGTAGCATTAAACACAGGATAGACAGCGGGTCACTGAGTGGGGGTCGGCTGAGATCGGTCGAGAGTGAACTAGTTAGAAATATCAATCTAGCATGCCAGACGGAGAGACAGTTAAAGAGTAACAAGCCGGGGAGGAGAAGGCAGCCGAGGGGGGGAGCGTCTGAGTATGTAGTATAATTCAAGTATCATGGAGGGGAGTGTCATGAAATGAGAGAGCCTTGGGGGGTCACCAAGAGGAAATAAGCCTGGATGGTATCTGGAATGGGCAGTGGGTGGGGTAGGTAGCGTAAGGTCGGTTCGGTGGGGGTGGGAGGGGAGTTTACCCGCTAATGCTGGCGAAGCCCCAGAGTATAAAACAAAAGCATAAAAGGGTGTAGTAAGTGGGTCGCAGAAAGAGCAGAGAGCTCAGCTGTGAGCCTGTGTGTATCCCGGCAAAGGTAAGTCGTTCGATGGGATAACTGCATAAGTGGTGAGGAATGTCTTACAGAACTGTTAGGGGGAGCTCAAACCTGTCATAGTGCCAGGAATCCATGGGGGGCGGTATGGGTCAATGAAAGGAAAAAAAAAAAAAAGAGTGAAAAATAGACATCATAGGAGAAAGAAACATGGAGAAGCATACGTGTCGATCAGTGATCATATATGCCCTGTGTAGTCAGGGGATGGAGCCCCTTTGTTGTGGGACAACCAGCTATAGGTTCTTGGGTAGAGTGGGGTGTATAATTGGGCATATCGTAATATGGAGTTAGTTCCAGCCTCAGGTACCCAATATGAGGGGAGGAGGAGGCGTAGTATGCAGGAGCTTACCGGTACATGGCTTACTGTGTCTCAGTAAGGTCGTGTACAGATCCACGGTTGCGCGGTCTTATTTATTCGTAATCGAGCTTTCTAGTGAACACAATGATGTGCTGAAATGGGGGTTCTGTCAACACCCGGGAAGACGTGAGTCCGTTCGCTCGGAGGAGCAGGGTTACCACCACAGGTTGTACGCCTACAGATCCTCTTGCGTGCTAAAGCATACGAGCGTAGGGGAGATGCTTTACGTTCCCTGGGAGTGACAGAGCCCTCTAGGAACAAGATGAGGGTACATTGCCGGCACAGGTCGGTGTATGAATGGGACTTAAAGCTTGTGCCTGTTACAGGTGACAGGGATCCGTCAGTATCAAGGGGTAGGGAGTTTAAGACAAGGATGCCACAGATATGTAAAAAAATGTTCACATTAACATATACATAGATCGAATAAGCAAAAATGTGTTGTCGGGGCCAGATCCCCTGAAGGGACCGTAAAGCGGTTGAGTATCCCATGTGCACAAGTCTAAATATCCAATGGCAATGGCGTGGACCATTACACAGTGCAATTCCGCGTTCTCGGGTCCCATATGGGTGACTAGAGGGGTTAATCATAGTACGGTGAAAAATGCGAATCAATCCAGGACTGCCCCAAGGACAGATTTGGGAAAGGGTAAGCTACATAGGATGTGAAAGCAGGGTACAACCTGGTTCTCTCAGTACATTAACATAGGGAGAGTCATTAATCTTGAGGGCACCGTGGGAAGTGCCTTTTGTCTGAGGTGGGGGGTGGGGGACGCATCCCACACCAGGAGGCGTGCGGAGCGTCTAACCCCCCCCCACCTGTGGTGAAGCATATGTAATAGCCTGGTAATGTAAGGCGGTTTTTGCGTGCTGTCCCCTAGATGTTCAAGGTGAAGCCTATTGTGACTTAATGATGTTCACCCTGTGCTAGATCACATCTTTTGAACAAGGATACCAGTGCACATAGGATACATAAAAGGCATATGCATAGCAGAGAAGATCCATAACAGTACTTAGCTGTGAGATTCTAGCATTGCCAATGTTAAATGCAGTTTAACTATATAGCCCATTATATGGAAAACATCACTGAGGAAAAAATGACATCAGAAAAAAAAAATAAATAAATAAAAAAAAAAAAAAAAAAAAGTTTCCCGGGGATAATTCCAGTGAGTTCGATCAGAGATACATGGAGACTAACGTGGATGGTACCTGAGGTCCGTGTCACTCGAGTGGGTGCCCAGGTTTAGTTCAGTCTCTCCTTTCTTATTCGGTCAGTCATCCTGGAGGTGCGGGCCGTTCAGCGTCTATCAACAGCAAATGGCGCGGGACAGTGTAAAATGGCGGGTAGGTTAGAAGTCGAGCTGGTGTATAGAGTGACCTATTGGTTGCCAAAAAAAACAGAAAAATGCAAGCAGAGAAGGGGGATTTCCAGCAATAGAACAAAAAGAAAAAAAAGTAAAGTAGCAGGGTAGACACAAAAATACGAGGCGTACGGAGGTTCCATACTGAGATCGGGGGTCAGAGCCACGTATGAATTAGCATGGGAACAGGGTCAGTGGGACAGGCAAGCAGCCGAGGCCGTATAGCGCGACCATGCTACCAGGGCGATGTTGGGCCGTCAGCAAGAGGGGGAGCAGGGGAGCGGTAGAGGGGCAAGGGGGGGATCAAGGAGTACTTATCTTGTCCCTGAAGGAGGCCGGTTAGTGGTCGCGGCGGGTTCTCCGGGGATGTGGAGGGCTGGTCGGACTTGCCTCACGATTCCGGCTTGGAACAGGTAGTGAAGACCGATGAGTGGATGGGGAGCGTCGCCTTCTTGTTCGGGAGTCTTGGGTCTCCATGAGGTCATCATCTGGGACCGGTTTTCTGGCGGCGGGAGGTCGAAACTCTGCATACCAATCCGGCGCATCAGTAAAGGGTATCTCGAGGGCTGCGCAGAAGTGGCGAAGGTCTTCGGGTACTCTGAGGAGCGCTGTGCGTCCAGATGAAGAGGCAGAAAGACCGAAGGGGAACTTCCATCTGTACGGGATGGCTTTTGCTCTGAGTACTTCCAGGACCGGGCGCAGTTCCCTGCGGCGCTGCAGTGTGATGTTGGACAGGTCTTGGAAGAGGTGGATGTCCGCGTCGTTGTGTGTTAGATGGTCGGCCGCGCGAGCCCGGCGGAGAATTTCTTCCTTTAACTGGTAATCAATCACGCAGCAAACTACATCCCGGGGGGGGTCTGAGTCTTTCCCCCGTGGGCGCAGGGCTCGGTGAATGCGCTCCATCCCGATCTGAGTAGCCGGTGGTCTGTTTAGGAGGTTGTTAAAGAGGTTCGTCACCTCACATTGCAGGTTTTCGGCATCAATTGATTCAGGCAATCCTCTAATGCGGAGATTGTGGCGTCTTCCACGGTTGTCCAAGTCTTCCACATGGCGATTGAGGTCCCTCAATTGCAGGGTGTGAGAATCTAGCACTTGGCATGATCGACGGAGCACTGAGGAATGGGTTGAGGTTACCAGTTCAACCTCCTGGACTCTCCCCGCGATAGCTTGTAAGTCTACCCGGAGGTCAGATATCGCCGCTGTGAGGGCTGCCGTGAGGGTGTCCTTTATATCTGCTGCCACTGAGCGTAGATCGTGTAGGCTAGGTGGATGCTGAGGGGTGAGGGTAATCCCATCTGCTTCTGAAGAGGTCCGATGGGCCGGACCTTGTGGTGAGCCTGAGGCCTGTGGGGTGCCTCGTGTCGGCGCCATATTGCTCGCCTGGGTCCGGAACATCTCGGGGATGTTTTGGCTCGAACGCCCGGTAAATTCCAGCGGTGATCGGGAGCGGGAGGCAGAGGAGCCACGGGAAGAGGTCCCCATAGTTTTCAAGGTAAATCTGAGCCTAAATCCTCCGGTGTAGGCAGAAAAGTCTCTCCGTCAGCAAGAGCTCTGAAGTTATGCTGCCATTCTCTCTCGAGGTCAGGCCACGCCGTGACATCTTGATACATGCACCGTGGCCATATCATCTGATGCCATGTCACCTTAAAGGGAAGAACGGCTGTTGTGGATTACTCTTTATGCCTGATTGACTCACCGCTACGGTGTGTGGGTCCACACCATTTGGTAAGAGTACTGATTTCTTTCATTTTAACGTTTGTTTTCCTTTCTACTGCGTGCTGGAAGAGGAGGTATATGCGTCCCTAAGGCATTTCATATATTTGGGTCTCCATGCATGAAACCAGGTGACCCCCTGTGGTGAAAATCCCATACTGCTTTGGGAACTGGCATTGAACTATATAGTTCTACATCCACATCACTGTTATACGGACTTTGTGTGTATGTTTATGTTCTATTGTGTTTATCACGTGCATTTTTTTTCACTTTCATTGTGTTGAAGTGGACTTCATTATTAGCACACAGAGGACACTTTTTACTTATGATTCACTGTCCTATGACGTGAGAGGCATTGGGCAAGTGTTTTTCTTTTTCACCTATTTTTTATTACTGGTTTATTATATGCATTTATTTGGAAATATCACTTTAATCAGTTTTTTTCAGCGCTGCATTTTTTATTTTTCAATTTTGAATACAGCACTAGTGGAAGGGAACCTGAAAGTTTTAATACGATGGTATCTCGTCCCCTTAAAACTTGCTAGAATCTAACCGACATGCTGCCCTCTGTGTTTCCGAAATTGCGGACACGTGGGGTCGGTGATGCACATATGGTGGGAGTGTCCCAAACTAAGATGTTTCTGGAACAAAATTTTCCACACGATCAGGAAAATTTCGGGCCTCCTCATCCCGAAATCTCCCCACACAGCTCTGCTCAACTTCCCAATCCCAGGGGCCCCCAAACTGGTTCAATGCCTTATTATGTTAATTTTTTTGGAACAAAATTGATGATTGCATGAGCCTGGAAGCAACCATACGTATCCTTCACTTTGGTCAAAAGGATGCTCTCCTGGATGATGACCCAGGAGAAAATGGTGAGCACCTTACTGGACACCACCGCAAAATTTGAGGCCACCTGGGAACCATGGTCCCAATATATTCAACTAAAGCCCACCCCTTAAACCATTCCAAGCTCCAAGTGGGGGGCGGGTATCTCTCGGTCACTGTGATTTCTTCTCGGTTCTCTCCTTCTTCCTTTTTTCTCCTTTTTTCCCTTTGTACGCTTAGGCCTGTTTTTTTGGCTTGGGTTTCTTCTCTTGTAATACTGCAAATTTAAACGCTTCCCGACCGCCTCACGCAGATATACTGTGGCAGAATGACACGGGCAGGCAAAATCACGTATATATACGTGGCCCTTTAATTGCCTGCCCATGGGTCGCGTGCACGCTGCCAGCGGCGAGCTCGCGACCCAGTCGGGAGCTCCGTGACCCTGGCCGTGGGACCAGTGGACCCGATCGCCGCTGGTGTCCCACGATCGGGTCACAGAGCTGAAGAACGGGGAGAGGTCTGTGTAAACGGGAAAGCCGATCAATGACGTCAGACGTCAGCCCCACCCCCTAATGTAAAAAAACACACACACGTCACAGCCCATAACCCCTCCCCTCCCCCTAGTGGTTAACTCTTTCACTGCCAGTGTCATTTATACAGGAATCAATGCATTTAAATAGCATTGATTGCTGTATAAATGACAATGGTCCCAAAAATGTGTCAAAAATGTCCGATTTGTCCGCCATAATGTCGCAGTCACAATAAAAATCGCTGATCGCCGCCATTACTAGTAAAAAAAAAATATAATAAAAATGCTATAAAACTATCCCCTATTTTGTAAACGCTATAACTTTTGCGCAAACCAATCAATAATCGCTAATTGCGATTTTTTTTAACAAAAATATGTAGAAGAATACGTATCGGCCTAAACTGAGGAAAAAAAATGTTTTTTTATATATTTTTGGGGGATATTTATTATAGCAAAAAGCAAAAAATATTGCATTGTTTTCAAAATTGTCGCTCTATTTTTGTTTATAGCGCAAAAAATTAAAACCGCAGGGGCGATCAAATACCACCAAAAGAAGGCTCTATTTGTGGGAAAAAAAGGACGCCAATTTTGTTTGGGAGCCACGTCGCATGACCGTGCAATTGTCAGTTAAAGCAACGCAGTGCCGAATCGCAAAAAGGGGCCTGGTCCTTTGGCTGCCAATTGGTCCGGGGCTGAAGTGGTTAAAGAGTACCCACAGGCTCTGGTGACCCTAGAGCCATGTACAGGGGCTTCTAGAGCTTTCATGAGTTATCTCTGTACATGTTTCATGGATATATGCAGAATCTTTAAGAATGGGTTTCCTGCTTCCTGTAAAAAAAAATTCCCCCTCCCCTTTTTTTGTCTCCTCCCTACCAACTTTAGGGCACTACTCGCCCCTCTGTACATCCTGTATTACAATAAGTAATAGTTTTAATACGTGTCCTGATTGCATTGTTCCATGTTCATTTATGAAGCGGAATATATTTTTACCCCACGGTTCTTTGGACTCGCTATATCTTTAAACCGTTAACTGTTGATCTCGTTATATTGCCCTTACTAAAGCTCTAGTTCATGTTTAGTAACCAAACACTGGGGGGTGACGACCCCCACCCCTTGACACACCTTGATCCCACTGGGGGTGTTGGGAGGTGAGGTTCGTTCCCCCTGTTATAGTTTTGGACTAGGGGTGCGGCTCCTCGTTCCTCAGCTCATTTTCCAAAGGGTTCTAAATATCTTCATCGGTCGATAGCTCTTAGATATGTACCACCATTATGCATCTATTAGTCCAATGTAAAATGTCATGGAGCAATTTTAAATTCTTTGTTTGTTCTTATGTCTGAATAATTCAATAAAAATCTATTGAAACGAAAAGGACAATGTTTTAAAACTAGAATTTCACCTTTGCTAAATCCCATATCTAAACAAAGGGTACTTGATCCACAAAAAATTGCAGACTCTTTTAGCGAATACTATAAGTCTCTATACAACCTGAGCCGTGATAACTCTACTCCTCAACCATCTCATAGATATAGAAAATTTTCTAGCAGACATTAAACTACCCCAACTTTCCTCTACCCAACTTTATGACTTAAACACACCCTTTTCTCTAACTGAAAAAGTAATAGATACGCTACCCACTAACAAATCCCATGGACCAGATGGATTAACGGGGATATATAAGAATTTCAAACTGATTCTGGGAACAACATCTTCGTAGAGTATTTGATACTGCAGCTGCCTCAACATCCTTCCCTTCTGAAATGTTGTAAGCATTAATCGTAATACTACCTAAACCAGGTATGACACCGGATGTACCCCAAAACTTCAGGCCTATCTTTTTATTGAATAATGATCTGAAGATCTATGCCAAGATGTTAGCACTGAGATTGACGGATATTCTGCCTACATTAATTGACCCAGATCAATCTAGCTTTACTAAAGGCAGGGAAACATCAGACACCACTGGGTGACTTATTGACATAGTTAATTTAGCTAGGAAACAGCGGACGCCTTCTCTGCTTCTGGCTCTGGATGCGGAGAAGGTGTTCGATAGAGTGCTGGAGAGGTTTGGCTTTTCAGGACATGGACTTTCTGCCATACTTTCCCTTTATACCTCTCCATTGGGCTGAGTGTATACATCTGGAATGTTATCCAGACCTTTCGGGATCACAAATGGCACGCGCCAGGGGTGACCATTATCGTCCCTAATATTTAACTTATTAATGGAACCTCTTGCTATCAGCATTAGACAAAACCCTCATATTCACGGCTTCTTAATAAAAGGTCGAAAACATGTTATAAGCCTTTTTGCAGACGATGTGATATTAATGCTTACGAATCCGGTGTCTTCTCTGGAACATGCATATCACCCACTAAAACTGTATGGTTTAGCATCATACTACAAGGTTAATGATTCTAAGTCCTTTATTCTTGACCTAGGAATATCCCAGCAAGACAAGTGTTATCTAAATGTGACCCAGATACCCATACATATGGAATGATTCTGGAGTCTCATATTTAGGGATAACTCTTAACCCCTACCCTAAACAACTCTTTAAAGCTAATTATCTTCCATTTGAAAAATAATTAGGAACAGAACTACAAATTTTAGCAAACACATACTGTCATGGTCAGGAAGGTTAGTAGATTTTAAAATGCAACTATTACCCCAACTACTTTACATATATCGCTCTGTACCGATATCTGTACACAAAAAATTTCTTCTAACCTTACAAACACTATTATCCAAATTCCTCTGGGAGGGCAAAAAAGAGAGAAGCACCTTTGCTAAGCTTAGCAAAACAAAGAGGGCTGGAGGAACCAGTTCTTGCTGATTACCACATTGCAGCAATATTGGCACAACTTAGAGGATGGGTACCTGATCTGCCTACTTCTCTATGGGGAGAAATTGAACAATCATTCATTCTGGGTGGTAGCGTATATGAATATGCATTAGCTTTCCCTCTTATTAAATCTACACCTAAAGATCTCCCTCTTCCAGTCTTAGCAACCCTACATTCTTGGAAATATTTAACAACACTCCAAACCCGATCTTCTCCTTGTATTTCCATCTCTATTTGTTTGAACACTCTTTCGCTATTAATCCCTAATTTAAAAGTAGACCAGTGGACAAAAAAAGGAATTAAATGGCTAACAGACTTATACTTAGGCCCCAATGTCATACCCTTTACTTCCTTGCTAGAAAAAAACGAACTACCCAAATCTGAATATGTCACCTATGTCCATATAACATTATTTCTCAAAAGCAAATCTGTCATAACATATAAATTGTTTTGGAAAATCAAAACATATCTTACATCCACCGAGAATCGTAGAGGGGGCATTTCTTTATTTTATAACATCCTCCATGATAAATCCATCTTTGAGAAAAATAAACCTATGTTAGATTGGGAAAGGGATCTCAGAGTTTCCTTTTCAGACACACAGTGAAGTAAAGCACTACAATATTCATATTCCGCAACAAAATGCACCACTCTTTGGGAGCTCTCCCACAAAATTACGCAAAGATGGTATCTAACACCTTATAGAATTGCTAAGTTTAACCCTTCTATATCTCCACTGTGCTGGAGGAACTGCTCCCAAACAGGAACTATTTTCCATATACATTGGTCTTGTGGCAAGCTGGGAAAATTTTGGTCTAAGATATTTACAATCTTGCACCAAGTAACAGGCCTATCTATACAAATCTCTCCATCATTGGCACTATTAAATATAGCATTAGAAGACATACCACCCCAAGACAATTTACCACTCATCCAGTTCTGGCAGAAAAACTAGTAATACTTAGAATATGGGGATCTCCAGACCCACCAAAGGTAACTGATGTTGTAAGCATACTCACTAAGCATTATACATATGAGAGTATGTTAGCATCAATAAAACAGGAAAAGTACAGAGTTTCCTAAAAACTGGCAACCTTGGTCAGATTGGCATAAATCCAATAAGTTACTGTAAGGCATTACTAAGACAAATCTCTTCTAAAGTGATGAATCTCGAATTGGTCCTCAAAGAAGTTACATATAACGTTCTAAATAATACTCCTGAGTAGGTGAATTTTTCAAGAGGCTTCTCTTTCCCTGTTTCCCTTTCCCCATGTTACCCTAATACGTTGTATATGTTCTTAATGAATTGCTGTCCAAACCATCCAGTCCTGGTATGATCATAAGTTATTATAATCGTAATGAATAAAGTTGAAAGCAAGGGATGATTATGTTGTTCCTCCCTTGGGGCACAGTTTTTTCCTAGATGGGGGACTGGACAATTCTCTTCACCTAATGTTTAGTATGTAAAACTTGCTTACGGTTTATTTATATTAGTCATGATATACAGTATATGTATTTATACATGTAGCGTTATTACTATGTCTTGATATATGGCTGTCAATGCACATTCTTTTTCGATCAGTGAACATTTTGAATAAAAATTATTGCACTAAAAAAAAAATAAAAAAAAATAAAAATAAAAACATATATAACAATAACCAGGGGATTCAGCTGTGATCAATGAAGATGTTAACATCCCATTCAATGATCAAACCGTAAGGTCTATATGATTTTAAAGAGAAAATACACCAGATTTCCAGCTTTCTAAATTGATTTCCTGGTGTAACTTGCTCTCCAATGGGAATTGAACCTATAAATAGCCATAAATGAAGTGCCTTTAAGATTTATATCATGGCACAATGCATAGTGCTTAGACAGGCTATGGTTCAAAAAACCTTTGCGTATATTGGCCAGTAGGGATGGGCCGAATGGACCCCGGTTTGGTTCGCACCAGAACTTGCGAAAAGTTTGGATTAACACATGAACACCGTTAAATTCTATGGGACAGTTTGGGGACCTGAGTCCTGCCCCAGGGGACATGTATCAATGCAAAAAAAAGTTTTAACAGCCATTTTTTCAGGAACAGTGATTTTAATAATGCTTAAAGTGAAACAATAAAAATTAAATATTCCTTTTAACCACTTTCAGACTGGACCATTTTGCTGGCTTAAGACCAGACCGCTTTTTGCGATTCGGCACTGCATCGTTTTAACTGACAATTGCGCGGTCATGCGACGTGGCTCCCAAATAAAATTGACGTCCTTTTTTTCCCACAAATAGAGCTTTCTTTTGGTGGTATTTGATCGTCCCTGCGGTTTTTATTTTTTGCACTATTAACAAAAAAAGAGCAACAATCTTGAAAAAAACACATTATTTTTTTTTACTTTTTTTGCTATAATAAATATCCCCCAAAATATATAATTTTTTTTCCCTCGGTTCAGGCCGATACATATTCTTCTACATATTTTTGGTAAAAAAATCACAATAAGCGATTTTTGATTGGTTTGCGCAAAAGTTATAGCGTTTACAAAATAGGGATAGTTTTATAGCATTTTTATTAATAATTATTTTTTTACTAGTAATGGCGGCGATCAGCGATTTATATTGTGACTGCGACATTATGGCGGACACATTGGCCATTTTTGACACATTTTTGGGACCATTGTCATTTATACAGCAATCAGTGCTATTTAAATGCACTGATTCCTGTGTAAATGACACTGGCAGTGAAGGGGTTAACCAGGGGGTGGCAGTGTAGGAAACAGGAAATTCTGTTTCCATAAAATCAGTGCGGAAACGCTTTACAACTTCCTTTTCCAGATTGTGTCAGAGAATAGGTTGCTTCTCTTTTGAGCAGCATCCTTTGTATAGTGTATATTTGTCTATGTTTTTAATGACTATGCTTTGTATAATAAATACATTTTACTTTTGTATTATAACCGTGTAAGTCTATACTGTACCATGGAAGTCCACATTTCCTTTCCAATTGCCAATTTCACTAATATATCTGCATCTATATTGTATTTGAGCTCCGGAGTGTGTCTATATAGTTTTGTGTTAATATAGAAAGATGGGAAATATGTTTGAGTAGCTCAACACCATTTATGAAAATTTTTGATTTTGGGAACACATTTATGGGTGATTTGCGGCAACTCTCTTTTCTACAGGATTTTATTATTTTTTTTGTTTATAGAGTTTGTGTTGTGACCACATTGTGGTTAGTGATCTGTTGCAATGGAAGGGTGGTTTATTTTTTGCTTTTCACTCTAATGCCCCATACACACGGTCGGATTTTACGATGACCATTTCCGTCGGACCTTGTCCGATGTTGGTGTTGCGTACACACGGTCGGACAACGTTGTCGGAATTTCCGGTCTGCAAGAACGTCGTGACGTAAGTCGTCTTCCACGAGACTAGAAAAGTGAAGTTCAGCACCACGTCCTGCACCCGTTGGGCTCCTTCTGCTGATCCCGTGTTTATCGCGAGTTAGTTGAAGTTTGGGGACTTACGATTCGCGCTTCTCAGTTTTGTGACTCAGATCGTTACTGCTCTTCAGTTTGTGCTTGTCGTGCGTATCTGTTTATTAGTGCGTGTAGTCAGTTCGCATTTGTTGGTCATTGCGGCCTATATCTTGATATAGGACGCTTTGATTTTCACTGCTTATTGTCTGCTCGTTTCTGGTATTCATTTCGTTCTTTCAGGCCTTGCTGTTTATCGGTGCTTTCTGTTTGTCCGTTCTGACCAGCCGACCGTTTGTGAGCGATGTTTCCCGTATGTACTCGTCGCCGAGTTCGTGCTGTACGCGGAATTGGTGTCGGGCTTTTAGCTTTGAGCCAAGACCCGTCCATGAACAGAGTGACGAGGAGTATGTGGACCAAGAATTGGTTGCTTCAGTGTGATCAGTTCTCGCACATGCCTTTGCTTCGTGAGATCCGGGTGAATAATCCTGATGATTTCAGGAACTTTCTCCGGATGACGGACCCCGTTTTTTCACCGTCTTTTGGCTTTGCTGACCCCTTTTATCAGCCGGCAGGATACCTGCATGAGACAAGCCATCACTCCGGAGCAGAGGCTAGTTGCCACGTTGAGGTACTTGGCGACAGGGAGAAGCCTTCAGGATCTGAAGTTCTCCACAGGTATCTCTCCCAAGGCTCTGGGAATCATTATTCCAGAGACCTGTTCTGCTATAATCCAGGTCCTGCAGGAGGACTATATTAAGGTAACATTTCTCCTTTACTATTCCCTTCTATGCATGCTCTGTTTGCTAATGTCTTGTATTTTTGACCTCCTTCCCTAATTACCATGAATGCAATATGCTCTAATATGCTGTGCCCCTTTTCTCCTTCCTGCATTTTTCCCTTCACTTACCTCCCCAGCATGCTCTTCTGGCCCAATAGACACCTATGGCCTAGTCCCTTAAGCAATGTATTTTGTCTGCTGCATAGTATTGTTTTCCCCCAAACACCCCCTAAAATATGCACAAATGTTTGCTGTGTGGTTTACTTCATGCAGAGCCCCTTTTGTTTCCCTTTTTTTGGGGGGGGGGGGGGTGCCAAACTCATTAGGAACCCCCTCCCCAACTGCTCTGTCAGATGCTACCAATCCTCTATCTGCTGGCTTTCCCAAGGTCAATACACACTATATACCTACCTCTTTATAGTGGGCATCTTTAGGGATGAATTCAGCAAAGCATGTAGTGCAAGGGGCTGGCTCCCTACTTTCCATTTCCTCTCTTTTTGGGTTCTTTCCCTCCTATTAGCTTGCTAGGTAATTGCAGAATGTCAAAATGTGCTTCCATAATTTTTTGGGGTGGGGGGTGTTATTTGGAATGTTCTTTTAGGTTTCCTGTGGGCTGCCAATAGTGTTTTGTTAAGGAGGGTCTGGCCAAACTAGCACACATTATTGAGCCATTTGGCAATCCAAAGTGGAGAGGGTTACCTGTCCAAAGCCCCCCCCCCCAAACCCCTAGTTATTGTCAATGGCCCATCAGAAGTGGGTGGATTGATGGGGGGTGAGTAATCTGCTAGGGGGACCCTCTACTTTTGGTTGCAAATACTTTCCAGCTTACAATTTTAAAGTCTTATCTTGTTCCAAGATGTTATTGTCTAATCTGCTTGCAATGTTTATGTGCAAAGTGACTAATTTTTTTTCTTGTTTCACTCCACAGTTCCCTTCTACGCCACAGGAATGGCAGACTGTGGCCTCCCACTTTGCCAGCTGTTGGGACTTACCTAACTGCGGAGGTGCAATTGATGGGAAACACGTCCGCATCGTCCCACCCCCCAACTCGGGGTCCTACTATTATAATTACAAAAGGTTTAATAGTGTAGTGATGTTGGCGGTGGTGTCGGCGACATACGAGTTTTTGTATGTGGACGTGGGGATGAACGGCCGGATCTCGGATGGTGGTGCCATTGCGCACACGGAGTTCTATTGGTGTCTTCAGAGTGGCAGTCTGTGTTTGCCACCTCCCGAGGAGAATGCTGAAGGACTCCCCTTCGTCTTTGTCGCAGATGAAGCGTTTGCGCTGACTCCCCATCTGATGAGGCCCTTCCCGATGAGGACCCTCACCCCAGACCAGAGGGTCTTCAATTACAGGCTGTCGAGAGCCCGCAGAGTGGTGGAGAACACCTTCGGGATCCTGGCCAGCCGCTTCCGCCTGTTTTTGACGCCTATTAACTTGGCGGAATACAAACTGAACCACATAGTTCTTGCCTGCTGCATATTGCACAACTTTTTGAAAAGACACAACAGCAACTATGTGGTGGCCGTTGGCCCAGATGTGGACGGGCCTTCCAATGCCGACCTCACAGCCCTTCAAGCGGCACGTCCAGGCTTGCCCCCTCTAAATGCCCGCAAGGTCCGCAAGCAATATATGGACTACTTTGTGGGTAGGGGGGCCATTGCTCTGCCTGACGATGTGTGAGAGGCATTTTTTAATAAATATATTTTTTAAACAAACCTATGATTTCTTGTCATTTCCTGCTTGTGTTTGTTGTAGGTGTATTCTAGCTTATTTGTGTTGGATATTTTTGCCCTTTAGCTTCAACAGTGGGAATGCACTTTCTGGGCAAAAAGAGCTAACAGTCTCCTCTTCGCAAAAATAATCTTCTCATGTTGTGTGTGTGATACCTAATCTTTTGTCTAGAGTAGGTTTGTAGTGCATAACTGACACCCAAAATACTCCTTTTTATCACCATGACAGAAATGTGTGTATTCACAAAAATGCTGGGCTACGTGTTTTCGTAGAAACCACTGTGGGTGTCATTTACATAAGCCAAATCCACTATGCACTACAAGTGCACTGCAAAAGTGCCCTGGAAAATACACTTGCAGTGCAAACTGGAAAAGCCTTTAGTAAATAACACCCATTGCCCCCCAAATCATTAACTTTTGACATAAATAATGCTTTGGTGTTTTTAAAGAAGGAAGCCACACATTTTTTAGATTAAAAAAGTTTACTTACAACACATTCACAAGTGCCTTTCTAAACTTCGTGGCAAAACTGACAAGATCTTGGTTCTTTCAAACATTGTTTACTAACATTCTGCATTTGTTAAAACCAGGCATGGAGCAAAACAGAACAGACAGAACATAGGAACTTGCAAAGTTCAACTTTCTAAAGTGAAGACAAGATCAGACATGACTATATGTTGAAAGTGTGTTTGATCTTGCCTTCATCACATGGGGGGGGGCACCCCTTGAAAAAGGTAATTTAGAACATGCCCACAATTTGGGTGTCAAAATGGACATTAGATGGTAAAACACATGCCTAGAATGGTCAAAAGTGCAATTTCCCATCATGGGGATCAATGGACGTGTTTTGGGGGTGCAACCCCTTCACCACACCCACTTTAGTAGTTAGTAAAGTGGTTGCACCCCCAAAACGTTGTCATTCATCCACCATGATGGGAGCTAGCACATGTGGACACAATGTGTGCATGTTCCAAATTTGCCACAGTTCTTAAGTTGCAAATGTTGTCACAAACAGCCACCAATCTGTGTTAATTACTTGGTGCGTTTTCAGATTTTACCTAAAACATCAATGATGTTCTTCAATTATTGTTGAACATCATTGATGTTTTTATTTATCTTATCTAGATCTCGATTGCAGACCATTATCTCCCCGATGAGTACGTGTGCACTTTCAGTCGTAAAGTGCGATTCTTCTTCCACAACATCCACGTCACCTAAAAACAAAAAAACAAAAAAAAATGTCTCTTGGAAATGAGGCAGGCATACATTGATTAGCTTACCAGTAGCTGTGTTCTCCCACACTCATCTGTTGTGGTGACAAGTTCTCCAAGTTCGATGATCTCTCCTTCCTCCTCCTCTGCTTCTGGTCTTTCCCCTTCTTTGGGAGGTGTGTGTTTTCTGGTTTCCTCAGACGTCTCGAGTCTTCGCTCCCCTATGAGAATGTACAAAAGGAACATTTAGCACATCTATTGAGGGCAGAAATAGGAAATGTCAAACATTGCTTGAAAGTGAGGGACAATATTTTTGGTTGGCCAGTTACAAATGACAACAACATGAATGTAGTCACTTTGTAAAGGTGCTAAACTTACTACCTTTTTGGTACACCCCTCTAGTATCCACTGGAGCACATGTGTGGAACAGCATTAAAAAAAGGGCGTTTGGGTGTCCCAGCACTAGTGCTCTAGAGTCCAGATGGGTAAACAGCTACTGAGTGACCTCTCCTTTACATTGACTAAATTTGCTTTACATTCTTGATGACATCTCTATTGAGAACAAACTTCCTTTCACTAAAAACGTCACCAAACCTCGTTTTATAAGTGGCCGAACGATTGAGGTCGAGTACGATCGAATGGACACACACGAACATGACAGTGGCAGAAAGATCGAGGTTGAGTACGATCGAATGCACAGACGAACATGAAAGTGGCCATTTTCAAAGGTACAACATTGAAAAAATCCAAACACATGGAGCAGTATGCAAGCAAGAAATTAAACACAAAACACAACTACTTTACTTTTTTGAAGAACTCGCTTGATCTTTCTGTACTGATCGGGCTCCCTCAGTTTCAGGTCTGACCAGCGTTTCCTCAGTTGTTCCTTGGATCGTTGTACCCCAAAATTATTGGACAGCCTCCACACAACTTTAGACATGATCTTGGCCTTTCTGACATTTGGGTTGAGGTAAGGCCCATACTTCCCATCATAGTCGCTCCTCTTCAATATGTCCACCATTTCCAACATTTCTCCAAATGACATATTGGAGGCCTTAAATTTCAGCCTCCGGGATCGGGACGTTTCTGCCTCCGGCCTTTCCTCGTCCTCCTCCTCGTTGCTGCAATATTTGGGGTGCACCTGCTGTGTCCCCGCCATGTGCTCTCCACACTGCGCCGTAAAGAGAAGGGGTGGGGAATAGACAAGAAAGATCGTCAGGGGCGGGCGGAGTTTCACGCATGCGCACTGTATATAAAACGTCACACGCATGTGTCGTAGCGACGATCTGTGAGACGAGGGGAGAGAAAGCTCACGCACGAGACGAACGCTAGAACGAAGGTACAATTTGAACTTGGTACATAACTAGCCTAGACTGATTAGACCTTGAGGCTTATTTATGGAGAAGATTAGGAGAGTTTAGCCTGACATTATTTATAGTGTTTTGTGTGGTGTTGTGTCTTGCAGAGATTATGGAGGGCTTCAACGATGTGAGTTCTCTCCCCCTCTTCATTGATAAATATAGGGAAATGACCCTATTATGGCAGGCTAAACACCCCGATTGCGGCAACAAACCAAAGAGGTACGCAGCGATGGAGAAACTTGTGGCATTTGTAAAGCCAAGGATGCCCACGGCAACCGTTCGTAAGTTAAGACTCAAAATTGGCAGCCTGAGGAGTGCGTATTTCAGGGAGCGCAAGAAGGTCCTGAAGTCCCAAGCATCTGGAGCTGCAGCAGATCAGGTCCATGTCCCCAAGCTCTGGTACTATGACAGGCTCCATTTTCTCAAAGACCAGGCTGATGTCACGGAGTCACCGTCGACTCCTCCTTCCACGCTTCCTTCCGCGCAGGCCACCCCTGATGAGGCTTCCGAGGAGCAACCTGGGCCTTCCAGTCTGGAAGATGTGGAGGAGCCCAGCTTGAGCCAGGTATAGTAGTTTTGTACCCATTTTTGAGAAAAATTTATGATGTTCACTTAATTCAGGATCCCCAATTGCTTAGATCCTAACGTGTTTGACATATCAACAGACAGTAGTGTTGGAGACATTTGGGGCAAGAATCTAAACTGCAGGGCTGAGAATTGTATGGTTTTCTATTTGTAAACATTTTGCAACAGTCACTAGATGAGAATTGTGTGTGTTTGATGAACAAATAACTCAAACTATGTCCCTTTTTCATACACAGGAAGACCTCAGCCAGGAGGTGGCTGTGGAATGTGGCAGTCAGGAGGAGGAAGGGGTTAGTGGCAGCCAAGAGGTGGGTAGTGGCAGCCAAGAGGGGGGTAGGCCTAGGAGCCTGACTGTCTCCCAAGTCCCTCCCCTCCGCCTTCCCTACAAAAGGGCAAGAAGGGGGGGGGTGAGGTGGGAAAGTCAGCGCTCCGGCTGATCAGAGAGGCTTCAGCCTCCCTACATGCCACACCCACCGACGAGGAGACCTTTGTCTCCGTGGTTGCCACTAAAATGAAGGATATGGAGGCGGGGCAACGCAACATGTGTGAGGATGTCATCCTCAAGGTCCTAAATAAGGGGATGGCTGGGGGGATGACCACACTCACACATGTTTGCGATAGTGACCATGCTCCGCCTCCTCCTCCTCCTCCTTCTGCCACCCCACCAGCACCACAGCGTGGAAGGAAGCATACAAGGAAGACCTGAGAGTGACGACCTGGATTCAGTCTGGTCTGAGAGAAGATGGAGCCTCTCGTAGTACCAGACCTGGGGACCTAGATGGCATCTGCTGCAGTTCCGGATGTTTTGGACTTCAGGACCAGATAGCACTCCCCTTAAGATACGTACTCCTCAGGCCACCAAGTTTTGAAGCTTAAAAAATGATGTTTGCCGTGGGTGTCCAAGGCTTTGCAAATTCCCCAAGTTTCTCCATCGCTGCGTTCCTCTTTGGTTTGTTGCTGAGACCTAAATAAAGGTATTTTTGAGTTCAAAAAATCATTGCCTATGTGTTTTACTTTTCAAAAAGGACAGTTTATTTGTGAGTAGGCAGGTACATTCCACGAATCATAAAGTATAATTAACAAGGGGCACCAACAACAAACAACCTCCTAGTGAATTTAAGCAACAAATACAAATGATAAGAATGTTGTTTTGCTAAGTTGAGACACACAACCCCCCTCAAAGATCTCAATAAATTATCCTGAAAATATGTATTCCAAACCAAAAATAAAAAATGACAAATCGCTGCATTAAAGACATTTTAACATTGCAGCGTGACGAATGTGCCGTGTCGATTAGGAACGATAGTTTTACCTGACCGAGCGCTTCCGTCACAGAATTTCTTCTGAGTATGCGTAGCACTTTGTCCGTCGGACTACGCTACACACGATCAGAATTGGTATGATCGGACTTTGTTGTCAGAATAATTATAGAGCAGGAGATAGAACTTTGTCCGTCGGACAATCCGATGGAAACTGTCCGATGGTGCCTACACACGGTCGGAATTTCCGACAACATTGTCCGATAGGACAGAATCCATTGGCAAATCCGACCGTGTGTATGGGGCTTAAGAGTGGGTGTCAGAGGAGGGACACTGGGGAAAGACCAGTGTGTAAGTGCTGGAGTTGGGATGTCACTTGGAAAAGACCAATGTGTGTGCACTGGAGGTGGGATCTTACTTGTGAAAGACCAATGTGTGTGCTAGAGGTGGGATCTCACTGGGGAAAGACCAATGTGTATGCTGGAAGTGGGATCTTACTGTAGAAAGATGATTCTGTGTGCTGGATGTGTAAAGTCATTGGAGAAGGACCTGGAGGATACAAAATCCCCCAATAGTAAAACCAAACTCTGACTTAGTCATGTTACTAAGGATTTCACTTTGACTCTGCACATGAACACAGGTATGTGCTGCTAGTGCATGTAAGGCCTCTAATGTAACCTAAGGTTCCTTCAGAGGTTGCATTGTCCCTACGCGTGACGCCACACCACGTGATCCCCTGATGAAGTCACGTGGTGTGACATCACGTGTAGGGACAAGGAAAGGCACTCATACTGACGGAGGCAACGAGCTCGGCGCTCATATCAGATAAGCTCGTTTTTATTATATGTTTGTGAGTGCCGCTCTTATACTGTTCTAATAAATGCACCACCTGTTTAAAATTTCTACACTATACGGCTACCCCTCATTTTCTTTCATACACTCCGGCACTGGCCGTGAGGATAAGGGAGGATTCACCTGGACCCAGGGATAGGAAAATCCATCCACCCATGCAGGCGAAGTGACAGAGGGAGAAGGAAGCTGACATTACCATTTCTTTTTTGCAGTTAACCCTTTGCCGCAAGGTAAGGGTCCATTACCCACTTAAGTGTACTCACACGAAGAGGATATATCCCCACTGTTAAGAAATGTTTTTTGCCCAGTGTTTGCACACCTGTATGCTCATTCACCAGAAGAAAACCACATTATAGACTGTTTATTGCATTTCCCCTCATATCACGGACTTGCATGCAGCATATTTATGATGACCATTTGACTTGGCATTTTTTTTCACTACCATTGTGCTATACGTTTGCACCTGCATTCAGTCTATCTGTATACGTATAACGTTTACTATTCTTTTTGTTTACACAGACTAGTTTCATCTAGCATTTTTTGCATTTGCACTTTATTGTTGATTTTTCTACTAAGGAATTCTTTATTCCTCACTTTTTTGCATTATTTGCACATTTGATTTTTTTTCGCTTATCACTCATCACACACCTATAGTGTGATTGCAACAATCGTTTATTCTCACTTCATCGCGCAGCTTTACCTAGGATGTTGTGCACTTCCGCACAAGCACTTTTCTATACACTATATATATGCACTTTGGATTATTGTTTGCACATACCTATTTATATATTTTTATGTTTTTAGCATTGAATATATATATATTTTTTTATATCAATTTTTATATACATAATTGTACCTTTTCTCACTGTGATTTTAGGCTGTGATTGCTATTTTAGGTGCTATTAGTTATTTAACACTCTCGTACCTTTATTATTATTTATTATTGCTGTATTTTAGTATTGTATGCACTGTATACACACCACCTATATTTTGGGACTATTATATTCTAATAAGGATATCATTCCTAATAATAGACCTCGCAGATAGCTGTCTCCCATCCAACTATCTTGAGCAGTGGATCTTTGCTTACTCCCATACTGCCATTTAGCAGCAGTCCTGCCCCTTTCCTTGGGGAACAGCGCAGCACCACCACCCCCCCCCCTTAACAATGAGCAATTTCTGTCTTTTATACCGTGTACACACGATCGGACTTTCCGGCAGACTTGGTCCGGCAGACCAGAGTCCGATGGACAATTCGATCGTGTGTGGGCTCCAGCGGACTTTTTCTTCCCCAAAGTCCGGCGGAGCTAGAAATAAAACCCGTTTTAAATTTTCCCGCTGAGAGTCCGCCGGGCCCAGTTCCTGTCGAGGTCCTCTCGTCTGTATGCTGGTCCAACTGACCAACTACGACACAACAGCAACTACAGCACATGTCCACGAGAATTCTTCCAGCGCAATCCTATCATGCTGGTTCTCGGTTACAGGGTACTGTACACCAGGCCCTTAGGTCTGGTATGGATTTTAAGGGTAACCCCCTACGCTAAAAAAACGGCGTGGGGGTCCCCCAAAATCCATACCAGACCCTTATCCGAGCATGCAGCCTGGCCAGTCAGGAAAAGGGGTGGGAACAAGCAAGCGCCCCCCTCCTGAACCGTACCAGGCCGTATGCCCTCAACATGGGGGGTGGGAGCTTTGGGGAAGGGGGCGACCTGCGGCCCCCCCACCCCAAAGCACCTTGTCCCCATGTTGATGAGGACAAGGACCTCTTCCTGACAACTCTGGCCGTTGGTTGTCAGGGTCTGCGGGTGGGGGGCTTATCGGAACCCCCCACCCTATGTGAATGAGTATGGGGTACATCGTACCCCTACCCATACACCTGGGGGAAAAAGTGTCAATAAAAAAACACACTACACAGGTTTTTAAAGTAGTTTATTAGGCAGCTCCGGGGGTCTTCTTTCGACTTTGGGGGTTTTCTTCCGACTTCGGGGGTCTTCTTCTGACTTCTCCGTGCTTTCCGGTTCTTCTATTAAAGGGGGCTCCCAGATTCCAATAAGCCCCCCGCCTGCAGACCCCGACAACCAACACCCTATCAACATGGAGACAAGGTGCTTTGGGGTGGTGGGCCACAGGGTGCCCCCCTTCCCCAAAGCACCCACCCCCCCATGTTGAGGGCATGCAGCCTGGTACAGTTCAGGAGGGGGGCGCCAGCTCGTCCCCACCCCCTTTCCTGACCGGCCGTGCTGCGTGCTCGGATAAGGGTCTGGTATGGATTTTGGGGTGACCCCCCACGCCATTTTTTCGATGTAGGGGGTTATCCTTAAAATCCATACCAGGCGACAGGGCTCGCAAGGTGTCAATTTCGCAGATGAAAGCAGCAAAATTGACTTCTTTCTCTAGTCCCATTGTACCTGGAGTCACGTTCAAAATGAATGGACTTTAGTCCGTGTGTGGGCAAGTCCGTTCATTTGGAAAGTCCATCGGACTTCCACCAGAAGTCCGACGGGAAGTCCATCGGACCAAGTCCGCCGGAAACTCCGTTCATGTGTGCAAGTCCGCTCGTTCGGAAAGTCCGGCGGACCTCCGTTGCAAAGGAATTGTCCGCCGGACCAAGTCTGCTAGAAAGTCCGATCGTGTGTACGTTGGCATAAGAGATGTAACCACTAACTACAATGATCTTTTTAGCTATGTAAGATGCATTCTTCCCACTGACCATTACACTAATGTAATGTGAGCTGTAGACATAGTCATTATTAGTAGGGGTTCCCTGAGCCTGGAAAGTTGTTTTAAGGGATCATCCATGTTAACAAGGTTGAGGAAGGCTGCTCTGATATATAATGTAATTTTACATTGTCCTAAAAACAAATCATTTACCTGCTTTCTCCTTCTCTCTCTGGCTCATAATGTGGTCATTTTGAATTATTGAAAGTTCAATGCTTTTTTTGGACTTGAGATAATCCTGCAGCACCTCTTCCCCCTGTAAGAAATCAAAAATGGTAGAGATGTATTGTAAGAAAAAAGATAATTGTTTGTTTACTGAAAAGCGTGGTGGAGATGTATCTACATTTATGGAAACACCCCTAGACCATTTGCTGTCTGTTTTTACAGGTACTTTTAATGGGAATATAAAATAAAATGTGTTCTTGGATCACATGGTTGATTACATCCACCATCAGCATATAATCATAAAAAATGAAATCATCAATTAAGAAAACATATAAAGAACTTAAAGGTAAAGGGACTCATTAATGACGGGAATAGTACCACTGGATTGGCGCAGGGCAAACGTGGTACCTATATTTAAAAAGGGAACAAAGTCTTTACCAAGTAACTATAGACCTGTTAGTTTAACTTCTATAGTTGGGAAGATACTGGAGAGATTAATAAAAGACCACATAGACGAGTTCTTGCTGGAAAAAAAACATTTTAAGCAACAGACAGCATGGATTCATGAAAGACAGAAGTTGTCAGACAAACCTGATTTCTTTTTATGAATAGGTAAGTAAAACCTTGGACAGAGGCGTGGCTGTGGACGTGGTATACTTGGATTTTGCAAAAGCGTTCGATACAGTTCCCCACACACGGCTCATGTGTAAGGTAAGGTCTACAGGCTTGGAAATATTGGTTTGCAAATGGAAAGAAAACTGGCTAAAAGACAGAATTCAGAGAGTCGTGGTTAATGATTCTTACTCTGAATGGTCTACGGTTATCAGTGGTGTACCCCAAGGTTCAGTGCTGGGACCCTTACTTTTTAATATCTTTATAAATGATATTGGGTCTGGGATCAAAAGTAACATTTCTGTCTTTGCAGATGACACCAAGCTATGCAGTGGAATAACGTCCTTACAGGAGGTCTCCAATTTACAAGCCGACATCAATGCTCTGTCTAATTGGGCGACTATGTGGCAGATGAGGTTTAATGTTGATAAATGTAAAGTTTTTTTTTTATTTTTTTCAATGAAATTTCATTAAAGTTTTGCAGTTATACAATTATACAATAAAGGCGTAGCAGAAAACAGGTATAATTCCAAGCAAAAACAGCATCAGAGCTGAAACAACAATATTGTACAAAACAGTACAAAAACTTTACAGGTGTGTACAGAAGCATATGTGCGATCCATAAGAAAAACAACATAGACAGTAAGTCACATAGAATCTTGTGCTGTCCTACATATGGGTGAACTTTCCAGTATGGGACATATATAGGTAGGTCGTTGGTGATCATAGCAAGCCACGTGTGAGGAGAATGCAGCGCTTGCAAATGGGAAGCATAGCATTCCATCCACATTCACCCCCAAAGGGATCTTGCTGTAAATGGAGGAGAGATATTGGGAACCGTATATGGGTTGGAAAGATGTGGCTTGCAATTAAAGATTTGCATTAGTACAATCAAGGCAAGCCTTAAACAGAATTCAATCTAGAGCATTTCAGAAGTCGCAATGAAAGTTATTGTTGCTAACAACAAAGTAGAGAGACTTCGCTAATTGTGGTCGGGAGCCCTGAACGCGATCTAGGGAAGGAAGTGTACAGTTAATATTTCTTAGGTAACAGTCCATGTCAGACATAGTTTGGAAAGTAGTAACTATGGGTATTGTGTAGGTGTACACCAATTGTGCAACCCGGATCCCCCGTGTCAGATCGGTAACAGTAGCAGTGAAAGAGTAGATCAGTATGCTGCTTCGGCACCACCTATCCCCACTCACCCCCGAGGGGATCTAGCTGTGAGTGGGGGTAGGACACTAGGAGGTAGACAGGAGTCGGACAGGAGCAGCGTGGCAGCGTAGGAGTATCAAACCCAGTATAGTAGAAAATCAATATGTAGTTTTCCACAAGGGAGACTAGGGAAGTGTGGGCCTAGTAAGAATATGATTAGCAGGAGAGGTTTGTTCCCGGAAATGTTTCCAGCATGCCCATGTATTTCCATATTTATTCAGAACATCTGTGGCCTGGTGTATGAGGCTCTTCATTTCAGAGATTTTGTCAGTGCGTTGTATCCACTCTGCTATCGTGGGGATTGTTGTAGATCTCCAGTGCACCGGAATGCATTGAGTTGCTGCATTAATAAGGTGCACCATCAGTGATTTATTGTAGGTTCTCTGGGGGATGGAGGTGTGGTGCAGGAGAAATTGGGCTGGGGTGAAATCGGGGGTAAATGTGGTGATCTGGGAGATTAGACAATGAATTTCCGTCCAATATGAATGCAGGAGTGGGCATTCCCACCAGATGTGAAGTAGAGTTCCTAGTGCCGTGTTGCATCGCCAGCACACCGGGGGGACATGGGCTAGCACAGAGGTAATAATTTAAGAAAGAAACAACACAACATGAATTCTTAAATAAATTTTTTATTATTATTATGGGATAAATATGGCCATGGTGTTATCCAGGGGGTTAAATATTCAAACTTCGACGACTACTCCCCCTTAAAGACAACACCATGACTTCTAACTGGAAAGGGGAAAAAGAGGAGCGGGAGGGTGGGCGTCGCTTGTCCTGTCAGACGGTCAGTGAGGATTCTGTGTTCCAATTCTTTAAATAACCTTCCTCAGCGCGGGCTTTGCTGCAGCCCGAATTAACCAATCCTCAGCTAGCATCACTGCACCAATCACCTCACTGTTGCTGCCCTTGGTAACGTCAGAAACCAGCAGCAACCTGTGAAATACATAAAGGGGAGGGGAAAACAGACAGCATATCCCTCTGAGCCATCCCATGTGGGCCCCTGCATACTGCTCTGACCCTTCATTTGGTTGAAATTTGTGGATTTTGACTGGGGTTCTGTACCATTTAGAGAGGATTTTGTATCTATTCTCTTGGGAGGAAACGTTTATGGAGCCCTTGTGTATATGATGAAAAATGCATTCCCAGTCTTCAGATGACAAGTCAATATCGAGTTCCGATTCCCACCATTGAATCGGATTGTCAGTTTTAACGATATGTGTTGAGAAAAGGAGGGAGTATGTACTGGATATAACATGTCTTTGGGGATCGGTGCTCATGCACAGAGTCTCAAAAGGAGTGTATTCTCTGCACCATTGTGGATTCTGAGTCGAGGTGTGGAAGAAATGTCGGAGTTGTAGAAATTTGAAGAAGGGGATATGATAATCCGGGAAGGAGGAAGACATCGTTGGATAAGGTAAAAGATCTCCATTGTGAAAGAAATCGAGGGCACGCGGGTGCTTGTCGGGAACAGTTGTCAGAGGTGTTTTCAAAGTCAGGCCTGGCGGAAAGTCAGGGTTACCAGTCAATGGGGTCATGGGGCCATATGTTGAATTAAGTTGCATATGAGTACATGAGGTATGGAAGGATACTAACGTGGTATTAATCAGTGGATGGGAGGATAGGGGTTTGGGAATCTGCGACCGAGGGATCCATGGTAAGTGAGCTAGTGGGATTGGGGAGAAAGTTTGTTCTAATCGTATCCAGTCTTTGTGTGGTACGTGTACATGCCAATCAACTACTCTAGTCAAATGGCACGCCAGGTGGTATTTACGAATATCTGGGAGACTGAGACCGCCTAGGAGTTTAGGAAGAGTCATACGAGCCCAACAAATCCTTGGGGTTTGGGCTTTCCATATGAAGGTCCTACACTTACGTTGATAGGTTGAGATGAAAGATTGAGGCAAGGTGATGGGTATAGCTTGTAGCAGATAGAGGATCCTAGGGAGAATATTCATTTTCAGGATCGCTATTCTTCCAAACCATGAAAAGGAACCCGTGTGCCATTTGTGCAGGTCACCTTGAATGGTTTGAAGAGCAGTTAGGAAGTTCAGAGTATATAAATATAGTAGGTTAGTAGGAAGTTTAATCCCTAGATAGGAAATGGCTTGAGGGGCCCAACCAAAGGGGAAATTAAGTTTGCATTGAGAGACCAAAGAGGCCGGTAGGGAGACATTTAGGGCTTTAGATTTGGAAAAGTTTATTTGTAAGTTGGAGAAGGTTTTAAAGATGGAAAAGTCTTTGAGTAAGTTGGGGATTGTGATGAGTGGATCAGACAGGAAGAGTAGGACGTCATCCGCATAAGCGGCAACTTTGTATGTGTTGTGTTTAATGGTCAGCCCTTTTATGTCCGGGTTATCTCTGAGCTTTCGTATAAAAGGTTCCATAGTGAGCAGGAAAATAATCGGGGATAAGGGACAGCCTTGATGGGTGCTGTTGGATATGGAGAAGGCTTTCGATAGGTGGCCATTAATCCTAAGCTTAGCCGAGGGAGAGGAATACAGAAGCATGATCATCTGGATAAAGAGTTCAGGTAAACCTATTGCACGGAGCACTGCTTCCATGTAGTCCCAGGCCACTCTATCGAATGCCTTCTCCGCATCCAAAGATAGGAAGAAACCAGGAGTGGAGGTGGTGGTAAGCCAGTGGTGGATGTTGAGTGCTTCAATGGTATTGTCCCTGGCTTCCCTACCAGGGACAAAATGAACCTGGTCCAGGCCAATCAGACTTGAGAGAAGGGGCAATATACGGTTAGCTAGCACCTTGGCATATAGTTTCAGATCGATGTTGAGTAAGGAGATGGGGCGGTAATTTGTGACCAACATAGGGTCTTTGTCTGGTTTTGGAATGAGCGTGACATGTGCTTCTAATATGTCTCTATGTGCTACATGGGTAGGGGAGAAGTTATTAAAGGCTTCAACTAGGCGGGGCAATAGGGTGTCAGGTGAAAGACTTGTAGTAGCTCGCTGTTAGACCGTCGGGGCCAGGGCTCTTCCCTGGCTTCAATTGTTTCAGGGCGTAGAGGATTTCCGGTACTGTAAGAGGGGAATTTAGGGTAGAGGCATCCGTGTCAGAGTTCGGTGTAGGGGAATATTTGTGTAAGAATTCTAGGATGGCAGTCTCACGGTCGGGATGGTCGGGGTTCGAAGGAGAGGCAGGAAGATTATACAGTCGGGAGAAGTAGGTCACAAATTGATCGGCGATGTCCTCTGTCTTGAAGAGGGGGTTACCTGACGCGTTTCTAATCGAATGGATAGAATGGGCAGCTTTTTTGCTTTGGAGGGCTTTAGCTAACAGTTTGCTAGATTTGTTGCCAAATTCATAGAACATTTTTTTGGATATAGCATAATTACGTTGCAGTCTGAGATGAAGTTCTTCAAGGAGTTCCTCTCTGGCTTGGGACAGTTCTGTCAAGACCTCGACAGCAAGGGAGGCTTTGTGTTTTTGTTCTAGGTCACTGATTTTTTTAGTTAAGAGTTCGATGCGTGCTTTTCTGAGTTTGTTACGAGCCGCTGCCAGGGAAATGAAAGTGCCTCTGATCACACATTTGTGAGCTGCCCAGACCGACATGGGAGAGGAACCATCTGAAGAGTTCTCAGCAAAGTATTGTGAGAGGCGTTTGGAGATTGTTTGTACATTCGCCGGGTCCGTGAGAAGGGAGTTGTCTAAACGCCAGATGGGAGATCTATTCGTCGTGGAGGGAAGGGATATGGTCATGGAAATTGGGTTGTGGTCCGACAAGAACATCGGGTTAATGGAGGCCTTGGACAGATGTGACAGGTCATTCTGGGTTATAAACAGGTAATCGAGTATCGGTTGTGAGGTGGGGAGAAGTAAGTGAAGTCTTTATCGGTGGGATGTAGGGTGCGCCAGGAGTCATGTAGTAGTAGGTCATGGAACTGCGATTTAATTGCTCGTAGGGCTCTGTAAGTCAGTGTGGAGTGGCCGTTGGACGTGTCCAAAGAGGGATTAAGTGCCACGTTAAAATCCCCTCCAACAGTAAAGCCCCATACACACGGTCGGATTTTCCCATGGATTCTGTCCTATCGGACAATGTTGTCGGAAAATTCGACCGTGTGTAGGCACCATCGGACAGTGTACGTCGGATTGTCCGACGGACAAAGTCCTATCTCCTGCTGGATAGATTTTCCGACAACAAAGTCCAATCACACCAAATCCGATCGTGTGTAGCGTAGTCCGACGGACAAAGTGCTACGCATGCTCAGAAGAAATTCTGTGACGGAAGCGCTCGGTCAGGTAAAACTACCTTTCCTAATCGACACAGCACATTCGTCACGCTGCAATGTTAAAATGTCTTTAATGCAGCGCATTCTCTTTTTCTTTACAATGCAAGAAGAATGACATGTTTTAGCTGCTCCTATTCACTCGCACTTCTCCCAAACTTAGTTCTTTATTAGTTTTCAGGATTTCTAGACTACATGTTTATTTTTACTCATATCGTAAAAGAATGTTTGTTATATTTTTTGGATGATTTGTCATTTTTGTCTTTTGTTTGGAATACATATTTTAAGAAGATTTTTTTTTTTTTTTTTGAGGGGGTTGTGTGTCTCAACTTAGCAAAACAATATTATTAACATTTCTATTTGTTGCTTAAATTTACTAGGAGTTTGTTTGTTGTTGGTGCCCCTTGTTAATTATACTTTATGATTAGTGAAATGTACCTGCCTACTCACAAATAAACTGTCATTGTAGAAAAGTAAAACACATAGGCAATGATTATTTCAAATCAAAAATACCTTTATTTAGGTCTCAGCAACAAACCAAAGAGGAACGCAGCAATGGAGAAACTTGGGGAATTTGCAAAGCCTTGGACCCCCACGGCAACCATCATTTTTGAAGTGTCTAAAATTGGGGGCCTGAGGAGTACGTATCTAAATAATAAGGGAGTGCTATCTGGTCCTGAAGTCCAAAACATCCGGAACTGCAGCAGATGCCATCTAGGTCCCCAGGCTCTGGTACTACGAGAGGCTCCATCTTCTCTAAGACCAGACTGAATCCAGGTCGTCACTCTCAGGTCTTCCTTGTACGCTTCCTTCCACGCTGTGGCTGTGGTGCTGGTGGGGTGGCAGAAGGAGGAGGAGGAGGCGGAGCAAGGTGACTTTCGTAAACATGTGTGAGTGGGGTCACCCCCCCAGCCATCCCCTTATTTAGGACTTTGAGGATGACATCCTCACACATGTTGCGTTGCCCCGCCTCCATACCCATCATTTTCGTGACAACCAAGGAGGCAAAGGTCTCCTCGTCGGTGGGTGTGGCATGTAGGGAGGCTGAAGCCTCTCTGATCATCCGGAGCGCTGACTCTCCCGCCTCACCCGCCCTTCTCGCCCTTTTGTAGGGAAGGCGGAGGGGAGGGACTTGGGAGACAGTCAGGCTCCTAGGCCTACCCCCCCCCCCCTTGGCTGCCACTAGCCACCTCTTGGCTGCCACTAACCCCTTCCTCCTCCTGACTGCCACATTCCACAGCCTCCTCCTGGCTGAGGTCTTCCTGTGTATGAAAAAGGGACATAGTTTGAGTTATTTGTTCATCAAACACACACAATTTTCATCTAGTGACTGTTGCAAAATGTTTACAAATAGAAAACCATACAATTCTCAGCCCTGCAGTTTATATTCTGGCCCCAAATGTCTACAACACTACTGTCAGTTGATATGTCAAACACGTTAGGAACTAAGCAATTGGGGATCCTGAATTAACTGAACATCATTTATTTTTCACAAAATTGGTTCCCAAACTACTATACCTGGCTCAAGCTGGGCTCCTCCACCTCTTCCAGACTGGAAGGCCCAGGTTGCTCCTCGGAAGCCTCATCAGGGGTGGCCTGCGTGCAAGGAAGCGTGGAAGGAGGAGGCGAGAGTGACTCCGTGACATCAGTCTGGTCTTTGAGAAAATGGAGGCTGTCATAGTACCAGAGCTTGGGGGCATAGACCTCATCTGCTGCAGCTCCAGATTCTTGGGACTTCAGGACCTTCTTGCGCTCCCTGATATACGCACTCCTCAGGCTGCCAATTTTCTGTCTTAACTTACCAACAGTTGCCGTGGGGAACCTTGGCTTTACAAATTCCAAAAGTTTAGCATGGCTGCGTACCTCTTTGCTTTGTGGCCGTAATGGGGGTGTTTGCCCTGCCATAAAAGGGGAATTTCCCTGTATTTCTCAATGAACAGGGGAGAAAACTCACGTCGTTGAATCCCTGCATAATCTCTGCAAGACACAACACCACACAAAACACTATAAATAATGTCAGGCAAAACTCTCCTAATCTTCTCCATAAAGAAGCCTCAAGGTCTAATCTGTCTAGGCTAGTTATGTACCAACGTCAAATTGTACCTTCGTTATAGCGATCGTCTCGTGCGTGAGCTTTCTCTCCCCTTGTCTCACAGATCGTGGCTACGACACAGGCGTGTGACGTTTTATATACAGTGCGCATGCGTCAAACTCCGCCCGCCCCTGACGATCTTTCTCGTCTATTCCCCGCCCCTTCTCTTTATAGCGCAGTGTGGAGAGCATATGGTGGGGACACAGCAGGTGCGCCCGAAATATTGCAGCAACGAGGAGGAGGACGAGGAAAGGCCGGAGGCAGAAACGTCCCGATCCCGGAGCCTGAAATTCAAGGCCTCCAATATGTCATTTGGAGAAATGTTGGAGATGGTGGACATATTAAAGAGGAGCGACTATGATGGGAAGTATGGGCCTTACCTCAACCCCAATGTCCGCAAGGCCAAGATCATGTCTAAAGTTGTGAGGAGGCTGTACAATCATTTTGGGGTACAACGATCCAAGGAGCAACTGAGGAAACGCTGGTCAGACCTGAAACTGAGGGAGCCCGATCAGTACAGAAAGATCAAGCGAGTTCTTCAAAAAAGTAAGTAGTTGTGTTTTGTGTTGGATTTCTTGCTTGCATACTGCTCCATGTGTTTGTATTTTTACAAAGTTGTACATTAGAAAATGGCCACTTTCATGTTCGTCTGTGCATTCGATCGTACTCAACATCGATCTTTCTGCCACTGTCATGTTCGTGTGTGTCCATTCAATCGTACTCAACCTCGATCGTTCGGCCACTTATAATACGATGTTTGGTGTTTTTTTTGGGGAAAGGAAGTTTGTTCTCACTAGAAATGTCATCAAGAATGTCGAGCCAATTTATTCAATGTAAAGGAGAGGTCACCCAGTAGCTGTTTACCCATCTGGACTCTAGAGCACTAGTGCTGGGCCACCCAAACCCACTTTTTATTAGGCTTTTCCACACATGTGCTCCAGTGGATACTAGAGGGGGGTCTCCATCAGACAAACTTCTACCAAAAAGCTAGTACGTTTAGCACCTTTACAAAGTGACTACATTCATGTTGTTGTCATTTGTAACTGGCCTAAACAAAAATATTGTCCCTCACTTTCAAGCAATGTTTGTCATTTCCTATTTCTGTCCTCAATAGATTGTGTTGCTAAATCTTCCTTTTGTACATTCTCATAGGGGAGCGGAAACTCGGTATGTCTGAGGAAACCACAAAACCAACACCTCCCAAAGAAGGGGAAAGACCAGAAGCAGAGGAGGAGGAGGAGGAAGGAGAGATCATAGAAATTGGAGAACTTGTCACCACAACAGGGGAGTGTGGGAGAACACAGCTACTGGTAAGCTAATCAATGTATGCCTGCCTCATTTCCACAACACATTTTTGTTTTTTTGGTTGTTTTTTAGGTGACGTGGATGTTGTGGAAGAAGAATCACACTTTACCACAGAGAGTGCCCACGTACTCATCGGGGAGATAATGGTCTGCAATCGAGATCTAGATGACATAAAGCAAAACATCAATGATGTTCAACAAAAATTGAAGAACATCATTGATGTTTTAGGAAAAATCTGAAAACGCACCAAGTAATTAACACACATTTGTGGCTGTTTCTGACCACATTTGCAACTTAAGAACTGTGTGAAATTTGGAACATGCACACATTGTGTCCACATGTGCTAGCTCCCATCATGGTGGATGAATGACAACGTTTTTTTGGGGGTGCAACCACTTTACGAACTACTAAAGTGGTTGTGGTGAAGGGGTTGCACCCCCAAAAAACGTCCATTCATCCCCATGATGGAAAATGGCACTTTTGAAGATTCTAGGCATGTGTTTTACCATCTAATGACCATTTTCAGACCCAAATTGTGTGCATGTTCTAAATTTCCAGTTTCCAGGGGTGACCCCCCATGTGATGAAGGCAAGATCAAACACACTTTGAACATATAGTCATGTCTGATCTTGTCTTCACTTTAGAAAGTTTAACTTTCTGAGTTCCTATGTTCTGTTTTGCTCCATGCCTGGTTTTACCAAATGCGGAATGTTTGTAAACAATGTTGTAAATAACCAAGATCTTGTCAGTTTTGCCAAGAAGTTTGTAAACGGACTTGTGAATGTGTTGCAAGTAAACTTTTTTATAATCTTCTAAATGTGTGGCTTCCTAATTTAAAAACAAAAAAGCATTATGTATGTCAAATGTAAAGGATTTGGGGGGCAATGGGTGTTATTTACTAAAGGCAAGTCCAGTTTGCACTGCAAGTTTCTTTTCCAGGGCACTTTTGCACTGCACTTGTAGAGCATAGTAGATTTGACTTATGTAAATGACACCCACAGTGATTTGTTTGAAAACACGTAGCACACCATTTTTGGTAATACACACATTTCTGTCATGGTGATGAAAAGGAGTATTTTGGGTGTCAGTTATGCACTACAAACCTTCTCTAGACCAAAGATTAGGTATCAAACACACAACATGAGAAGAATCTTTTTGGGAAGAAGAGACTGTTGCCTCCTTTTGCCCAGAAAGTGCATTCCCACTGTTGAAGCTAAAGGGCAAAAATTTCAAGGTCAAATAAGCAATAATACGGAAGTGACAAGAAATCATAGGTTGGTTTAAAAAATATATTTATTAAAAAATGCCTCTCACACATCGTCAGGCAGAGCAATGGCCCCCCTACCCACAAAGTAGTCCATATATTGCTCGCGGACCGCGCAGGCATTTAGAGGGGGCAAGCCTGGACGTGCCGCTTGAAGGGCTGTGAGGTCAGCATTGGAAGGGCCCTCCACATCTGGGCCAACGGGCACCACGTAGTTGCTGTTGTGTCGTTTTAAAAAGTTGTGCAATATGCAACAGGCAAGAACTATGTGGTTCAGTTTGTATTCCGCCAAGTTAATAGCCGTCAAAAACAGGCGGAAGCGGCTGGCCAGGATTCCGAAGGTGTTCTCCACCACTCTGCGGGCTCTGGACAGCCTGTAATTGAAGACCCTCTGGTCTGGGGTGAGGGTCCTCATCGGGAAGGGCCTCATCAGATGGGGAGTCAACGCAAATGCTTCATCTGCGACAAAGACGAAGGGGAGTCCTTCAGCATTCTCCTCTGGAGGTGGCAAGCACAGACTGCCACTTTGGAGACGCCAGTAGAACTCCGTGTGCGCAATGGCACCACCATCCGAGATCCGGCCGTTCATCCCCACATCCACATACAAAAAATTGTATGTCGCCGACACCACCGCCAACATCACTACACTATTAAACCCTTATAATTATAATAGTAGGACCCCGAGTTGGGCGGTGGGACGATGCGGACGTGTTTCCCATCAATTGCCCCTCCGCAGTTAGGAAAGTCCCAACGGGTGGCAAAGTGGGAGGCCACAGTCTGCCATTCCTGTGGCGTGGAAGGGAACTGTGGAGTGAAACAAGAAAAAAACATTTGTCACTTTGCACATAAACATTGCAAGCAGATTAGACAATAAACATCTTGGAACAAGATCATACTTTTACATTTTAGGCTGGAAAGTATTTGCACAGAAAAGTAGAGGGTCCCCTTAGCAGATTACTCACCCCCCATCAATCCCCCCACTTCTGGTGGGCCATTGGCAATAACTAGGGGTTTGGGGGGGGGGTTGGACAGGTAACCCTCTGCACTTCATTGATTGCCAAATGGCTCAATAATGTGTGCTAGTTTGGCCAGACCCTCCTTACTTAACACTATTGGCAGCCCCCCCCCCCCCCCAAAAAAAAAAGGAAAGGAAAGCACATTGTGACATTCTGAAATTACCTAGCAAGCTAATTGGAGGGAAAGAACACAAAAAAAGATGAAATGGAAAGTATGGAGCCAGCCCCTTGCAGTACATGCTTTGCAGAATTCATCACTAAAGATGCCCACTATAAAGAGGTAGGTATGTAGTGTGTATTGACCTTGGGAAAGCCAGCAGATAGAGGATTGGTACCATCTGACAGAGCAGTTGGGGGAGGGGGTTCCTAATGAGTTTGCCCCCCCCCAAAAAAAAAGGGGCTCTACATGAAGTAAAAGACACAGCAAACATTTGTGCATATTTTAGGGGGTGTTTGGGGGAAAACAATACTATGCAGCAGACAAAATACATTGGTGTCTATTGGGCCAGAAGAGCATGCTGGGGAGGTAAGTGAAGGGAAAAATGCATAAAGGAGAAAAGGGGCACAGCA
Organism: Lithobates sylvaticus; assembly: GCA_028564925.1. Taxonomy (NCBI): domain Eukaryota; kingdom Metazoa; phylum Chordata; class Amphibia; order Anura; family Ranidae; genus Lithobates; species Lithobates sylvaticus. Next base: position 311,536,263 of record CM053031.1, read on the forward strand.
TATTAGAGCATATTGCAATCATGGTAATTAGGGAAGGAGGTCAAAAATACAAGTCATTAGCAAACAGAGCATACATAGAAGGGAATAGTAAAGGAGAAATGTTACCTTAATATAGTCCTCCTGCAGGACATGGATGATGGCAGAACAGGTCTCTGCAATAATGATTCCCAGGGCCTGGGGAGAGATACCTGAAGAGAACTTCAAAACCTGAAGGCTTCTCCCTGTCGCCAAGTACCTCAACGTAGCAACAAGCCTCTGCTCCGGAGTGATGGCTTGTCTCATGCAGGTATCCTGCCGGCTGATAAAAGGGGTCAGCAAAGCCAAAAGACGGTGAAAAACGGGGTCCGTCATCCGGAGAAAGTTCCTGAAATCATCAGGATTATTCTCCCGGATCTCACGAAGCAAAGGCATGTGCGAGAACTGATCACGCTGAAGCAACCAATTCTTGGTCCACATACTCCTAGTCACTCTGTTCATGGACGGGTCAAGGCGACGAGTACGTACGGGAAACATCGCTCAAAAACGGTCGGCTGGTCAGAACGGACAAACAGAAAGCACCGATAAACAGCAATGCCTGAAAGAATGAAATGAATACCAGAAACGAGCAGACAATAAGCAGTGAAAATCAAAGCGTCCTATATCAAGATATAGGCCGCAATGACCAACAAATGCAAACTGACTACACGCACTAATAAACAGATACGCACGACAAGCACAAACTGAAGAGCAGTAACGATCTGAGTCAGAAAACTGAGAAGCGCGAATCGTAAGTCCCCAAACTTCGACTAACTCACGATAAACACGGGATCAGCAGAAGGAGCCCAACGGGTGCCTGACGTGGTGCTGAACTTCCCTTTTCTAGTCTCGTGGAAGACGACTTACGTCACGACGTTCTTGCAGACCGGAAATTCCGACAACGTTGCCCGACCGTGTGTACGCAACAGCAACATCGGACAAAGTACGACGGACATGATCCAACCGACCTGGTCCACGGATAATCCGAGCGTGTGTATGGGGCTTAAGAGTACCTGACTGGAAAGCGGTAAGTTAATGTAGTGTGGTGCGAAAAAACGTGATTTGATTGGTGTTAGGAGCATATAAGTTGGCAATGGTGACCATCCTATTGTGAAGTTTCCCTTTCAGGAAGAGGAACCTGCCATTTACGTCCTTTTTGAAATCCGTGATTTGGAAGGGGCAGAGTCGGGAAATAAGAATAGTAACCCCTTTGGATTTGGCTTCCTGATTGGGAGCATGGTAGACCGTGGGGAAATGTTTGTTGTGAAGCCTAGGGACGGTATCGGCTCTGAAGTGGGTCTCCTGAAGTAAAGCAATGTGTGTTTTAGACTTAAGTAAATAAGAGAGCAACAGTGATCGTTTTTCTGGTGTATTGAGGCCACATGCATTTATAGAGCATATTTTGATTCGCATGGGAGAAATTTTCTCGCCTTGCGGGGTGTTTGTGGTGGCCATGTTGAGAGTCAAAAAGGGCTGAATGTATGTGGGGGGGGTATCAAGGTAGGGTAGTGTGTGACTGAATACGTCGGGTGGATCAGGGACAGGTGTGGTGGGAACCACTAGAAAGATAAATGTAAAGTTATGCACTTGGGGGCTAAGAATATGCATGTATCATACATACTAGGGGGAGTACAACTGGGGGGATCCATAGTGGAGAAGGATCTGGGTATTTTGGTAGATCATAAGCTCAATAATAGAATGCAATGTCAAGCTGCGGTTTCCAAAGGAGTGGACTCCAGAGAGAGAGATATCATTTTGCCCCTGTTCAAAGCATTAGTAAGACCTCATCTGGAATATATAGTTCAGTTCTGGAAAAGAGATTTCATCTCCAAATACGGAAAGGTTTCTTCACAGTAAGAGCTGTGAAAATGTGGAATAGACTCCCTCCAGAGGTGGTTCTGGCTAACTCAGTAGATTGCTTTAAGAAAGGCCTGGATACTTTCCTAAATGTACATAATATAACTGGGTACTAACATTTATAGGTAAAGTTGATCCAGGGAAAATCCGATTGCCTCTTAGGGGATCAGGAAGGGATTTTTTTCCCCTGCTGTGGCAGATTGGAGCATGCTCTTCTGGGTTTTTTTTTGCCTTCCTCTGGATCAGCTGTGGGTGTGGAATTGGGTGTGTTGGATTGTACGATGTTTTTTATTTTTATTTATTATTTCTTTTTTTTTGTGGTTGAACTGGATGGACTTGTGTCTTTTTTCAGCCTAGCTAACTATGTAACTATGTAACTATGTAAAGCATTACTATAACAGTAACAATGACCCTGTCTTATCCATACTTTGTCAGGAGAATACTGGTAACAACAAGATCTAAATATAAAAATCTCAAATACTAAGCATTGAAAATACATTTCTCCAAGCTTTGTTGAGGGACATGGCTGTTCACCTATATACAACTAGGTTTGGTTGACACCTACAGGAGGTTTGTATACATTAAAGGCCATAATCCCACCCCAATTGTTGGGATTTCAATTCCAAAACCAGGGACATTGATATTGAGTTGCCCTCTGCTCCTTGAGACTATAACAGCCTCTACTCTTCTGAGAGTTTTTTTACAAGGGTCTGTCAGAGGGAATTTGTACCCATTTCATCCCAATGGTGTTCAAAAGGGTTGAGTTTTGGGCTTTTCACAAGCCTCCTAAGTACCTCTAGAACCAAAACCTCATTAAATCATGTCTTTATGGAGCCATCTTTATGCAAAGGGAAAAAAAAAGCATTGCACTGATAGCGATACTGGTATTGGTATTGATACTAAGCATTTGCACAAGTACTTGTACTTGTGCAAAGGCTCTGATGCTAAAACTGATACCTTTAAGCAGGTCTGGACTAGCCATAGGGCACACTGAACATTTGCCGGTGGGCCAGGGCCGCATGTCCTGTGCAATGCTGGGTGTACTGACAGGTACCGCTCTGCTCACTCGCTTGGCAGCACATTCGACTGAACAGGTAGCACTCGGAATAATGACAGCTAACTCTTACCTCCAGTCTTAGATTTCACAGGAAGTGAGCAGAGTGGTACCCTTCCCCTACCCCACCTGTCCAACCACTTTTACAATTGTAGTTCATAATTGGGGGATTGCCCAATTCACTGGAAGGGGCAAGTAGAGGATCATTGCTATAAGTGGCAGGCTATGCACTTCCTCCAGGCTTCCCGCATGTTGTTTTCGAACCACTCCTCTGCCTGCCACTGTGTACCCTGAGTAGTGCCAGATTCCTGAGCATGTGTCATAGCAACCCCTCGCTGGACACAGGGAGGCTCTCCACTGAGAGCTGGGTAGAGTTGGGTGAATGGTTTGGCCCGAGCATGAGTTTAGCCCGAACATTGGTTGTTTGCCCATTAGAAAACACCCCAATTATCGGGGCGTTCATCCGTCTGTTCTGTCCGCCAAAGGACCACAATGCAGGGCACTAGAAGCCCTAATTGGCTGAAGCAATGAAATATTTGCCCAATCAGAGCACAGAGCACTGGCAGAGCCATGATTGTAAAAAGTATATTTCAGTGCTTTACTGCACATTTAACGCAGTATAGTTCAGTACATTAGTTCACGGTTAACAAAGCATATTTCAGTGCATTACAGCACATTTAATGCAGTATATTTGAGTGAATTAGCATATGTTTAATGAAGTATACTGCACGTTTAATAAGTGGTTGCAGGTCCCTCTGATCAGCCCCCTGTGTCCTGTCCCTCTAGTCTGCCCCTGGTTCCCTGTCCTTCTGATCTGCCCCGATGCCCTGTCCCTCTGGTCTGCTCCCAGTGTTCTGTCCCTCTAGTCTGCCCCTACTGCCCTGTCCTTCTGGTCTGCCCCCAGTGCTCTGTCCCTCTGGTCTGCCCCCAGTGCCCTGTCCCTCCAGTTTGCCCCTAGTGTGATTGTAAAGATGAATAAAATGCTCTAAGTTTATAAAAGTTTTGAGCAGTTACACTTAATATTTTGTTTCCCTCATGAATAATGTTAATATATATTTTGTAACTTAATTCTGCATAAAAATTTAACTGTGTAATTTCATGAGATAATTTACAAGGGCATGTTTAGGGGTAAAATTAGGGACAGGGCAGGGTAGGGGTTGGGTGGGGCAACTGGTGGCGAGTAACTCTTTTACTCAACCCTTTTGCAAACTCAAATTTAGAGCCCTGGTATATGCTATAATATATTTATTTATGCTATTTTTTTTACCCCAGAAAAGTGGAGTCACCCTTTTAAGTAAAAAAGACTTTGAGAAGTGGAACTATGTTTATAATCCTTATAAGCAAACTCTACCTTATGAAGATAGTCTACTCAGTCATTCTGAAGATAACTGACAAAACATTAAAAGGTACTGCTCCAAAGTTTGATTGATCCTCTCAGTCTGAAAATTAGAATGAGGATGAAAAGCAGAGGACAGAGGAAAGGAGTGGAAAAGTCCCATATGCTTACTTATTGGTGTCTCCATATAAGCAAACTCTACCTTATGAAGATAGTCTACTCAGTCATTCTGAAGATAACTGACAAAACATTAAAAGGTACTGCTCCAAAGTTTGATTGATCCTCTCAGTCTGAAAATTAGAATGAGGATGAAAAGCAGAGGACAGAGGAAAGGAGTGGAAAAGTCCCATATGCTTACTTATTGGTGTCTCCATTTTCTTCTTCGAAACAAGCAACACATGGTCCCTTATTCAATGAAAAAAAGGCCTTTTGGTCTTTCCTACATAAAATGCCCTGCATTCGTATTCCATGTAGTAGACCACTCCTACTGACTGACAATTTGCAAAAAAGTATGGTTTGTAAATGATTCCATCTGGGAGAATTAACTCCACTGAATTCATCATAAATCTGCAGAAATCACATCTCCCGCATGGGGCCGTGCCCCTGCAGGATTATCCTGCTACTCTGGAGGTCAAGTGACTGTGGACCAATTGGTCCTTCAGAGACTTAGACCTACTGTAGGTAATTTGAGGGTATGGATTCACATACTTAGCTATCACCTCATCTGTGGCCAGAAGGTGCCAATACTTTTGAATAATTTGGCAAACTATTTTATGTTCCCCCACATATTGTGTTATTAGACAAACGGGAGATGCAGTTTCTGCAGATTCATGATGAATTCAGTGGAGTTAGTTCTCCCAAATGGCATAATTTACAAACCATACTTTTTTGCATGGTGTCAGTCGATAGGAGTGGTCGTCTACATAAAATGTGAATGCAGGGTGTTTTATGTAGGAAAGACCAAAAGGCCTTTTTTTCATCGAATAACCGACCATTAGGGATGAGCCGAAATCCCCCGGGTTCGGTTCGCACCAGAACCTGCGAACAGACCGAAAGTTTGCGCGAATGTTAGAACCCTATTAGTTACAATGGACGTGAACGTTCGAAATCTAAAGTGCTAATTATAACGGCCAATATGCATGTTATTGTCATAAACAGGTTTGGGGACCCGGGTCCTGTCCCAGGGGACATGTATCAATGCAAAAATAAGTTTTACAAGCAGACGTTTTTTCGGGAGCAGTTATTTAAATGATGCATAAAGTGAAAAAAAAAGTGAAATATTCCTTTAAATATGGTACCTGGGGGGTGTCTAAAGTATGCCTGTGAAGTGGCATGTGTTTCCCGAGTTTAGAACTGTCCCTGCAAAAAATAAAATTTGTAAAGGAAAAAAATAAGCCATTTAAAACTGCTTGCGGCTTTAATGTCATGTCTTGTCCTGGCAACATGGATGAAAATCTTTGAGAAAAATGGCATGGCTATGGCTACCCCATCACCACCCCACCCCATTACCAGCCCCTTTGGGTCTTGTATGGATATTAAGGGGAACCCCACACACAAAATAAAACCCTATACCTACAACCCTATATACTCTGAACAGCAGTATACAGGAGGTGCAAACAAGACCTAGGTTTGTTCTTAAGTAGAATCTGTTTGTAATTTTGAACAGGTACATTTTTAAGTGTAGCTCCATCCAAAAAAAATCAATTTTTTACGCTTTTTGGAGAACATAGGGAAGGGTTATCACCCCTGTAACATTTGTTTTGCTGTCTGTGCACCTGTTCAGAACATTTCACCTCACTTTCCGTCCCAATGACAAATGTTTTTGGAAAAGTGTGTTTTTTATTGAAACAAGGATTGGTGATAAAGCATCAGTAGAGAGGAGATACCTTTTTCCCAAATTAAATCTAACAGGATAGAATTTTCCTTCCTAGGGGTAGATTTCCTCTCACTTCCTGTTTTCTCCTTCCGTTTGAAAGTAGGAGTCGTTTCTAAGTTGGATGTTTGAAAGTAGGGGCCTGCCGTATATACTCTGCAGAAATTTGCCCCATTAGATGGTGGTGTTGCCACAACACTGTAAGCCCTCACAGCTACTCTTGGTGGGCACAGGAATGGGCCCTGCTGTGAATTATTAGATCAAGAATTGTAATTGCATGCACCTGTTGAACAGGGGCAGAAAAATTGGGCCTTTGGTGGTGTTGGACAGTGTTGCCACAACACTGTAAGCCCTCACAGTTACTTTTGGTGGGCGCAGGAATGGGCCCTGCTGTGAATTATTATATCAAGATTTGTAATTACACGCCCCTGTTAAATAGGGGCTGAAAAATTGGGCCTTTGGTGGTGGTGGTGGACGGTGTTGCCACAACAATGTAAGCCCTCACAGTTACTCTTGGTGGGTGCAGGAATGGGACCTGCTGTGAATTATTAGATCAAGATTTGTAATTACACGCCCCTGTTAAACAGGGGCTGAAAAATTGGGCCTTTGGTGGTGGTGGTGGACGATGTTGCCACAACACTGTAAGCCCTCACAGTTACTCTTGGTGGGCGCAGGAATGGGCCCTGCTGTGAATTATTAGATCAAGATTTGTAATTACACGCCCCTGTTAAACATGGGCTGAAAAATTTGGCCTTAGGCACTGGTTCTGGTGCCACAACATTGCAACCCCTCACAGATACTGTACTTAGAGCACAGCAATGAGACCTGTTGCAAATCATTGCATAAAAAAATTGTAATTACAAGCCCCTGTTAAACAGGGGCTGAAAAATTGGGCCTTAGCCACTGGTGGTGGCACCCAGAAACAAAAATGTTCTTCCAAGCTATCATCAGGATCATTGAGGAAGAGGATAGTCAGTCAACATAACAGGACAGTCACTCAGCATCAGCATAGGCAGTCTTGAAGGGATGTGACATTTCAAAATAAATTATTCTGTTATATCAGCTTCAGGTGCCTGGTAGCTGGTGGTGATCCAAGATTGATTCATCTTTATGAAGGTCAGTCGATCAACCGAGTCGGTGGACAGGCGCACCCTGTGATCGGTGACAAAGCCTCCAGCAGCACTGAATGTGCGTTCCGAAAGAACACTGGATGCAGGACAGGCCAGTAGCTCAATTGCATACTGTGCATGCTCTGGCCAGTGATCCATCCTCAAGACCCAGTAAACCAAAGGATTTTTGGTGGGAAAGGTGTCCAAGTCTGACCTTGCCCCTAGGTATTCCTGCACCATGTATATCAGACGCTGGCGATGTTTGCTGGAACCGATCATACCTTGGGGCTACGGACTAAAACATTGTCTGAACGCATCGGTCAGACGTCCACCTTCCCCACGGCTCCTTCTGCTACTGACCGAAGCCTCAGCAACTCGTCATCCAGGACCAGGAGTTTGTAACCTCCCAGTCTCTGGGAACGCGTTGCACAGACCTTTCTGCAAGGCCTCCCGGAGATGTCTCATCCTCTTCTCCCTCTGCGACGGCAAGATAAGGTCCGTAACCTTCCCCTTGTACCGTGGATCAAGGAGAGTGGCCAGCCAGTCATGGTCCCGCTCCTTGATCTGAAGAATACGAGGATCCTTCCGCAGGCTTTGCAGGATCAGGGAGGCCATGCAACATAGGTTAGCTGAGGCATTCGGTCCGGAGTCTTCTGGGTCACTGAGGACAACATGATCCGCAGCCACCTCCTCCCAGCCACGTACAAGTCCACCGGTTTCTTGGGACTGTAAATCATCCCTAAAAGACTGCTGCTGCTGATGCTGAGTACCAGGCTCCACCTCCATGCTAACACAATCCTCCTCCTTCTCCTCATCCTCTTCCTGTGTGATGGGTGGGAGAGAAGGATCACTGTCTGGATAAAGGGGGCCTTGAGAGGCAAGGAAGTCCTCCTCTTCCTGCCTCTGTTCTGCCTCAAGTGCCCTGTCCATTATTCCACGCAGCGTATGCTCCAACAGGTGGACAAGAGGTACAGTGTCACTGATGCATGCACTGTCACTGCTCACCATCCTCGTGGCCTCCTCAAATGGTGACAGGACAGTGCATGCATCCCTGATCATGCTCCACTGGCGTGGTAAAAAAAAATCTGAGCTCCCCTGACCCTGTCCTGGTGCCGTAGTCGCACAGGTACTCATTGATGGCCCTCTGCTGCGTGTGCAGTCGCTGGAGCATGGCCAACGTTGAGTTCCACCTGATGGGCATGTCACATATAAGGCGGTTCTTGAGCAGGTTCAACTCCTTTTGGAGCTCAGCCAGCCGAGCACTGGCATTATATGATCGGTGGAAATGCACACAGACTTTCCTGGCCTGCCTCAAGACATCGTGTAAGCCTGGGTACCTGCCTAAGAACCGCTGCACCACCAGGTTAAGGGCGTGAGCCATACAGGGCACATGGGTCAGCTGTCCCTGTCGCAGGGCGGAGAGGAGGTTGGTGCCATTGTCACAAACCACCATTCCTGGCTTAAGCTGGCGTGGCGTCAACCACCTCTCGGCCTGCCCCTGCAGAGATGACAGAACCTCTGCTCCAGTGTGGCTCCTGTCCCCCAGACACACCAGCGCAAGCACGGCATGGCATCTTTTTGCCTGCGTACTTGCGTAGCCCCTTGGACGCCTACGGAGCACCGCTGGTTCAGAGGACACAGCACTCGAAGAGGCCATGGAGGAAGAAGAAGAGGAGGGGGTGGAGGAGAGAGGTGTGTCACAACCAGTAGTAGCATTTTGGAGGCGTGGTGGCGGAACAACCTCCAACACTACTGCACCTTGTCCTACATCCTTCCCAGCTGCCAAAAGAGTGACCCAATGGGCCGTGAAAGATAGGTAACGTCCCTGTCCATGCCTGCTGGACCATGAGTCAGCGGTAATATGCACCTTACCGCTGACCGCCCTGTCCAGCGAGGCCAAGACATTGCCTTCCACATGCCGGTAGAGAGCCGGAATCGCCTTCCGTGAGAAAAAGTGGCGATTGGGAACCTGCCACTGAGGAACCGCGCATTGAACAAACTCACGGAAGGGGGCCGAATCTACCAACTGAAAAGGCAGCAGTTGAAGTGCTAGCAATTTAGCCAAGCTAGCATTCAACCGCTGGGCATGTGGATGGCTGGGAGTGAACTTCTTTCGATGGACCTGCAGCTGGGGCAGGGAAATTTGCCTGGTACAATCGGACATCAGTGTACTGCTAGCAGAGTGCCCGCAAGTACTTGGCTGTGACACACCTAATTCTACACCTTCATTCCTCTCAGTGCAGCTTTCAGAGAGGACTGAAGGTATAGTGGGGTTGGAGATCCCAGCTGATGAGGAGCAAGGAGAGGTCGGCTTTGTTCTTTGGTGTGGGTCTTTGAGGTGCGCTTGCCAACGAGCTGCATGGCAGGTCAACATATGTCTGGTCATGCTTGGGGCTGAAAAATTGGGCCTTAGCCACTGGTGGTGGCACCCAGAAACAAAAATGTTCTTCCAAGCTATCATCAGGATCATTGAGGAAGAGGATAGTCAGTCAACATAACAGGACAGTCACTCAGCATCAGCATAGGCAGTCTTGAAGGGATGTGACATTTCAAAATAAATTATTCTGTTATATCAGCTTCAGGTGCCTGGTAGCTGGTGGTGATCCAAGATTGATTCATCTTTATGAAGGTCAGTCGATCAACCGAGTCGGTGGACAGGCGCACCCTGTGATCGGTGACAAAGCCTCCAGCAGCACTGAATGTGCGTTCCGAAAGAACACTGGATGCAGGACAGGCCAGTAGCTCAATTGCATACTGTGCATGCTCTGGCCAGTGATCCATCCTCAAGACCCAGTAAACCAAAGGATTTTTGGTGGGAAAGGTGTCCAAGTCTGACCTTGCCCCTAGGTATTCCTGCACCATGTATATCAGACGCTGGCGATGTTTGCTGGAACCGATCATACCTTGGGGCTACGGACTAAAACATTGTCTGAACGCATCGGTCAGACGTCCACCTTCCCCACGGCTCCTTCTGCTACTGACCGAAGCCTCAGCAACTCGTCATCCAGGACCAGGAGTTTGTAACCTCCCAGTCTCTGGGAACGCGTTGCACAGACCTTTCTGCAAGGCCTCCCGGAGATGTCTCATCCTCTTCTCCCTCTGCGACGGCAAGATAAGGTCCGTAACCTTCCCCTTGTACCGTGGATCAAGGAGAGTGGCCAGCCAGTCATGGTCCCGCTCCTTGATCTGAAGAATACGAGGATCCTTCCGCAGGCTTTGCAGGATCAGGGAGGCCATGCAACATAGGTTAGCTGAGGCATTCGGTCCGGAGTCTTCTGGGTCACTGAGGACAACATGATCCGCAGCCACCTCCTCCCAGCCACGTACAAGTCCACCGGTTTCTTGGGACTGTAAATCATCCCTAAAAGACTGCTGCTGCTGATGCTGAGTACCAGGCTCCACCTCCATGCTAACACAATCCTCCTCCTTCTCCTCATCCTCTTCCTGTGTGATGGGTGGGAGAGAAGGATCACTGTCTGGATAAAGGGGGCCTTGAGAGGCAAGGAAGTCCTCCTCTTCCTGCCTCTGTTCTGCCTCAAGTGCCCTGTCCATTATTCCACGCAGCGTATGCTCCAACAGGTGGACAAGAGGTACAGTGTCACTGATGCATGCACTGTCACTGCTCACCATCCTCGTGGCCTCCTCAAATGGTGACAGGACAGTGCATGCATCCCTGATCATGCTCCACTGGCGTGGTAAAAAAAAATCTGAGCTCCCCTGACCCTGTCCTGGTGCCGTAGTCGCACAGGTACTCATTGATGGCCCTCTGCTGCGTGTGCAGTCGCTGGAGCATGGCCAACGTTGAGTTCCACCTGATGGGCATGTCACATATAAGGCGGTTCTTGAGCAGGTTCAACTCCTTTTGGAGCTCAGCCAGCCGAGCACTGGCATTATATGATCGGTGGAAATGCACACAGACTTTCCTGGCCTGCCTCAAGACATCGTGTAAGCCTGGGTACCTGCCTAAGAACCGCTGCACCACCAGGTTAAGGGCGTGAGCCATACAGGGCACATGGGTCAGCTGTCCCTGTCGCAGGGCGGAGAGGAGGTTGGTGCCATTGTCACAAACCACCATTCCTGGCTTAAGCTGGCGTGGCGTCAACCACCTCTCGGCCTGCCCCTGCAGAGATGACAGAACCTCTGCTCCAGTGTGGCTCCTGTCCCCCAGACACACCAGCGCAAGCACGGCATGGCATCTTTTTGCCTGCGTACTTGCGTAGCCCCTTGGACGCCTACGGAGCACCGCTGGTTCAGAGGACACAGCACTCGAAGAGGCCATGGAGGAAGAAGAAGAGGAGGGGGTGGAGGAGAGAGGTGTGTCACAACCAGTAGTAGCATTTTGGAGGCGTGGTGGCGGAACAACCTCCAACACTACTGCACCTTGTCCTACATCCTTCCCAGCTGCCAAAAGAGTGACCCAATGGGCCGTGAAAGATAGGTAACGTCCCTGTCCATGCCTGCTGGACCATGAGTCAGCGGTAATATGCACCTTACCGCTGACCGCCCTGTCCAGCGAGGCCAAGACATTGCCTTCCACATGCCGGTAGAGAGCCGGAATCGCCTTCCGTGAGAAAAAGTGGCGATTGGGAACCTGCCACTGAGGAACCGCGCATTGAACAAACTCACGGAAGGGGGCCGAATCTACCAACTGAAAAGGCAGCAGTTGAAGTGCTAGCAATTTAGCCAAGCTAGCATTCAACCGCTGGGCATGTGGATGGCTGGGAGTGAACTTCTTTCGATGGACCTGCAGCTGGGGCAGGGAAATTTGCCTGGTACAATCGGACATCAGTGTACTGCTAGCAGAGTGCCCGCAAGTACTTGGCTGTGACACACCTAATTCTACACCTTCATTCCTCTCAGTGCAGCTTTCAGAGAGGACTGAAGGTATAGTGGGGTTGGAGATCCCAGCTGATGAGGAGCAAGGAGAGGTCGGCTTTGTTCTTTGGTGTGGGTCTTTGAGGTGCGCTTGCCAACGAGCTGCATGGCAGGTCAACATATGTCTGGTCATGCTTGTGGTGCCCAAGCGGCTGATGTTTTGGCCACACGAGATACGCTTGAGACATATGTTGCAAATAGCAGCGGTGCGATCTGATGCACTCGTCTCAAAAAAGGCCCACACCAAAGAACTTTTGTAATAATGTGCAGAGGCAGGGCCCTGCACAGGCGGAGCTCTGCTGTGTTATTCAGTTGGTGTGCTGGCCTCGTTGTGTGCTGCCTCGTTGGAGATGTGCCGCCTCCTTCTCTCTCCGTTCAGGCACCCACGTGGAGTCAGTGACCTCATCATCCCCTCCCTCTTCACCACTGGAGCAAACCTGGCAGTAAGCTGCAGCTGGTGGAACATGACTGCCAGATTGCTGTCCTTGAGCATCCCCTCTCTCTGCGCTCACGCTACTGCCTTCTTCTAGCTGGGTATCATCATCGGAGCCTTCAAAACGCTGGGCATCCTCCTGGAGCATGTACCCAACACTGTGCTCAAACAGTTCGGGGGACTCCTCAGGAGGACATGGTGGGTGTAGGGAAGGGGTGCCTGATGACATTGAGTACGCGTTGGCAGCTGCTTTGCCAGTACCCTGAGCCTGGGTGAGAGAGGATGAGGAGGATGAGGAGGGCTTGGTCATCCACTCTACCAAGCCTTCGGCATGATGCGGCTCAACATGTCCAGCTGCCGAAAATAAGGACAAGCATGTCCCATGGCCACGCGCTGATGACGATGCACCGCGTCCACGACCAGCACTGTTGTCTCTAGACACAGAGCCTTCTTTTCTTGGCTCGTGACTGTCTGCTTCTCCTTGTTGGTCTTCCAGACATTGTAATGGCCTGCTGAGAGATGGGAAAACCAGCAATTGGGTAGTGTATATTGTGCTGGAGTCACACAGCACACACACTAACTCCTGCAGATGGCTGTCTTAGATGACAACAGGGCAGAAGGGAAGATAAAGGGTGAGGTGGTTTAGTGTGCTGTGCTAGACTCTAACAGCACACACACTAACTCCTGCAGATGGCTGTCTTAGATGACAACAGGGCAGATACAGGGTAAGGTGGTTTAGTGTGCTGTTCTATACTCACACAGCACACACACACTAACTCCTGCAGATGGCTGTCTTAGATGACAACAACAGGGCAGAAGGGCAGATACAGGGTGAGGTGGTTTAGTGTGCTGTGCTATACTCACACAGCACACACACACCAACTCCTGCAGATGGCTGTCTTAGATGAAAACATGGGGAGAAGGTCAGATACAGGGTAAGGTGGTTTAGTGTGCTGTGCTATACTCACACAGCACACACACACTAACTCCTGCAGATGGCAGGATTGGTAGAGAACAGCACTGAGAAGAACACACTATCCCTGCCTATTTTTCCTCTGTCCCTACACTTTCCCCACAAGCAAAGGCTGAGAAGAATACACTATCCTTGCCTATTTTTCCTCTTTCCCTACACTTTCCCCACACAGAAATGATTCACATATAGTGTGTACACTGTACAGTATACTGTCACTGTTCCTCAAGCCGGAACACACTACACAAGGCCGCCGGCGTGGCGGCCTTATATAGTGTGGGGCGTGTATTAAACCCCCTGAGCTATAATTGGCCACAGGCATCCTGCCTGTGGCCAATTATTGCTCTCCTCGCCGCTGGCTCTATGATTGGCCAAGCATGCTGGGTCACAGTGCATGCTTGGCCAATCATGAGCCAGCAATGCACTGCGACTGGCGCAGTGCATTGTGGACCGTTCGCATCACACGAATTTGATCCGAACGGCCCTCAGAGTTCTGCCCTCGACGAGCGGATGAACAGCCGATGTTCAATTCGAACATGGGTTCGAATCGAACCCTGGGCCCATCCCTACAGACCATGTGTTTGTTTCGAAGAAGAAAATGGAGACACCAATAAGTAGGCATATGGGACTTTACAACTTCTTTCAGGTATCAAAGATGAAATTCTTTGCTTTGGAGCATGTGTCTACACATGAAAGAGGTGGAGATGTGGACAAAATTCTTCTTCAACATGAGACAAAATGGATTAATTCCCTGGCTGCCACCATCCATACGGGTTTGAATGAATCCATCAGCTTTAAGGCTTTTCTATAGGTGAAATGTAGCCATTATCCTAGAGATTAAATTCTCGCGAATTGATGATGTACATTCTTTCATTTATGAGTGTGCTGATAATTGATATGTAACCTGGATTGGCAAGGTTTTTGATCGAGCACCATGCAGGTTTGTGTTATATCTTTGTATGTTTGGATATTATCTATAATAAGGTCACTGTTCTGCTTTGCGTTATTGAACTGTTGTATAACACTAGTCAGACAGCTTAACAATAATTCAGAAGTCAAGAAACCTGAGACATCAGATCTGAATGTATTCTTTTTCCAAATAACTTTGTAAAACTACAACATAAGCATAAACAACACATATGTGTCAGTACATTAAAACATTATACAGCAGCTTCAATCTATCAGTGAGTGTACTCACAGACAATTCCACCATTAGTCCAGGAATAGATGAGAGCTCTTCTGCCTGCAATCTGTTAGATCAAGGAGCAGTCATAAAATGAAGGAAATACAGTTCCAGGTTAAAGGTTACTGCCTTTTACTGTGAAGAAGATTCCAGTTCCTTCCTGTAAGCTATGGCAAAATAATAACTCTGACCACTAGATGACAGCAACGTCAAACCAACATTGCAGTATAATCTGTAACAGCACATAGCACATATTTACTATGACAACAGTCACATTTGGAGGCTCCAGAGTCACGTGTCTTGATAGTTATCTTTGATGTTTCTCTTTTCTGAGATATCTTTACACTTAGGTGTTTATCTGTTACATTCAATAGTAAGGGGGATAGAGCCTGGATTAGGTGACCATACGGAAGCCTGGGGCGTCAACTTAGTTATGGTCTAGAGCCCTACGGACGATATGAGTAACGATGACACACAGGAATAACACAAAACTTACCAACATGAAATAGACCTGAAAGCGTGCCTTGGTCTACCGTATGGTACACCAAAATAAGGGGGCATACCCTAGCTAAGGAATGATAAAATAAGTAGTTATGGAATAATGTGAAATGAGTATTCAGTCTGGGGTAAGAATACTTGGAAGAGGCTTTTAAAAAGGGGAGGGTGGGTGGGTATCTCGCACAGGAAACCGACAAAGACCGGCGGCCTTTGGGCTGCTTAAATACCCTCTGGGCTCCTCCCATAACTTCAGGCCGGTACCCGGCCTTCCAATTTATGGTCTAGAGCCCTACGGACGATATGAGTAACGATGACACACAGGAATAACACAAAACTTACTAACATGAAATAGACCTGAAAGCGTGCCTTGGTCTACCATATGGTACACCAAAATAAGGGGGCAAAAACTTTCAGGTAGGGGATAATTATTTATTAAAGGTAAATGTCACTGAGTAAGTCGGGCAAAGGCCTGAGCCATCTCCAACTGTGGGTTAGGTATGTAGCGAGAGAAGCAGGCCGACTTCCACCGACCTAGTTTCTTGATCACATGGTCCGGAACCCCCTGTCTTGAGGCCGTCGTGGCCGCCCCGATCCGGAATGAATGCCCGGAGTACTGGCTGGGGTCCAATTGAAGATTGCCGAGAAGGACCCGGACATGTTCCACAAACTGTGACGAGTTGAGGGGCTTAACTGGAAAGGGTAAAAGCGGACTGGAACCTGGGCGGTCGGATAGCAGTGCCATCAACCGGTTTAACACGGTAACTGGGCACCAGTTGTTGTGGGTCCTGTACAGGTGTATATCTGCTCCGGAACCTCGCTGCTGAGTTTTAGACATCGCCAAGTGAAGAACATAGTGATCCTGGTGGCGGCAGAGGTTACTTTTATGCAAGACTGGACCAGCTGGGTGGCTGCGAGTGAACTCGCTGGGCCGTAGAAACCCATAAAACGCCATGTGTATCGCAGCCTGCAGGACGGTGCTGAGGAGGAGACCAAAAGGGGACCTATCCAGGATGTCAGACATCCCCTTAAAGATCTCCCCAGTGATAGGCAGCCGCTTAGGGCTGACTGGCGGCTGGTGTTTCTGAACTCCACGCAGTAGAGCCCTTACTGCGTGGCAGGAGAACACCGAAGGCCTCGCGGGGCCCTGAAGTAACAAGTAGTGCTGCACCCCGGCCACGTACTGGCGTATCGTGCTGTGTGACAGTGCCAGGTGAGAATGGCAATAAGCGATAAACGCCAGAACCTGCTTGACGCTGGAAGATTCACGGGGGCGTTGGGGCAGGAACTTATTAAATGCCCTCCAGGCCGTCCGGTAGGCCCGACGGGTGTTGCGGGCGAGCGAAGAGTTGATGATGTTAGTAGCTGACTGTAAATGTGGGGCTAGTCCAAGGTCAGTTGTGACCAATCCGGGATAGTGGCTGAGAGATGGTAGGCTCCCGGCATCTGTTCAAAGAAAGAAATAAAGTTAAAACGGGAGAGTGCGTCCGCTGCTGAGTTGAACTTCCCTGGAATGAATGAGCAGTAAACATTAAACTGATGTTGTAGGGATAGCTGGACCAGTCTGCGAAGGAAGGACATGACGGGCCTGGATTTAGACCTGCCCTTGCTGATGATCTCGGCTGTGGCTTGATTGTCTGTCGTAAAAGCCACAGTCTGTCCAGACCAACGGTGACCCCATAGGTGAGCGGCTGCTACGATGGGGAACAGCTCAAAGAGGGCTGACGTGGTAGTAAAGCCCGGTGTGGCTAGTGCCTGAGGAGGCCAATGGGCGGCGAACCACAAATAGCCAAAAATGGCGGCACATCCTGTGGATGCCGCTGCATCTGTCAACACCTGAGGTGACAGCGAGGACACTACTGGGATGAACAGGGACACACCGTTCCAATTACTGAGAAAGTCTTCCCACATGGCCAGATCTGCCCTGGCTGCTGAATCCAGCCTGATGACCTGGTCTGGGTCCTGAGTGTAGGACAGGAAGACCAGCAGCCGGGACACAAAGGAGCGGCCCTGGGGGATGATCCTCATAGCAAAATTCAACATCCCGAGGAGAGACTGAAGTTGCTTCTGAGTACATCCCCCCACCCGGGTGAACTCTTGTAGAACCATCCTGATACGGTCCAACTTATCTGCGGGAAGGCTGGCCTGCATGGCTAGAGTGTCAAGGTCGATGCCCAAGAACGTGATCTTGTGCGCCGGGCTGTCAACCTTGTGTTCCGCTATGGGGACGTTCAGATTGTTGAAAACCGCCCTCAACTTTCCAAGGTCCCCTGGGGGAGCCCCGGGTGGTTCTATCAAAAGGAAGTCATCCAAATAGTGGATGACCTTGTGGCACTGTGCCTCGTGGAGAAGGATCCACACCAGGGTCTCCGCGAACTTATCAAACAACCAAGGACTACTCTTAGACCCAAAGGTCAACTTGGTTGCGAAATAATATCGCTCCCTCCACTTGATGCCGTGCCAGCACCACAGGGAGGGATGTATAGGCAGCAGCTTGAAGGCGTCAGATATGTCCGCCTTCGAGAGCCAAGCACCCACCCCAGCCCTGAGTATGGCCTGGATAGCCATATCTACCGAAGCGTACTTCAGAGAGAACTCCTTGGAGGGAATGAGCGAGTTGAGACTGGGAATGACGGAAGAATGAGGCGCTGACAGATCATACACCAGACGTTTTTTATTTGAAAATTTCCCCTGTACAAGCACGATAGGGCTGACCCTCCAGATACTAAAGGGGGACTGACTGAACGGGCCTATCATAAAGTCCCGATCCAACTCCGTCTGAAGAAGGGCATCGATAGCTGGCTCATCTGTTGCTGCTGAGCGCAAGTTCCGACATTCGTGGGTGGTGTGGGGCAGGGTGATGAGCCCGGTATGAAACCCATCGGTGAAACCTCGGATAAGGTAGCTGGCGAGTGACGGAGTGGGGTGTGAGGTCAGGTAAACATCGAGCCAAAGGACATTGACCCGGCTTAGTCACGGTTTCTTCTGCTTGACCTCACACAGGACCCTGGGGTGCGCCCTCTGGCATAGAGTGCAGACGTGCAACAGCCGGCACTGGCTGAAATTGCAGGAGCCGTAGTTGAAGTTATTGCAAATGGCGGCTCCCCCAACCATCCGCACCGGACGTCCCAACTTGTTCACCTTCTGCCCTTGCGCCGGGGCCTGCTGAGCCAGACTCGAGCTGGTAGAGGCCGTGCTAGCTGTTGGGTGGACAGAGACTATGTTGGCACACCAGACCGCGGTGTGGGATGCTGACTGACAGACAGCACATAGTGGGGACCGTAGACCCGCAAAGTGGCGGCAGAACAACTTGGTGTCCACTACACTCCAGTCCGTTGTCAAATGGAACTGTAAGAACCTGGCCGCGGCTTTGGCCGAGAAGGACCGATGATAATCGTAGAACGCTGAACCACCGTATTTGTGGCCCAGGTCTACGATTAGATGGGGGTAGAGGTCCAGTTCCTCCCGCCTGCCCGGGGAGGCTGAGCACAGCACGTCCCTGAACATACCGAAAGCGAGCGTGAACTCAGGCACCGTGAGCTTTCTGTTCAGCCTCGGATCCTTAGACTTCAAAACCACGGAGACGTCCCCCCAGGTGTAGGCCTTGTTCTCCGCCAAATCATGGACCGAGATCATGAGTGAGGCCAGGTTAACGTCTCTGCCCTCTAAAATGTCCTTCCTTACGCTGGGTGGCACCAGGTGGGAAGGATGAATGGTAGTTGTGGCAAGCTCACTACCTGCGGCCGGTGCACTGATGGCTGGGACCACAGCAGGGTCCGGAACCGTGGCAGCCGGGCTGGTCTCTAGACGTGTCACCCTGTCCTGGACCTCAATGTTCGAGGAAGACAGGGAAGATATGAGGGCGTGTAGCTGAGCGACGGCGGTTGAAATGGATTCCAGGGACGCCTGCTGGCTGCTGGAACCGGCTGCGGCCGGTGGTGGGAAGAGGAGCCTGAATAGCTCCGCCTTCCTGGCCGCGGACGAGAAGGGTATCCCTCTGCGCCTCAGCTCGGCGGACAGCCTGGGAATTGTACATGCCCTAAGGGACTGGACACGTACAGAAATGAGACAATCGTGAAATGAGGCCAACTGCCTGGGTACGCTGGGGCCGAACTGTGACATACTGGCTGCCACTGGGTTCGACTCCAAGTGCTACAGCATGCGGTGGAACGCTAGCACTCGTGTGACAGCGACCTCGATCATCATGCCACTGTCTAGTGACTGAACCCCTTTTTTTTTTTTTTTTTTTGAGCATGTACTGAAATGCGGCCGGCCTAGGGCACGCCGGCGCGAATTCGTACGGGGAAGTGACTAAGTTAACGCCGGGGCGTGGTAAGGTGACACAGAAATGATATATCATGACAAGGACAAGAATCAAAAGTTGACCGAAAACCTGCAATGCGATTCCGTCCCTGGCGCATGTATTGAAATGAAGCCGGACTAGGGCACGCCGACACGAATTAGTGCGGGGAAGTGACTGCATTCATGCCGGGCGTGGTAATGTGAGACAGAAATGACATACCATGACAAGGGCAAGAATCAAGAATGAACGCAACCTGTGATGCGATTCCGCCCTTGGCGCATGTATCGAAATGAGGCCGGGCAGCCGTGCGTCTGGATTGCCCCGGTCGGAGCATCTATGGATGCGACCGGACCCACCCAGAGGTATAGGGACCGAAATGAAACCATGACAAAGACTAGACTTCAACAAACCGAGCAACTTGTAACTGAATCTGTCTCTGGAGCATGTATAGAAAGGAGGCCGAGCGGCTAGGCGAACCAGTGCAAATCGATGCATCCCGGATGCGACCGGATTCAGACCGATACGTGGCCAATGACCGAAATCATGCCAAAGACTAGACTCGAGCCCGCATCCGTACGAGCGGTGGGCCAATCTCTGAAACATGTATGGTAATGCGGCTGTAACCTGGGTACCCCGAGACAAATCCGTGCATGAATGCGACATGACTTGAATCTGAGTGCGGCCAGGATCCAAATGATGGCATGAACGCCCTGTTTAAACGATGCGAAATGACTTAGAATGACCGAATGGCCCGATACGTTAGCCATGTTTGAAATGATGAAATGATTGCCATGCTAATACAATGAAATGTTTCAACACGGTCGAAGTAATTCGTGCAATTAACATGCCAACAGTGACTCGGAATGCAACCAGTGATCCGGCATGCTTGCTGGCATAACTGATTTGACCGATTTGACATGACATGAATGCTGCGTGTGAGTGCGAACGGCACCCGTGAGCGAGCTACGTTTGAACGATTCAAAGCCTGCGTACTCCGACCGCGTAAGGGGAACCCTTGAGTGCCGGATGCGGCATCGGTCGGAGTGTCATGGCGGGCGGCCCTGAATGTGCGTGCCTCTAGGTGGCTCCCGATCGTGTACAACCAAAAGACGTGCGTGTAACTGTATGGTGTTTTCGAGACAAGCGGTGCGTGGTTCGTGAGCTACGCAGACCACAGTTTAGTGACATGATAAGCAGTGCATGGGAACGTAAAACATGGGAGCCGAAGCCCTACCTGCGACAGCCGAACCAGACTCTTTGTACGGAACTGCGACTCGGCGACACGAGTGCGACACGAAGGGACAACACGACTTACGAACACGGAACACGGGACTGCAACAACTCAAGGAGACGGACAGACAAAACGGAGCTCGCGAACCGGCTCCAACAGCGCTTGTCTCGAACGAGTCGGTCCTAGATGTCTGACGTATCAGATATCTCGCACAGGAAACCGACAAAGACCGGCGGCCTTTGGGCTGCTTAAATACCCTCCGGGCTCCTCCCATAACTTCAGGCCGGTACCCGGCCTTCCAATTTGCCAGTCCCTCTACTTGGACTACACTAGGTGGCACCATCTGTCAGCTGCCTGTGCCCTGATCTCCTTTAAAACTCTGGGACTGTACCATCTAAGCCAGGGGTCTCAAACTAGCGGCCCTCCAGCTGTTGTGAAACTACAAATCCCATGAGGCATTGCAAGGCTGACAGGTACAAGCATGTCTCTCTCAGGCAGAAGCATGATGGGACTTGTAGTTTTGCAACAGCTGGAGGGCCACCAGTTTGAGACCCCTGATCTAAGCGCTGGTGTGGTTAGCCATAGGTTTAAAGTCCTTTGAGCCCTCCCTCATCATGACGCCGTTATTCCCCCTTGCGCAGCATGTCGGACGTCCACTGGTGCTGTTGTCCGTAGTCGGGATGGGACTTCTGGGGTCTTGAACATTTGAGGTCTTGGAACGTCTGGCACCACTTCCAGTTGTGAACGCCCGGCATTCTTTGATGGTGACATCGAGAGCGTCGGAAATCACTTCCGGCGTGACCGTGGCCATGCGCACTGGCTCTAACAGGTGTCTGCGCCTTTATATGGGGCCAAATTAGGCACCATTGAAGGCAGAGGGGGATATAAAAGGATGCCTAGTCACAAACAGTATTCATGTTCCAGTATAGGAGGGGAAGAGGATATCCTGGCAACTCTTTGACGGCAGGTATGTTAGCAAGCATGGAGACAATTTTTATCTCTTATCTATCTCTTATCTTTTGTTTTAATCATTGAACATGCAGGTAATAAATTGAACTAGGTCTGCTGCTCGATCTCTTTGCCTAATTCAGGAATTCAAGTCTGTTGATGTATGTCTAGAATTAATTTCCTTGATATCTGTAAAATTGTAGTATTTCCTAAAATAATCTTTTTATTTCTGATTCTCTAGTGATCATATGTACAGTGCCTGATAACAATTCTCCTGAAGAAGCCAATGGGCTAGCGAAACATGTAGAGATCTAATCATTTTGCACCTGCTTATGTATTGTATGATCATATCGGACATACTCTTTATGTCTGTAAATATTTTTAATGTTTTTGAAATTAAATTATATTTTTTCTAGTTCTGTTTTACGTTTGCACCCTAAAAATCACCAAAAAAATCCTAAACTTTATGCTCAGCTTGTATGAGGGATTTGGTGCCAAGTGACTTTCAGATGCTCAGCAAAAATCTTTGTCATGTGTACATAGAGTTTACTAGTGTCAGAAACCATGAACCAGACCGAGACAGAAGTGCAGTAAAATCAAACTTGTTTGTTAATAAAAAATAAAAAGGTAAATAGAGCAAGCGTAGTGAAAGCATAGCCAGAGTCCAGTAACCAAATCGGGTAATCAGCCAGACTGGAAGTCAGGGATCCAAGTACAGGAACTGCAAGCAGGATAAGGAGCCAGAAGGGATGTCAGCAAAGCCAGTCTTAAACAGGAACGCAGGAGATGGTTTCTTGTGATGTGACCAAGGCGAAGGCAGGAATGAAGTGAACTGCAGATCCTTAAGTAAGCGGGACTGACGAGCAGATCCACAACAGCTGGTAAACTGTGGAGAGAGATGAGAGCTGGCAATTAGCTGACAGCTGACCGGCCAGCTCAGATAAGGAAGAGCTGACTAGCCCTGACAGTACCCCCCTCCTCAATGACCCCTCCCCCTTGGGAAGGCTTGAGGGAAAAACATCTATGGAAATCACGGAGGAGGGCAGGAGCATGTACGTCCGAGGATGAGACCCAGGAGCGTTCCTTCGGACCGTACCCCTTCCAATGCACCAGGTACTGTATGTGCTTATGGAACCTACGGGAGTCAACAATGGATTATACCTCATATGCCTCATGGTTCTCAACCTGTATAGGGTGAGAACGTGGCACAGAGGTGGTAAAGCGGTTGCAGACCAACGGTTTCAATAAGGAGACATGAAACACATTTGAAATGTGCATACTAGGAGGAAGGTCCAACGCGTAAGCCCCTGGGTTAATCCTGCTAAGGATACGGAAAGGCCTAATAAACCAAGGTGAGAACTTAAGTGAGAGAACACAAAGTCGGAGGTTGCGAGATGACAGCCAGACCCTGTCCCCAACCTGGTAGGAAGGCACAGGCAGGGTCTGTGGTCAGCATGGAGTCTGTACCTATCATTAGCATGACGCAAAGCCTCCTGGACTTGTGCCCAAGTGGAAAGAAGACCACAGAGATGCTCCTCTAGCACAGGAATACACTGCGGAACAAACGAGTCAGGCAACATGAAAGGTTGGAAACCATAATTTTCCATAAACGAAAACAATCAGGAAGCAGAATTCAAGGCACTGTTGTGAGCAAACTAAGCCCATGGTAATAGGTCTGACCAGTTGTTGTGATGGTCAGAAATATAGCAACATAGGAATTGCTCCAAGAACTGATTGGCTCGCTCTGCGGCCCCATTAGACTGCGGGTGATAAGCAGAGAAGAAAGCAAACTGAATTCCCAAATGTGCACAAAAGGCTCGCCAGAACCGGGAGATAAACCGGTCAACAACCATAAGGATAACAGTGTTGCCTTTGTAGTTGGGTAACTCCACAATGAAATCCATAGACAGCTGGGTCCAGGGCCTCTCTCCATTGGGAATGGGTTGTAGGAGGCCCACTGTAAGGTGTTGTGGAGTCTTACTCTGAGCACACACAGAACAGGCAGCTACGAAGGCAGTTACATTAGCCCGTAGACTAGGTCACCAGAATTGTTGGGAAATGGCCCAAACAAGTTGATTCTTCCCAGGGTTGCCAGCTGCCTTGGGAGAATGGTAAGTCTGGAGCACGGCAGTAAGGAGACTCTCTGGGACAAAGCAGCAGTCACTAGGTTTCTCGGGAGGAGCATGGACCTGAGCAGTAAGAATTTTGTCACCCAAAGGATAGGTAAGACTGGGGCGAACTGTAACCAGAATACGATCAGGAGGAATCACAGGAATGGGAACCGACTCCAACTTGGAAGTGGAGGAAAATTGTCATGACAAGGCGCCAGCCCTTACATTCTTAGTACTGGGTAAGAATGAGACAATGTAATTAAAACTCGACAAGAAAAGAGCCCATCGCTCCCTTCTGGGAGAGAGGCGCTTAGCCTCAGACAAGAATGTGAGATTCTTATGGTCAGTAAGAATGAGAACCGGCACAGTGATACCTTCAAGGAGATGTCTCCATTCTTTGAGGGCTAAAATGATTGCCAACAGCTCTCTGTCACCAATCTTGTAATTGCTCTCTGCAGGTGACAATTTCTTGGAAAAGTAGCCACACGGATGCATAGCGCTCTCAGAGTTAGGACGTTGAGACAGGAGGGCGCCAACTCCAGTCTCAGAAGCATCAACTTCTAGGATAAAAGGCAACATAGGATCAGGATGTGCCAATACAGGTGCAGAAACAAAGGCAGCCTTGAGACACTCAAAGGCCTTAATGCACTCCGGAGACCAACTCTGTGGCTTATCGTCCTTTCTGGTCATATTAGTCAGGTGCTTGACCAGAGACGAGAAGTTACGAATAAACTTCCGATAATAATTGGCAAAGCCCAGGAAACTCTGCAGATGGCGTAAACCCACGGGTCGGGCCACTGTAGGACTACCTAAAGTTTCTCTGGGTCCATCGAAAAACCAGCAGTGGAAATTACATAGCTTAGGAATTTAACCTGTTCACGATGGAACTCGCACTTCTCCAGTTTACAATAGAGATTATTTTCGTTTATGAAGCATACAACAGACATGTGTGGTGGTTCTCCAGGGATTTGGAAAATATGAGGATATCATCGAGATAAACCACCACACATAACTGCAACAAATCTTAGAGGACATCATTATTTAATTCCTGGAAAACTGCCAGGGCGTTACAAAGGCCAAAGGGCATTACAAGGTACTCATAATGGCCTGTTCTTGTATTAAACGCAGTTTTCCACTCGTCGCCCTCCTTAATCCGCACAAGATTGGAAGCCCCTCTCAAATCAAGCTTTGTGAAAAACGTTGCTCCTTCGAGGCAGTCAAATAACTCTGTAATCAACGGGATCGGGTAGGCATTCTTAATCGTTAAACAATTGAGACCCCTATAATCACTGCTCTTCTTCTTCACAAAGAAGAAACCAGCACCAGCAGGAGACGAGGATTTTTGGATGAAACCTCGAGAGAGTGCATCTGCAACTTACTCCTCCATGGCCTTATCCTCCAAGACCGACAAAGGGTAAATCCGGCCACGAGGGGGTATGGCACCAGGTTTAAAGTCAATTGCACAATCATAAGGCCGGTGTGGAGGCAAACTACCAGCTTGACTTTTGTCAATGACATTGCTAAAATCGTGGTACTCCTCCGGCAAGGAGGAGAGTAAAGAGGTGCACTGGACTTTGGCTACCTTCTGGAAGCATGTCTCACTGCACTGTGGTGACCAAGAGAGAACCTCAGCACAGAGCCAATCAAAAGAGGGGTTGTGCCTCTAAAACTAAGGATAACCAATAACCAGCGGAAACCTAGGTGAGTAAATAACTTGGAATTGGATTATCTCATGGTGAAGAGCCCCTACAGCCATGGACAACGGAACCATCTCATGAGTCACATGGGCAGGCTGTAGAGGTCTCCCATCAGGAGCCTCAATGGCAAGTGGACTTTCACGCAGCTGCAGTGAAATCGAGTGCTGCGATACAAAAGCAGCATCAATGAACAGGACTGCAGCCCCAGAGTCGATTAGAGCCTGTGTCTTGATGGACGAGTCAGCCCAAAAAAGGGTGACCGAAACCAGGGGCTTATCCTTCTGGATAACTGGGGACAAAACAACGCCATCTAAGGTCTGTCCATGAGAGGATCTCAAGGTTCCAGCATTCCCTGGACAGTAGGATAAGACTTTAAAAAGTGACCTGCCTGGCCACAATAAAGGCACAATCTCTCCCTCCTCCTAAAGGCTCTCTCATCTGCAGAGAGACGCGTGAAGCCCAAGTGCATGGGTTCTACTTCACTGACCGACTCAGTACCAGGAAGCATAGGAGGTGAGGGAGGCACGGGTGGAACTGCAAAGCTCAGAGGCAAACTTACAGGAGGCTTCCGCAAGCGCTCCTTAAAAGAAAGTCTTTCTCTGAGTCTGGAGTCAATAAGGATGGCAAACGAGATCAAGCTCTCCAGCTCAGTGGGTATATCTCGGGCTGCTATCTCATCCTTGATGGAATCCGAGAGACCATGAGAAAAAGGAGCCACGAGGCCCTCATTGTTCCAAGCAACATCTGCTGCCAGAGTACGGAACTCAATGGCGTAGTCGTCAATAGTTCTCGTACTCTGTTTGATGGACATGAAGCACTTGGCAGCAGAAGCGGATCATGCAGGAATGTCAAATACCCTTTTAAGGAGGCCAAAAAGTCAGGGTAACTCAAGACAACAGGTTTTTGCATCTCCCATAGAGGGTTTGCCCAGGCCAAGGCAATGAGGTAATACTCAAGGCGGGTGCCTGCACAGAGACTGGCACAGCACCAGGAAACGGCCTGCAACTCAGGTGGGGGATTTCAGGTGAGCTGGATTGACTGTATCTTCTGAATTCATGACCTTCGCCCACTGTCCGAAATCATGAACCAAACCAAGACAGAAATACATTAAAATCGCACTTGTTTATTAATAAAAATTAAAAGGTAAATAGAGTAAGCGTAGTCAAAACATAGCCAGAGTCCAGTAACCAGATCGGGTAATCAGCCAGGCCAGAAGTCAGGAATCCAAGTAGAGGAACAGCAAGCAGGATAAGGAGCCAAAAGGGATGTCAGCAAAGACAGTCTTAAACAGGAACGCAGGAGATGGTTTCTTGTGACGTGACCAAGGCAAAAGGCAGGAATGAAGTGAGCTGCAGATCCTTAAGTAGGCGGGACTGATGAGCAGATCCACAACAGCTGGTAAACTGTGGAGAGAGATGAGAGCTGGAAATTAGCTGACTGCTGAGTGGCCAGCTCAGAGAAGAAAGGGCTGACCAGCCCTGACAATTAGATGATTGAAGGGATCAGTAAAACACATTTTTGCGATGGCCATCGAAAGCCATTCAAAGCTAACATTATCAAAGGTTTTCTCTGCACCCAGAGTGATGATGGCAAAATCCTTCCCTGGGTTGCACTTGGCATGTTCTAGGACCATCATTACTTTACAAATATTTACCGTGGCTGTTCTCCCTTTTACAAAACCTGACTGGGCGGGGTGTTATAGAGAGGGGATGATGGTGATGATTCTGGTGGCAACAATTTTTGGGCCTATAAGATCCCGGGTTCAAGGGGGTCATTTCCTTTCTTTGAAAGTAATTTGATGATGGCTTTGTTCCCTGTGGGTAAGTAAGACCCTCCTGACCATATGCCCCTATAGACATTGAAGAGGGTGGGCTCTGCTATTTTTGTAAGGTTTTGTAGAACTCCCCTGTGCACCCAGGTAGAAGTAGTTTATCAAGGAAAGTTGGAGAAGGAAAGAGAAGGAGAAGGAAAGTTTGCAACATTTTTGTCTATAGGGTCAGGGGCATAAAAGCATGTATAATATTGTAGCATGACTTTATTAATCTCTTGTGACAAGGTTTTAATGATGCCTGAAGCATCTCATAGGGAGGTGATATGTGTGGGGCGGTTTGGGCCTTTGCAAAGCCTTGCCAACAGTTTGCCTGCTTTGTTGCCATATTTTGAAAAGGGGCATCCATGTGAGCTTGTTTTGCTAGTTCTAGCATGTCGGCCCAGGTGTCAAAGGCTCTTTTTGTTGGTTGCCATTCTGTTCTGT
Source organism: Lithobates sylvaticus (assembly GCA_028564925.1). Classification (NCBI taxonomy): domain Eukaryota; kingdom Metazoa; phylum Chordata; class Amphibia; order Anura; family Ranidae; genus Lithobates; species Lithobates sylvaticus. Next base: position 311,564,007 of record CM053031.1, read on the forward strand.
TGTCAAAGGAGTCTAGAGCAGATTGGGAATGCTGTGCTAGTCGGAGTCTGATGCTTGCTGTCTTGTAATTTGCTAGGATGTGTTTTTTATAAGAGGTGGCATATGAAATGATCTGACTTCGGAGAAAAGCCTTGCCAGATTTCCAAAACAGATTTGGGTTGTCTGCGTGGGATGAGTTGGTTGAAGAGAAATCTTTCCAAGCCTCCTCCATGTATGATTGGAAGTCAGAGTTGTGAAGATAAGATGGGAAGCACCATATTCAGGTGTTAGATTGGGAGTCAGGGTTGTTGAGAGTTACCGATATTGGAGCGTGGTCTGAAATGGCTGTCCTGTATATCTGCTCCGGAGATCATTGGAACAAAACTGTCAGCACAAAAAAGATAGTAAATTCTGGTGAAATCATTATGAGGAGTAGAGTAGAATGGGAATTCCCTCTCAGCTGGGTTGAAGTGAAGGAACTCCCTTCAATGAAGTGAAGGGAGTCCATTGTAGAGGCAAAATAGGTTAAGTCTGGGTTTTTGGGCAGTTGCGAGGGAGTTTGGGTGTGAATCTGTCATCTGTTCGGTGTACTGTAGCATTGAAGTCACCACCAACTATATGGGGGATGTGCAGGGTTTTTAGTAACCTAGTAGAGATCTCCCCGAAGAATTGTTTTCTGGGGCTATATATACATATACATATATATTGGATATCACAAGATCTCTGTTGCCCAAGCAAATTCTACAGACATGACTTCACAAGGGAGGTTTTTGTGTATTAGGATAAGAACCCCGGCTTTACGCCCAACAGCATCGAATCCCAGGACAGTACCCACCCAAAGTTTTTTCATGTGATGAAAGTCGGGGGACGATAGGTGGGACGCCTGTAGTAGGGCAATGTCCGTTTTTAGTCTCTTAAGATGGTGAAGTATTTTAACCACTTCAGCCCTGGAGGATTTGACTGCCCAAAGACCAGGCCATTTTTTGAGATTCGGCACTGCGTCGCTTTAACTGACAATTCCGCGGTCGTGCAACGTGGCTCCCAAACAAAATGAATGTCCTTTTTTCCCCACAAATAGGGCTTTCTTTTGGTGGTATTTGATTACCTCTGTGGTTTTTATTTTTTGCGCTATAAACCAAAAATAGAGCGACAATTTTGAAAAAAAAAAGCAATATTTTTTACTTTTTGCTATAATAAATATCCCCAAAAAATATATAAAAAAAACAAATTTTTTCCTCAGTTTAGGCCGATACGTATTCTTCTACATATTTTTGGTAAAAAAAATCGCAATAAGCCTTTATTGATTGGTTTTCGCAAAAGTTATAGCGTTTACAAAATAGGGGATAGTTTTATGGCATTTTTATTAATAATTTTTTTTTACTAGTAATGGCGGCGATCAGCAATTTTTATTGTGACTGCGACATTATGGCGGACACATCAGACACCTTTGACGCTATTTTGGAACCATTGTCATTTATACAGCGATGAGTGCTATAAAAATGCACTGATTACTGTGTAAACGACACTGGCAGGGAAGGGGTTAACCACTAGGGGGCGAGGAAGAGGTTAAGTGTGTCCTAGGAAGTGATTCTAACTGTGTGGGACCTGTGCTTACTATGACATGACACTGATCACTGCTCCCGATTACAGGGAACAGATGATCAGTGTCCTGTCACTATGGGACACAGGCACCCCCCCTGTTCTGCAGCTCCATGACACGGTCACGGGACATCAGTGAACATTGGATCCCGTGGACACGGTCACACCCATTTGCAGGTCCGTGCCATTCTGCCGACGTAAAAGTGCGTAGAACACGTATTTCTCTTGAGACGTGGAATCGGGGACTGCATTTGTGGTTTGGTAGATGCAATCTTTTAAAGATGAGTATCCTACCCAAGTACTTATATTTACTTCAAACCTTACCAATTAAGATATCATCCCAGTATTTTAAACAGGTCCATTCTTTATTTATCAAATTTATATGGGCACAAAAGAGACCATGCATTCCCAGATCCCAACTATCTCTATCTAAACATAGTGGAGGTATCCCACTCCCAGACGTACTTAAATACTATCAGGCTGTACATCTGGGGCAACTCATAGACTGGAGTCGCCACTCAAGGTATAAACTCTGGTTGTGGATTGAGCAAGCTCAAACTGACGTTATACTGAAAGGGGCACCATGGTGCTATGATAATCTCCTATCTTATTTAAAGTTACACCCTCTAAATAGGCCCCAACAGTACGTACTTGTTCAAAAGTGATCGTCAAAATCTCTCTTTCATCAATAGACTCAACCTTGATGCCTATTCTTGGGAACCCGAGATTTCCTCCAGGCTTGAGAGATCACCATTTCTCCATCCTTCAAAAACGAACTGCTTTCGAGCATCGCATTTTTTACTACTGGGCGGCTGGCCGTCTATAGCTGCATTAATGGAGCCCTTGGGCTCCTTCCAGCTGCCATTCTGGAACGCTCTGTGGTTACATCACTTTATTTGCTCACTAAAGGCTCCCGAGAGGTTCGGTCAACAATTATCCACATTTGAAGAGTGCAGCTCGAACGATGGGACTTTGACGCAAACACTCTCAAGTAGGGATGAGCCCGGTGTTCGATTCGTACCCATGTTCGAATCGAACATCGTCCGTTCGTCGAAACCAGAACTTTGTGGGCCGTTCACATCAAATTCGTGTGATACGAGCAGCCCACAATGCACTGCGTCAGTCGCAGTGCATTGCTGGCTGATGATTGGCCAAGCATGCACTGTGACCCAGCATGCTTGGCCAATCACAGCGCCGGCAGCGAGGAGAGCCATAATTGGCCACAGGCAGGATGCCTGTGGCAAATTATAGCTCAGGAGGGTTTAGTACACACCCCACACTATATAAGGCCGCCAGTGCGGCGGCCCTGTGTAGTGTTGTGCGGCGTTCATAGAGAGAAGGATAGGCAGGGACAGTGTCAGCTGTGCTTTATACTTCTTTAGATAGCGCTGTTACAGTGAGTGTAGAGTTCAGGGAGAGAACAGGATAGGCAGGCTTTGCTTTGCTTTCTAACCTAGCGCTGTTACAGTGGGTGTAGTGTGCCTCCTGCACAGCATACACCTGAATCTACCCCCTCATTGCTGGTGTTGTGTAGTTGATTTGTGCAACACAGGCATCTGCCTAATATTCAGTCAGTGTAGTGTGCCTCCTGCACAGCATACACCTGAATTTAAATAGCACTGATTGCTGTATAAATGACAATGATCCAAAAAATGTGTCAAAAATTTCCGATGTGTCTGCCATAATGTCGCAGTCACAATAAAAATCGCTGATCGCCGCCATTACTAGTAAAAAAAAATATTAATAAAAATGCTATAAAACTATACCCTATTTTGTAAACGCTATAACTTTTGCGCAAAGCAATCAATAATCGCTAATTGCGTTTTTTCTTTTTTTTTTACCAAAAATATGTAGAAGAATACGTATCAGCCTAAACTGTGGAAAAAAATATTTTTTTTAATATTTTTTTAAATATAAGCTAAAAAAATTTTTTTTTAATATATAATTTTTGGGGATATTTATTATAGCAAAAAGTAAAAAATATTGAATTTTTTTCAAAATTGTCGCTCTATTTTTGTTTATAGCGCAAAAAAAATAAAAAACCGCAGAGGTGATCAAATACCACCAAAAGAACGCTCTATTTGTGGGAAAAAAGGACACCAATTTTGTTTGGGAGCCACGTCGCATGACCGCGCAATTGTCAAATAAAGCGGCGCAGTGCCAAATCGCAAAAAGAGGCCTGGTCCTTTGGCTGCAAATTGGTCCGGGGCTTAAGTGGTAAATGGCTTTTTTTGCTTTACAAATGTCATTTTGTGCAGGGACAGTTCTAAACACGGGAAACACATGCCACTTCACAGGCATACTTTAGACACCCCCCAGGTACGATATTTAAAGGAATATTTCACTTTTTTTTTTCACTTTATACATCATTAAAATGAGTGCCCCAGAAAAAACTTCAGTTTTTAAAACTTCTTTTTGCATTGATAGATGTCCCCTGGGGCAGGACCCGGGTCCCCAAACCCTTTTTAGGACAATAACATGCATGTTGGCCGTTATAAATGGCACTTTAGGTCTTTTGGTCCGTTTGCAGGTTCTGGTGTGAATCAAACCCGGGGGGTGTTGGGCTCATTCCTACTCTCAAGGATGTATGGTTTACTGATTACTAGGGTTGAGTGAACCCGAACTGCAAAGTTCAGGTTCATACCGGACTTTTGGGTTTTTGGGTCCCGGACCCGAATCCGAACAATTGACTGTTTGTTCGGGTTCGGGTCCGGTGTTCAGCAATGTAATGGCGCATTTTAAAAAGCTGCAGGGCAGCCAATCAACATTCGTTTAACTGGTGTGCCCTTAGAAGCCATCACAGCCATGCCTACTAATGGCATGGCTGTGATTGGCCAGTGCAGCATGTGACCCAGCCTCTAATATAAGCTAGAGGCACACAGCACAGCACGTCACTCTGCTTTAGACAGTGTAGGGAAAGGTTCCTGGCTGCTGCTGCTGCTGTTAGGGAGAGAATTACATAGGAGTCCTGATTCTGAAATCTATTCTAATTAGTCAGCGATCTACATAGATTTAGTTCTGTGGCAAGGTCCACCTAACTACGGATGCATGGACCAGTAAGCATGGTCAGGGACATTATATCTCCCTAACAGCACACTGGGTAAATGCAGTGGCGGCTGGGCCTGAGGCGGATAGCAGTTTGGCGCATGTCCTTCCACCACCGAGGATTGCAGGGTGCTTCAGTTTGTCTCCTGTTGATAACTCCTCCTACTCCGCTTCCTCATCCTCTACCGCCTCCTCATCCGGTCAGCGTAACACCTTCACCACCAACTTCAGCACAGCCAGGGGTAAACGACAGCAGGCAGTTTTAAAACGTTCCTGTTTGGGGGAAAAACCCCACACTGCGCAGTTGTGGAGGGACATGAAAAAACAGACCGATGAGTGGTTGGTGGCAGTAAGCCTCAAGCCCGGCCTGGTGGTGTGCGATAATAGGCAAAATCTCGCAGCAGCTCTTGGCCTAACCGGTTTGACGCACATCCCTTGCCTGGCGCATGTGCTGAACTTGGTTTTCCAGAGGTTACTTAAAAATTACCCTGATATGCCAGAGCTGCTGCAGAAAGTGCGGGCCATCTGTGCGCACTTTCGGCGTTCTCACCCTGCTGCTGCTCGCCTGTCAGCGCTGCAGCGTAACTTCGGCCTTCCCGCTCACCGCCTCATATGTGACGTGCCCACAAGGTGGAACTCCACCTTGCACATGCTGGCCAGACTGTGCGAGCAGCAGCAGGCGATAGTGGAGTTCCAGCTGCAGCACGCACACGTGAGTCGCTCTGCGGAACAGCACCACTTCAGTACCAATAACTGGGCCTCCATGCGAGACCTGTGTGCCTTGTTGCGCTGTTTTGAGTACTCCACCAACATGGCCAGTGCCGATGACGCCGTTCTCAGCGTTGCTATCCCAGTTCTATGCCTCCTTGAAAAAACGCTTTGGGCGACAATGGATGAGGATGTGGCACAGGAGGAGGAGGAGGGGGACGAAGAGGGATCATTTCCAAGGCTTTCAGGGCAGTCATTCACAAGTGGCTACGAGGGTGGTTTCCTGCACCAACAAACGCCAGGTACACAATTGTCGTGATCGTAAGATAGGTAGACGCGCTGCTGGTGGCATTCCCACCTGACAGCAGGGGTATGGTGGAAGCACAAGGCGAAGGCAGAGGAGGAGGAAGAGGTCGGCAACGTAGCCGGGGCACCACCAGCACCTCAGAATGCAGGGTTATCATGGCAGAAATGTGGAAAAGTTTTGTCAGCACGCCACAACAACCAGCACCACCAGCTGAGATGGAACGTCTTAGCAGGAGGCAGCATTTCACCAACATGGTGGAGCAGTATGTGTGCACACGCCTACACGTACTGAATGACGGGTCTGCCCCCTTCAACTTCTGGGTCTCCAAACTGGGCAAATGGCCTGAGCTTGCCCTTTACGCCTTGGAGGTGCTGGCCTGCCCTGCAGCCAGTGTATTATCTGAACGTGTATTTAGCACAGCAGGGGGCGTTATCACAGACAAGAGCAGCCGTCTGTCCAGAGCCAATGTGGACAAGCTCACGTTCATTAAAATGAACCATGCATGGATCCCACAGGACTTGTCCGTACCTTGTGCAGAATAGACACGTATACCGGTGTTCTGACAAAAACTGTCCGGGCATCGGATAGTGTCCGGCTGGTACTGCGCAGGCGCAGCGCTTGCACAGTACGGAGGACAAGGAGATTCCGAAAATCTCCGAAGATGAACAGCGCCTGCGCAGTGAGTGCAGGTTCAAGCCCCACCATCCAAGTGGACATACGGTAGCACATAGTAACAGGGCCCCTCACGGGCTCGCTTCGCTCGCCGCGCTTCGCTCGCCACGCTTCGGGCACGGCCTCGCTCGGCTTGAACCTCGGTTGGTGTGGCTTGAACCTGGACTCACCATGCAGGTGCCGTTTGTCTTCGGAGATTTTCGAAATCCCCTTGTCCTACATACTGAGCAATCGCAGAACAGGGCGGACACTATCCGACGGGGGACAGAATTTGACACATCTCCGGCCTTAACCAGCCATTGTTGTATTTTTAAACCAGTGTTGGCTACCTCGTCCTCCTCCACCGCCACTTCCACCTACACAGCCAATCCACCGCCACCTCAACCTCCTACTCCATATGGACCTCGTCCTCCTTTTTTATTTCAAAGTATTTTATTTTCCCACTAGCTTATCCATTAAATTGAATAATTTTTTTTCCAGAAAGGGCGTATTCTGGGGCATTCCCACCATATGTGTAGCATCGTGCCATTAAGTTTATGAGGTTCTTAATGACTTCCTGTACCTCTTCTCCTGAGAAGGGGGCATCCAGCACATTATTTTTTATTTGTATTTATTTTATGTTATTTTAAGTTATTTCCCTATCCACATTTGTTTGCAGAGCAGTTGCCATGCTCTTAACAACATTGTGTTGCCATGTGCAGACCTCTAGCCCTTTCCATTACTTTTTTAGAGCCATCTTAGTCCTAAAAAGTTTGGGTCCCCATTGACTTCAATGGGGTCTGGGTTCAGGTTCGGGGTCAAGTTCGGTCCCGAACTCAAACTTTTTTCCGAATTTTGGCCAAACCCGAACATCCAGGTGTCCGATCAACTCTAATGATTACCCCTCCGGAGCAACCATATCTATCTTGGATAGAGAGATGGGAGAGAGATGAACTGTAAGTTCACAACTAGTCAAAGACAAAACATGATTAGACTCTCGCTGAAATAATCTGTACTAAGATCCAGGAGACTAGCTACAAAATATTGACACGGTGGTACCATACTCCACAGATGCTACATAAATTTTACCCTGAAATGCCAGATCGCTATTGGAAATGTCTGGAGGAGGGAGGTACCCTCTTAGGTGGAAAAACACGCTACCTCCTGCTGTCGGACGCTGGCTTCAGAAGGTGGAAGAGATCAATAAGATGGAAGATCTCACACTTTCAGCACAAAACAAGCAAGAAAAGTACTCTGAGTTATGGAGATGGTGGAATATGTTTATCCTCTCTGAAGAAGGTTTGACCTTGCTTAACTTGTCAGACATAGGGAATAGGTATCATAACTAGATACCTGACAATTAGCTATTCCTTATCTATCCAGCCCCCCCCCCCCCCCCATCTCCCTATCTTCTTCTCCTTCCCTACGCTTTTCCACCCCTCCCTCTTTTTTATTTTATTTATTTTTGTTTTAGTTGCTGTAATTTAGAAAATGGAAAACAGATAGGGCGATCCCGGGTATAGGGACTTGTGGTAGCTGAAATATCAGCGCTAATTCTCACTGGATGTATATTGAGGGTGCTATGAATGATCTAATATCTATTTTTGAACTATTGTTCTATTTCATTAAATATATCTGTTAAAGTTATTGTGTATATATGACTGTTGTGAGTACCTAGACTCGCCTTTGATGGTTGAGAAATAAAATATTTGAAAAAAAGTGCGTTCGGCGGTCGGCAAGTGGTTAAGTCTCTTGATGGGGGACCTAAGCCCTTTCAAGTTCCAAGAGGTGATTTTCATGGTGGGGGAAATTGAGGGGAGGGTTTGGGCTGGTGTTACGTTAGTGTAGGATTTTAACCGGGTGAAAAGAACTGTTACATTGGTATAAGACGTTGTCTTATGAGAGTTGGCTACTGAATGAGTGTCTGGTGTATGATGGGTGGTGTGGGGTAGAGATGTATATAATGGGTGAAGACAGAGGGAGAAAAACACAAAAAAAATACAAAAATTGAAAAATGTAAAAATTTCCGCATGGGTTCACTGTATAAACCAGCTCCCAGTACTAAAATAATTGATGTAGCAGGGGCTTGCACATTTTGTCAGTGTTGTCAATTGCAGCAAGCTTGGTTTGTTTTAGAGCGAGGGAGTCAGCTGTATTCAGTGAGGCCCCAGAGGACATTTCAAAGAAAAAAGAGATCAATTAGGATAAGCAAAGGCCTGATAATTTGTCAGAGCTGTTAACAGATAATGGCATTTGTAAAGGTGGAAGCCAAAGATAACCAATAAGAGAGCATACAAGTACCCGTTGGGTATTGGAGCAGGTTTACGTGAATCCGGATTCAGCAATGAGTTGAGCGGTGATCAGAACCAGAGTATTTGATGTGCTTGGGTGAGTCTTTCCGTGGGCTTCTTTGGTCCAGAGGATGAGTATTTGGGGAAACCCTGGATGAGGAGTTATATTGTGACTCTGCATGTAGTGAATGCAAGAAGACCTCCACTTCTGAAGGATCCTGGAAGGAGAGCTGGTCCCCGTTGGGAGCTTTAAGGCAGAGAACTGCAGGAAAGGCTAAGGTCAATTTCACTTGTCGCTGGTGGAGTTCTGTGCAGACGTGTTGAAAGGCTTTTCTTTTTTCTTGAAACTTCAATGTAGTCCGCAAAAATCAGAACCTTGACTCTATCTATTTGAAGGGATCTGGATTGTGTGCACTTATTCAGAATAGCAGCTGTGCCTGCGTAGTTTAAATATTTGGCGATGATTGGGCGAGGAGATTTGCGTTCAGAGGCAAATGCTCCCATGTGGTGGGCCCGTTCCACTGTGCAGGGGAACAGGAAGGCTTAGTGCTTCAGGGATGCACCAGGCACAGAATTCTGTGAGGGATGATGTTTGCAGAGATTCTGGGATACCCACAAAGCGCAAATTACTGCGTCTCAACCTATTTTCCATGTTGTCCAGTTTCTGGAGTACATATTGGTTGGTTTTATCTTGAGCCTGCTCAGTGGCCTGTGCCTGGTAGAGCTCATTCTCTATGTTGGAGAGATAATGTTCTGCTTCATTTAGAGGCATGTCCCCCCAGCTACTTTTTGATTTGCCCCATCCCTGCATTGACAGCCGTTTCTACTGAGGCTGCTATCGTGGGGGTTCAAAAGTTCTGCGACTGCTTGGGCTATGTGCTCCATATTGCTGTCTCCCTGATGTTGGGAGGGGGAGGCTGTGCAGCTGCTCACCTTCATCTTGGTCGCATCCGTCGTATTTGCTGACAGAGCCAAGACCGCGGTCTCGAGTATCAGCTGGGCCATTTGCTATCGCGGGCCAGTTTTCTCCACAAAACGGTTCATGGATGGATGGGGATCACCCAGAGGAGCCGCGGGCAGCAGTGGAGGTTTGGGCTTTGTTTATATGCCAGTTTTGTGGGTCGTGCTTTGGGGGCTGCTATGAGAAACATCTACTCCATGCTGTGCCGGAACCGGAAGTCTGTACCTGTGTTTCAATGAACAGTTCATGTTTAGCAGCCAAAATGAGTACTGCCTTGTTTGTGGTTGGAAGATCTGATATCTATATTCAGACTGGAAGGGAAGCAGTATATGATGAAAGCACTCAAACGGAGTGGGATGTTTCACAACATTGGTGGCAAGCAGCAGGACACTTCCTGTAGTCTGGGACATCCAAACCTCCACATGGATCCAAGGTCCGCATAGCAGGAGAGGAGAGGTACAGATACCAGCCACCATGGAATAGGAATTCTGAAGGAGGTTGCAAGAGATGCAGATACAGCACAGTAGATCAGTATCAGAGCAGGTCCTGCTGAGATTGTATGATTCTATCCTCTGTGAACTCTGGAAAGAAACGCTAGCCCGTGAGCAGCGCCACCAGGGAAAAATTCTCCACTCCATCCAGGAAAGGTACTGGTCGCATTATTAATTGCGGGTGCTGTTTTTGGGTACGGTGGCCTGGGACTGTTGTACCTGAAGCTAACAGGGGACCATAACTTTGGAAGCGATTTGGAGTGGCGGTTGGACAAAATCATGGATTTCAGAGAAGATATACTGAATGTACATTGAATACTCGAAGATAGAGTTTCTGGCCATTCAGGACTGGGAGTTGTAGATCACCTACAGATGGCTGCTAGACTCTGCTCAGCGCCAGGGCTGAGCTCCCTCTGCCTCAAGAAGTACCAGCCGACAGTCCTAAAATATCGACTGAAGAGTCAGCAAGGAATTTAAGTGACTTTTCGTCAGAGGATGTTATTGATGATCAGTCACCTGCCAAAGTGTTGGCACTGGGCCCAAGGGCCCTGGACTTTTAGCAATTCCAGAGACTGGGAATTCAATAGACTTTTCTGTAGAGGAGGAGCCACCTAGGTGACCCCCAGCAGAAATGCTGGCAGCAGGACAGAGTACTGCAAACCCCTGATCCACACCTGTGGCATTTTCGGAGGCCTGAGGTGAAAAGGTGGTGTTTCTTCTTCCCCAGTGGATTGTAGAGATGCATGGAGGGGAAGCAGCCATTCCCCCCTCCCCAACAAGGATTTGTGTACCTGGGAGACAGTACCAGCTAAAGGGCGTCCCAGCAGCAGATGGTGCACAGAATGATGAAGCACATAATGAGTACACATAAAAGTCATTGAAAAATAAAATGCGTGGGGTCCCCCAAAATTCCATTACCAGGCCCTTCAGGTCTGGTATGAATATTAAGGGGAACTCCACGTCAAAATTAAAAAAAAAATGGCGTGGGGTTCACCCCAAAAATCCATACCAGACCCTTCAGGTCAGTAGCCTGTGCGTTTTCCTTGCTGGAGATCATCCATCGCTGGAGATCGAGAATTGGAGTACATCGCTGGAGTAGGCTCTTTACCGAGTTCGGTGTAGAGGTGTGTCAGACTGACACACTGCACCATGATCACTGCGATGCGCGCCCCCACGCCATATGGATGTCATATGGCGCTCAGTCAGGATAACTGAACCACTTCCCGGATGTCAATCTGCTATTGAACGGGTGGGAAGTGGTTAAATTACTTTTTTTCCTTTAGAAATGTCATTTTGCTCTCGGACTGTTATAAACGCGGGAAACATGCGCGACTTTACAGGCATACTATAGACACCCCCCAGGTACGATATTTAAAGGAATATTTCACTTTTATTGTTTCACTTTAGGCATTATTAAAACTGCTTCTCCTGAAAAAACTTCCGTTTTTTAAAACTTTTTTTTGCATTGATACATGTCCCCTGGGGCGGGACCTGGGTCCCCAAACACTATTTATGACAATAACTTGCATATTAACCTTTAAAATTAGCACTTTTGATTTTTCATGTTCATTTCCCACATACTTTAACGGTGTTTAAACTAATTTTTTGCCTGATCGCATGTTCTGGATGCAAACCGAACAGGGGGGTGTTCGGCCAATCCCTAGTGTATATATATATTGTAACCTGGGGGACAGATAGCAGGTACAAAGCTCCCTGGGATGAGCTGTTTATTTAGGCACAGATACCAAATCCACTTGAGGTAGTCAAAACAGTGCTGGGTTTATTTGATTTAAATACAAGTCCATACACAGGTGCTGCACAGTCTTCCAGAAAACATATCAGAACAGAAATAACAAAACAAAAGTCCTAGCCGTGTCTCGGCTCTAACTATACCATACACTGGCCCTCACTACCAGGCTGAGCAAGCCTACCGCTTGTCAGTTTCTGTATAGAGTTTTAAAGTGTTTTACCAACCTTTAGCTCCTCACAAACCATCCATGTCTGTGTGTCCCAGGCAGAGAGCAAAGGCTGTCTGCTCAGGTGAGCTTAAATTAGCCTGGGGAAGAGGACTAAGATCCGAACTGGATCCTGTATCAGAGACCTCTGAATGTGTATGAGAGGAGCCTGGGAGACGTATAAATCCCGAACCAGACTTCTCCTGGCTTTCTCTGGGACGCTCTGCTACATATCCTCCCCCCTTGTTTCAACCCCAGGGTTGGAACACCTGTGGCCCAACAGGAGTGAACACGGGACAGGGCATCTACATTCCCCATCTCCACACCTGGCCTGTGTTTTACGGTGAAGGAGTAATCCTGTAGAGCCAAAAACCACCGGTTCACCTGTCTATTAGTCTCCTTCTTTTGGGCCATCCATTTCAGGGGAGCATGGTCAGTTATTAAGTCAAACTGGCGCCCTAACAAATAGTACCTGAGCGCTTCCACGGCCCACTTTATGGCTAAACATTCCTTTTCAATGACTGCATACTTTTTCTCATGGTCATTGAGCTTCCTGCTTAGGTACACGACAGGGTGTTCTTCCCCATTATATACCTGTGATAGTACTGCCCCGATACCAACATCAGATGCATCCGTCTGAACCAAAAACTCTCTGGAGAAATCAGAGGAGTACAGTACTGGCTGGGCGCACAGAGCCTTCTTCAGGACCTGGAAAGACTCCTCTGCTACTGAGGACCATTTCACCATTACTGAGTCTTTCCCTTTCGTAAGGTGTGTCAGAGGGGCAGCTATAGTTGCAAAATTTGGGATAAATCTTCTATAATACCCCGCAATACCAAGAAAGGCCCTGACCTGCTTCTTGTTTGCAGGGCGTGGCCACTCCTGGATGGCTGCTATTTTACTCACTTGAGGTTTTATGACACCACGGCCAATAGTGTAGCCCAAATACTTGGCTTCCTCTAGACCAATGGCACATTTTTTTGGATTTGCCGTAAAACCTTCTTTGAAGAGGGAATCAAGGACAGCCTGGACACGAGGCAAGTGAGACTCCCAGTCAGTGCTATGTACCACTATGTCATCTAGATAGGCTGCTGCATATCATCGGCGGGGTTTTAGGGTCCTGTCCATGGCCCTCTGAAATGTTGCGGGGGCATTTTGCAACCCAAAAGACATTTTTTTATATTGGAAGGAACCCTCTGGGGTCACAAATGCAGTCTTCTCTTTGGCGCTACTAGTCAGGGGTATTTGCCAATACCCTTTTGTCAAGTCCAAAGTGGTAAGATAGCGAGCCTTGCCAAGTCGGTCTATAAGTTCGTCTACTCTGGGCATTGGGTATGTGTCAAACTTTGTCACCGCATTAAGCTTCCTGAAGTTGTTACAGAACCTCCAAGTGCCATCCGGTTTTGGGACTAACACGATGGGGCTAGACCAGTCACTATTGGATTCCTCAATGACATCTAGCTCCAACATTTTTTTAACTTCATTGCTGATGTCCTTTCTCCTCGCTTCAGGAATTCGGTACGGTTTGAGCTTGACACGTACCACAGGTTCAGTAACAATATCATGCTGAACTGCTGAAGTCATGTCAGGTAACTCTGAAAACTTCTCTCTATTCCTTATTAGAAACTCTCTAGCTTCCTGTTTTTGGGAATATGACAGGGTGTCTGGAATCGTGACCTCAGGGATCAGAGGGGACTCAGTACCCTTAGGCGTTACCGGGAGGGACCTCGCAGTTAACGCCAGTCTATCCTTCCAGGGCTTTAACAGGTTTATATGGTAATCCTGTTCGGGCTTCCTTTTTCCTGGTTGATAAACCTTGTAGTTGACCTCCCCAACTCTCTCAATTACTTCAAAGGGACCCTGCCACTTAGCCAGGAACTTGCTCTCAACAGTGGGAACTAACACCAGGACCCTGTCACCAAGTGAGAAAACACGGAGTTGGGCCCCCCTGTTGTATATTCTCTGTTGGGCTGCCTGGGCCTGCAGTAAGTGTTCTTTTACCATTGGCATGATTGCTGCAATCCTCTCCTGCATTTGAGCAATATGCTCAATGACACTTTTATGGGGTGTCTGCTCCCCCTCCAAAGTTTCTTTGGCTATGTCTAAGAGTCCCCGAGGGTGTCTCCCATAAAGCAACTCAAATGGGGAGTACCCCGTAGAGGACTGGGGAACCTCCCTGATGGCAAACATCAAGTATGGTATCAGGAAGTCCCAGTTTTTCCCATCCTTGTCTACAACCTTTTTTAACATGCTCTTTAACGTCTTATTGAAGCGTTCCACCAAGCCATCCGTTTGAGGATGATACACTGAGGTTCGCAACTGCGTCACCTTAAATAACTTGCAGAGCTCCCTAGTTATTCGCGACATAAACGGGGTGCCCTGGTCTGTAAGGATTTCTTTCGGGATGCCAACCCGACTGAACACCATAAACAGTTCTTTGGCAATGTTTTTAGCAGACGCGGCGCGTAAGGGAACTGCTTCAGGGTAAAGGGTAGCATAATCCATGATTACGAGGATATGCTGATGACCCCGGGCAGACTTGGGAAGTGGGCCCACAAGGTCCATGGCAATCCTCTCAAAGGGCACTTCAATGATAGGCAAGGGTACTAAAGGACTTCGGAAGTGGGATAGTGGGGCTGACATCTGACACACAGGACAGGATTGACAATAATTCTTAACATCTTTCTGTATCCCGGGCCAGTAAAACCTGCGCAACACCCTTTCAGTAGTTTTTTCAACCCCTAAATGGCCTCCTAGCAAGTGCCCATGGGCAAGTTCTAACACCAGCCGTTTGTATGGCTTAGGGACCACCAACTGTTCAACCACTTCATCATTCATTTTACATACCTTGAGCCCCAGTTGAAGTCTTTATCAGACGAAACGCGTCGGGAGAACTTTGCATATATACCGACTCTAGTGCGTCTTTATGTTTTTGTTTTGCTTTTAAAAATATTTTTATTGGAATGTATTCCGGAAGCAAATACAATTTTTTAACAATAAATTGAGTCCTTGCCTGGACTTTTTTACACGATGAGGAGGCCCTCTCTCTCTTTTTTTCTTTATCCATATACCTCCACATGCTGAGATGATCTACGTGCGGCGGTGAAAGTTTACCTACTGAATGTGTTCTGGTGATCCATTGCCGTTTGGTGAGTGGAGAGTGATATCTCCGGCTGAGCCTCGCTTCAAGCATCGATCCAGTATAGGCGTGAGCCTTAAAATCTAGAGCTCGTTTGACCCCTCACCACCGGTTAGTGGGTCCACCGGATATGGTAAGCGTACCGAATTCATTTACACTCTCTGGTTTGCAACTGAATCCGACATCAAGAGGATACAGTTTCTAAGCTTTCTTTAAGGGAAATTATTTGAATCCAGATATGCTATGGACTTCTCTATTAACCTAATTGACGTTTGATTGGTTTTCTATGAGATATTGTATACACATATGTCCATCTTTGGCGTGTTTGTTCATAGTTCCTATCCACCCATTTATGCTGTTTTAGGGGTGTTTGTCCCAATTTCCCATTTATAAACCTTTCCCGGTATCACCCAGTATGACTGTATGATTACTGTTTTTCTTGTATACTAGCACAATAGTCCATGTTTATTATTTTGTGCCTGTAAGATTTCTACTCTGTGCAGTTTCACTTTATTATTTAGTGTGGACCTTTATACCCATTAGGCTGTGATCGCCTTCATTTGCTCGCTAGAGTACGTGACTTCCACCAAAATCACCATCACTGCTCGTTAAGAGCGTCTGGTCCCTACTGTAGCTATATGGTTCATACGTTTTAGCGTTATACCAACACGTACCCTTAAGATTAGTACACTTTTGCTACTGTTTAGCGTACATATCAGCGTCACCCTCTTCGTTCATGAAGATCGGTTGATTTGGTTGATTTCCTATAGTGCACCAGACGAATATCGAGTGTAAGTGATATATGTAATTCACGTAGTGCACATATGATTAATGTCTACATATTTTTTCACATTATATTTGAACACCCAATAACAGTCGAAATTTCACATTTTCGTCTGTAAAGGGTGTTCTCACATGTTTTATTTTATTTTATTTTATTTAGCGCCACACTTTTTGCCTATATATATCTATTCACAATTTGTCACATTGTTGTGTGTTGGCAGCTTTATTCTCTGGGCGGCGCAGCTATTTACCCACACTCTTCATTTTACATACACGATACAGTAAATCCTCATTGCTGCTGAAATAAGGAAAACAGGGCCTGTCCCCGGGTTCGACAGGTACATCATTAATCACTATTACATTTTCCCAGGCCCTGGAAAAGGTATGGTCTTTTCTCTGCTCAGTACCAAAATTTTCCTTATGCACATTAAGGTCAGCAAACTCTAACATAGGCTCTGAGTCAGCAGACGGCTGTCCAGCTCTACTGGTAGTGGGGACTTCCTCAGGGTCCTCCAGCTCTCCTGCCATAACCGATAGAGGAAAACCCGGGGAGCCCTGAGAAGAGTCCCCTGACCCACATTGTCAGTAGTGGCCAGGAATTCTGGCTCTGCGACTGAGTCAGGTACTGCGACCGAGTTGGGATGATCCCACAGTTTCCAAAACTTAGGGAAGTCCCTACCAATGATGGCCTCATGCACCAAGTGGGGAACAAGTCCAACCGGATGGGTCTCTGTACCTAAACCAGTTTTAAACTGAACAGTGGTTACAGGATACTCTCGGGTATTCCCATGTATACAGATCACAGCAATATTTTTAGCATGATAATTCACAGGTTCAATCATTTCAGCTGTAACCAAAGTCACTAGACTTCCAGTCACTAGTCACTAGAGTCCAGCAAGGCTGTAATAGGCTTATCATTTACAGTCATTTGGCACATTGGTTTTCTCATATTTGGCGTTGCAGTGCATGAAACCGCTGCAAACATAGACTGCCTTCTAATAGATAAATCACACTGCATTGGTTCATCTGTCAATGGACAATTTGCCGCAACATGTCCCATTTCTTGGCAACGAAAACACCTGACGTTTCCCCAGTTTGGTTTGCTGACAGGCACAGACTTCCCTTGTTTGGGAGGCCAAGCTTCAGTCCTGGCACCAAAAATACTCCCCCCTATTTCCTTTCCATGCTTACCACCCACTTCCCCTGGAACAGTCTTACCGGTTGCCTGGGGAGACCGTGGCTTTGGGCGGAAAGTCCGTGCGGCTGTAGGGGTGGTGACCAGGTTCTTTGCAGCAAAATACCTTTCAACAAGTTCCACCAGGTGGTTCGCCGAATTGGGGTCTCCTTGACTCACCCACTCCTGCAGGGGAATTGGTAGTGACCTCAGAAACTGGTCCATGACCACACGCTCCACTATTTGTGGCCTCTGCGATCTTTGGGGCTTCTCGTCTTGGAAGGACCAGCTGTGGACCCGCTGTGCTCGAACTGCCAAAGTGACACCAAGTCGTGCCAGTATTTCCTGTTTGACCTTTTCATAGTCTCCTGCTTCTGCTGACTCCAAATCATAGTAGGCCTTCTGCGATTCCCCAGTAAGCAATGGGGTGACCAGTCCTGCCCATTGGGTTTTAGGCCAACCTTCCCTCTCAGCGGTCCGTTCAAATGTTAGCAGAAAGGCCTCTGGATCATCATCTGTAGTCATCTTAGACAGAAAGCGAGCCACATGGATGGCTGAAGGCTTGTCTCCAACATTATCAACTTTAGCAGGTGACCACTGTGCTATTGTCTCCACAACCTCAGACAAGGTTTTCCTATCTGCTTTTGCATCAGTGGCTAGCTGTTCAAACAGCCTTTGCAATTGCTCATGTGCGATAGCATTAGCTTGCTGTTGTGCAGCGTTTGCTTGCTGTTGTGCAGCGTGGAGTGCAGCGTTTGTTTTCTGCTGTGCAACGTTTGCTTGCTGTTGTGCAGCGTTGGATATCATCAATTGTTTTAGGATTTCCTCCATGTTTAGTCACTCTAGGTACTGGCCTTTTAAGTAGTAACTTACTACAGCTGCCCGCTGAACTCCACCATATGTAACCTGGGGGACAGGTAGCAGGTACAAAGCTCCCTGGGATGAGCTGTTTATTTAGGCACAGATACCAAATCCACTTGAAGTAGTCAAAACAGTGCTGGGTTTATTTGATTTAAATACAAGTCCATACACAGGTGCTGCACAGTCTTCCAGAAAACATATCAGAACAGAAATAACAAAACAAAAGTCCTAGCCGTGTCTCGGCTCTAACTATACCATACACTGAATGAATGAATGAATGATTTGTATAGCGCTGCAACTGCGAACTGAATCGCCTCGAGGCGCTTGACTGCTCATGTTGGGATGCCATGTTTAGAAGAGGTGGGTCTTGAGTTTTTTCCTGAAGGCCTGATGGTTTTCTTCCATGCGGATGTTGTTTGGTAGCGCATTCCATAGCCGGGGTCCCTGTACTGCGAATCTTCGTTCTCCCTTCGATTTGTATCGGGCTTTTGGGATGAGAAGGCGATTTTGGTTTGTTGATCGGAGGCTGCGATTTGGTATGTATTTTTCTATTTTCTCACAAAGGTATTGAGGCGCATTTCCTTGTGTACATTTGTGGGTGAGGCAGAGGGTCTTGAATGTGATTCTATCTTTTACCTTGAGCCAATGGAGCATCCTTAGGGATGGGGAGAT
Organism: Lithobates sylvaticus; assembly: GCA_028564925.1. Lineage (NCBI taxonomy): Eukaryota > Metazoa > Chordata > Amphibia > Anura > Ranidae > Lithobates > Lithobates sylvaticus. The sequence continues at coordinate 311,582,623 of CM053031.1, forward strand.
GGATTCCCAGGGTTTCTTTCCGGTGACTAATCTTGCTGCTGTGTTTTGGACAATTTGAAGGCGCGCAATCTGGTAATCCGGTAATCCTATGTACAGGGAGTTTGCATAGTCGAGACGCGAATTGATGATCGTTCCTACTACTACCGATTTTTCCTTTTCCGGGATGAAGGGGATGAGTCTGCGTAGCATGCGAAGGAGATGGTGGGATCCGCTGATTACGGATCCTATTTGTGCCTCCATTGTCATCTCTGAATCAAAGATTACTCCGAGGCTTTTGGCTTTGTTGCTTGGAAGGATGGTCTGTCCCAAGATGGTTGGTGGTGTCCAAGGGGTCTTCGTCTTTTTCCTTCGGTTTGCGTCGAGGAGCAGTAATTCTGTTTTTGATCCATTTAGTTTGAGGGAGCTAGTGGTCATCCAGTCATCTATCAATGTGAGACATTTTCCTAGTTCCTGGTATTGGTCTTTTTGTCCGGTGATCCGGAAGTACAGTTGAGTGTCGTCCGCGTATGAGTGGAAGCACAGATCTAATTTGCTAATAATTTTGAAGAGTGGTCGGATGTAAATGTTGAACAGTACTGGTGACAATGGTGATCCTTGAGGGACTCCATAAGTGATTGCCCGGGTTTCCGAAGTGAAGGCTCCTAGTTTCACTGTTTGTGACCGGTTTCCTAAGAAGGAAGCGAACCATGGCAGATCTCCATCTGTAACTCCTGCCACTTCCTTGAGGCGGCTGAGAAGCATGTTGTGGTCCACTGTGTCGAACGCCGCACTGAGATCCAGCAATACCAGAAGACACGATTCTCCATCATCCGCTGCTTCTAGGGCGTCATCCCATATTTTCAGAAGTACCGTTTCTGTGCCATGGCCTGGGCGGAAGCCCGATTGTAGTGGGTCCAGGAGCTTGTGTGTGTCCAGATGAAGTTGAAGCTGTTGTACTACTGCTTTCTCCATGATCTTGGAAATGGTGTTCAGGCTTGTTACCGGTCTGCGATTGTTCGGATCCTTGGGGTCGAGGTTGGGTTTCTTTAGTAATGGTTTGATGATGCCTTGCTTGAGGGAATTCGGAACCAATCCTTCTTTGAACGACTGATTTACTAGGTGTGTGATAGCGGGGGCCAGAATGTCGGAGCATTCTTTCAAGAGTTTTGTGGGGATGATGTCATTAGGCGAGGTGCTGTCTCGGAGGCTCTTGATGACATTTTTGGTTTCATCCGTTGTGATCGGGGTAAGTGAAAAATGTGGTGCTTGTGTGCTGTGGATGTAAAATTCCTTACCTGGGTTGAGTTGAGTAGAGTTGGTTGTTGTTTTTTTTTGTTGAATTATTTTCTGAATGTTGTCTATTTTGTTGATGAAAAAATCGGATAATTTGTTGCAGTATTCTTGAGTTTCGTTTCCTAGGGGTTCAAGGCAGGTGGGGTTCATAGTCTGGGCGACTAGTTTGAAAAGTTCCCGTGGTCGGTTTAAGGCTTTTGAGAGGGTGTTTGAGACATGTTCTTTTTTTGCTGTGAAAATTGCTTTATGATATCTCTTGGTGAGTATTCTGTAGTTTGTGTGATTTTCCTTTGTGGTGTTTCTTCTCCAGGCTCTTTCTGCTCTTCTATGTTCCCGTTTCAGTAGAGTAAGCGTGCCATTAAACCAACCAGAATTTTTCTTGCGGATGGGTGCTCGATGTTTCGGGGCGACTGCGTCTGCTGTTTGTAGAAGTGCCTTGTTTATGAAGCTGAGTATTCGTTCTGTTGAGTGGTTTTGATTTAGTGTAGCCATTTTGTATGTTAGTGTGGTTTTGAAGATTTCCGAATGTAGCTTCTTCTGCGATCTAATCCAGTGAGTTGTTGCAGCCTGGTTTGGTTTTTGCAGGGAGATGTTGGTGGCGATCTCAAATTTGATAGCGTGGTGGTCTGACCATGGTAGCGCTATGTTGTCTCGAATGCTGATGTCCGTATTTTGCTTGAAGATGAGGTCCAGGATGTGACCCGACCCATGTGTGGGAGCCTTTACTAGTTGTTGAAGCCCTAGGTCTTCCAGTTGATTGATGCAGGTGGTGGCGATGGGGTCTTCGGTGGAGTTCGCCCAGAGGTTGAAATCTCCAAGTACCAGAACCTTGTTGTTTTTCAGGGTGTGTGCCGAGATGAATTCCGTGAGTGGTATCGGTAGATTTGTCTTTGGTCATGGTGGTCTGTAGCATAGCAGCATGTGGATGGTTTCTTGTGGTGTGGTTTGCATCTGTAGAGTAAGTGTCTCCATAAAAGTTGCTGTGTTCTGTACCGTAGATTTGACGATCGCTAGATGAGCTTTGAAGATCACTGCTAGGCCTCCTCCTTTTTTTCCTTTCCTATGCTCGGTTAGGATCCTGTAGTTTTCTGGCACTAATTCTGTTAGGATGGTGTTGCAGTCGGGTGTTAGCCAGCTTTCCGTGATGAAGAGGCAATCTATGTTGTTTTGTGTGATGAAGTCATGGATTTCGTGCCTGTGCTTGACTGCCGATCTGGTGTTAATCAAGGCGCATGCTAACTGTTGCGGTTGAGTTGTAGTCTTCTTATGTTTGATCGTTGCTTGTGGATCGATCCTTAGTAGTCGTTCTTTTTGTAATATTTTTTGAATGTCGGTCGGTAGAGTTGCGGTCAAATTTCTTAGTCTGCATAGGGACTCTGCTGAGTATTTGAAATTGCACATGTTGAGGTGCTCCAAAAAATGTCCCTGCTGTGGACGAGATGATGCGTCGAAAAAAATGCTGATGCTGTTGAGGCGATAACGGTCTTGCGCAAGCTGGTTGAAGATGTTGCGGATCTGTAGGAAAACCCTGTAGACCTACACCCTCCCTCCCGTTGATCCAGAGGAAGGCGAAAAACCCCTACTAGCGCGGCCAATTGCTGTAGCAGAGGAAAAAAATTCCTTCCTGACCCCCCGAGGGGCGGTCGGATGTTGGTCCCTGGATCAACTGCTAAGTGGTGGTCCCTGCGTTACTTACCAGAATATTTACCTTACCGGGGTGATCCAATGATGGCGATAGGGTGGATCCTGATGTTGATCTCCTGGGGAAGAAAAGGCGGCTTTATAGCGATGCTGATATTGCTGGTGAAATGCTGTTAAAACTGGTGGTTAAAAACTGGCTGGTCTGGCGTTTGCTGTAATTAAAAGCTTTGTTAAAACTTGGTTAAAAGCTTGATTTAAAAACTTGATTAAAAATTGTTTAAAACAATTAAAATAAGCAATTATACGGTTGTATAATCTCTTGTAGTTAAAAAACCTGTGCTTTAAAATAGATTTGGCTGGTCTGGGTGTACCAAGATGGCCGCCCTATTCGGTCCCAGCAGGTGGAGTGCTGTGGTCTGGGTGTACCAAGATGGCCGCCGGACTAGGCCCGAGCCGCGGCCTGTCCTAGTTCTGGCTCCTGGACTGTCTCCTGCAATGGTAAGAGGGCAGTAGAGTGGTTGGAGAGGGGGGGCGCCGCGTAGACCCTGTGGGGGAGTGGAGATGCGATTGGGGAGGCGGATGGCTGGCTCGGCCGGGACTAGGCCGGAGCCGGGGACTATCCTAAGGCTGATGGCCGATTGTCAGCTGCGGCCGGCGCGGAGGAGGGTCGGGCCGATTAGTTGAGCGGGCCCCGTGGGGTCCGCAGTGGGGTCCAGAGGGTACTGTATCCACCCCAATCCCTGTTCCAACTGCTCGGGGGATTCGGATAGAACTCGTTGCTAGCTGGGGGTAGTGGGGCTCCTGACGGCCGGAGCTCTAGACGTGCGTCCTCCTCTATACTGGCCCTCACTACCAGGCTGAGCAAGCCTACCGCTTGTCAGTTTCTGTATAGAGTTTTAAAGTGTTTTACCAACCTTTAGCTCCTCACAAACCATCCATGTCTGTGTGTCCCAGGCAGAGAGCAAAGGCTGTCTGCTCAGGTGAGCTTAAATTAGCCTGGGGAAGATGACTAAGATCCGAACTGGATCCTGTATCAGAGACCTCTGAATGTGTATGAGAGGAGCCTGGGAGACGTATAAATCCCGAACAAGACTTCTCCTGGCTCTCTCTGGGACGCTCTGCTACAATATATATATATATATATATATATATATATATATATATATATTTTTTTTTTGTATATTGTCTCATACTGTTGTGGACTCTTTGCTGGGTCGTTTGGGGTGTGGCTGTAGTCCATTGTTCTATTGTGTCTGTGTGACTTGGATATTATTTGATGTGTATGCGTGTTTGCTGTGAGGAGGGAGGGGGAATTCCTCCAACAGCTCTCCCTGCTGATTGGACAGTCTACCCTGCCCTGAATGCAAAGGGAGGGGTGATTGTCCTGAGTGTTCCCTGGGTACCTGTGTTTCAATAAACAGGTCATGTTCAGCAGCCAAAACGAGTACTGCCTAGTTTGTGGTTGCAAACAGTTGGAAGATCTGATATCTACAATCAGACTGGAAGGAAGCAGTATATGACGAAGGCACTCAACTGTTAATATGACACATATAAGATAACCCGAGTAAATACAAAATGCAGTTTTTAAATGGTTTATTTTATTAAGGGAAAAAAGCTGTCCAAACCTGCCTGGCTCTATGTGAAAAAGTAATTGCCCCTAAACCTAATAACTGGTTGTGCCACCCTTGGCGGCAACAACTGCAATCAAGCATTTAGGATGACTGGCAAGAAAACTTTCACATCACTGTGGAAGAATTTTGGCGCACCCTTCCTTGCAGAATTGTTTTAACCACTTGCCAACCAGCCACCGTCATTATACTGAGGCAGGTCGGCACGTTCCCACAAACTGTCGTAGCTGTACTTCGGCTCCTTTAAGCGGGATAGCAGGGACACGTGCGCACCCGCTGCACAGCAGGGGTGATGATGCGCGCGGCTGTTAGTCGCAATGACCGCCGTCCATGCACAATCGCGGGCACGAGGGCCAGAACAGGGACGTGTGTGTGTAAACACACAAATCCCTGTTCTGTGAGGAGAGGAGAGACAGATTGTCTGCTACTACTAGTTAGGAACAATGATCTGTCATCTTCTCTAGTCAGTCCCATCCCCCTACAGTAACTAGGGAACACAGTTAACCCCTTGATTGCCCCCTGTTGTTGACCCCTTCCCTACCAGTGACATTTACAGGGTAATCAGTGCATTTTATAGCACTGATCGCTGTATAATTGTCAATGGTCCCAAAAATGTGTCAAAAGTGTCCGATCTGTCCACCATAATGTCGCAGTCCTGATAAAAATCGCTGATCATCGGCATCACCAGTAAAAAAATAAAATACTAAAAATGCCTTAAATCTTTCCCCTATTACTATAGCTTACGCATGGAAATCGCCCTCGGTCTCAGTCCGCCGTGCTAAACAAAATATTTTGTGGATAATGTCTCAGGAAAAAATTGCCCACACCATATTAGACTCTGCAGAAAAATTCCGCCTCATTTGGGAACCATGGGCTCAATATACGGGTGTCTCGCTAATTCTCCTATGAGAAGGTGCTGACAATTACTGGACTGAAGTAGCTCATGTTCCCCATCTCCCCTCCTTCCCCCCCTCTTTCTACACCTTCTCTTCTCCCCTACTTCTCTCAACTCTTTTCTTTCTCTCTTCTCGTTCCTTCAACTACTACTTGAAGGGTCCTGGCCTGCAAAGGGACCCAGTTTAGTTAATTATGTTTATTATGTTTCGATGCTCGAAGGTATGGAAGGGCAGCCCACTTGGGAATAAGCTGTAGTCTTAGCTCCTTCGGGCAAACTCCCATCCTCCCACCGGTTAAGTGGGAGACCGGGAACTGGCCCGCTGCGGCATACTCACCGCAGCTAAAGGTGAGCATCCCGCCCTAGGGGGCGGTATCCCCACTCTCGCTTTCTGGTAATACCGGAGACGCTGGTCCTTGATCCTCCCACGCACAGCAAGATCCCTTTGGGGGTGCGTGGGGCGTTGGGGAACAGTTGCTGATTCTTTGTCTCAGGATACTTACCTAGGAGTTTTTCATCTCCGCCCAAGTGGACACGAAGTCTAGGTTGATAGATTGTGTATCACCCTCCTTGTCACTCTTCAAGTGACCTGTTTATAGGACACACAACTCTTAGTGACTTACCGAATGCTTTTGTATGCAAACTGCCCTCTGTACTGTCCCCCTAGGGAGGAATTTGGTTCTTTTGTTTACCTCTTTATAACTTTGTATTGTCACTTTTTACAATAAAGTTTTTTTTTAAAAATCAAAAAAAAAATAAAAATAATCTTTCCCCTATTTTGTAGACACTATAACTTTTGCGCAAACCAATCAATATACGCTTATTGTGATTTTTATTACCAAAAATATGTGGAAGAACTGAGGAAAAAAAATTGCTTTTTTTTAAAAAAAAATTAGGAATATTTAATATAGCAAAAAGTACAAAATATTGTTTTTTTTTTTTCAAAATTTACGCTCTTTTTTGTTTATAGCACCAAAAGAAAGCTCTATTTGTGGGAAAAATACAGCGTTGCACAACCGGGCAATTGTCAGTTAAAACTAAGCAGTGCCGTATCGCAAAAAATGGCCTGGTCATTGAGCAGCCAAATCTTCCGGGGCTGAAGTGGATAACGTTGAAGGGTTTTCCAGCATGAAGGCCCTGTAAAAGGTCATGCCACAGTATCTCAATCAGATTTAAGCCTAGGCCACTCCACAAACCTTAATTTTGTTTTTATTTTAGCCATTTAGAGGTGGGCTTGTCGTCGTGTTTTAGATCATTGTCCTGCTGCATAACCCAAGTGCGCTTGCGGTCAGGAACTGCTGGCCGTACATTCTCCTTCAGGATTTTCTAGTAGAGAGCAGAATTCATGGTTCCATGCAAATTGTCTATATGTATTCATTAATATTTTGTCTAATTTTACATTTTTGTCAATACTGTAACACTAAATTTGCTATATTGACTTTGTTTTTCTTTTCTTCTTTCAACAAAGGCCTACCTTGTGACTTTTGACATCTACTAGAAATTTGCTGCCCGACATTGGCCCCTTGGCGCATTCATGGCTGTCCTTGTCCCCCAGTGATGGCCCTTCCCTATTGGTACTGTGCCTCCCGCGGACCGTGGACGGCCAATACTAGGTCTCTTCCCTTATTTTTGGGTATTTAGCGACTGTTGGATTTAATATTAACTCATGTCATGCTTCTGCGATTCACTTCCTGGCTGCTGTAAGCCAGGTTGCCTAAGTCAAAGGAACAATGGCTTGACTCAGGCCCACCTGCTGTGAAGATGGCTCAAGGACTAATAGATATGCTGCCTGTTAGTGGACAATACAGCATTCTTACTATGTTATCTCTCGGCGATGCCTATTGGATGGAGGGCAAAATGGGGTTGGCTATGAGTAGGCGGGTATGTTTGGATTAAAAAGAGCACACACACACTCAGGTAGCTCTCTCTCTGCCTTTCTCCTATGAACACAGCTGATGGTGATTCCATTCAAGCCGCATGGCTTGGCAGCCATTTTAAGGTTTTCATGGAGGGCCCTGTGATAAGTATCTTTGATATTCTTATATTATATGATTTGATTGTAAGCTTTGTGATATTGTAATGTCTTTGAATACTTTATGTTAGCGTTCCTGATTATTGGGAAATAAATAATATTTGATTATTCCTAGCCGTGTGTTTGGCTTCATAGCTAACCTCGTATTATTGTGACATTAACAGTAGCATGCGCTCATAGGTTTAACAGACTAATAACATTATAGGGACTAGACAATTATACGTAGATGATATAATATTAGTTATTAATATTGTATCGCGTACTTCATTTGGCACCCCATAGATTTAGACGTGTAGAATATTGTTTTTCTGCACAGGATTCACAAACCCTAAGGCATTTGTTGTTTTGAGTCCCTAATCCTCAGACATCCAGAATAGAAAATCGTCTCTAGTGTGGACAAGATTGGCGCTGGCTCGCGAATTCTGAAACCACGCTTGGATGGTCATGAAAATTCTGTGAAAGATCTCATCGGTGAAACGGACGCGTAGAACCTGGTGAGAGCTGTGGCTGATATATGTATATATATGTTAAATGTTGTATTGCTAATGCAAAGTGTTAGAATACTTGTAGCTGGTCAAGAGGGCTGATCACCCTTGGTTAAAGATTGACAGGAATTACCATACATCTTTGACGAAAAGTGGGAGAAATAGATTGTTATTTTCAAGTTTTTTACGTTTTTATTTTTTTTTATTTATTTTTTTTTGCATTTTTACCCATGTGGCAGGAAGGCCTAACAGGATTTTTACCCTAGCAGGAAGGCATTGATTAAGAGTCTGCCTTGTGTCTTAGAATGTGCCTTGTGTCTTGTTGTAAAACTACAAGTAACAAATTTGTGTTTAAACGGATGTGTATCGGTTTTTTTTTTTTTTTGTTGGTTGTCTATCTGTATTGCATTGGGTAAGCAACTGGTTGAGCAACTTCAATGTGGGTAGGCTAATTAGCATATCAATGGAAGTCATTGAAAGTTTCATTAACAAACATCAGCTGATAATGCCACAGTAAATGTGGTTAGTCTTTTCAATGGATAGGCAAAAGTTGTATTGTTTAGAATGATATCAAGTAAAAGTGATAATGAATGAAGAATCTTGAATGCTATGGGAGCGATTATTTATTTTTTATTTTTATTTGTTTCCCGTGAGTTGTAAGAGCTAACGATAATTGGGTTTGGTTTAGTACTCAGTGCAGTGTTGGAACGTTAGTACAAATAGAAGTGTGGATTGTGTGCTTGTCAGAATGGAACTTGTGTATACATATGTTAAGAAGTACGCCTCTGCCAGTTATCATTCATGTGCAGATGAACCTCTTAAAAGCCAGTGTAATGTACTAGTGTCTCAGTGTCAGCAACAGAATAGCAGATTACTGGGTAAACAGCTAAAAAAGAAAGCGAAAAAGGAAAAATTGGCTAATGAGATTGCAGTGTTGCTCAGAATTAAAGTTATATCTGAGCAAACTGGGGAGAAGTGGGAAGCAGAAAGGAGACATCTCGGTGAAGATATAGAGGAAATCAGTGGGAAACTTCTAAGGCTTGTAACAGCCTCCAGTAGTGAGATTGACAAATTGCGGGCAAAAGCCGCCGATTTGTCAGAAAAAAATAGTGACCTACGAGAACAGCTTCAGAGGTGCAGCATGGACTGCGTCATGAAGAGTAAACTTGTAGAGTCATTGCGAATAAAGTTATCAGAGATGGAAGAATTGGTTATGTCTTTAGAAAGGAAAGTAGCAAACGCACACTCCCAACTTCTTATTAAAGAACAGTGTATAATATCGCTCAATGAGCACAAAGCAACATGCCAATTGGCCGATATCTGCACAGTCAGTGAGGAAAAGAGCCGTGAGGAAACACAGTCTACTATTGCGCCTATAGCGTCAAAGCAGAATGACAGTTTGATTACAATCCAAGAGAGACTCACGTTATGCCAGATTCTGGGGGAATTTAATGCCCTGGAGTCGCCAGTGACTCTGTCCAATAAGTTTGAGGCTCTAATCCATAAATTCCAGTTGAATAATGACGATGCATGCTCTCTTCTAAAAGCATGGCTACCAGGACCTTTGATAGGCCAGTTATCGGCACAGGTTAAGGATAATTTAGCAGATGCAGAGGGGCGGAGGAAAGAATTGCAGCGTCTTGTGGACAGTCGTGATAATGGTATGAGTGATTTGCAACGAATGAAATTTAGGAGAGGAGTTGACCCAATATTGTTCTGCAGTGAGTATCTTGCATTGTATACGAGAGTCTTCAACTGTCCTGACTTATTGGAGGATGATGCAAGTTTCATATACTCGATGGCCAATAAGTGTTATGTAAGCTATCCCACTAGAATGGCTCTGAGGAATGCTAGGTCCTACCAAAATTTTGTCAATATCCTGCGAGATTTTTGTCAAGAGTCCAGTGATAGCGAATATGGGTCAAAGGCAGGTGTATCCGTATTAAGCAGAAATACAGGAAGGCGGATGATGGGAATCGATGTTGGAGACGTAAATACAAGCGTGGTATCTGCGCTTGAAATAGATTCAGGAATTGAAATAGAAACTTCTGATGACTCCTCAGACGATGGAAGTGTAAAGTCTGTTAATTCCAATCACAGTAATATTATCCAGCAATGTGAATTTCCAGCACAAGATGTTGGAAAAAGGGCCTATGCAGGGAAGCCAGAGCTAAAATGTTGTTTGTGTAAAAGGGGAGGTCACATCGCAAAGTATTGTTGGGCGAATAACGATATCAAAAAAAGATCATACCTGAAGACTACCCCAAGGCATTATGAATGTTATTCGGCCAGGTGGGGTAGCAATCCAAAGCATGGAGCCCATAGTAAGCAAACCCAATTCCCCGTTAAGACCCAATTACGGAGTCTACAAACTGAAAAGCAATATGTAGGACAGTTGCATAAAATCAAAATGGAAGTAGCCGCATGGTTATTCAAACATAGCACTGGCGTAAGCAATGCTAGCAGCACTTAGTCAGCTGCAAGTATGTTAAAAATACTCTGATCAAAGCTTCCTTCCTATGAATAAGGTTTTAAGTATTTTTGTAATTTTTTTTATATAAGGTTTAATGTTTTATTAATTTTTATGAATTTTTTTTATTAGTTTTTTTTATTTAAATTTTTAATGTTTTCATTTTTTTTTTTATTATGAATTTTTTTTTTTCATATTTTGTTTTTTTTTAATTATTAAATTTTTTTTTTCACTTTTCAATTTTTTTTTTATTTTATTAATTTTAGTTTTAGTTTTAATGTTTGTAATTTTTTTTTTTTTAGTTTAGTTGTTTATACTACAACTCGGTGTTCCCCTAGCAGTACAATTAATGAGAAGAGACTTGGGGCACTTAAAGTCAATTGTCATGATAATCGTGTTTAATCATTGTCTTTGTGTTCCTTTTCCAGAAACCAGGGAGAGAACAGGTTTGAATACTAAACATTTGTGTTTTGTTTGCAGGTCCGTCAAAGTGAGACCAACACGGGGGTTAGGTTATTGTAAATGCATAATCGATTATCACATGGTACCATGAGCTCATTAATTAGTAATTGTTTGCAAACAATGAAAATATTTAAACAATAATCTGACAAAACTAAAGAGTTACAAATGAGGTAGCAAATGTTGTGATGAAGTTACAAATGTTTTGTTTGTGTTGTTTTTCCCATTAACTTATTGTCTTTCAGATAAAAAAAAGAAACATGTACTCTTCTCAGGAGAAAATCCATGGATGTCTTTAATTAAAAGTTGAGTGTTTGTCATTGTTGTATGGTGGTTGTCTTGTCATGTTGTTCTTGGGTGATAATGGCCAGACTTTTAATGTTTATTTTTTTTTAAATTTTTGTTTTTTTTTTTTTTTAAAAAAAACATATTTTTTTTTGTTTTTGGGTATTGGCTTAATCAGCTATTTTATTGTTGTTTTGTTCAGGTGTAAAAAGCTCCAAAAGGTTTAGGCTTTATACACCTGAAAGGGGAATTAGTGCATAGATCGTAAGATAAAGTTAGTGCATAGATCGTAAGATAAAGATAAATGCATTGGTTGTTTTTCTTTTTGCGTTTTTAAATTGAGAATTTTTGAGAAACAACAGTGACGTTCGTTTTTTTTTTAAAGTTTTGACCATACCGTGGGGATCCATTTTAGAGTGGGTTCTGCCTAAAGAGGTCATGGTTATTTTGATAGTTTGATCAAATTGCAGAAGCCAGGAATACTAAGTTCCTGGGTTCCAAGGAGGGAGATAAATGTAATAAGCAAGCAGATATTATGGATAAGAATTTGATTCTGCTCTTGTTTTTCAATTCCAGAATCCTGGTGGAGCGAGATTGGAAAGGTTCTGGAAAATGGATGACAGATGATCATCTGGTTGGCAGTTTGTCTGTGCCATACCACGCCCCAAATTTATTCTACTAAATATCAGGAGAGATGGGACAAACAAAAAGATTCACTTTAACACTTTTTCTTTTTCTATGGACGATCTGGTGCTGAATCTGAAAGACTGTGCCTATCAATAAGACTTGAAACATATTTTTTTGCTGGACTCTCTCCTGATGAATGCAAACGTGTTATTAATATACGTACAATGGGTTGGAGGTTGGGGGAAGGAACATAACACATCCAATCCATCAGAACATGAAAATGTAAAATATATATGTTTTTGTTGGAGGGAGGAGTCGAAATAAGAAAAGTTGTGTAATGTATGACATGTATTGACGTAACGGAATTTATATGGTGCAGGTACCCAGGAGGCGGGCACTTAGGCATAATAAGGTGTCTGTTGGCCAGACTAGAGGGTGCCAGGTGACACGGCAATGGGGTGAACATTTCCTTGTATGGGGGAGATACGCCTGGTTGATGTCTCACCTGAGAAGTTGAAACCCTGCACAAGGAATGCCAGTGTATACACACAGGAGCATGCTCCGATAGATAAAGGGAACAAACACTGACTACCAGGGTACAATATGCCTTCACCACATGGTGCTGCAACATCTCACAGTGGTTGATAAAACCTATTACCCTATATTTGCTGAGTATACGCTGAATCAAGTGCTGTCATCGTACCAGTGACTTACTCCCAGAGAAGTGCGGACACAGAATAAGGTGCATGCAGGATGCTTATCTCTGAGGAGTAACCACAAGAGGAGGCATGTATTCAGCACTATATTGGGGGAATAGGAGCTGGGATGGGTGTTGGTAATGGAGTAGACATCAGTATCCTGAGGAAAAAACTCTCAGCCATAGCTTGAGCGGGACTTTGTTACTCAGAGAGATTGGTGGCATCCTTAATAACATTCACAAAATACCCAGGGTAAATTAGCTCCAGATTTGGTGAACCATGTTGAGAGGTTGGTGGAGGGTGTGAGGGTACAGGACAGAAATCGGTCATGGGCTCTAGCGTACACGCAGTGACGGGCGGAAGTGTCAGCCAGCATCAAGCTGATTGTGAAATCTCTGTATAAAGGGCAGTGGCCTGATGAGTTAGCATCACCGCTCAGTAAGACTCTGCCACAACACGTCGCTTACACTAATCCAAAATGGTGGTCGGATGCCTGGATGGGCTGTACCAATTTGGATGGTGAAAGGTGTTAGGCTGTATGATCCCATATACAGAAGTGCGGACTTGGTCTGTATATTTGGTGGCATCAATGGGCTTACTGATTGGGGATTCTATCTTGTCGCATTTGAGGCTAAATCACCCACATGTGATCAGAGGAGATGGAAGCAGGTTGATACTTCCCTCGGTCGGAAGCCTGACCATGATGTCCTTTGTATGCCAGGTCAATACATCATGGTGGTGAACATAAAAATGTTGGGAAGTTATTTCAGGGATCATTGCTGGGGAGGAAGCACCTGGGTGTCGTTTGGGACATAGACGAGTTTATTTCTTTGTCCTAAAGAATACCGATGTAACGCTAGTCATAAAACTGGAAGGTTCCTTGAACCTAACCATAGGTAGAGGTGCATGGTATACCCTGGGCATGGTCTCTGAAATCCAGGCACAGGGATGGAATTGTGTGTTTTTTTTTTTTGTCATTTTTGCAAACTTATATGTGTGATTAGACTCGATATTTATATAAAAGGGTCTCCCATTTGTCTATGCAAGTTGAGGGACAAATTGACGGTAGGGTCTCTGTGTACAAATTAGAGACCTTGCTGCCAAGTCAGAGCCCTGCAATACCGCTGTGAGCAAGCCTGCCTAATCCCGATCCATATTTACAGTAAAGGGTTATAGGGTTGGGAGCGGGGTGCATAAATGGACGGGACACATATATATGTATATAGTATGTTAATAAGTTGATTTATATTATGGTATAGTGTGACCTATGCGTATTGTAGGTTAATAATATGGGTGAATAAGGCCCTCCTCGAGACTTATCTAAATAATAGACCAGTATTTGAGAGCTGTTTGATATGTTGCTCTGAATGTGTACTGGTGAATGGTGAATGAATGGATACCCCTTGCCTGTATTGCATCCGTCCGGAAGATACCAAAGATACATAATGGCGACATGGAAGCTGTCGCTGAAGATGGATGTGTCACTCAGTAGCAAAGCGGCACGTGTTGGGAAGCATAACACGGTAAGACCACAATGGACTGTTCCATAGGAGCTGTTTCTGCACACGTGGTAAAAATACAACACGTTAAGACGTTTAAAGGACTGTTCTATAGGTACTGGTTCGGAAACACATGTTGGGGACAAAACAATGGACTGTTCCATAGGAGCTGTTTCTGCACACGTTGTAAAAATACAACACGTTAAGACGTTTAAAGGACTGTTCTATGGATACTGGTTTGGAAACGCATGTCAGGGACAAAACAGTTATGGACTGTTCAATAGGAGCCATGTCTGAAGAAGGGTTTTTATGCGACTTTCAGTCGCAAAGCGGCATATGTTGGATTTAATATTAACTCATGTCATGCTTCTGCGATTCACTTCCTGGCTGCTGTAAGCCAGGTTGCCTAAGTCAAAGGAACAATGGCTTGACTCAGGCCCACCTGCTGTGAAGATGGCTCAAGGACTAATAGATATGCTGCCTGTTAGTGGACAATACAGCATTCTTACTATGTTATCTCTCGGCGATGCCTATTGGATGGAGGGCAAAATGGGGTTGGCTATGAGTAGGCGGGTATGTTTGGATTAAAAAGAGCACACACACACTCAGGTAGCTCTCTCTCTGCCTTTCTCCTATGAACACAGCTGATGGTGATTCCATTCAAGCCGCATGGCTTGGCAGCCATTTTAAGGTTTTCATGGAGGGCCCTGTGATAAGTATCTTTGATATTCTTATATTATATGATTTGATTGTAAGCTTTGTGATATTGTAATGTCTTTGAATACTTTATGTTAGCGTTCCTGATTATTGGGAAATAAATAATATTTGATTATTCCTAGCCGTGTGTTTGACTTCATAGCTAACCTCGTATTATTGTGACATTAACAGTAGCATGCGCTCATAGGTTTAACAGACTAATAACATTATAGGGACTAGACAATTATACGTAGATGATATAATATTAGTTATTAATATTGTATCGCGTACTTCAGCGACCCATGATGTGTGTCCCCCTGATTTGCTCTATCCCTTGGTTACCTTCTGAATACACCCATGGCTGCCTCCGCTGGTCACCATTATTGGCTGCATGGACACCCGCTCTATTTTTGCCAACCCATTTTTGCCCCCGCTCCGGCTGCATCCCAATATGTCTTTTATCATCTGATACTTCGCTTGGTAGCCTTTTCTATTCAGTTTTGGCTGTCAATACATTCTCCATTTATTGGGGATGTTACTGGTTCTGCGTGACGGTGTTATCACGCATTGGCATCATTCCATCTGTTTATTTTTGTAGTACACTCTCAATCCACTGGGGACTCCACTAACCAGCGCTCTATCCTGTGCGGTGCGCATCGCCGCCTTGTGCTGCGCGCGCACCCGCTATAGGCCTTATGGGAATTGTATGCCAAGATGCGCCAGGCCTTAATGCGCATGCGCGGGTGGCGTAATTGTCCGCTCCCTGATCAAGATTGACTCTGATCAGGTGTGGGGGGTATTTAAGACCTGCTAGTCCACACTTGTTTTGTGATGGACTCAGGGGCGTCGCTATTCCAGGCTCTAATGTGCTAAAGGTCAGTTAATGGAAATCTCTCTCTCTAAAACTTTATTGTTTAAGCCCACTGCATTTTTACTATCAAGCTTATATTTGTGTGTTCTTTGCTGGGTAAGCTTTTTGGAGGCTATGTTAGCCTATCTGCGGTTAGTAAGAGTAATTTTCTCTCCCTTTATGCAAAAATAAATTCTTTATAAACAATAATCCTTTCACTTCACCAGGTCCTACATGCCCCCTGCAGCCAAATCTTTATGGTGACCAAGCCCTGACCGTCCAAGTGGGGTATTCTAGGGCTCTTCTGCTCATTAGGTGGTACGTATTGTGGATATTGCTGGGTTTCCATCTTAGCCCTCCTTGAGGGATAGCCCTTTTTTTTGATAGATACCATGGGGTCAATGTTTAGCAGAAACATAACAAAATTATTTGTATTATTAATGTTTTTCTTTCTATATCTGTCCTTTAGAAACTTTTATTATGGTACAGACTACTCCTACGACCCCAAAGAAGCCAATGTTGGCGAAACATGTCGGTCGAATGTACTCCATCTAAGTTCTATCTGTACCACTGACCTGTATCTCCTTATAGGTCTATTAGTTGTTGTTGTTACCATAAGTGTATAAAGGCTGTATAGTATACCTGTTAAGTGTGATCTCTCCTTCATGTCTCACACTAACTGGTATTTTTATATCTTTTTGTATATTTGCTAATAATAAACTACAATTTTTTATTGAAACCCACGAGTGCTCTCCTAATATTTGGTACCGCAATAATCCCCTATTCTATCCTCATTCACTTCCCTATCAATCTACTCTGGGATGTAGATTGTGAGATTCCCCAGCCCACCTTCTCTATTTTTTCATGGTTCCATCAATGATGGCAAGTCATCCAGGTCCTAAAGCAGCCCCAGACCATCACACTATTACCACCATATCTGACTGTTGGTATGATGATCTTTTTGTAAAATGTTGTTAGTTTTATGCCAGATGTAATGGGATGCACACCTTCCAGAAAGTTCAACTTTTGTCTCATCAGTCCACAGAATATTTTCCCAAACTTCTTGGGGATAATCCAGATTTTTTTGGCAAATGTGGCCGTTTTTAAAACATTGCATTGATACATGTCCCCTGGGGCAGGACCCAGGTCCCCAAACACTTTTTATGACAATACCATGCATATAAGTAGGGATGGGCCCGGTGCTCGATGCGAACCCATGTTCGCATCGAGCACCGGGTGTTCGCTCGCTCGGCGAGCCCAGAACTATTTTGGCCGCTCGCATCACGTTCGTGTGATGTGAGCGGCCCCGCAATGCATTGCGGCCGGCGCGGCCGGCGCAGTGCATTGCTGGCTGATGATTGGCCAAGCATGCACTGTGACCCCGCATGCTTGGCCAATCACAGCGACGGAAACTCGAAGAGCCATAATTGGCTACAGGCAGGACGCCTGTAGCCAATTACAGCTCAGGGGCTTTAGTACACGCCCCCTCTTATAAAAGGCCGCCACGCCGTCGGCGCCGGTCACATGCTGTTCCGGCGTAGAGAGAGCAGGATCGTTCTGTGTCACTCTGCTAGATTTAGTTAGAGAGATTTAGTTAGAGAGATTTAATTAGATAGATTCATTTAGAAAGAGGGGCTTGTAGTGTGTTCGTGGCAGGCAGGCACTGGCAGGCAGTGGCAGCAAACAGAGCTCCTATATTTTGTTCCCAGAAGCACCTATAGGACTTGTAGTGTGTTCGTGGCAGGCAGGCACTGGCAGCAAACAGAGCTCCTATATTTTGTTCCCAGAAGCACCTATAGGACTTGAAGTGTGTTAGTCCCATCACACAGAGCTATATTTTGTTCCCAGAAGCACCTATAGGACTTGAAGTGTGTTAGTCCCATCACACAGAGATCATATATATTTTGTTCCCAGAGGCACCTATAGGACTTGAAGTGTGTTAGTCCCATCACACAGAGCTATATTTTCTTCCCAGAAGCACCTATAGGACTTGAAGTGTGTTAGTCCCATCACACAGAGATCATATATTTTGTTCCCAGAAGCACCTATAGGACTTGAAGTGTGTTAGTCCCATCACACAGAGCTATATTTTCTTCCCAGAAGCACCTATAGGACTTGAAGTGTGTTAGTCCCATCACACAGAGATCATATATTTTGTTCCCAGAAGCACCTATAGGACTTGTAGTGTGTTAGTCCCATCACACAGAGATCATATATTTTGTTCCCAGAAGCACCTATATGACTTGTAGTGTGTTAGTCCCAACACACAGAGCTATATTTTGTTCCCAGAAGCACCTATAGGACTTGAAGTGTGTTAGTCCCATCACACAGAGCTATATTTTCTTCCCAGAAGCACCTATAGGGCTTGTAGTGTGTTAGTCCCATCACACAGAGATCATATATTTTGTTCCCAGAAGCACCTATAGGACTTGAAGTGTGTTAATCCCATCACACAGAGCTATATTTTCTTCCCAGAAGCACCTATAGGACTTGAAGTGTGTTAGTCCCATCACACAGAGATCATATATTTTGTTCCCAGAAGCACCTATAGGACTTGAAGTGTGTTAGTCCCATCACACAGAGCTATATTTTCTTCCCAGAAGCACCTATAGGACTTGAAGTGTGTTAGTCCCATCACACAGAGATCATATATTTTGTTCCCAGAAGCACCTATAGGACTTGAAGTGTGTTAGTCCCATCACACAGAGCTATATTTTCTTCCCAGAAGCACCTATAGGACTTGAAGTGTGTTAGTCCCATCACACAGAGATCATATATTTTGTTCCCAGAAGCACCTATAGGACTTGTAGTGTGTTAGTCCCATCACACAGAAATCATATATTTTGTTCCCAGAAGCACCTATAGGACTTGTAGTGTGTTAGTCCCAACACACAGAGCTATATTTTGTTCCCAGAAGCACCTACAGGACTTGAAGTGTGTTAGTCCCATCACACAGAGCTATATTTTCTTCCCAGAAGCACCTATAGGACTTGTAGTGTGTTAGTCCCATCACACAGAGATCCTATATTTTGTTCCCAGAAGCACCTATAGGACTTGAAGTGTGTTAGTCCCATCACACAGAGCTATATTTTCTTCCCAGAAGCACCCATAGGACTTGTAGTGTGTTAGTCCCATCACACAGAGATCCTATATTTTGTTCCAGAAGCACCTATAGGACTTGAAGTGTGTTAGTCCCATCACACAGAGCTATATTTTCTTCCCAGAAGCACCCATAGGACTTGTAGTGTGTTAGTCCCATCACACAGAGATCATATATTTTGTTCCCAGAAGCACCTATAGGACTTGAAGTGTGTTAGTCCCATCACACAGAGCTATATTTTGTTCCCAGAAGCACCTATAGGACTTGAAGTGTGTTAGTCCCATCACACAGACCTATATTTTCTTCCCAGAAGCAACTATAGGACTTGAAGTGTGTTAGTCCCATCACACAGAGCTATATTTTGTTCCCAGAAGCACCTATAGGACTTGAAGTGTGTTAGTCCCATCACACAGAGCTATATTTTCTTCCCAGAAGCACCTATAGGACTTGAAGTGTGTTAGTCCCATCACACAGAGATCCTATATTTTGTTCCCAGAAGCACCTATAGGACTTGAAGTGTGTTAGTCCCATCACACAGAGCTATATTTTGTTCCCAGAAGCACCTATAGGACTTGAAGTGTGTTAGTCCCATCACACAGAGCTATATTTTGTTCCCAGAAGCACCTATAGGACTTGAAGTGTGTTAGTCCCATCACACAGAGATCATATATTTTGTTCCCAGAAGCACCTATAGGACTTGAAGTGTGTTAGTCCCATCACACAGAGCTATATTTTCTTCCCAGAAGCACCTATAGGACTTGAAGTGTGTTAGTCCCATCACACAGAGCTATATTTTGTTCCCAGAAGCACCCATAGGACTTGAAGTGTGTTAGTCCCATCACACAGAGATCATATATTTTGTTCCCAGAAGCACCTATAGGACTTGAAGTGTGTTAGTCCCATCACACAGAGCTATATTTTGTTCCCAGAAGCACCTATAGGACTTGAAGTGTGTTAGTCCCATCACACAGAGATCCTATATTTTGTTCCCAGAAGCACCTATAGGACTTGAAGTGTGTTAGTCCCATCACACAGAGATCATATATTTTGTTACCATAAGCACCTATAGGACTTGAAGTGTGTTAGTCCCATCACACAGAGCTATATTTTCTTCCCAGAAGCACCCATAGGACTTGAAGTGTGTTAGTCCCATCACACAGAGCTATATTTTGTTACCAGAAGCACCTATAGGACTTGAAGTGTGTTAGTCCCATCACACAGAGCTATATTTTCTTCCCAGAAGCACCTATAGGACTTGAAGTGTGTTAGTCCCATCACACAGAGATCCTATATTTTGTTCCCAGAAGCACCTATAGGACTTGAAGTGTGTTAGTCCCATCACACAGAGATCCTATATTTTGTTCCCAGAAGCACCTATAGGACTTGAAGTGTGTTAGTCCCATCACACAGAGCTATATTTTGTTCCCAGAAGCACCTATAGGACTTGAAGTGTGTTAGTCCCATCACACAGAGATCATATATTTTGTTCCCAGAAGCACCTATAGGACTTGAAGTGTGTTAGTCCCATCACACAGAGCTATATTTTGTTCCCAGAAGCACCTATAGGACTTGAAGTGTGTTAGTCCCATCACACAGAGATCATATATTTTGTTCCCAGAAGCACCTATAGGACTTGAAGTGTGTTAGTTCCATCACACAGAGCTATATTTTCTTCCCAGAAGCACCTATAGGACTTGAAG
The DNA here is from genome assembly GCA_028564925.1 of Lithobates sylvaticus. NCBI lineage: Eukaryota > Metazoa > Chordata > Amphibia > Anura > Ranidae > Lithobates > Lithobates sylvaticus. The sequence continues at coordinate 311,602,960 of CM053031.1, forward strand.
TGTGTTAGTCCCATCACACAGAGATCCTATATTTTGTTCCCAGAAGCACCTTTAGGCCTTGAAGTGTGTTAGTCCCATCACACAGACCTATATTTTCTTCCCAGAAGCACCCATAGGACTTGTAGTGTGTTAGTCCCATCACACAGAGATCCTATATTTTGTTCCCAGAAGCACCTATAGGACTTGAAGTGTGTTAGTCCCATCACACAGAGCTATATTTTCTTCCCAGAAGCACCTATAGGACTTGAAGTGTGTTAGTCCCATCACACAGAGATCCTATATTTTGTTCCCAGAAGCACCTATAGGACTTGAAGTGTGTTAGTCCCATCACACAGACCTATATTTTCTTCCCAGAAGCACCCATAGGACTTGTAGTGTGTTAGTCCATCACACAGAGATCCTATATTTTGTTCCCAGAAGCACCTATAGGACTTGAAGTGTGTTAGTCCCATCACACAGACCTATATTTTCTTCCCAGAAGCACCCATAGGACTTGTAGTGTGTTAGTCCCATCACACAGAGCTATATTTTGTTCCCAGAAGCACCTATAGGACTTGAAGTGTGTTAGTCCCATCACACAGAGATCCTCTATTTTCTTTGCAGAAGCACCCATAGGACTTCTAGTGTGTTAGTGGCATCACACAGAGCTCCTATATTTTCTTCTCAGCAGCACCCACAGGACTTCTAGTGTGTTAGTGGCATCACACAGAGCTCCTATATTTTCTTTGCAGAAGCACCCATAGGACTTCTAGTGTGTTAGTGGCATCACACAGAGCTCCTATATATTCTTCTCAGCAGCACCCACAGGACTACCGACTACAATGGCTGGAAGACCGCCAAGGGGAGGCAGAGCGTGCAGAGCCAAGAACACAGGGCAGGCAGGCTCTGTTTCTAGTGGACGTGGCCGTGGACGTGGTCGTGCATCGTCATCAGCACGTGGCCATGGGACACGCGCGTCTTTGTTTTCGGCAGCTGGACATGTGGAGCCGCATCATGCTGAAGGCTTGGTAGAATGGATGACCAAGCCCTCCTCATCCTCCTCATCCTCTCTCACCCAGGCTCAGGGTACTGGCAGAGCAGCTGCCAACGCGTACTCAATGGCATCATCAGCCACCCCTTCCCTAGATCCACCATGTCCTCCTGAGGAGTCCCCCGAACTCTTTGAGCACAGTGTTGGGTACATGCTCCAGGAGGATGCCCAACGATTCGAAGGCTCGGATGATGATACCCAGCTTGAGGAATCTGGCAGTACTGTTCCACCAGCTGCAGCTTACTGCCAGGTTTGCTCTAGTGGTGAAGAGGGAGGGGATGATGAGGTCACTGACTCCACGTGGGTGCCTGAAGGGAGAGAGAATGAGGAGGAGGACGAGGAGGAGGAGGATGCGGCGTCACATGTCCAACGAGGCAGGATGCCCCCTGGAGGCCAGGTAGAGGCCAGCACAGCAACTGTACAACACCGCAGAGCTCCGCCTGTGCAGGGCGCTGCCTCTGCACGTTATCAGAAAAGTTCTTTGGTGTGGGCCTTTTTTGAGACGAGTGCATCAGATCGCACCACTGCTATTTGCAATATTTGTCTCAAGCGTATCTCGCGTGGCCAAAACATCAGCCGCTTGGGCACCACAAGCATGACCAGACATATGTCGACCTGCCATGCAGCTCGTTGGCAGGCACACATAAAAGACCCACACCAAAGAACTAAGCGGACCTCTCCTTGCTCCTCATCAGCTGGGATCTCCATCCCCACTACACCTTCAGTGCTCTCTGAAAGCTGCTCTGAGAGGACTGAAGGTGTAGAATTAGGTGTGTCACAACCAAGTACTTGCAGTACACCGACGTCCGATTGCAGCAGGCAAATTTCCCTGCCCCAGCTGCTGGACCGTAGAAAGAAGTACACTCCCAGCCATCCACATGCCCAGCGGTTGAATGCTAGCTTGGCTAAATTGCTAGCACTTCAACTGCTGCCTTTTCAGTTGGTAGACTCGGCCCCCTTCCGTGAGTTTGTTCAATGTGCGGTTCCTCAGTGGCAGGTTCCCAAACGCCACTTTTTCTCACGGAAGGCGATTCCGTCTCTCTACCAGCATGTGGAAGGCAATGTCCATGCCTCGCTGGACAGGGCGGTCAGCGGTAAGGTGCATATTACCGCTGACTCATGGTCCAGCAGGCATGGACAGGGACGGTACCTTTCTTTCACGGCCCATTGGGTCACTCTATTGGCAGCTGGGAGGGATGCAGGACAAGGTGCAGTAGTGTTGGAGGTTGTTCCGCCACCACGCCTCCAAAACGCTACTACTGCTACTGGTTGTGACACACCTCTCTCCTCCACCCCCTCCTCTTCTTCTTCCTCCAGTGCTCTGTCCTTGGAACCAGCGGTGCTCCGTAGGCGTACAAGGGGCTACGCAAGTACGCAGGCAAAAAGATGCCATGCCGTGCTTGCGCTGGTGTGTTTGGGGGACAGGAGCCACACTGGGCCAGAGGTTCTGGCAGCTCTGCAGGGGCAGGCCGAGAGGTGGTTGACGCCACGTCAGCTTAAGCCAGGAATGGTCGTTTCTGACAATGGCACCAACCTCCTCTCCGCCCTGCGACAGGGGCAGCTCACCCATGTGCCCTGCATGGCTCACGTCCTCAACCTGGTGGTGCAGCGGTTCTTGGGCAGGTTCCCAGGCTTACAGGATGTCCTGAGGCAGGCCAGGAAAGTCTATGTGCATTTCCGCCGATCTTATAATGCCAGTGCTCGGCTGACTGAGCTGCAAAAGGAGCTGAACCTGCCAAAGAACCACCTAATATGTGACATGCCCACCAGGTGGAACTCAACGTTGGCCATGCTGCAGCGACTGCACACGCAGCAGAGGGCCATCAATGAGTACCTTTGCGACTACGGCACCAGGACAGGGTCAGGGGAGCTTGGTTTTTCTTCCCCACGTCAGTGGAGCATGATCAGGGATGCATGCACTGTCCTCTCACCATTTGAGGAGGCCACGAGGATGGTGAGCAGTGACAGTGCATGCATCAGTGACACTGTCCCTCTTGTCCACCTGTTGGAGCATACGCTGCGTGGGATAATGGACAGGGCACTTGAGGCAGAACAGAGGCAGGAAGAGGAGGACTTCCTTGCCTCTCAAGGCCCCCTTTATCCGGACAGTGTTCCTTCTGTCCCACCCATCACACAGGAAGAGGATGAGGAGGAGGAGGAGGAGGAGGAGGATTGTGTGAGCATGGAGGTGGAGCCTGGCACTCAGCATCAGCAGCAGCAGTCTTTTAGGGATTATGTACAGTCCCAACAAACCAGTGGACTTGTACGTGGCTGGGAGGAGGTGGCTGGCGATCATGTCATCCTCAGTGACCCAGAAGACTCCGGACCGAATGCCTCAGCTAACCTACGCTGCATGGCCTCCCTGATCCTGCAAAGCCTGCGGAAGGATCCTTGTGTTCTTCGGATCAAGGAGAGGGACCATTACTGGCTGGCCACTCTCCTTGATCCGCGGTACAAGGGTAAGGTTGCGGACCTTATCTTGCCGTCGCAGAGGGAGCAGAGGTTGAGACATCTCAGGGAGGCCTTGCAGAAAGGTCTGTGCAACGCGTTCCCAGAAACTGGGAGGTTACAAACTCCTGGTCCTGGGCGACGAGTTGCTGAGGCTTCGGTCAGTAGCAGAAGGAGCGGTGGGGAAGGTGGACGTCTGACCGATGCGTTCAGACAATTTTTAAGCCCGCAGCCCCAAGGTATGATCGGTTCCAGCAACCATCGCCAGCGTCTGATATACATGGTGCAGGAATACCTTGGGGCAAGGTCAGACTTGGACACCTTTCCCACCGAAAATCCTCTGGCTTACTGGGTCCTGAGGATGGATCACTGGCCAGAGCTTGCACAGTATGCAATTGAGCTACTGGCCTATCCTGCCTCCAGCGTTCTTTCCGAACGCACATTCAGTGCTGCTGGAGGATTTGTCACCGATCATAGGGTGCGCCTGTCCACCGCCTCGGTTGATCGACTGACCTTCATCAAAATGAATCAGTCTTGGATCACCACCAGCTACCAGGCACCTGAAGCGGATATAACCGAATAATTTATAATGTCACATCCCTTCAAGACTGCCTATGCTGATGCTGAGTGACTGTCCTCTTATGTTCACTGACTATCCTCTTCCTCCTCCTCAATGATCCATGCCACCACACCAGTGCCTAAGGCACAATTTTTCAGCCCCTGTTTAACAGGGGCGTGTACATACAATTTTTATAAAAAAATGCTTCGCAACACGTGTGACTGCTGTGCTCCAAGTACAGTATCTGTGAGGGGTTGCAGTGTTGTGGCACCAGCACCAGTGCCTAAGGCACAATTTTTCAGCCCCTGTTTAACAGGGGCGTGTACATACAATTTTTATAAAAAAAAGCTTCGCAACACGTGTGACTGCTGTGCTCCAAGTACAGTATCTGTGAGGGGTTGCAGTGTTGTGGCACCAGCACCAGTGCCTAAGGCACAATTTTTCAGCCCCTGTTTAACAGGGGCGGTACTTACAATTTTTTAAAAAATGCTTCGCAACACGTGTGACTGCTGTGCTCCAAAGTACAGTATCTGTGAGGGGTTGCAGTGTTGTGGCAAAAGCACCAGTGCCTAAGGCACAATTTTTCAGCCCCTGTTTAACAGGGGCGGGTACTTACAATTTTTTAAAAAAATGCTTCGCAACACGTGTGACTGCTGTGCTCCAAGTACAGTATCTGTGAGGGGTTGCAGTGTTGTGGCACCAGCACCAGTGCCTAAGGCACAATTTTTCAGCCCCTGTTTAACAGGGGCGGGTAATTACAAATCTTGATCTAATAGTTCACAGCAGGGCCCATTCCTGCGCCCACCAAGAGTAACTATGAGGGCCTACAGTCTTGTGGCAACACCGTCCACCACCACCGCCAAAGGCCCAATTTTTCTGCCCTGTTCATCAGGTGCTTGCAATTACAAATCTTGATCTAATAACTCACAGCAGGGCCCATTCCTGTGCCCACCAAGAGTAACTGTGAGAGCTTACAGTCTTGTGGCAACACCGTTCACCACCACCGCCAAAGGCCCAATTTTTCTGCCCTGTTCATCAGGTGCTTGCAATTACAAATCTTGATCTAATAACTCACAGCAGGGCCCATTCCTGCGCCCACCAAGAGTAACTGTGAGAGCTTACAGTCTTGTGGCAACACCGTCCACCACCACCGCCAAAGGCCCAATTTTTCAGCCCTGTTCATCAGGTGCTTGCAATTACAAATCTTGATCTAATAACTCACAGCAGGGCCCATTCCTGCGCCCACCAAGAGTAACTGTGAGAGCTTACAGTCTTGTGGCAACACCGTCCACCACCACCGCCAAAGGCCCAATTTTTCTGCCCTGTTCATCAGGTGCTTGCAATTACAAATCTTGATCTAATAACTCACAGCAGGGCCCATTCCTGCGCCCACCAAGAGTAACTGTGAGAGCTTACAGTCTTGTGGCAACACCGTCCACCACCACCACCACCCCCAATTTTTCTGCCCTGTTCAACAGGTGCATGCAATTACAAATCTTGATCTATTAACTCACAGCAGGGCCCATTCCTGTGCCCACCAGTCTTGTGGCTACACCAACATCTAATAGGGCAAATTTCTGCAGAGTATATACGCCAGGCCCCTACTTTCAAACATCCAACTTACAAACGACTCCTACTTGCAAATGGAAAGAGAAAACAGGAAGTGAGAGGAAATCTACCCCTAGGAAGGGAAATTCTATCCTGTTAGATTTAATTTGGGAAAAAGGTATCTCCTCTCTACTGATACTTTATCACCAATCCTTGTTTCAATTAAAACCCCACTTTTCCAAAAACATTTGTCATTGGGATGGAAAGTGAGGTGACATGTTCTGAACAGATGTGCAAAGACAGCAAATGTTACAGGGGTGATAACCCCTCCCTATGTTCTCCAAAAAGCTTAAAAATAGATTTTTTGGGGATGGAGCTACACTTCATAATGTACCTGTTCAGATTCTACTTAAGAACAAACCTAAAGCCGCAAGTGTTTTTAAATGGCTTCTTTTTTTCCTTTACAAATGTCATTTTGTGCAAGGACAGTTCTAAACACGGGAAACACATGCCACTTCACAGGCATACTTTTGACACCCCCCAGGTACCATATTTAAAGGAAAATTTCACTTTTTTTTTTTCACTTTATGCATCATTAAAATGACTGCTCCCGAAAAAACGTTAGTTTTTAAAAGTTCTTTTTGCATTGATATATGTCCCCTGGGGCAGGACCCGGGTCCCCAAACCTGTTTTATGACATTAACATGCATATTGGCCGTTGTAATTAGCACTTTTGATTTCGAACGTTCGCGTCCATTATAACGTATAGGGTTCGAAAATTTGCGTGAACTTTCGGTCCGTTCGAATGTTCTGGTGCGAACCGAACCCGGGGGTGTTCGGCTCATCCCTACATATAAGCCTTTAAAATTAGCACTTTTGATTTCTCCCATAGACAACAGAAATTGTTCGTTGTTCAGCCAACAGCCAATGTTCGAGCCGAACATGAGTTTGACTTGAACATAAAGCTCATTCCTAATGCGACTATCCTATTCCTCCTCAATGTTCATGTTGATAGCTTGTAAGAACATTTTTGGTTCTGGGCACCACCACCAGTGGCTAAGGCCCAATTTTTCTGCCCTGTTTAACAGGGGCGTGTAATTACAATTTTTGCTGTAATATTTTGCAGCAGGGCTTGTTCCTGTGCTCAACTAGAGTATCTGTGAGGGGTTGCAGTGTTGTGGCACCAGCACCAGTGCCTAAGGCCCAATTTTTATGCCCCTGTTCAACAGGGGAGTGTAATTACAATTTTTGCTGTAATATTTTGCAGTAGGGCTTGTTCCTGCGCTCAACTAGAGCATCTGTGAGGCGTGCAATTACATTTTCTGATCTAATATTTCACAGCAGGGCCCGTTCCTGCGCCCACCAAGAGTAACTGTGAGGGCTTACAGTGTTGTTGCAACACCACCACACTACCGCCAAAGGCCCAATTTTCTGCCCTTGTTTAACAGGGGCGTGTAATTACAATTGTTGACCTAATATTTCACAGCATGGCCCGTTCCTGAGCCCACCAAGAGTAACTGTGAGGGCTTACAGTGTTGTGGCAACACCACCACACCACCACCACAGGCCCAATTTTTTTGACCCTGTTCAACAGGGGCATGTAATTACAATTCTTGATATATTTCACAGCAGGGCCCGTTCCAGTGCCCACCAAGAGTAACTGTGAGGGCTTACAGTGTTTTGGTACCACCGACACCTAAGGCCCAAATTCCTGCAGAGTATATAGGGCAGGCCCCTACTTTCAAACATCCGACTTACAAACGACTCCTACTTACAAACAGAGGAAGACAACAGGAAGTGAGAGGAAATCTACCCCTAGGAAGGGAAATTCTCTCCTGTAAGTGTTAATATGGGAAAAAGGTGTCTCCTCCACTGATGCTTTATCACCAATCCTTTCCCTTTTTCCCTAAAAAAACAAATTTTCAAAATACAATTGTCATTGGGACAGAAAGTGAGGTGAAATCTTCTGAACAGGGGCACAGACAGCAAAACAAATGTTACTGGGGTGATAACTCACTAACAAAATTGTACCTGTTCCAAATTACAAACAGATTCAACTTAAGAACAAACCTACAGTCCCTGTCTTTTTTGGGACCGCCTGTATACTGCTGTTCAGAGAATGTAGGGCCTGGGGGCCCAACGCTTTTTCTTTTTTTTAATTTGGGTGCAGGGTTCCCCTTAATATCCATACAAGACCCAAAGGGCCTGGTAATGGGCTGGGGGGTTACCCATGCTGTTTTTTTCTCAATAATTTTCATCCATATTGCTGGGACCCGACATTACATTACAGCCGCAAGCAGTTTTAAATTACATTTATTCCTTTAGAAATGTAATTTTGTGTAGGGACTGTTCTAAACACGGGAAACATGCACCACTTTACAGGCATACTATAGACACCCCCCAAGGTACTACTTCCCACCCGGCCAATGTACATATACGGCCGGGTGGGTGCCCTCTCCTTCTGAGTGGATGTTCAGGAATGTCCTTCAGAAGGAGGGGGATCGCACGTGTGCACGTGCAGCGGCGCGATCCTGATGTGCTTGTGTAACCCGGACACGGCGCATCTCCTATCGTCAGGAGGGCTCTGTGATTGGCCCTCCTGATCACATGACGGCCGTGTCCAATCACAGCCATCATGTGATGTAAACACAGAGCCGGTTGCTAGGCAATCGGCTCTCCTCTCCTCCATGATGGTAGCAGCAATACGAAAAAACTTGGTTAAACACTGTGGGCTCTTACATTTGTGGAAATTATGCCCCGTACACACGGTCGGATATTCCGATGGAAAAAGTCCGATCGGATTATTTTGTCAGAAAATCCGTGTGAGCTCTAGCGGGCTTTCAAATTTTCTGACAACAAGATCAGACTTTTTCTGATCATGTGTAGGGAATTCCGACGGACAAAGTGCCACGCATGCTCAGATCAAATTACGAAATCAAAGCTATTGGCTACGAGCCTCTACGTAGTTCCCTAGTATGCAGCAAACGTCACCACATACGGAACAATCTGATTTTCTGACAAATTTGTCTGACCGTGTGTGTGTGCGCAACACCAGTTTCGGACAAAATACGTCAGAAAAATACGGACGGATTTTGTGGTCGGAATTTCCGACCATGTGTACGGGGGCTAACACATACCGTTTCTGTAGCAGACACTTCAGACAACACAAGACAGTAATTTCATGTGCCACATGACGAGAATTCATGATTCATGAACTCTGGCACTAGCAATGTTGTATATGTTGTGGAATGCGATAAATGTAACAAACAATATCTGGGTTGCACCATGAGACCACTGAGAACTCGAATCAGTGAACATTTTCATGGTGAATCTTACAGTACTGACAAAGGCTTATCCAATGTGTCTAAGCACGTCAAATATGAACATAATGGCAATATGGCACCCTTCTCGTACTCAGGCTTGGAAAGAGTTAAATTATCCTCACGTGGGGGGGGGACATCCACCGTGCACTTCTTTCACGTGAAGTCTGGTGGATTTTCCACCTACAGACAAGGGTACCTGCGGGAATGAACCACTGCTATGATGTGGACCTTTTTATGAAATAAGTTTGAAAAGTCCTGGAGCTATGGGCATTGTATTTTGCCTATCGCTTGTGATACAATTTGAATGTGTACTTTTATGTATAGTCTTTATATTTCACATCTTACAAATTTTTTAGTTTATATATTTTTTCATTAAAGATTCTCTCATAGAGCTTTTAATATATGTATTGTCTCACATGTCAAGGTAGTCTTTGTATGTGTAGCACTGACCCCCGAAGGAGCTGCTGGTTTGAATTGGGCCTGCACTCTACCAAGAAACCCCACTAACTCGACTCAATCCCCTTGGCACAGCTGTGGTGCAATACAATACAGTATAACATGAGACAATGTAAAATACCTGTATTATGAACTCAGGATACACTGGCTCCACCTGGTGGGGAAAAACCGTACGCCACACAACTGGATAGTTAATCAGAAATATCTTTTACTGAAAAATATTTAAACAGGTGATCACAGAAATTTTGCTGTCATGCCAACATAGGACGACAGCACAATAATTTCAATAAGAACAATTTGAGACAATATATAAAACAATATATACAATTGTATGTATACCTGGGAGCTCCCCTTACTTTAAAGGCTATACGTGAGATCTCACTTTAAAATACTTAGTCTGTGAATCTTCTTTCTTCGCTAGCTAAAGTCACTCCTTTGTAATTTGTAATCCAAAGTCTGTGGGAGGTTAAATTTAAGTGCTCCTGGTGTAACTCCAATAACTAATTTACATCGCTTGAGGCACCAGAGTAGATAGGCCTCAAGCCTGCTCAGTGTCAGTTGCTCTGTTACTCCTTCGTGGAACTACAGATGCCAGTGAGGCTTGTATGTGAGTCTAACTGCGTGTAAAAGTAAACAAACAGTGGTCCGTAACCCGCTCACCAACTGGATCAGAGTACCGTGTGATAACCTTGGTCCGATGACTGTAGCTTGCTTCTGTGTCAGCTGGGCCAGACGCTCCGCACTGCTCCACAGGATGGATCCGGTCCTCCGATATTCCGATGTGTGTCTCTGGGCCTTGTCAACCGTCTCTCAGGCTCCGTCAGGTCACTTCACAAACAAGCAGGTTTGTGCTCTGAAGTGGCTGTATGACGCTGTCTCCGGGAAGCCTCCTCACAGATCCGCACAGGCAGGCAACGTGATCCCAAGAGACCTAAAATGACCACTCGGGTTCATTTTAACTCCTACCCAGCATGCACTGCGTAAGAGAGTGTTCATGGGTAGGTCACACAGACTCCTGGGTAACAAGGTCCACCTTCTGAATCAAAACAGTCACTTGCTGTGTAAGTCTTTTGGGTTGTTCAGAGGTAAATATATACAAGTGCATTACCCATGTTTGGTCACTAGATGGCTCTAGATACGGAACCATAGCAATGTCCATTTACCTTACATTAAGTAATGCATAACCACATCAATATACAAGAATGTCAGCGCTACATGTGTTTTGTATCTCATGTGTTGTATTATAGCTAGACTCTTTGCTTCTCACTTGTGATCTTCTCATCTGTTGACAAATTGTAACCAATCACCTGATTTTAATTGAACACATTGTTGATTGGAAAGGAGCAGAAGTCATGTGATAATTTCGTATGTATAAATGTTCATGCTTTTCAACATATATGTGTGCTGTGAACAAGGCTTATCGCCAAACATAGTCTGCTGCTGACTCACTGAGAAGGTTTTACAATAAATATGCTTGATGTTATGGAGTTGCTGGCTGCTTTTTCTTGATGACCGTTACGTTGCGCCCTTGCCTATCTAACGGATGCCACAACCAAAAGACAGCAGTTGCTGGGAAGCGGCAGAGTATTTTTGTTTTCAATTTTTTGGGTCTGTTGGGTGGCGTGATTGATGACGTACATAGCTTTTATTTTTTTACACTTTTTTGGTGAATGGGTAGGGGTATGATGTACCCAATAGTCATTCACATGGGGGAGCGGGATTCCGATAAGCCCCCCCGCCCGCAAACCCCAACAACCAATGGCCAGGGTTGCCGGGACAAGGCCCTTGTACCCACAAGGTGCTTTGGGGGGGGCCCAAAGCACCCTCTCCATGTTGCGGGCATGTGGCCTGGTATGGTTCAGGAGGGGGGGCGCTCACTCATCCCCCCTTCCTGTCTTTCAGGCTGCATGCTCGGATAAGAGTCTGGTATGGATTTTGGGGGGGACCCCATGCCAATTTTTATTAAAATTTTGGCATGGAGTTCCCCTTAATATCCATGCCAGACCCGAAGGGCCTGGTATGGACTGGGGAGGGAACCCACACCAATTTTTTCCTCAATATTTAAATCTATATTGCTGGGAGCCGGCAATACATTACAGCCGCAAGCACTTTTAAATTACATTTTTTCCTTTAGAAATGTAATTTTGCTGCGGCACTGTACAGAGATGCGCCACTTTACAGGCAGACTAAGGCCCCCTCCAAACCCCCCCCCCCGGCACGCTATTTAATGTAATATTTCATTTTTTTTGTTTCACTTATTGTTTCATTATTAAAATCACTGCTCCTGAAAAAACTGTAGTTTTATAAACTTCTTTTGCATTGATATATGTCCACCAGGGCAGTACCCGGGTCCCCATACACTTTTTATCGCAATAACTTGCATATAAGCCTTTAAAATTAGCACTTTTGATTTTTCATGATCGCATCTCACAGACTTTAATAGGGTTTGCCTGTACGCACAAATTTTTTGCCTGTTCGCATGTTCTGGTGCGGACAGAACCGGGGGGGGGGGGGGGGTGTTTGGCCCATCCCTAATTATAAACAAAGATCAGTTCATGATTGAAAGATACTAGTTGGAATGACAAAAATTACTGGAAAGGAGTGCAATTGGTAATAGACCTGGGGCACATTCCCTAGATGGTAGAGTCTAGCATTGCCACAAAGAAATACAGTCAGTGATTTATAATGCATTAACAATGTGCATCTTTTGAATGATATGATAAGGCCACCAACCTTTACACCTTTTCCACTTTCCTTGTTATAGGCCAAGTCTATGGTTAGCAAGCTCTCTTTGTACTTTCCATGTCCTCCAGGCTTGAGAAACGTTCCATCAAGCAAACCTTTCTCAAAGTCTGCAGAATGTTTCTTGAGGAGACCCTCGCATATCTCCCGTGACGACTTCTCATTCATGGCATAAAACTCATTTGTTTTATCATGGATTTTTTTCTGAAAGTATAAAAATATACTTTAGTCATTTTGCCACACAAAATATTTTACTTGTTTTTCCAGTCCCTGGTAACTTTACACAAATCAGGAATTAATTTAGTCAATCAATTCATCATTGAAAATAACATTCAACTCCCTCTCCTCACCTCCATACCTTTACCTCTTTTCCCGATCCCCTGTTCCCCCATTCCCACCCCCTTTTTTTTCTCTTTCCTCCCTCCCCTGTTATTTCCACTTCTTTTGGCTCTATGCTGGATTATCTCTCTCTTTTTGGAACTAGACTGCCTGCTCTCGTTTATGGACCTACCATGGCTAGGAAAACAGTTACTTATCCTCTTTTAATCAGCAGTTCTCCCTCTAATCATAACAGGTTTAGAAGGGTGACACGACTCTGACTGTCCTTGTGGTTACACATATACAGTATATCATTGGCTTTTCTTGGGTTATTTTCTTCATGTCATTGCAGTACTTCTGCCAACCCTAACTGAGAAGAGATAATGAGGTGGACCACGTGGTCCTTTTGTCATCTATTAGAGGCAGTCTAGTTTTTCTAGCTAGGTTACTTTTCTTGAGTTTGTATGGTAAGCTTGTTCACATGTGTTATATAATTACTAAAGTTAGGCGGGGCGTGGCCTGGCACCGGACTCTAATGGACACCTAATCCCTCAGCTCCGGTCTCCAGAGGAAAAGAAATCAGCACAACGGAGCCATCAGACCCCACAGACATGGGGAAATCGAAGGGGAATCCATCCCCAACCCGATCCCGCTCACCCAGGGGACCCGATGCGCAAGCGGCCCGCGGCATACCGGAGCTCTTCCGGCCGCGCGATTCACGCGAGGCCCCGGCTTCATCTCGGGCCTACCCGGCCATGGCGCGATCATCCAGCCTCAGCCCCTCTGGCAGGCACCAGACACCCCCACTACCACCACCGCTCACAGAGGCAGAACATCCCCTGAGTATCAGGGATTTAAGATCAGTGGCTGAGGATATAAAAGCCACGCTGGCCACAGCTATCACAGACCTCAGAAGGGACATACAGGCCATGACAGTCCGCATGGATGACATAGAGGTTAACACAGCCCACAACGAAACCGCCATCCACCAGCTGCAGACATCCTCCCAGGCACAATCTACCCAGCTCAGAGACATGCACAGATACATGGAAGACCTGGATAACCGCGGAAGACGTCATAACCTACGGGTAAGAGGTATGCCGGAAACGATCGACCACACTCAAATTGTCCAGACTACCACGGCCGTGTTCAACGATCTCCTGGGCAGACCCCCAGAGACCCCCATTGAAGTTGAACGCCTGCACAGAGCCCTCAGACCCAGGGGTAGAGAGTCTGACCCCCCCAGGGACATAGTTTGCTGCCTGGTCAATTTTAAGCTAAAAGAGGAGATCCTGCGCAGAGCCAGAGACCGCCGCAACCTTCTGTACCAAGGCACGGAGATAAAAATCTTTCAAGACCTGTTTCCCATCACCCTCCAAAGCAGAAGAGACCTACGCCCGCTCCTTGATCTCCTGCGCACGAATGGAATTCAATACCGCTGGAAATTCCCCTTCTGCCTATCTGAGTCAGCACAAGGACGCACGGCGTACCTGAGGGTGCCAGAAGATATTCCGAACTTCTGCGACACTCTGAATATACCCCGCATTGAACTCCCTGACTGGTACAGATCTCTCAGACCTCCTCAGCGCAGAAGATCCAACTCAATGGATACCATCCCAGAACGCGATGACTTCCATATCCGCAGACGCAGACCAGACTCGCCTAGAACCAACGCGCCCGCAGGACCCAGGAGCAACCCAAACAACAGCCCCACGGCCTCTCCTGCTCACAGACGACCTCGACACGAAGGCCAAGAATAGTGCAACGACTTCTTCATCTCATCCCTCATACGGCTTTTGCTCCGCAAACTTCCACACAGCTCACCTAGCTGCTATACTTGCAGGTTTACCACAAGAAGACCACCTACACACGGAACCCCGACTTCAGAGAAGCACTGCTACTCATCGCAAGTGACTTAGCTAATTATTTCCCACTACCCTGCCTTGGATGACTACCACTCATCCTGACTCCACAACACCCGGCTGAAAACCACCACATCTCTCTACTAGCCGAAACCCACCCACGTACCATGGTTACATCAAGAGGAACGTCCATCCTAACCGAAAGTGACGACGGACTCCCCCTTACCTCACAGAAGGGATGTGACCTTCCTGAACTCGCTCACGCAAGTATAACCTACCTACCCCTGAAAAGGATTGAACAATCACTAAGGCCACCACATAGACTCCCTACCTACCTCACCCCCATTCCCTTATCCACCCTCACCCAACATCCCTCTTTTTCGATTTACGCCCCCTGAAGGTACAGAACTACCCAGATACACTCACGATTGGGGGTAGTGCAAGATTAGGCCTCATCAAAACAAGTACAAACCCACCAGAATCGTCTTTAGAGTTACAGTTTCAAAGATTAAACACCTCTCCAGGGGGGCGATTTCACACAGAAACTAAAATTGCCCCATGACCTCACCCCTTACCGCTGTACCGGTTCCCAGGCTATCCATTATTCTCACAAAGAGAATGTAAACTTAAGCACAGACACCCATTCATTCTATCCCAAAACCAGCCAAAAGAAAACGAGCCGCAAGAACGTAATGAGCACTAGACTAATACATTTTAGGCCAACACCACATTACGAGATGCCCGCGTTAATATCTGGTATTCTGTGTGAATTTGCCTATTCTCTGAGCCTGAGGCCTTGTAGTGATGGTATTAATTCTTGTTTGACGACAAATCACCCAGGTAACCTGAAATGCATATATGGAAGCACTGTTACAAATTAACTGTTTTTGTTGATAGACGGGGACCACCTAGTCACTTCCTCTTGTCTGACATGGATGAAGACTCAAATAGTCAGTCATAGTTACGGGTACTCCTTGCTATATATAAAGTCTCCTTATACGGTTGTATTTTGCTTGTTTGTTTTCCCCTTTTTTTTTGTACTACTACCTCTCACATTTCCTTACCAGGTTTACAAATCTGCGTGAGCAGATACAGCAGATAAGCCTCAATGGTCCTCTGGCGTGTAGGGCCGATTCCTACACTCACCTGTACCGCGTCTCCTACAAGATTGCCGTATAGACGAATATACGCTTAGGTGAGTGATCCTGACCTTCTCCTCTTGTTCCCTGCTAAAAGCTAGGGCACCCGCCCATAGAGGGCTCGGATCCCGGCCACACACGCCAGAGGCCCAACCTAGAGGAACCAGGAAACTACAGAGAGGTACGCCTAATGATTATTTTTTCTGTCACATTATAGATACATTACAAACCCTGCAGTTGAACCGCTTCTTACTCCACGCTATACACATTCCCTACGAGAGCAGTATTCCACTTGCCATCCTTACCAAGCTTGCTCCGAAACACCACATACTAAACTATTGAGCCTAGGCTCCCCAAAAGACCTCATGTGGAATTCACAGAGACAATCCAGCCCCGAGATAAAAATATGCTCCCCTTCGGCAGAACCAGAGTCATCACACTCCTTGTTCTACTTCAATGGCTCTCCCAAACATTTCTAATGCGCACATACCTCTGGAGACCAGAGAACTAGATATTTTATCCGATCCTTAGACTCCGATACCTCCCACCTCCCCACACAACGGGAACACAACTTTTCCCGTTGACCCTTACCGGACTAAAAAACTTTGTATAAGGAAGGTCTAGGGACTCTTCCTTACCTCCGGAACACTTACCCTTACCGTTCCCTTCCATCCCCTCTCCCCATCCCCTTCCCTCCATCTCCCTCTCCCCTCCCCTCTCCCCTCTCCTTCCTCCACAGCACCTTTCCCACCTACCCTCCCCACCTCCCCCTTACCCCTCACCAACGCGTACCCTCCCTACCTTTCCCTTGACTCCCATTCTCAACCTCTCCCCCTCTACCTCCTCAGTCTCCGCCACACCTAAATATACCTGCTCATAACTGAATAGCTTTATTCACTCGTAACACCGCTTATCACACAGAGGTGTGTCCAACTACCGCAACCAAGCATAGTCTTATCCCCTTTATACCATGGCGCACACGACAACCATCACCAACCACGTTACACTGAAAGTAACATCCCTAAACGTCAAAGGGCTTAATATCCCAGAGAAAAGGGGAGTGGCCTCTGAGATGGTCGGGTGAGGACACGTTTTGATAGAGCTCCGGGACCTCCGTGTTGGACCTGAATAGAGGACTGTGAAGGAGCAGCTAAAAAACCCGGCATAAAACGCAGCATGAACACAAGCAATAGATACCACACCAGATCTGCGAAAGAAAAGGTACATCCGCGCATTAGCCAAGGAGATATTCAACAATATTTCTCACCACCTCCGCAAAAACCTTCCGGTAGTATACCAGAAAGAGTAAACAGCTTGAGAGGAGGTGCTACCAGGAGACCGGATACCGCGGCAGCGCTGGGTTTACCGGCTGGAAAAAGTCACAAGATGCAGGAAGCGGGCGATCACGGCCCAGCATATACCGAAGGCGGACTTAATTTCACAAACACTCTCGGCTTACCTGATGGCGAGAGAGGCGAGATGCGAGGCTTGGACGTCCGGTACGCGGGTCATGGCGTGGATGGCGGACACTCGCCGGCTTCCGATCTGCATGCCGGGAGAGATCGCGAGACACAGGACCCGATACAGCCGCAGTTTGACCGGCCGGTAACAGCTGACCGAGGGCGGGCGGAGGAGGAGGGAGGACTGGAGGGAGATATCCGGAGCATCCGTTTACTGCTGGATATGCTACCTACACGCCGGGATATCGAGGCATTGGTGGGGCGACTAGAGGAGACACACCGCCAGGATATCCAAGCGGTAAGGCTAGAAACGAAGGCCCTGCTAGAGAGAATCAAGACAGGCGAGGAACAAATGCTTCAAGTAGAACGGAGGACGGACGCCCTGGAGAAAGCACAGACATCCCAGGCAGCTAGGGCAGCAGAGTTACAGCTCTATACGGAACAAATTGAAGATAGAAGCCGCAGGAGTAATCTCCGAATCCGGGGCCTCCCCGAACCACCTGGAAATGAAGATCTTAAGGTAACCTTAACGGCTCTTTTTCAGATGATATTGAAGTCTCCTGAGAGGTCAATAGAACTGGAGAGGGCCCATAGAGGTGCGGGTCCAAAATCTAAGGACCCTGAGAGGCCTAGGGACGTTATCTGTTGCTTCTATCGATACTCAGAGAAGGAGTTAATACTTAAAGCAGCCTGGGAAACAGGGGACACGAACTTTAACGGGGCTAACATTAAGATCTTACCCGATATATCCCGTGCTACTCTCCAACGCAGAGCCTGCCTACGCCCGCTACTAGAACTAGCTAAGAAACAGGGATGTACATATAGTTGGGGGTACCCATTGACTGTTAGATTCCGCAGGGAATCATTTTCGTATACTGTCTATACTCCAGAAGACCTCCCTGGGCTATTTACCTTTTTAGAGGTACCCCCCATTCAGATAACGAATTGGCTCTTACATATCCCATATACAGGGAGACGCCTGGGGGTGTTGGATAGGCAGGGAGGGAGAGGAGTCACCCATATACACCGATCACCTCAAAGAAGAAAAACGCAAGACCTACATGGAGATCAAGATTAATTTCAATAGATAAGCACGGACAGTGACTCCCGGTGGTGTGGGGGGGGGGGGGGGATGAGGGAGGGGGGTTATCGGGGAACGGGTCACCAGCGAGACACTCTGGAACTTTGATAAGTATGAACAGGGAGAAGAGGTCAGATATAGATGTCAAGGACATCTCCTTCTCTTTCAGATCTTTGCCCATTTTTTTTTTTTTTTTTTGTTTGCTCTTTTACTTTTTTTTGTTTATATATATACAGGATTTTTATTATTGACTATTGAATTGGTGCAATGCTTAAATGTTTGAATGCTTAAATATATGAGGTTCAATATATGTCAATAGCATGATATTAGCCCCCACATACAAGGGGAGATGAGACACTCGGCTCCTCTCTCCTCCCTTTTCCCCCCGCCCTCTCTTGCCTCTGTATTTTTTTTTGCGGTGTCTTGGAGGGATGGGGGGAGGGAGGGGAGAGGACCCTATAGATAGGGATTAAAATGCTGAGACGAGGTATGCACCTCCTGCTGAATTAATCTGTTTTTTTTTTTTTTTCTTTGTCTTTTTTTTTGCAATCAATACCTGCTTGCTGTTTTAGGGAACAACTTTGGATATGCATAGAGTTAAGAATACATATATAGCTAAGAAAATTTATAGACCCAATAATTCCCAATATTCCTCCCTCCCTTCCTTTTCTACGTATATGCTTATATATAGATATATGTATCCTTTTCTTTCTGGGGTTGTTTTTTTTTTTTTTTTTCCTCTCTTTACACAGAGTGCACCAACTCTTCACTGAGATCTTTAAGATATATAGTTACCTATTAAATTTGGGTCCTTTTTCTTTTTTTTTTTTCCAATCTGGGACCTTTTTCCCCTTCTGTTTTTCTTTTATCTTATTTTTTTTTTTTTTTTATACACCTAAGACACAGGGTTTAGAGCACTCACTAATAACATGAAATTTCTCCCTTTTTCTCCACACTCAGCAATATTTTTTTTTTTCCTCTTTTAGGATTATTTCACTCTTAATTCAGATAAAAAACACGATAATAATACACCAAAGATTTTGACAGCTAATAATAGTATAAGGGGGGCCTAATTCCCCCCCCCTCTTTTTTCTTTTTTTTTTTTTTTTGGAACTATACACAAATCACAATTATTTGGTACATTTTCTCACTTACTACTATTATTTTTCTTTTTTTTTTTTTCTTTTTTTTTTTTTTCTTTCCCTTTATACATATATATATATATTTAGAAACATAGATACCAACTGCCTTTCTTCTGAATACTGTCAGATAGTAAAGGGATGATCGTAGAGTTTGGGAGGAAGGATAAAATTGTGGAACCAGTAACAAATAATAGAGGATAGGGCACTATTATGAACAAAATTGATGATAACATGTTTAATATGAATATGATTTGGGGACAGGTTTTACAAAGAAACTTGGCTTATGATTTGTGTCTCCTCCCCTTCCCTATCCCCTCCCTGCTTTTTTTTTTTTTTTTTTTTCTCCTTTTTTCCCTTTTTCCGTTGTCTCGGGAACTGGAATCTGAGACTATTAAAATGTCACTGAATAGTACAAATCTTGGGAGGGAAGTAGATGGATACAGCTAGTAGGTGAGGATCAATTTATGAGTAACAATAGGAATATTAAAAGGAGTGGGCAGACATGACCCAACAAAACGATCCCTAGTAGGCCGGCTTCCCCGGCGCCTTCCCCCCCCCCTTTCTCCCCCCCCCCCTCTCCTATACTGCCTCTCTAAAAATCCCCCACTTTTGATCCCTATTCGTTCTAAAACATTAAATATTGAAGATAAGCGGATGACCCCGGAGCTCTAAACCCGACTACCGCGGACCACGACCCCACATAGGATAACGCTCAGATACCGGGTTGTAACGGTGAGCGTCTATTTTTTTTTAGCAACATATAGCTAAAAGCTTGTTAGGAGGGGATCTTACTCCATAAATCCCCGAATCTGTGTGGGTCTTTTCCCCTTTTCTTTTCCTTTTTTTTTTTTTTTTTTTTTTCTTCTTTCTCTCTTTGAGCCAACCCATGGAGGCACTCAGCGTGATCTCGCTGAATGCAAGAGGCCTAAACACACCAGAAAAAAGGAGACTACTTCTACATGACCTGCAACGTTATAAGTCAGACATAGCATTTATACAGGAGACACACTTCAGAGAAGACAAAGTACCTATTCTAAAAAATCATCTATTCCCAAATGTTTATCATGCTACAAACCAAAAGGCAAAATCGAGAGGAGTATCTATTCTCATTTCGAGAAAGATACCATGGACATATATAGAACTGACCAAAGATCCCGAAGGACGTTATCTGTTCGTAAAAGGTAAAGTGGGTGACATTGTAACTACATTGGTGACACTTTACGCCCCCAATGATCACCAAGAATACTTCTTGACTAAAATATTTAAACGACTTAACGATTTTGCAGAAGGCCACGTGATCATTGGAGGCGACCTAAATGCCCCACTAAACCCAGTTGAAGATACTTCTTCTGGACTTTCATCTATTTCCTGTAGGTCACGTAATCGCATTACTCAGAGTTTACATAAAAATCAGTTGGTCGATATCTGGCGCATATCTCATCCAACTGAAAAAGATTATACCTATTACTCGCCACAATATAAATCCTATTCCCGAATAGACTATTTTTTGATTCCACATGCCCAACTCCATTCGATACGAGAAGCCACGATAGGTTCTATTACATGGTCAGACCACGCACCTGTCTTTATTAGATATGAATTACAAGACCCTCTATATAAAAGACCAAGCCAGTGGAGATTGAATGAGAGCCTCCTACAGGATAAGGAAGTCTTAGACGATGTAATTAAGGAATTGAATTACTACTTCACCGCGAATGATACCTTAGACTGTAACCCCGGAACTATATGGGAGGCACACAAAGCGGTCATTAGAGGAGTACTAATTAAGCACGGGGCCAGGATTAAGCGGAAGCGGACAGAACAATTAAAAATACTTTTAGAAGAACTAGCACTACTGGAAACTCGCCATAAACAGACCCTATCTATATCCCTAGAGAAAGAACTCCAAGTTAAACGAATACAAATTACAGATCTCTTATATTTTAAAGCAAAGGCAGCACTACAAACCTGTAGGAGGTTCTCGTACGAATCAGGGGACAAATGTGGGAAGTATTTAGCTAGAACCCTGCGAGAACAGAAAATAATGAATTATATACCACAAATCATACCACCGAATAAACCTAAAGTGACAAAACCATACGATATCGCCAGGGAGTTTCAGGAATTTTATGAATCCCTATATAACCTTCAGACTAAATCCCCCACTCAAGCCCAAATCGACTCATACCTGGTACGGTCGGGAATGCCCCAACTAGCTGAGGCAGATAGAGAAGAACTGGAAAAGCCCATAACATTGGAAGAATTACAGGGTGCCGTAAGAGCCACTAAATTGGGTAAAGCTCCGGGCCCTGACGGACTTACAGCCCAATACTATAAGGTTCTCTTTCAACCTCTAGCTCAATATATGATTAAATTCTTCAATGTTTTAGGATCGGCAGCGGCATTCACAAAAGAGACCATGTTAGCCCATATATCGGTGATACCGAAAGAAGGAAAAGATCCGTCTTCATGTGGGAGCTATCGCCCAATTTCTCTGCTCAATCTGGACCTAAAGCTTTTCTCTAAGATTCTAGCAAATAGGATCCAACAATATATTCCAAATTTAGTACACCTAGACCAGGTAGGTTTTGTTCCCAAACGTGAGGCAAGAGACAATACCATAAAGGCACTCAACTTACTACATATAGTAAATAAAACTCAGATACAAGGAGTACTGATAAATACAGATGCTGAGAAAGCTTTCGACAGAGTGAATTGGAGATACATGGTGGCAGTTTTGCGAT
The DNA here is from genome assembly GCA_028564925.1 of Lithobates sylvaticus. NCBI lineage: Eukaryota > Metazoa > Chordata > Amphibia > Anura > Ranidae > Lithobates > Lithobates sylvaticus. Next base: position 311,624,812 of record CM053031.1, read on the forward strand.
ATGGAGGATTTGGAGATAAAATACTGAACTGGATAAACTCCATCTACTCCTGCCCAACGGCACGGGTAAAAGTTAATGGAGTACTGTCGGATACCTTCCAGATCGCAAACGGGACACGTCAGGGATGCCCACTGTCACCACTCCTTTTCGCTCTGTCGCTGGAGCCATTCCTCTGCATGATCCGGTTAAATAAAGATATCATGGGCATACACATAGGAAAAACACAATATAAGATCTCGGCCTATGCAGACGATATGTTGTTCTCGCTTACGAATCCTCTGATTTCGATTCCGAACCTAATGAGGGAGTTCGAGAAATATGGTACACTCTCTAACCTCCGTATAAACTTTAATAAATCAGAAGCAATGGGGCTTAATTGCCCACAGATATTAATTGAACAACTCAAACAAAACTTCAAGTTTAAATGGACAGATAAAGCTCTCATATATCTTGGTACACTAATCCCACCCGATATAAATAAGATTTTCGAACTAAATTTCCCCCCACTGCTTCAGAATGTGAAAACCTTACTGGGGAAATGGAAAACAGGTTTACATTCATGGCTAGGACGGGTTAATATCATCAAGATGAGTATCCTTCCTAAATTTCTTTATCTTTTACAGGCCCTTCCAATAAAAATTCCATCGCTATATTTTAAACAATGCCAGAAACTAATTTTTGATTTTATATGGGCATACAAGAAACCCAGACTGCAGCGCAGGCAATTAATACTACCTAAAAGAGATGGAGGACTAGCAGTACCTGATATACATAAATATTACTTAGCGACACACCTAAGTAGGGTGATAGATTGGAACAGGCACATAGACATCAAACTTTGGGTCCAGATTGAGCATGCCCAGTCTCCGGTTATATTGGGAAGAACACCCTGGTGTGCTACATACCTCCCTAGAGAACTTATTAAACATCCTCTAATAGGTAATACAGTGAAAACGTGTGCAAATTTGCTCCCAATATTGAATATAACACCAGAGACCTCCCCCCTGTACCCAATATTAGGGAACCCACTTTTCCCACCGGGAAATGAAGATAGAGCTTTTAAGCACCTATGTAACACAAGCTATACTCAAGTGTCTAGCTACATAGGAGATAGGAAATGGCGGACGATCCCGGAACTGATGGAAAGAGAGGGAATGTTTAGACTAAAATTCTGGAATGCCCTCCAGGTAACGCATTTTTTGAATACTCTCCCTGACCCGGGAGGATTTATCAGGCCCCTTACCCCATTCGAGAAATATTGCTCGGAGACAGGATTAATGTCACACACTTTATCAGCGAACTATGAATTGATAAACGTAGCAAGGGAAATGGACTCCCTGAAGTGTGTCCGTGAATGGGAACGAGAGTTTGGGAAAACCTTTAGCATAATACAATTGCAACACATGCTTAAATTTACACATGAATCATCTATATGTGCGAAAATACAAGAGACCAATTATAAAATCTTTACGCGATGGTATAGAACACCAGAAAAATTGAAGACCTTTTTTCCCGACTCTGTAGACACATGTTGGAGATGCCAGAAAGACACGGGCTCTATGTTACACATTTTCTGGGAATGTCCTAGATTAAAGAATTACTGGACAGAAGTCAGACGTATCCTTCAAACTTTCACAGATATTGTAGTCCCAGATGACCCGGCGTTCTATCTCCTTCATGCTTCTTACATACCAGAAAAGACCTATAAAGAATCCGTTATCTGTCACCTATTAGATGCCGCTAAGGCATGTATCCCACTGATGTGGAAATCAGAGGTGCCGCCGACGATACAGATGTGGATGCATAAAGTTAGGGAGATCAGCAAGTTGGAAGACCTGGTACTTTCCGCACGAGATCAAAAAGAGAAGTATACCAGGATCTGGGCATCCTGGAATACTTTTATGACCTCAGAGGAAGGACTTAGTCTCCTTGCTGGAGGAAATTAACATACCTTCCTGGGTGTCTGGACCTCTTGCGAATGGCGGGGTCAGTGGGAGATCATATCCTAGATTGGCTCTATCCCTTCCCCTTTTTTTTTTTTTTTTTTCCCCTCTTTCCCTCCCCCTTTTTTTTTTTAGTTGTACTGGGTTTGTGTTGTGTCATGTACTATTTTTGGAGTTACTTGACAAGGGTAGAAAATTAAGGGAGATAAGTCCGAGAATATAGGGAAAAAATAGACAGGGGACTAGGCTGACTACCTGTATCTCAGAAGATAACCCATTCTAATAGATGAAAGATATAAATAATATCTGTTAACTAAGTGTAAAACTTGATGTTTAAGTTGTTTATTATGCTTTCGTATGTATATTCTCGAAACTGCTCTCTCTAAAATAAATAAAATAATTGAAAATATCCCAGAGAAACGCAGCCAAGTTCTCTCCCAAATGCAAAAGCTGAAAACTAGCATCATCTTCCTACAGGAAACTCATTTCCGCGCAGACAAGATTCCTAAACTTACGAACCTTCAGTTCCCATACGCCTATCACTCCGCTAACTCACTGGCCAAAACAAAGGGAGTATCAATCTTGATCTCCAAAAACCTCCAATGGGAACTCACAGACTCGCTCATTGACAAAGAAGGTAGATACGTCTTTCTGAAAGGCAGAATTCAAGGAAGACCAGTAACACTGGCCAACATTTACAGCCCCAACTCAGCACAACTTACCTTCTTTAGACAGATAACACAACTCCTAACGGGTTTCTCTGCTGGCTTAACTATACTTGGAGGAGACTTTAATGTCGCCCTACACCCACTACTGGACACTTCAACAGGTTCCACATCACTGCCCTATAAAACTTTGAGACAAATCAAAATACTACTCCAAGAGTTACTCCTTCACGACACCTGGCGCACTCTACATCCAAATGAAAAAGACTACTCATTCTTCTCAGCCCCACATAACAAATATTCCAGAATAGACTACATCTTCCTTTCCCAGACGGACCTTCCCCTCCTTACCCAGGCGACGATCGAACCCATGCTCCTATCTGACCATCACCCGACCACAATGACGCTAACCTTCCCAGACCACCGCACTACATCAAAGACCTGGCGCTTAGACTCATCTTTATTGACCTCGGAAGTGGATAACAATAACATCAGACAAGCCATTCACGACTTTTTTCTAGATAACGACAACGGGGAAACAGCCCCACTAACACAATGGGAAGCCCACAAATGCGTCCTGAGGGGGAAACTTATCTCCCTTAAGACCTTGCGAAAGAAAGCCCATCAAGCCATAATCTCAGGTCTGATCCAAAAGATCAAACACTTAGAACTAGCCCACAAACAGACCCAAGCCCAACAGACGTACCAAGACCTCACACAGACCAGAGAACTCCTACTGGCAGAGCTATCCCTTAGAACAAAACGTAAATTCATTCTACAACAAAAACTATTCTATGAATTCGGAAACAAAAGCGGTAAATACCTAGCCAGAGCCATCCAAAGTAATAAAGCGCGCACCAATATTCACACTATTAAAGACGCCCAAGGTCAGCCTAAAGTCACGACCCCAGATATAGCATCCCAATTTGAAGCATACTATTCTAACCTCTATAATCTAAATGCATCTCCGGACAACCCCACTACAAACAACACAAGACATTCCCTTATTAAAGAATTCTTAAAAAAACATTGCCCTAAACCTATCGACAGAGAAGATGCCCGCCTATTAGAAAATCCCATAACAGCAGACGAACTAAAAAACGCAATCAAACAACTTAAAACTGGAAAGAGCCCCGGCCCAGATGGATTCACAGCCACTTATTTTAAAACATTCACAGAAGTAATTATTGACCCCTTTCTCAAGGCCTTCAATTCCCTATCCTCCTCTACGCTCCCCTTCCACAGACTCCTGGAAGCGCACGTTACAGTAATACCAAAAGAGGGGAAGGACTCATCACTAGTAACCAACTATAGGCCAATTTCCTTACTTAACGTCGATATAAAACTATTTGCCAAAATCCTTGCCAACCGCTTGCTCCCCCTCCTACCCTCTTTAATCAAAAATGACCAAGTAGGCTTTATTCCAGGACGCGAGGCAAGGGACAACACTATTAAGGCCATAAACATTCACCACTGGATGACAACCACCAAACACAAGGGCTTTTTCCTGTCGCTGGACGCGGAGAAGGCGTTTGACAGACTGGCCTGGGACTACATGGGAGCAGTACTGAGACACATTGGTCTCCAAAACCATATGTTCAACTCAATAATGTCCCTATACACGTCCCCAACAGCAAGGGTTCGTGTTAACGGCCATCTGTCAAACGCCTTCTCCATATCCAATGGGACAAGGCAGGGATGCCCTCTATCCCCCATTTTATTTGTACTGACTCTAGAGCCACTATTGAATTGCCTTAGGAGCAATGAAAACATCAAAGGCATCCCCATAGAAGGTCACACTTATAAACTGGCAGCTTTCGCAGATGACATCCTACTTTCTCTTAGCGAACCCCACATCTCAATCCCAAACTTATTAAAGGATTTTAAACTCTTCCAAAACATCTCTAACTTCAAAATCAACCTTACCAAATCCCATGCCCTAAATATCACAATCCCACAAGAGACGGTAACACTATGCGAGGCTAACTTCCCCTTCCACTGGAAAAAAGATGCGATCAAATATCTAGGGATCCACCTCACAGCAGACCTCTCAGACCTTTTTGCCAAAAACTACTTACCCATCCTGAAGACCATATCTGACGACCTCAAAAAATGGAACAAACCACAATTTTCCTGGTTTGGTCGCGCAGCAATTGTTAAGATGAATATCCTTCCCCGTATTTTATACATTCTACAAACTGTCCCCATTAAATTACCCTCGTCCTTCTTCCTGACCTACAGGAGGATATGCTCAGAATTTCTATGGAAGCAAAAACGCCCAAGAATTGCATATGACCTTTTAACACGACCAAAACTGAAGGGGGGCATTGGCTTCCCAGACCTTAAAAAATATTACTGGGCTTGCCATCTTACCAGAATTGTAGACTGGAATCTACACGGTCATTGCAAAGACTGGGTAAAGCTAGAAAATTCACTATCCCCCTCACCATTACGATCGACCCCCTGGCTGACGCCGAAACATATTCCATCCACCCTCAAAAAACACCCTCTGATTGCCCCGACGCTCCAATGCTTCACAGAAACTTGCCACAAGACGCATATCTCGTCCATTCCAGGACCCTTAACTCCGGTTAGACTCAACCCTGCATTTCCCCCGGGTATGTCCGCACAATTCCAAGCCCGTCAGTGGCTACACCCCGAGGTTTTAGCTCACCAATTCTTCCGCAACGGCTCTCTCCTAGACTGCACAGCGCTAACCCCCACTCTCACTAACGACCCTCTCCCATTCTGGACATACTTTCAAATCCGCCACTTCCTAAAAGAGATTAACCAACACTCTTCCATTACGCGTCCTCTTACTGCATTCGAACAATTATGCTCCCAACCCGATCCCCAACAACACTTAATCTCTGGTATATACACCATACTATTTTCAGATATCTCCCCCAAAGAAGGGAAAGCATTTAAGACATGGGAAAGGGAAACAGAATTAGAGCTCTCCGAGGAACAATGGGAACGCATATTCACGATCGCTCACAAAGGTTCTCTGAATGTATCCATTCAGGAAAACAACTACAAAACGCTAGTCCGCTGGTACAGAACCCCAGCTATTTTAAATAAGCTTAACCCCACTTATCCCAACAAGTGCTGGAGATGCGACGGAGAGCCGGGCTCACTGCTTCACATTTTGTGGTCATGCCCGAAAAGTCCGAGAACTCACAGAAACAATTTCCACATATACACTGGAACACTCCCCAGCCCAATGCCTCTTCCACCACTCAGACCTATCAGCCCAATACTACAGAAAGACATTGATTTTACCCCTAATCAATGCAGCAAAAATGTGCATCCCAAGACACTGGGGCTCCCCTCAGATACCGTCTATCCCAGAATGGATCAAACAAATTAACAAAATAGCCGAAATGGAGGAACTTATCTCAATCTCCCGAGACTCCCCAGACAAATTTTCAAAAACATGGGCATGTTGGATCCACTTCCGTACAACAGACAGATACCGAACCCTGATGAATGACAGTTAGACCATGACTCACGCATACATGACGGGCACATACGGAACGCACAACTTATTCCCCACAGACGTCCCTCCCCTTTCTATTCTCTCCCATACCTCAACTGACATGGATCTCCCAACCCTAAACAAGGGATGTAGTTGGGAGACCGCATGTCTGCATGCCCCCTGCCAAACTTCATGAATATTATCACCACACCATCTTACTCTTGCTCACCTTAAAACGATACCACGCTACATTCAGTGGGCATGTGGCGGAGACTGAGGAGATAACTATCGCCCCCGGGTCATTTCGACCACACTCCCCACAGCCCCCACCTCCCCCCCCCCTTCACACCCACCCCCATGATCCCTTCCCTAACCCTCATTCCTTTAACTCTCCCCACTCAACCAGTATGACCCTACCATAATACTGGTTGTTGTCAGGGTCCTCATAACAGAGCTCCCAGTCAACAACCTCGCACCTCAGAAGTTCTAGAATATCATACAAACCCCCACAATTTTTCTCTACAACTCGGAACCCCCCCCCCATGTAAATTGCAGCGCAAGTGTGAATGAGGAAAACACATGTTGACACCCAACAACATAACGCCAAATATGCTAAGTCAATGCGCTGTTCCTCCTTCCAACAATTACATCTTTGGTACACTGTCTATATATGAAAACTGTCTATGTATATATGATGTTTTGACTTACATGACTATCAGACACACTTGTACTCACGTATTGCAAATAAGAATGTTCCAAGTTTCCTTAAAGTCTGTATGATGATATTATTATCTTGTTATGCTATTTTCTTAATAAAAAATTTTTGGGAAAAAAAAAAAAGTTAGGCAAATGGTTTGGGCCAAGCAAAAGTTCAGCCCGAACATCGCCTGTTTTCCCATTCAGTGAACAACTGAAGGGGCACTGCACAGTGCATTCTATGCCCTGATTGGGCAAAGCTGGGTCAGGCATTCAGTGGTTTGCTTTAGTTGGCAGCGGAGCAAGTTTTTTTTCTTTTCCGGGTCCAGCGGTACAGCAGGCAACATGATTGACGATGGATTTACATAGGAGGAAGCTGTTTTTTTATTTGTTATTAAAAGGAATAGGGATGAGTCCAACACCCTGCGGTTGGCTAACATATTTCTTCCCAGGAGCATGCAAGATAGCGGACCCGGACAGAGAAGAGGAGAACGGGGATTTACTAAAACATTCTATGTGAAAATGGCTTAATGTAGCTTAATGTGTAATAAAGTGCCTAAACCTCAATCAATTGCCCTGAAATTTTACACAGCCTACGATCTCAACTTCTCAAACCTATCCTATAAGTTTCATGCGAATCGGTCTTCCACAAGGCAATCTAGGGACATTAAGCTTGTTTTTTTGGGGAGTTTAATGTGGCTTAACGTACAAAAAAGATCTTAAATGTTAACCAATTCCCCCCAAACTTCACACTATGGAAGACTCTATCCATGGCAACTTATTCTGGAAATGTCAGCTCATTTGGTTAATCACATCAAAAGTTATTCACATTAAGCTATATTTTGCAATGCTAAAACGTTTAATGTAAAGAGCTTAACGTACCATAATGTGCCTTAACCTCAATCAATTGTCTTGAAACTTTGCATAGCCTAAGTTCTTAACTTCCCAAACCTATCCAAGAAGTTTTATGCGATTCGGTGTAACAAAAGGCAAACTATAGACATTAAGCTTGTTTTTTGGGGAGCTTAATATGGCTTAACATACAAAAAAGACATTACATGTTAACCAATTTCCCCCAAACTTCCCACTATAGAAGACTCTATCCATGCCAACATATTTTGAAAACTTCAGCTCATTTGGTAAATCACACCAAAAGTTATTCACATTAAGCTAAATTTTACAAGGCTAAAACATATGGGGGGTGATTTACTATAGCGCCAGGAAGTACTGGGCACTATTGAAAATAATAGCGCGCATTTTAGCCAAGTAAAATTTCAACAGGCGAATGTGCGCATGAAAAAGAGTGCTATTAGCCAAGAACAAACGTTAGTAAATTCAAAATCAGCGCTAATTAGCGCTTCCGCATATATGCAAATGCCAATTTCTACCAAGTTGTTATATAGCACTGCACTGTAACCATGATCCATGTATGTGAAAGAAACATTTTTATGTGAGATGTGCTCTACATCGTGTGCATCTATTGATGTATATTGCAATTAGTATTCCTAGTTTTTTTCCTTCTTTTGCTAACGAATGCAGTTATGAATGATTATTACACAGTAATGTCTGCTATTCTGTAAAGTTACATGTATTAAACATTTAGGTTACCTATTTGTTGTATGTTGTTTTTTATTTTTTTCATTTAGGTGATTATAAATTATAGTAGTAATTATTTATGTTCATTCTTTAATTATACTACACTATTATGCAGGTCTCGTACTTAGCACAATGGCTTAGTGGTCTGCTCAGATGTCTCCACAGCACTCACGGTACAAGTTCAAATACCAGCCAACCTACCATCCACCAGCTGTGTTTATTTTTTCAGTGCACAAGCAAATTAAAATAAACAAAGAAATGTAAACTGCCTGTTAGCTAGTGTGTGGTGTTTGGAATTTCACACCATAATATTATTGAATACTTACATATCATTGCATGCATTTGAAGAGTTAATATAACAGAATCAGACAAATTAAAGTGCATTGGCATTTACCTATTTTCAGCATATGCTGCTTTGGCTAATTGGCTAATAGTCATTTGCCTTTTTTTCACCAATTCAATCTTTTAGTATCTCTCTGGGATTTGAAGTCCTTCAAAGCCTGAGTTTTTCAAGGTAGAAGTGCTGACCACTAGCCTATTGGGCATAGCACAAGCATACATAGAAAATACATTTACTAGTGTTTGATGTTTCTTCTCCCTGAGCTCTTCTCCCGCTGATGTGTTCTTTCACGCAGCCGGTTACCCGCTAATAAGAAAAAAAGACGCTCTTCTTCTGTGGCCATCCGATAACGTCACCCGGAGAGTCCGCTCCATGGCTATGTAAGAGACGCCACACAGCGGGTGACAACACAGCAGAGGAAGAATGCCACAGAAGAAGAGTGGCTTATTTTTTTATTTGCGGGTAACTGGCGGTGCGGAAGAACATTGCAGATGGAGAAGACAGCAGTGGCAGGAGAGATGGCTCTGTGAGAATATAGCTTGGGAGAAGATGGAGGAGGGAGAGACAGCATCTGGAGAAGATGGCTCAGGGAAGAAGACAGCTCAAAGCTATTTTACAATAAAGGACATGTCAAAAACCAGCTATTGATTTTTTTACATTTCAGTGCTTTTTTTGGTGAACGGGTAGGGGTACGATGTTTTTTGCACGCATACTTAGCCATAATTCCAAGGCTAGGTATTATTAGTGTTTAATTTTCAGCGCCCCTCATTATACAATTTTTTTTCACGATGTACCCCATACCTATTCACATAGGGGGGCAGGTTCTGGAAGCCCCCTTGTTAAAGGAGGCTTCCAGATTCTGATAAACCCACTGCCTGCAGACCGTCAACCACCGATCAGGGTTGTCGGAAAGAGGCCCTTGTCCCCACATGGGGACAAGGTGCTTTGGGGCATGTGGCCTGGTACGGTTTAGAAGGGGAGGGTACACGCTCGTCACCCCCCCCCCCTATCCTGACCTCCAGACTGCATGCTCGGATACAGGTCTGGTATGGATTTGGGGGGGGGGGCACATCAATTTTATTTTACATTTTGGTGTGGGGTACCCCTTAAAGTCCATACCAGACCCAAAGGGCCTGGTAAGTACTGGGGGGACCCTATGTATTTTTTTTCCTTGAATTTTGGAATTCCATAACATATTATTATTGAATAAGTACATACCATTGCATGCATTTGAAGAGTTAAAATATGGAATAAACCAAACTGGTTAGCATTGGCTAATTATGCTGCTGAGTACAATGCACACTTCCAGGAGGTGATCCTGTCAGTGGGATTTGAACTCATGGCTTGAATCTTTGAGGGCAGCAGGGCATACCACAATGCTACAGAGCTGAGCACATACCTACAGAGAAAATATATTTACTAGTGTTTGGTTCTATACAATAATGTTTTGCATTTCAGGCATTAATATTATAGTAACAGTCATGCTCATGCTGATGTAGCATTGGCTAATAGGCATTTGCCTCTTTTCAGCATATGCTGCTGAGTCTAATGCAAGCTTTCAGTAGGTGATATCATCTGTGTGATTTTCAGCCATTTGAGCACAATTATATTGAGAACTAGGGATGAGCCACACACCCCCAGGTTCGGTTCGCACCAGAACCTGCGAATGGACCAAAAGTTTGCGCGAACGTTAGAACCCTATTAGTTACAATGGACGCGAACGTTTGCAATCTAAAGTGCTAATTATAACAGCCAATATGCATGTTATTGTCATAAAACAGGTTTGGGGACCCGGGTCCTGCCCCAGGGGACATGTATCAATGTATCACATGTATCAATGTGGCTGACGTTTTTTCTAGAGCAGTCATTTGTCTCCATCTTGTATGGATATTAAGGGGAACCCCGCACCCAAAATAAAACCCTATACCTACAACCCTATATGCTCTGAACAGCAGTATACAGTCAGTGCAAACAAGACAGGGACTGTAGGTTTGTTCTGTTTGTAATTTTGAACAGGTAAATTTGCCTGTGCACCTGTTCAGAACATTTCACCTCACTTTCCGTCCCAATGACAAATGTTTTTGGAAAAGTGTGTTTTTTATTGAATCAAGGATTGGTGATAAAGCATCAGTAGAGAGGAGATACCCTTTTCCCAAATTAAATCTAACAGGATAGAATTTCCCTTCCTAGGGGTAGATTTCCTCTCACTTCCTGTTTTCTCCTTCCGTTTGCAAGTAGGAGTCGTTTCTAAGTTGGATGTTTGAAAATAGGGGCCTGCCGTATATACTCTGCAGAAATTTGCCCCATTAGATGTTGGTGTTGCCACAACACTGTAAGCCCTCACAGCTACTCTTGGTGGGCACAGGAATGGGCCCTGCTGTGAATTATTAGATCAAGATTTGTAATTACACGCCCCTGTTAAACAGGGGCTGAAAAATTGTGCCTTAGGCACTGGTGCCACAACACTGCAACCCCTCACAGATACTGTACTTGGAGCACAGCAATGAGACCTGTTGCAAAGCATTGCATAAAAAATTGTAATTACACGCCCCTGTTAAACAGGGGCTGAAAAATTGTGCCTTAGGCACTGGTGCTTGTGCCACAACACTGCAACCCCTCACAGATACTGTACTTGGAGCACAGCAATGAGACATGTTGCAAAGCATTGCATACAAAATTGTAATTACACGCCCCTGTTAAACAGGGGCTGAAAAATTATGCCTTAGGCATTGGTGCTTGTGCCACAACACTGCAACCCCTCACAGATACTGTACTTGGAGCACAGCAATGAGACCTGTTGCAAAGCATTGGATAAAAAATTGGAATTACGAGAAGGCGCATGCGCGGCGCTCTGTGGAATGGACGCTTAGCCACAGAGCTCCGTCCCACTCCGGAATAACGGCGCCCTCCACAGCGGGTACACTCTCCCCTTTGGTCCGTAATCAGGACCGGACAGCTTGCTAAGCCTTCGGGCACATTTGGGGTCACTTTTCGCCGGCAGATGGGCCACCCATAGGCGGGTTACATTCCTGTGAGAAACAGCTGATCTAGCTAAAATGGCGGCGGAGCGGCCGCCTCAGGAATACACAGGCTCTGCAGTTTCCTCTCCCTGGCGGGCTGCGCTTCTTGCTGAGGTATGTGGAGAAACACAGACTCTCCCCACATTTGTGGGACCACAATCCCCAGCATCCACTGTCTCCCTCATACAACAAACCCTGGAGGAGATGCATATGCCCCACACCATCCCACCCTCACAGGGGCCTGCACTGCAGCAACAAGGCCCAAGCCTGATTACCTCACATCCCCAAGACATCTCTTTGTTATTCACAAGATTTGCAGAAATGCTTGACAGGGGACTTGCTCAAACAGCTGCCAAAATTACCTCGGATATTACCTCTGATATTAAAGCAGATCTTCACATGTTAGGCTCACGCATTGAGCATATTGAAGACAAATTGGATGCCACAATCGATCGAGTTAATCAGAACACCGATCGATATCAGGAACTCCATGGTCAGCTTGAGGAAGCCGTTGCCAAAATTGATGACCTCGAAAATAGGTCCAGAAGGCTGAACTTCCAGATCAGAGGCCTTCCTGAGAATATCACTGACGTCACGGGAGCAGTACATACTTTGATCAAAAACTTGATTCCTGATATTAGTGCCCAAAAATTGGAGCTTGACCGGGCCCATAGAGCTCTGGGACCCCAGCGTTCGGATGGCCTACCACGTGACATAGTAGTGAAACCCTACTTCTACAATACCAAGGAAGAAGTCATGAGGAGAGCACGCACAATTCCACAAATACAACTTTTGGGTCATTCCGTTCAAGTTTACGCTGACATTTCCCCCTATACTATACAAAGGCGGCGTGCACTCAAACCACTCCTCACAGTTTTACAACAGAAAAACATCAAATATTGGTGGCTCTTTCCTCTGAGCCTGAAATTTGAATTTAATGGCAAACCATACAGATTCTCTACACTGGCGGAAGGGGAACTCTTGCTGAATAAAATGGGACTCTTGCCTACTGAACCAACTTCACCGATGCAATCCTTCTCTCCCAACCTGACCAAGCGACCTCCTCTCCCTCTCACCCCGGCGTGGCAAAAGCCGAAATACAAGAAGAGCAAGGAGTCTGCTACTACCTGATCTGGAGTCTCATCATCTGTTGTACATTCATAACCCCTTTCAGGGATCTTGGGCACAGCTGGCCCCTTAGGCTCTAATGCCTACCACGAAATTTTATTATAAATGTTCCTTTTTTTTTTTTTTTCTTTGCAGGTCTCCTCTCACTACTCCTGTTACACTCGGTCGGGGAATACCCTCCTCAATAACTTTATGGGAGTACCTGCAAAATTCTTGCTGAACTCGGACTCACCTGGTTAGCCCCATAAGGCAACCCAGATTTACCCCTTCACTGAAGCCAGCCTCCTGTGATCATTTTTTGATGTACAAATAGCTTAATTTTGGGGGGGGGGGGGTGTACCTACATTTACATCTTAGATTTGTTGCACCATTGTTATCGAGGGCGCCGTGTATGGAGCGGTAACCATGCACCTCATCCTACCCTTGAAGCCGTAATTTTCTCCTGCTTCTGGCTGGGATTTCCCCCACTGGTTGGGGGTACCGTGTTTATACCACGGAATATGGTGAACATCCTCTCACCATATTCTTGGATCTCTCTTTATGTTCTCTTCTTCTCTGTCCTCTTTTTCTCTTTTTTGCCCTTTACTAATTTTCCATTTCTTTCAGCGGCAAGTGTGATCTCCTTCACCGACGGCACCCGGATATTTATGTCTTCGGCCTTACAGATGGATGATTACCTTGGACTGCCTCCCCGAGGGCAAGTAAGTGATTGGGGCCTTCTGGCATTGCACCCGATAATGCTCTATGGCTGACCACACCACTACTACACAAACTATGCGTTTTGCTTCACACAACGTACAGGGAATTAACTCCCCTGTAAAACGTCGGAAAATATTTTAATACTACCATGACCAAAAGATAGATGTTTTATTCCTTCAGGAAACACATTTCCCGAAATCCTATGTCCCTTCCTTTATTCACGCTAAGTTCCCTACATTCTTCCTTGCTAACTCTGACACTAAAACCAAAGGGGTCGGTATATTTATTTCCAGGAACACCCAATTCTCGCTTGTTTCGGAACACAAGGACCCTGAGGGCAGGTTTATTCTGGTGAAAGGACTCATTGATAACCAACTATACTCCCTGATCTCATACTATGCGCCTAATCGAGGCCAATCTAAATTTTTTCGCTCTCTTTTCAGCACTCTGGCCCCAAGGTTGGAGGGCACGGTTCTTTACGGAGGTGACTCCAACATTGCATTTGATGCAGGTAAAGACAAATCTCGGCCCCCGGGTAAGGATGGCATGCGTCCCACCAGACAGAGCCTGGACATAGCCAGACAATTGTTCCATCAGGGCTTGATTGATGCCTGGAGGGAATCAAACCCTGGGACCCGGAACTATACACATTACTCCAACCCCCACAACACGTTTGCTAGAATTGACCATTTCTTTATCCTACAAAAACACGCTCCGCTGCTAAGAAAAGTTGTTATCAGGGACTCTGTCTGGTCTGACCACTCTCTCCTTATCCTAACATTACACAAATCAACGACTCACCAAGGTGAGTTTCATTGGAGACTGAATGCCTCCATTCTTAGTAATCCCGCACATGTTAGTGAAATTGAAAAAGATATTCGAGAATATTTTCTGCTCAATGATATTGACAATATCTCCGCTACAACACTGTGGGCAGCTCACAAGACCTATGTCCGTCTCAAACTTATCCAACTTTCATCCAGGATACGCAAGGCTCGCAAACTAGAAATAGGAAAATGAATTCTCTTGTCTAAGCAAACAACATAAGAGTAACCCATCTTCTAGCTCTAAGGCTAACCTTGAAACTGCACGCACAGCACTTAACTTAGCACTAACTGCCATAGCTGAAAAAAGCCTCAGATGGGATGGTTTTTTATCACCAAAGGGACAAGTTGGGGACCATGCTCTCACGCAGAATCACTCCTATGATAAGGACACGCACCCTTCCAAAGATACGTCTTCATAATGGTTCCCTAACACAAAATCCCCAGAAGATTATGGAAGATTTCCATGATTTCTACCGTTTGTTATACAGTAAAAGAGCTACAGAACCCTCGTCTAACTTTATAGACTCCTACCTCAACTCTCTGCAGATCCCCAAACTCCAAGCACACCATAGGGATAGCCTTGAAGATCCTATCACATCTGATGAAATTTCACAAGTCATTCATAATCTTAAAATAACTCTGCTCCAGGACCGGATGGCTTTTCAACCCCGTATTACAAACGTTTTACCCCACTACTGTCCCCCTACCTTGCGAGATTCTTTAATCATCTCCTAACAGGCTCGCTTTTAGACAATTCTCTAAATTCAGCCTTTATCACGGTTTTACCTAAACCTGGCAAAGACACTAGCTGCACCGCAAACTATCACCCCATATCTTTAATAAATAATGATCTTAAAATCTTAACGAAAATCCTTGCCAACAGAATCTCCTCCTTTATTAGCTTATATGTACACAAGGACCAAGTGGGATTTATCCCTGGGAGACAGGGTCCAGACCAGATCAGAAGAGCCATAGATGTAGTTTCGCTCCTACAATCTGGCTGGGACAACGGACCTCCACAACAGGGTTGTATACTTTCGTTGGATTTAATGAAGGCCTTTGACTCTGTCTCCTGGTCCTTCCTATTCCCTATTCTGCAAAAATGGGGTTTCGGTACCTCCTTTATGAATTTGATTGGAGCCCTGTATTCCTCACCGTTTGCACAAATCAAAATGCAAGGTCATTATTCTCAGCCTTTTCAGATTTTTAATGGCACTAGGCAGGGCTGCCCTCTGTCTCCATTAATCTTTGCCATGGTCATCGAGACTCTTGCTATCACCATTCTGGATAATCCCGGTATACATTGGGTACGATGTGGCCCGCAAACCCACAAGTGCGCTCTTTTCGCTGATGACGTGTTGCTCTTCGTCACCTCTCCACTTGCCTCCTTACCTAACTTATGTAGGGTTCTCGATGACTTTGGCAAAGTTTCCGGTCTTAAGGTTAATTTCACTAAGTCCTTAGCTCTGAACATTAATTTACCGGATCCCCTTGTATCTCAGCTCAAAGGAAATTTTAAATTTGGTTGGGGGGAATCTTTACTCCCTTACCTGGGTATCAACCTCACAGCATCTATAGACAATCTTTACAAGGCAAACTTTCCCCCACTATATCATAAACTTGCAGCAGATTTAAAACGCTGGGATACAATGGGACTATCGTGGCTGGGCAGGATAAACTCAGTAAACATGACCCTACTTCCCGCATTCTTTATTTGTTTAGATCACTGCCCATACCAATTCCAAAAGATCACCTACGAAAATTCCAATCTAAAATTATATGATTTATTTGGGGATCAAAGGGACATAGATTGGCCAAGGGTACCCTTCATAGACACCGGACTCAGGGGGGTCTTGGTGTTCCCAACCTCGTCTGGTACTACCAGGCGGCTCAACTCTCACAACTATCCACTATCTACTCCAAATATGCTCTTCCGAATTGGGTGCATATGGAACGACAAGCCATCTCTCAGTATACTCTGAATTATATTCTCTGGTCCTCTGCTAGGTCTAGACCTGCAGTCATGGTCCCTACACTATCCCACTCGCTCACGTTGTGGGACTCTCTCAAATCTAATCCTCAGTTAGTCTCCCATTGGCACCCGCTTTCTCACTTATTCCGAAATCCTCTATTCCCCCCGGGAATGGACATAACAGCTTTCCAGTGGTGGTTGGATAAGGGGATGTATAGGATAGGACACTTCGCTAACACCACGGGCCCCCTTTCTAAGGCCCATTGTGTTAGAAAACTTAACATGCCCATCACGGAACATTTCCGTTACAGACAAATTGCTCACTTTATCCGGTCCCTTAGACTTCCCAACTTGCACTCTCTCGCGGTAACGGATTATGAAAGGTGGTGTGGTCAGACTGTGGAGCAGAAGGGTGGGATTACAGTAATTTACCAATCACTTGCTCAGGCTAATACCAAAACACTCTACATGAGAGACTGGGAAAATGATTTACTACAGACATGGAGTGTTGCAGAATGGCATAGAGCTTCTACGGCCGCCTCCAAGGGGATTTTGAACGTTACACTAATTGAAGCTAACCTGAAAATCCTCACGAGGTGGTACATGGTCCCCCTGAAACTCTCCAAAATTGACCCGACTGCCTCTCCATTGTGTTTCCGTAACTGCGGACATGTGGGTTCTATGCTGCATCTCTGGTGGGACTGTCCCAAGATCAGAAGTCTCTGGAATAGAATATTTAATATTATTAGGAAACTTACGGATTTACCAATCCATAAATCTCCTCACATTGCCCTATTGAATTTTCCTTGCCCAAATACTCCACGTCATACTCCTTGGAACTAAACTCACAATAGCACGGGCCTGGAAAACACCTACAGTTTCTCTTCTCATGGTTAAAAAAAAGATTTCCTGGATAATGACCCAGGAGAAAACAGTTAGCATTCTTCTTGACTCCACCGCTAAACATGAAGCTATCTGGGCTCCCTGGATTAGATACATGTCATTACCAACTACCGACTAGCCTTATGTCGAGTGTCGTCGTGGACGGGTTTCATACTGTCGAATGCTTGCTCCTTCTCCTCTTTTCTCACCCTTTTTTCTTTCCTTTCACCTTTTCTTTCCTTTTCTTCTCTCCCCAGAAACCTATAGTACAGGTAATGTTTTCCTTATATGATTTGGTGATGACACTTTCATCACATGCTGCATCTCAAGTGTTGGACTACTTCCACATGTTACTCTGCGGATTCTTTAAGGTTTTGTTTCTTATCTTAGCAACCTGATAGCCTGTATTTTTTTTACGTGTCACGAAAATCTAGCGTTTGCTCATTTATCCTCTCACACTTCCCACTAGGCAAAGTACTCATGTTGTATAATACAATTTTTTTTTATATTTTCAAGGAAGTATTCCCTTTATGTATTGACAATTCTCTTGTTGCCTGACCCACCTTGGGGGGTTGTTCTCCTTTGCCCGGCACAGCTAGTTCCCATTGGGGGTGCTGGGGGAAGGGGATGACCCCTCTTTGTCGGCTCGTCCATCTTGAGTGCAATCGTTTGGACAAGTCCTAGGGATCTTGGTTTTCTCACTTTGACTGTACTTTGCATCAACATTTTGGTTCTTGCATACTGATGCTATTACCTGTATTCGTATTATATTGTATTTCTCTTGTTTTGAAAACTTCAATAAAAATCCATTGAAAGTAAAAAATTGGAATGACACGCCCCTGTTAAACAGGGGCTGAAAAATTGGGCCTTAGCCACTGGTGGTGGCACCCAGAAACAAAAACGTTCTTACATGCTATCATCAGGATCATTGAGGAGGAAGAGGATAGTCAGTCAACATAACAGGACAGTCACTCAGCATCAGCATAAGCAGTCTTGAAGGGATGTGACATTTCAAAATAAATTATTCTGTTATATCAGCTTCAGGTGCCTGGTAGCTGGTGGTGATCCAAGACTGATTCATCTTTATGAAGGTCAGTCGATCAACCGAGTCGGTGGACAGGCGCACCCTGTGATCGGTGACAAAGCCTCCAGCAGCACTGAATGTGCGTTCCGAAAGAACTCTGGATGCAGGACAGGCATGCAAGCTCTGGCCAGCGATCCATCCTCAAGACCCAATAAGCCAGAGAATTTTCGTTGGGAAAGGTGTCCAAGTCTGACCTTGCCCCTAGGTATTCCTGCACCATGTATATCAGACGCTGGCGATGGTTGCTGGAACCAATCATACCTTGGGGATGCGGACAAAAAAATTGTCTGAACGCATCGGTCAGACGTCCACCTTCCCCACCGCTCCTTCTGCTACTGACCGAAGCCTCAGCAACTCGTCATCCAGGACCAGGAGTTTGTAACCTCCCAGTCTCTGGGAACGCGTTGCACAGACCTTTCTGCAAGGCCTCCCGAAGATGTCTCACCCTCTGCTCCCTCTGGGATGGCAAGATAAGGTCCACAACCTTAACCTTGTACCGTGGATCAAGGAGAGTGGCCAGCCAGTAATGGTCCATCTCCTTGATCCGAAGAATACGAGGATCCTTCCGCAGGCTTTGCAGGATCAGGGAGGCCATGCAACGTAGGATAGCTGAGGCATTCGGTCCGGAGTCTTCTGGGTCACTGAGGACGACATGATTTGCAGCCACCTCCTCCCAGCCACGTACAAGTCCACCAGTTTCTTGGGACTGTAAATCATCCCTAAAAGACTGCTGCTGCTGATGCTGAGTGCCAGGCTCCACCTCCATGCTGGCACAATCCTCCTCCTCCTCATCCTCTTCCGGTGTGATGAGTGGGAGAGAAGGAACACTGTCTGGATAAAGGGGGCCTTGAGAGGCAAGGAAGTCCTCCTCTTCCTGCCTCTGTTCTGCCTCAAGTGCCCTGTCCATTATTTAACGCAGCGTATGCTCCAACAGGTGGACAAGAGGTACAGTGTCACTGACAGTGACGTAAGTAACTCAGTTTAAAAAAACAGAGTTACCTAACGCAGTTACTTTAGAGGGTAACGAGTAATCTAACTGATTACTCTTCCCCTCATGGTAACGCAATTACTTGGGCGGCGTTACTGCAATTACATCTACCGCCCGGGAGGCCTGCCGTGGCCGCGCTGCCTGGCTGTTCGTTCCGCCGCGGGGAGGGGGGCTTTCGCCCGCTGAGCTGAGAAGAGGCTGAGACTCAGAGAGACTGTCTGGACCGCCCCATCCCGCCCAGCCTATCCAGAGAGAGAGAATGTAGGGAGGCGGGGCGGACACTGATAAATGAAGTCAGCTGACCAGCTGACACCAATCGAGTGAAGGGGAGGGTCTCTCTCTCTCCATGAGAAAAGGCATCCCTCAAGGCATTCAAGTAAGTCACTGTCTGACGATTCGAATTGAAGTGCAATCGATCCATCCCAAGTCCTCCACCACCTCTGCTTCTTACTGATCCCATCCCTACCCACCTCACTTCTACAACAGAGGTGATGGGGGGTGTGACGGGAGGGCACATGGAACCAAGAATCCCTTGGAAAGGTTGGTAAACCCATGTATCAGCTCCCCATACAAATCTTATGTCTAAGCCACCCTGTACCATCCTGGTACAGGGTGAGTGAGAAAATATATCTTGAATTACTTAAAATATAAGTAAGTAATATTTATCCACAGTATCTCCCAGGATATATGTAAGAGTATTCCACACATTGTTGTTTGTGCTAATTAACCCTGTGTTGATGTTAATTTGGAACAATACACAAACCTTGAAAGAGCTGATCTGGAGACGGACTGTCTGGTCACCTAGTCTGCTGGGTTAATTAACATGTTAATTATGTGAATGTCTTTTAAGTTGTTGCTATAGGGGAGGGGGGAGTATCCATGAGCAGTTCTACCTCATTATCAACCCCTTGTGTTAAATGTGTATAAAAAGGCTGCTTTCTGTCAAATAAATCAGTTCAAGATTCTACAAGCTATTTTCGGCTAGACTTGTATTCAATGCAGCTCTAATAATATATCTCTCTGAGGGTCAGATTGGAGGAAGCAGTATTACTGACGGAATCACTCAGCGGAGTGAGGAAAAGGATCCATTACAGGGGGATAGGGTAGGGATGAGATCAGTGGTGGTGGGGGATGGGATCAGTAAGAGGCAGAGGTGGTGGTGGGAGCAGATGGCTGCCACCCCTGTCACAGTTACTTTGCTGAGTAACTAATTACTTTTCCAATGTAGTAACCAAGTTACTCACGCAATTACTTTTTGGGAGAAGTAATTTGTAACTTAACTAATTACTTTTTTAAAGTAAGATGACCAACACTGGTCACTGATGCATGCACTGTCACTGCTCACCATCCTCGTGGCCTTCTCAAATGGTGACAGGACAGTGCATGCATCCCTGATCATGCTCCACTGGCGTGGTGAAAAAAATCCGAGCTCCCCTGACCCTGTCCTGGTGCCGTAGTCGCACATGTACTCATTGATGGCCCTCTGCTGCGTGTGCAGTCGCTGCAGCATGGCCAACGTTGAGTTCCACCTGGTGGGCATGTCACATATAAGGCGGTTCTTGGGCAGGTTCAACTCCTTTTGCAGCTCAGCCAGCCGAGCACTGGCATTATATGATCGGCGGAAATGCACACAGATTTTCCTGGCCTGCCTCAGGACATCCTGTAAGCCTGGGTACCTGCCCAGGAACCGCTGCACCACCAGGTTAAGGACGTGAGCCATACAGGGCACATGGGTCAGCTGTTCCTGTCGCAGGGCGGAGAGGAGGTTGGTGCCATTGTCAGAAACCACCATTGCTGGCTTAAGCTGGCGTGGCGTCAACCACCTCTCGGCCTGCCCCTGCAGAGCTGACAGAACCTTTGCCCCAGTGTGGCTCCTGTCCCCCAAACACACCAGCGCAAGCACGGCATGGCATCTTTTTGCCTGCGTACTTGCGTAGCCCCTTGGACGCCTACGGAGCACCGCTGGTTCTGAGGACAGAGCACTCAAAGAGGCCATGGAGGAAGAAGAAGAGGAGGGGGTGGAGGAGAGAGGTGTGTCACAACCAGTAGCAGCATTTTGGAGGCGTGGTGGCGGAACAACCTCCAACACTACTGCACCTTGTCCTGCATCCTTCCCAGCTGCTAAAAGAGTGAACCAATGGGCCGTGAAAGATAAGTAACATCCCTGTCCATGCCTGCTGGACCATGAGTCAGCGGTAATATGCACCTTACCGCTGACTGTCCTGTCCAGCGAGGCATGGACATTGCCTTCCACATGCCGGTAGAGAGCCCAAATCGCCTTCCGTGAGAAAAAGTGGCGTTTGGGAACCTGCCACTGAGGAACCGCACATTGCACAAACTCACGGAAGGGGGCTGAGTCTACCAACTGAAAAGGCAGCAGTTGAAGTGCTAGCAATTTAGCCAAGCTAGCATTCAACCGCTGGGCATGTGGATGGCTGGGAGTGAACTTCTTTCGACGGTCCAGCAGCTGGGGCAGGGAAATTTGCCTGGTACAATTGGACGTCGCTGTAGGGCTAGCAGAGTGCCCGCAAGTACTTGGCTGTGACACACCTAATTCTACACCTTCATTCCTCTCAGTGCAGCTTTCAGAGAGGACTGAAGGTATAGTGGGGTTGGAGATCCCAGCTGATGAGGAGCAAGGAGAGGTCCGCTTTGTTCTTTGGTGTGGGTCTTTAAGGTGCGCTTGCCAACAAGCTGCATGGCAGGTCAACATATGTCTGGTCATGCTTGTGGTGCCCAAGCGGCTGATGTTTTGGCCACGCGAGATGCGCTTGAGACATATGTTGCAAATAGCAGTGGTGCGATCTGATGCACTCATCTCAAAAAAGGCCCACACCAAAGAACTTTTGTAATAATGCGCAGAGGCAGTGCCCTGCACAGGCGGAGCTCTGCGGTGTGATTCATTTGGTGTGCTGCCCTCAACCTGGCCCCCGGAGGGCATCCTGCCTCGTTGGAGATGTGCCGCCTCCTCCTCGTCCTCTCTCCGTTCAGGCACCCACATGGAGTCAGTGACCTCATCATCCCCTCCCTCTTCACCACTGGAGCATAGCCTGGCAGTATGCTGCCGCTGGTGGAACATGACTGCCAGATTGCTGTCCTTGAGCATCCCCTCTCTCTGCGCTCACGCTACTGCCTTCCTCTAGCTGGGTATCATCATCGGAGCCTTCAAAACGCTGGGCATCCTCCTGGAGCATGTACCCAACACTGTGCTCAAACAGCTTGGGGGACTCCTCAGGAGGATATGGTGGGTCTAGGGAAGGGGTGACTGATGACATTGAGTATGCGTTGGCAGCTGCTTTGCCAGTACCCTGAGCCTGGGTGAGAGAGGATGAGGAGGGCTTGGTCATCCACTCTACCAAGCCTTCGGCATGATGTGGCTCAACATGTCCAGCTGCCGAAAATAAGGACAAGCGTGTCCCATGGCCACCTGCTGATGACGATGCACCGCGTCCACGACCAGCACTGTTGTCTCTAGACACAGAGCCTGCTTGCCCTGTTTTCTTGGCTCATGACTGTCTGCCTCTCCTTGTTGGTCTTCCAGACATTGTAATGGCCTGCAGGGAGATGGGGGAAAAAAGCTATTGGGTAGTGTATATTGTGCTGGAGTCACACATCACACACACTAACTCCTGCAGATGGCTGTCTTAGATGACAACAGGGCAGAAGGGCAGATACAGGTTCAGGTTGTTTAGTGTGCTGTGCTAGACTCACACAGCACACACACCAACTCCTGCAGATGGCTGTCTTAGATGACAACAGGGCAGAAGGGCAGATACAGGTTCAGGTTGTTTAGTGTGCTGTGCTAGACTCACACAGCACACACACTTACTCCTGCAGATGGCTGGATTGGTAGAGAACAGCACTTTCCCCACACGCAAATGCCTGAGAAGAATACACTATCCCTGCCTATTTTTCCCTCTTTCCCTACACTTTCCCCACACATAAATTATTCAAATATAGTGTACAGTACACTGTCCCTGCCAAGCAATCCTCTTTCCCTCCACGCCGCAACACACTACATGAGGCCGCCGGCGCGGCGGCCTTATAGAGTGTGGGGCGTGTACTAAACCCCCTGAGCTATAATTGGCCACAGGCATCCTTCCTGTGGCCAATTATTGCTCTCCTCGCCGCTGGCTCTATGATTGGCCAAGCATGCAGGGTCACAGTGCTTGCTGGGTCAATCATCAGCCAGCAATGCACTGCGACTGGCGCAGTGCATTGTGGACCGTTCGCATCACACGAATTTGGTGCGAACGGCCCTCAGAGTTCTGACCTCGACGAGCGGACGAACGGCCGATGTTCGATTCAAACATGGGTTTGAATCGAACACCGGGCCCATCCCTACTTACTAATAAGAAGGGAATAATTAATATCCGCTAGTTGCATGACGTCCGCAGTCAGTTGGATACCCAAATAGGGGATTCTTTCAGTTAGGGAGGAGCGACGTGCTGACGTCACTGCGCACAACGTCCCATTGGTTAGCACGGGCGTGTGTTACTGCAGCCGGCCGGCCGCAAACTTTTATCCTTTGACTTTTTATATTATGTTTTTACACACCTTTGGCTGTATTTTTAAATAAATCCCTTCGGGTCCCACCCATGGTCTGCCTTTGTTTTTTTCTGCCCACGAGTCATACGTTACCTGGTGAGGTAAAGTACGTTGATCAAGCTTCCTAGCAGCCCAGAACAGCTGATGCCTTTGGAGCTGACACAGACGTAACGATCTGACAAACGTGTGAGAAACAAGGAGGAAAAGACCTCGGCTGGGTAATAGCCACAAGCTCAATACTTTTGGCAGCTGGTAAGCGCATAGTTTGGACGGTGGTGGGATTATTCACATGAGTCACCTTGTCATGGATATCATCACAAGTTGATTTGCAAATTTGCACAGCACTATTTGGGACTTTTTTGCTTAATCCATGAACTCTTTATTGCCAGATATTTTTAATATAGCACTTGATTCATTTTTTATATACATTCACTCAATATTCATCAATTATTGTGGCAGATTTCAATTTATCACTTGCACACCTAATATTCATAGTAATCCTTTGGATATTTCATTTATTATTTATATAGCGCAACTTTTCTTTTTCGATTTCTTGTTTTTGTGTATCACATGTGGTGTTGCTGCTCATATTTTTTACGTGTAAGGTCCAGCGCAGTTTTTCTTTTTTCTATAACTTATGCATATTACCTCCCGACACTGCATTCCAGCAACACCTGAGTTTATATGAGCCCTTGTAGGTATGAGTGGCACTTCTTCTTGTAGTCTGTTGAGAAATTCTAGTCGGGTGGTATGTCGAGACTCCCTAGGGATAACAAAATGAACCAAAACAGAGAGGGGAACAAGAAAACATAACAGCAACCAGTTAGTAAAAATAGAAAGCGATCCCAGATGAAATCTGATTGCAGTACAACTGCACAAAACTTGTGAGGGGGTTATCGTGGGAAAAACTCCAACTGACCGGGGTGGTCACGGTGAAATGTTTACATTAAGCTGGTGATCCAGAGGCGACTGTGTCACGTGCCTTTTTTTGCTTCCGCTTATGGGAAACAGTTTGCCACTCTTCCTGGGTGTTCATTTTAAAGGGCGATGAATGAGTATTGGATTCTTGTTCTGGTAAAACGTCCCATTCACGAAGAAGCGCAAGACCTTCTACCAAGGTTGTGATCACAGAGGAGGTGTTATTTCGGGTGATAGTTAGTTTAGTTGGATATCACCAGCGGTATGTGATATCATGGTTTCTGAGGGCTTTTGTAATTGGCAGGATCTCCTCTTCCGCAGAGTATATTGAGAGAGATCTGCAAAGTGTTGTAGGCGGGAGAATCACTCAGGTAGCTGCTCTTTTTTTCGAAAGATAGCCATAAGCTGGTCTTTCACATGGTAGAAATGCACCCTCATTATCACGTCACTGGGGAATCTCGGATTCCCCAGTATGGGCATCAGAGGCGAATCCACTGACGAGAGCAAAGTTTTGGTGATCACCTGTGAACAGGTACGTACTGTAGGGCCTATCAGAGGGTGTGTCTTTAGATAAGACGGCAGATTGTCGTAGCACCATGGTGCCCCTTTCAGTAAAACGTCTGTTTGAGCCTGTTCAATCTGAATCCATAGTTTGCCTATTGAGTGACAATTCCAGTCTATAAGTCACCCTAGGTGTACCCCCTGGTAGTATTTGAATACGTCTGGTAGTGCAATACCTCCACTATGTTTAGGTAAGGATAATTGGCATCTGGGAGTGCGTGGTCTCTTATGCGCCCATATAAATTTAATAAACAAGGAATGAACCTGTTTAAAATATTGAGATGGTATCTTAATCGTTAAAGTTGGAAATTAGTATTCTACCAAAGTATTTATATTTATCTTTAAAAGGTTACATCTACCAAATCACAAATACAGTCCCTGATTCCAGGTCTCCAACAAAATATGTGTTCTAGTCAGAAGAGGAGGAAAGTTAAGTTCAAAAACCCGAGATAGATCAGAGGGGATATATGTTGCCAAATATTTCAGGGCTGTATCTGTCCATTTAAACTTAAAGTTTGACTGCAAGTTTTTAAGCAGCGCAATAGGGACGTCTATCCCCATAGCCTCCGATTTGCTAAAATTAATCCGTAAATTATAAAATCTACCATATATCTCAAATTCACGTATAAGATTCGGTAGTAAGACTGAAGTGTTAGTGATGGAAAAAAGCAGGTCGTCCACGTAAGCTGAAACTATATGCTGCTTTTCTCCTACCCTGACTCCAGTAATATCTGGGTTCAACCGGATCATACAAAGAAAAGGTTCCAGGGATAGAGTATAGAGCAACGGAGATAATTTACACCCCTGTCCGGTCTTATTTGAGATAGGGAAGGGGTCTGATAAAATTCCATTTACTTTTACTTGGGCTGTTGCATGCAGGTAGATCTTACCGATCCACTGCAACATATGTTCCCCCAGGCCTATATGACGTAAAACCACAAACATAAAGTTCCAGTTGACGTGGTCAAATGCCTTTTCAGCATCTGTACCTATTATGACGCATGGAGTATGCGTCCCCTGTACAATATGAATAAGATTTAACACTTTGATTGTGTTGTCGCGGGCTTCTCTAATTGGAATAAATCCCACTTGATCAAGATGTATCAGCGGCTGTAGGTGTTGTGCAATTCGGATGGCTATGATCTTCGTAAATAATTTAAGGTCGCAGTTCAAGAGTGAAATAGATCTTTAACTGCCACAGGAAGTGGGGTCTTTTCCTTCTTTAGGAATTACTGTGACGTGTGCTTTTAGGGTGTCTCTGGGGAAAGATGTTTCGGAGCTTACTTTATTGAATAGTTCCACCATATGAGGACCTAGAAGTGGAAGGAATTTCTTATAATACTGTAATGAGAACCCGTCGGGACCTGGTGTTTTGCCTAATTTAGAGACACCAAGTGCCTTCTGGAGTTCATCCAGAGTTATTGGTGTCTCCAAATCTTCCCGAACCTCTGGGGTCAACTGAGGGAGTTGGGAGGAAGCTATATAGTCTTCCATTTGTATCTGAGCAGAGGACTGCTCTGGAAGATTGTATAGGGAAGAATAGAAGTCTCTAAACCCCTGTGTAATTTACTTAGGAAGCCCCACTTTTTGGCATTGGGGTGTAATTATTTGAGGGATATATGAAGCTAATTTATGTTCTCTAATCGCACGTGCTAGTGTTCTCCCACATTTATCTCCCGATTCATAACCTATTCTATGACCTCGCTGTATATCAGTCTTAGCTTGATATCTTAACAGGTCCGTTACCTGCTTACTGAGCGAAAAGAGATTTTGTTCGAGTGTAGGGTTCGTTGCATGTTTATGTTGAGCCTCAACTTTGTGAATGTCATGTAGAAGGGATGTAAGCTTTTCCATCCACTGGCACTTAAGCCGTGCTCCATGTTTAATAAGAACACCTCTTATGATTGCCTTATGGGCTTCCCATAGGATCCCTATTAGGGATGGGCCCAGTGTTCGATTCGAACCCATGTTCGAATCGAACATCGGCGGTCGCCCGCTCGGCGAGCCCAGAACTATTTGGGCCGCTTGCATCAAATTCGTGTGATGCGAGCGGCCCGTAATGCACTGCGCCAGTCGCAGTGCATTGCTGGCTGATGATTGGCCAAGCATGCACTGTGACCCGCATGCTTGGCCAATCATAGAGCCAGCGGCGAGGAGAGCAATAATTGGCCACAGGCAGGATGCTCAGGGGGTTTAGTACACGCCCCCCCTCCCTCCTGAACCATACCAGGCCACACGCCCTCAACATTGGGAGGGTGCTTTGGGGTCCCCCCCAAAGCACCTTGTCCCCATGTTGATGAGGACAAGGGCCTCGTCCCCACAACCTTGGCCGGTGGTTGTGGGGGTCTGCGGGCGCGGGGCTTATCGGAATCTGGAAGCCCCCTTTAACGAGGGGACCCCCAGATCCCGGCCCCACCTGTTTGAAATGGTAAGGTGGTACAAAAGTACCCCTACCATTTCACAAAAAAAGTGTCAAAAATGGTAAAAATGACAGGAGACGGTCTTTGACAATTCCTTTATTAAAGTCTTTGCACGGACGGGGGACGGGGACGTCAAGGGGAATTCCCTATGGCTTTCCCCATGACGTCAGAGGGGGCGGGGTCACCAGGTGACCGCTATAAAAGACCTGTCAGACGCAGCGAAGCCTCACACAGCGGGAGCCTCCCATTGCGCGGAGCGGCCCAGAAGAGACACCAACGCCATTGGAAGAAGATGCCGGACGAGAAGACCAGAGCAAGAAGAAGCGGATCGGAGGTAGAAGAAGATGGAAGAAGAAGATGGAAGAAGATGCCGGAAGGAGAAGATGAGAAGATGAAGAAACCGAAGGATGAAGAAAGGAAGAAGGAAGACCAGAAGAAAGAAGATTTTAATAAAGGAATTGTCAAAGACCGTCTCCTGTCATTTTTACCATTTTTGACACTTTTTTGGTGAAATGGTAGGGGTACCTTACCATTTCACACGGGGGGGCGGGATCTGGGGGTCCCCTTGTTAAAGGGGCTTCCAGATTCCGATAAGCCCCCCGCCCGCAGACCCCCACAACCACCGGCCAGGGTTGTGGGGACGAGGCCCTTGTCCTCATCAACATGGGGACAAGGTGCTTTGGGGGCATGTGGCCTGGTACAGTTCAGGAGGGAGGGGGGCCGCTCTCATCCCCCCCTCTTTTCCTGCAGCCTGCACGGTTGCGTGCTCGGTTTGGTATGGATTTTGAGGGGGACCCCACGCCATTTTTTTTTTTTTTGGCCGGGTTCCCCTTAATATCCATAGCAGACCTGAAGGGCCTGGTTATTGAATTTGGGGGGACCCCCACGCTTTTGTTTTTTTGTTTTTTTTTATTTTTTATCAATGACTTTTTTTTTATCAATGACTTTCAATGAATGACTGTTCTCTGTGTTACGGGAGCCGTCAATTCATTAGCCGCGAGTGTTTTTAAATAGCTTTTATTCCTGCAAAAATTACACTTTGTGCAGGAACAGTTCTAAGCACGGGAAACATGCGCCCCTTCACAGGCATACAATAGACACCCCCCAGGTATGAAATTTAAAGGAATATTACACTTTTATTGTTTCACTTTAAGCATTATTAAAATCACTGCTCCTGAAAAACGGCCATTTTTAAAAAAAAAAATTGCATTGATACATGTCCCCTGGGGCAGGACACAGGTCCCCAAACACTTTTTATGACAATAACATGCATATTAGCCTTTAAAATTAGCACTTTTGATTTTGAACGTTTGCATCAATTGTAATTAATAGGGTTCTTAAATTTACACAGACTTTAGGTCCATTCGCGGGTTCTGGTGCGAACCGAACCCGGGGGTGTTCGGCTCATCCCTAATCCCTATGTCACAGTCAGGTTGCTTATTAATTTGAAAATACTGACCCAACTCGCGGTGTACATCTTCCACTATCTCTGGAGTCTGCAGGAGACTTTCGTTCAGTCTCCAGAATCTAGTCCTGGAAGCTGAAAGCTCAGAGAGTCGATATATTAACTCAATCGACACGTGATCTGACCATGTGATCATTAGTTGAGCTTCGTAGAAAGATTGTGCCACTCGCTTACGGACGCCAGGAGTAATGGAGGATGAGCCAGAGGAAGTGTCCATGTTGGGAAGCAGCGGAACATTAAAGTCGCCTGCCAGGATCAACTGACCTTCAGAAAATTTCAAGAGACGTTCTATTGTACGGCACAAAAAGGAATCTTGGTGATCATTTGGGGCATATATGGAAGCCAAAGTCATTTTTACTTATCCTATCTGGCCTTTTATAAACATGAAACGCCCCTTTGGGTCTGCCAGTGTATCTTGACACAACCATGGAAGTCGGCTAGACACTAAGATCGATACACCTTTGGTTTTAGTTAGATTATTGGTGGAATGATAGACAACTGGATAATACCTGTTCTTAAGAATGGGAAGTGCGTTTCTTGAATAAATGCCATATCTATATGTAAACGTTTCAGAACGTTCAATAATATGTGCCTCTTTTCAGGGGTCTTTAACCATTTGGCATTAAGCGAAAGTATCTTAACAGCATCCATCTCATAATAGGGCACAGGGATTAGGAAAGGAGGGGAAAAAAGGGAAAAATAAATAAATAAATACATTTTAAAAAAAAGGGGAAAATGCAAAGTTCAAGAACCTTTTGGGGTTTATTTACTATGGCCACTGGGGGTGGGCACCTCCCTCAGGGCAACTAAGCAATTTGCTTTATGCACTTAGCTTATTTAAGCTATATGAGTGCTATCCTATTTGGGGGGGAGTAGCTGAACATAGCCGAGGGGGGGGGGGGCAGCATTCTCCGCTAGCCATTCTATATAGTTACTTGGAAGAGAATATATCATTAATACCACCATTATCTAATTATTCTATTCTACTGTACCTCATCTTCTCTGAGGATCATCTTTAAATGTCGACCACAGGGTGATAATAATAAAAGAAAAAAATATATAGATAAATAGATAAAGAGGGGGGGTTTATACTTCCATTTCTATGGTTTGCTCTATCAGTATAAACACAGAGTCTCTAATAGCTGACTATATTCTTTATTTAAGTATGGGGCTGGGTTCAGGGGCGAGGAGGGAAAGAGGAAGAAAAAAAAAAGAAAGAACTACTCCCCTTCCCCCTATGTTTGTTACACTCCACTTATTCAGTGTCTCCGTGATTCTCCCTCACCTTTAATATTAATTAACTAATTTTATATACCATTGTGATTATGTGCAAAAAGAAGGAGATGGGAAAAGGAAATTATTCCCATCTCCCTCTCTATTTTAGGATTTTCGTTCTGTGCGTGTCCCTATTTATCCCTTATTTCCCAATAATTTAAGCATTATCCAACTACAAAGTTTATCTTGTGTATCTTGTGTAAAAAGTTTATTTGAATTATTATTATTATTTGAATAACTTTTCCAAGTGTTTATTTAAATTACATCTTATGTCTCACCAAGTGCAGGAAAACAAGAAAAAAAAGAAAAAAAACAATTTACATATATACATACATACACATATATATATATATATATATACAGTGGTGTGAAAAAGTGTTTGCCCCCTTCCTCATTTCCTGTTCCTTTGCATGTTTGTCACACTTAAGTGTTTCGGAACATCAAACCAATTTAAACAATAGTCAAGGACAACACAAGTAAACACAAAATGCAATTTGTAAATGAAGGTGTTTATTATTAAAGGTGAAAAAAAAACCAAACCATCATGGCCCTGTGTGAAAAAGTGATTGCCCCCCTTGTTAAAAACATACTATAACTGTGGTTGTCCACACCTGAGTTCAATTTCTCTAGCCACACCCAGGCCTGATTATTGCCACACCTGTTCACAATCAAGGCATCACTTAAATAGGAGCTGCTTGACACAGTAAGGTCCACCAGAAGATCCTTAAAAGCTACACATCATGCAGAGACCCAAAGAAATTCAGGAACAATTGAGAAAGAAAGTAATTGAGATCTATCAGTCTGGAAAGGGTTATAAAGCCATTTCCAAAGCTTTGGGAATCCAGCGAACCACAGTGAGAGCCATTATCCACAAATAGCGAAGACATGGAACAGTGGTG